>LT669793.1:25460123-26060123 GCA_900128785.1 Arabis alpina
GTATATACTTTAGTGGAATATTTATGGTGTTCTTCATATAATAAATCTGGTGGAGAATGTTTTTTGTAATAAGGTTTATTAGATCTCATCATTTTATTTTTTATTCGATTTATCTCTTGATCATTTTCTGATTGTTCTAATGTTTGAATAGATTCGTTATCATTTTCGTCAATTATATTGATCCCTTTTGCTTTATCTAATTTATCTAATCTATTAGCGATTGCCTTTAAGACTTCACTTTCTGGAAATTTGACTTGTCTGGTTATAGGTTTAAAGATTGGGGTAGACGTTGATGAAAATGGATGTTGAGTAATAGGATTTTGTTGATTTATCATATTACTTTCATTGTTATTTAATTTGTTATCTATATCATCTACTTGTCTTGAAATAGTGTATAATAATTGACTTTGATAATTATTTTGTTCGTATATTGCTTTAATGTCTTGTACAACTACTGGATCTTTATCGATCCTATTGGCTCCAGTTTTAAAGGGTGTGGCTATAATTTGCCTGTTAGTAGTATTTATTTTTAGATCTTTTAACGGTGGGTGTACTGCTTTACTTTTTTCACCGTTTACTTGCTCCCATTGTTGTATTAAAGATGAGTTAGTATTAATTGATCCAAAAGGATAAGTAATATTGTTTTCGTTTGAATATATTTCAAACCAAGTGAAAAATGGTATATCCGTTTCTTTTAAGATCATGTAATTGTACCAAATTTCTCTAATTTCATTTGTTTTTTCTGTAGTAAATACTCTGAAATACCAGTTTCTTTTTACTGTATTTTCTTTTGAATAAAAGTCCTCTTTTATGTATTGTTTGTTGATTTCATAATTTTTGATTATAACATTTATAGATTTGAAATCTGAGGTTGTAGGAGAGGTTGGATACATATCCATTTCTGGTTCAGCCATTGGGGCTTTAAATCAGATTGGATTATTATGTTTAATATTTATGCTTTCTGTTTCTAAATCTTGTCTAGTATTTTGATTTATGCTTTCAGTTTCTGAGTCTGTACTGGTTTTGAAATCAAAAGTACCAATTTGATAAATATTTTCCGGATTGATATGTGGTAATTGATTTTTAGATATTTCTTGATTAAAAGATGTTATTTTTGACATAATCTCTCTTGAATTTATTGTTGTATGTGATGTAGATGCAGTATGTTTTCATTTAAAAAGCTTTCTAAATGAAGACGCCATGACTCAATCTAGACTTAAACTCATACTAGAGAGATACTAACCGGATCTAAGGAGACACAACAGAGGCTTGCCAACGGTCTTACTGCCTTCGAGGACTTGCAGCCTGGAACACCTACTGTGACAGTGTTTTAGTAGATAGGTGAGTATGAGGGTAGAAGAGGTTTCGGTTTAGATTGGGGACTCGAGGTCTTATTTGGAAAACGTTTTTAAACAAAACTTTTTGCAAGATTTTAATAAGTTCGTGGCGTTGTTAGCAGCGTAGAACACTGGAGGGCGTATCCTTTCTAGCCTTTGGACTAGTAGCCCTGACATCCACAGTGTTTCCAGCCGATAAACTTATTAAAATTTGAAAACCGTTTTTGGCTCTGATACCATTTTTTTTTATTACAGTAAATCTTTGTTTAAAATATGATTAACTTTTGAAAATGTACTTAGAACTTTGTTTAATAAAATTTAAAACTTATAGATTTGATTACAAGATTTGATTGAAGAGAAAATATTAAAACTTAAAAATTCGCTTGAATGTTTTGGAGAGGATTTTTTAGAGTGAGAAAGTAGTGCGAGAATCGCTTGCCCTTCTTCGTTGGTAGAGGTAAGTATTTATAGCGGAAGAAGGGAGTTGCTGGTCTTGCTACGTGTCGTCTCGTAGTGGTGCCGACACTTTGCGTGAGTTGGGAGGACACGTGTCGTCTTGTAGTGGTGCCGACACTTTGTGTGCGTCATTGCTTATGTCATGGCATTCGTCATTGCTTACGTCATTGCTTGTTATTAATGTCGTTGTTGCTGTCGTCTTCTTTGTTGATATATTCTGTATGTTATTCGACATACCTTATCGAAAGATAGTATACAACGTCTTATATAGGAAGATAATATACAGAGTCTACTAGAATGAACAGAAAAACAGAAAATTATACAATACTATTGGGTTTTTTTTTTTTTTTTTTTTTGAATATATACTTGGAACTTTTTTTAATAAAATTTAAAACTTTTGAAAATGTACTTTGAACTTTTGAAAACTTCGACCGATAATATTTTCAAGGCTTGAAACTCAGGTTTTGGAACACAACTTCTTTTAGAAACTTCGACCGATAGAAATTGCGTTTTGTTATTTTGGCTAAGAGATACAACAATGTAGCAAATTACAAAAAGAATGGTCGCAGTCATTTTAAAAAATGGCGGAATTAGTAGTCGCCAAATCATTTGCTTTTTATTGATGATAACGACTGAATAACATTGCAATTTTCTGAGAATATTTTGGAGTTAATATGAATATGACGAAAAACTCTTAATTAAAACAAAATAGCTAGAGAAATTATTCTAAAATAAAAAGAAAAAGACAATCTATTTTGGGGGAGGAGGAGCGATTCGGGAACATTGTTGTTTCAACAGAGGAGGAAAAAATGGATTGAACGGTAGATTTGGAATGCAGTTAGCTTCGGCTTCTAGAAAAGCTTTGCAACAAGCAGGACCAACGTTTCCGAATAGGCCAGTAAATATGGACTGAGAGATCTCTACAATGCATCCTGGAACATTCATCACTGATGACCAACATTTTGTTACGTCAGGTAATCCTGGCATACCGGGATTCGGCTGAAATGGAAACGGGAAGGGAATTGGAAATTGTGGTAGTTGGGCATTCACAGAAACTGCAACACAAATGGTTACAAGAACAAAAATCACATTCTTCATCGACATTATGTAAATATTGTTATGGCAAAGCAAAAGAAGACTAAAAAAATCCCAAAGTGTGATTCTCTTTGGTGTTTGTATTTGAGTGATGAGAAGAACATGTTCATTGTTCTCCTTTATATGAAAGAAATGAAGCATTAGCTTTAATTTTCTTTAGTGAAACGTCTATGCCTTTCTTTCTTAATTTGGTAATTAATTTGCTGTTACAAACATTGAAAAGAGTTGAAATCCTCCCGTACATGTAACGAAACGACCAACACGAATTACGTAATTAATGTTGCAATGCCACTATAGTTTATAGTTTCGGCAATTTGGTTGTACACTTGCATGATTAGGTTTAACTAGTTAAGCAATTTTCAATCTTTAAAATGAAAATGATGTTAGCGATGCTTACTTATGTGGTAAGGCAGAAGGTCTGTCATTATAACCTGATCAAACCACTCTATAGTTTTTTCAAAGATTGTGTATTTTTCGATAAAAATGCATATAGTTATTTCTAAGGATCTTGTATTTTTCATAAAACCGATTTGTGGTTATTTCTAGTGGCTGTATCTTTTCGATAAAACATTTTTATTGTGTTATTTTCAAAAGTTGTGTCGTTTCGTAAAAATATGTTTTATACTTACCATTATTTTATAGGTTTTGTTTTCTCAAAAAAAACTCTTTTAGGATCGTTATGCAGTTATTATCAATATATTAAAGGGTTGCGTCTGGTCGATAAAACCGTTTTATGGTAATTTCCAAAGGTCGTGCATTTAAAAGAAAAAAACATTTTATAATTATTAATATATTGTAGGTTGGGTCTTCTCGAGAATGCCGATACATAGATTTGTGTTTTTCAAACTCTATATATTTGGTTCGTTGAACATTTTTTTTCATTTATGGCTTCTAGTAATGTTAAAACTCACTTTAAGCATGATATTAATTAAAGAAAAAAAAGTAAAAAACTGTTTTTAAGTGTCATATTTTTTTGTTTCTATATTTATATAAAAATTTGAGAAAACATTTTTGATGATCTCGTCTCTTTCTTCTAACTCTTTGGTACATTTTCATTTGTAACCAACTTTTAATATTTTAAAAATGTTTTGAAAAATTGTGTCTATGCATATTTTGATCTTTTCACCTTTAATCATAAAACTATACAAAATGTGTTAGACGTTCAATTTTTGTAATGTCACTTTTCGTTTCAATACATTCTCACTCGTAGTCATTTTAATAGTTTTATTACTCGAAATTTAATATACAATGTTTTCCTCCCCGATTTTGTGGGGGTTTGAGTTTTAATTCGATAATAGATGAGTTTTGGGCCAAATTTCATACAATAGAGACCAAAACGCATTCCAAGCAAGGCTTGAAACTCAGGTTTTGGAACACAACTTCTTTTAGAAAAGATAACTTCGACCGATAGAAATTGCGTTTTGTTATTTTGGCTTAGGGATACAACAAAGTAGCGAATAACAAAAAGAATGGTCGCAGTCATTTTAAAAAATGGCGGAATTAGTAGTCTCCAAATTATTTGCTTTTTATTGATGATAACGACTGAATAACATTGCAATTTTCTGAGAATATTTTGGAGTTAAGATGAATTTGAAGAAAAACTTTTAATTAAAACAAAATGGCTAGAGAAATTATTCTAAGAAAAAAAAAAAGACAATCTATTTTGCGGGAGGAGGAGCGATTCGGGAACATTGTTGTTTCAACATAGGAGGAAAAAATGGATTGAATGGTAGATTTGGAATGCAGTTAGCTTCGGCTTCTAGAAAAGCTTTGCAACAAGCAGGACCAACGTTTCCGAATAGGCCAGTAAATATGGACTGAGAGATCTCTACAATGCATCCTGGAACATTCATCACTGATGACCAACATTTTGTTACGTCAGGTAATCCTGGCATACCGGGATTCGGCTGAAATGGAAACGGGAAGGGAATTGGAAATTGTGGTAGTTGGGCATTCACAGAAACTGCAACACAAATGGTTACAAGAACAAAAATCACATTCTTCATCGACATTATGTAAATATTGTTATGGCAAAGCAAAAGAAGACTAAAAAAATCCCAAAGTGTGATTCTCTTTGGTGTTTGTATTTGAGTGATGAGAAGAACATGTTCATTGTTCTCCTTTATATGAAAGAAATGAAGCATTAGCTTTAATTTTCTTTAGTGAAACGTCTATGCCTTTCTTTCTTAATTTGGTAATTAATTTGCTGTTACAAACATTGAAAAGAGTTGAAATCCTCCCGTACATGTAACGAAACGACCAACACGAATTACGTAATTAATGTTGCAATGCCACTATAGTTTATAGTTTCGGCAATTTGGTTGTACACTTGCATGATTAGGTTTAACTAGTTAAGCAATTTTCAATCTTTAAAATGAAAATGATGTTAGCGATGCTTACTTATGTGGTAAGGCAGAAGGTCTGTCATTATAACCTGATAAAACCACTCTATAGTTTTTTCAAAGATTGTGTATTTTTCGATAAAAATGCAATATAGTTATTTCTAAGGATCTTGTATTTTTCATAAAACCGATTTGTGGTTATTTCTAGTGGCTGTATCTTTTCGATAAAACATTTTTATTGTGTTATTTTCAAAAGTTGTGTCGTTTCGTAAAAATATGTTTTATACTTACCATTATTTTATAGGTTTTGTTTTCTCAAAAAAAACTCTTTTAGGATCGTTATGTAGTTATTATCAATATATTAAAGGGTTGCGTCTGGTCGATAAAACCGTTTTATGGTAATTTCCAAAGGTCGTGCATTTAAAAGAAAAAAACATTTTATAATTATTAATATATTGTAGGTTGGGTCTTCTCGAGAATGCCGATACATAGATTTGTGTTTTTCAAACTCTATATATTTGGTTCGTTGAACATTTTTTTTCATTTATGGCTTCTAGTAATGTTAAAACTCACTTTAAGCATGATATTAATTAAAGAAAAAAAAGTAAAAAACTGTTTTTAAGTGTCATATTTTTTTGTTTCTATATTTATATAAAAATTTGAGAAAACATTTTTGATGATCTCGTCTCTTTCTTCTAACTCTTTGGTACATTTTCATTTGTAACCAACTTTTAATATTTTAAAAATGTTTTGAAAAATTGTGTCTATGCATATTTTGATCTTTTCACCTTTAATCATAAAAGTATACAAAATGTGTTAGACGTTCAATTTTTGTAATGTCACTTTTCGTTTCAATACATTCTCACTCGTAGTCATTTTAATAGTTTTATTACTCGAAATTTAATATACAATGTTTTCCTCCCCGATTTTGTGGGGGTTTGAGTTTTAATTCGAGTAATAGATGAGGTTTGGGCCAAATTTCATACAATAGAGACCAAAACGCATTCCAAGCAAGGCTTGAAACTCAGGTTTTGGAACACAACTTCTTTTAGAAAAGATAACTTCGACCGATAGAAATTGCGTTTTGTTATTTTGGCTTAGGGATACAACAAAGTAGCAAATAACAAAAAGAATGGTCGCAGTCATTTTAAAAAATGGCGGAATTAGTAGTCTCCAAATTATTTGCTTTTTATTGATGATAACGACTGAATAACATTGCAATTTTCTGAGAATATTTTGGAGTTAAGATGAATTTGAAGAAAAACTTTTAATTAAAACAAAATGGCTAGAGAAATTATTCTAAGAAAAAAAAAAAGACAATCTATTTTGCGGGAGGAGGAGCGATTCGGGAACATTGTTGTTTCAACATAGGAGGAAAAAATGGATTGAATGGTAGATTTGGAATGCAGTTAGCTTCGGCTTCTAGAAAAGCTTTGCAACAAGCAGGACCAACGTTTCCGAATAGGCCAGTAAATATGGACTGAGAGATCTCTACAATGCATCCTGGAACATTCATCACTGATGACCAACATTTTGTTACGTCAGGTAATCCTGGCATACCGGGATTCGGCTGAAATGGAAACGGGAAGGGAATTGGAAATTGTGGTAGTTGGGCATTCACAGAAACTGCAACACAAATGGTTACAAGAACAAAAATCACATTCTTCATCGACATTATGTAAATATTGTTATGGCAAAGCAAAAGAAGACTAAAAAAATCCCAAAGTGTGATTCTCTTTGGTGTTTGTATTTGAGTGATGAGAAGAACATGTTCATTGTTCTCCTTTATATGAAAGAAATGAAGCATTAGCTTTAATTTTCTTTAGTGAAATGTCTATGCCTTTCTTTCTTAATTTGGTAATTAATTTGCTGTTACAAACATTGAAAAGAGTTGAAATCCTCCCGTACATGTAACGAAACGACCAACACGAATTACGTAATTAATGTTGCAATGCCACTATAGTTTATAGTTTCGGCAATTTGGTTGTACACTTGCATGATTAGGTTTAACTAGTTAAGCAATTTTCAATCTTTAAAATGAAAATGATGTTAGCGATGCTTACTTATGTGGTAAGGCAGAAGGTCTGTCATTATAACCTGATAAAACCACTCTATAGTTTTTTCAAAGATAGTTATTTTCGATAAAAATGCAATATAGTTATTTCTAAGGATCTTGTATTTTTCGATAAAAATGCAATATAGTTATTTCTAAGGATCTTGTATTTTTCATAAAACCGATTTGTGGTTATTTCTAGTGCCTGTATCTTTTCGATAAAACATTTTTATTGTGTTATTTTCAAAAGTTGTGTCGTTTCGTAAAAATATGTTTTATACTTACCATTATTTTATAGGTTTTGTTTTCTCGAAAAAAACTCTTTTAGGATCGTTATGTAGTTATTATCAATATATTAAAGGGTTGCGTCTGGTCGATAAAACCGTTTTATGGTAATTTCCAAAGGTCGTGCATTTAAAAGAAAAAAACATTTTATAATTATTAATATATTGTAGGTTGGGTCTTCTCGAAAATGCCGATACATAGATTTGTGTTTTTCAAACTCTATATATTTGGTTCGTTGAACATTTTTTTTCATTTATGGCTTCTAGTAATGTTAAAACTCACTTTAAGCATGATATTAATTAAAGAAAAAAAAGTAAAAAACTGTTTTTAAGTGTCATATTTTTTTGTTTCTATATTTATATAAAAATTTGAAAAAACATTTTTGATGATCTCGTCTCTTTCTTCTAACTCTTTGGTACATTTTCATTTGTAACCAACTTTTAATATTTTAAAAATGTTTTGAAAAATTGTGTCTATGCATATTTTGATCTTTTCACCTTTAATCATAAAACTATACAAAATGTTCTAGACGTTCAATTTTTGTAATGTCACTTTTCGTTTCAATACATTTTCACTCATAGTCATTTTAATAGTTTTATTACTCGAAATTTAATATACAATGTTTTCCTCCCCGATTTTGTGGGGGTTTGAGTTTTAATTCGAGTAATAGA
This sequence comes from Arabis alpina, assembly GCA_900128785.1. Lineage (NCBI taxonomy): Eukaryota > Viridiplantae > Streptophyta > Magnoliopsida > Brassicales > Brassicaceae > Arabis > Arabis alpina. The sequence goes on from LT669793.1 coordinate 25,468,363, forward strand.
TGAGGTTTGGGCCAAATTTCATACAATAGAGACCAAAACGCATTCCAAGCAAGGCTTGAAACTGAGGTTTTGGAACACAACTTCTTTTAGAAAAGATAACTTCGACCGATAGAAATTGCGTTTTGTTATTTTGGCTTAGGGATACAACAAAGTAGCAAATAACAAAAAGAATGGTCGCAGTCATTTTAAAAAATGGCGGAATTAGTAGTCTCCAAATTATTTGCTTTTTATTGATGATAACGACTGAATAACATTGCAATTTTCTGAGAATATTTTGGAGTTAAGATGAATTTGAAGAAAAACTTTTAATTAAAACAAAATGGCTAGAGAAATTATTCTAAAAAAAAAAAAAAAAGACAATCTATTTTGCGGGAGGAGGAGCGATTCGGGAACATTTATGTTTCAACATAGGAGGAAAAAATGGATTGAACGGTAGATTTGGAATGCAGTTAGCTTCGGCTTCTAGAAAAGCTTTGCAACAAGCAGGACCAACGTTTCCGAATAGGCCAGTAAATATGGACTGAGAGATCTCTACAATGCATCCTGGAACATTCACCACTGATGACCAACATTTTGTTACGTCAGGTAATCCTGGCATACCGGGATTCGGCTGAAATGGAAACGGGAAGGGAATTGGAAATTGTGGTAGTTGGGCATTCACAGAAACTGCAACACAAATGGTTACAAGAACAAAAATCACATTCTTCATCGACATTATGTAAATATTGTTATGGCAAAGCAAAAGAAGACTAAAAAAATCCCAAAGTGTGATTCTCTTTGGTGTTTGTATTTGAGTGATGAGAAGAACATGTTCATTGTTCTCCTTTATATGAAAGAAATGAAGCATTAGCTTTAATTTTCTTTAGTGAAACGTCTATGCCTTTCTTTCTTAATTTGGTAATTAATTTGCTGTTACAAACATTGAAAAGAGTTGAAATCCTCCCGTACATGTAACGAAACGACCAACACGAATTACGTAATTAATGTTGCAATGCCACTATAGTTTATAGTTTCGGCAATTTGGTTGTACACTTGCATGATTAGGTTTAACTAGTTAAGCAATTTTCAATCTTTAAAATGAAAATGATGTTAGCGATGCTTACTTATGTGGTAAGGCAGGAGAATACATAACTGATATTTATGTCCAAAATAAGATTTGTTTCATTGTTTCACAAAAAGTTGGCTACAAGATCACACAAAGAGGCTACTAACTACAACACTAGTGCCCTTCTGCTTTTGTGTTCTTGTGTCTATATGAAGTCTCTCTCTTTCTAACCTGTACAACAAACATAACTAATCCTATTCCCATCAAAAGAAGAAACACAAGCTTTGATGCAACAAATCCGCAGTCACATGTGCATCTCATGCTCTACCATCCATTATTCAAAACTGCCTAGGACCTCCTCTACCTCCCGAGCAGAAAACCTCTTCAACGTTGCCCAAATTTCTCGGAGTAGATTTGTCGGAAAGCCATCTTCTGCAACATTTATTTCAGAATCTTAGTGTGTTGCAGTAGCAATCTTTAGTGCTGATTCTGGTGCTTTCTTTTGAGGCGGTGGATGTTATTTACAGGCCACCAAGAAAGATCCCCGAGACAAACCCTGTTTCTTCTTCAGATGGTCTGCGGCTCGTGCAACGCTCAGGAGGACTCAGTTGAAGAAGTACTGCGATTTGAGCACCTCCTTTAAATCGAAATCACCTCTCTTTGGTACCGGAGGAAACTCAAGATTCGGGAATGATTCTTCGAAACTTTGGAGTAACTGGGGCAAGAATACAACAATGTCAACAAAACAAATGATGGAATTTTTCTCTTCTATCAAATCCTAAATTCAATTTTAGCAAGACGCACTAACAGCATCATCATTAATCTTGATTTTCTATAAAGAAAGCTCTGTTTGATATATGTTTCCGATTATTTCCGAGCAAGTAATTTCTGGAAAAGACTTAACACGCAAACTGAGAATTGTATGGTTGTTTTAAGATCTACCACACTCTTTTTCTTTTGCAGATGTGCAGAACAAGAAAGTCAGACGTTCAATCCTATGCTTCTAACTAAAGAGGTATAAAAAAACTTACATTTTCAAGGATTGGTGTGTTGTAAAGCTCAACGAATTTCTCTCTAAGTATTCTGTTCATTGTGTCAACGTCACATGCATGGGTCCAGTAGGAGTCATGCACACCTGCATAACCCAAACATTGAATAAGGAGTCCAGTTTTTTGTTTGTTTTGGTAAGCCATTAGTTTATTCAAAAGGACTAACCTGCAAAGTTTAGGCCAGCCTCTCGACATGCAACAGCAGTCATCATCATGTGAGTGCCGTCCAGCGAATGCACAAAGTTGGGAGGGAACGCAGTTCTTTGTTTCCTAACATCCACCTGAGAATTAAAACTCTTTAAGCCTACGGAGATCATACAAGTGAAATTGATAACTTGCTCAGAGTGCACAAATAGGCTTTACCGTGTTACCCTCTCGCTGCAGAGCCAAAACCTGAAGAGATGTCCTTATCTGCAACCACAGTGGACACCAATGTCAAAATCATTGGCTCTTCCAATGAAATGATTTGTAGCTCACATGAAGGATTCTTAATGGATAACACTTACCAAATGTCTTTCATTTCTACAATAGGGTTGCACAACAGGAAGTCCGAGAGGGGTGGTCCATCGCACTGGATGATTATCGGAAGCAATGATCTGTAAAGTTGACAAGCCAAAACAAAACACAGCTCTATTAGGTCTCTCATCTACTAATTGTAAAATAGCAAAGTTAATAACATGATACAAGAACACACCTTTGCACAATCACCAAGCCAACTCATAATGGCGCGCGCCGCTTCAAATATCTCTCCAAGGGCAGCTAGTGTCACCTGAGGACAAATGTTTAGATTATAATATTAGCACATAACTAGAAACCAGAGAAAGTTATTCGCATGAATGTTGTTACTCTTCTTACTTTTGCAGAATAGCAAGCGGCAGCGAATAACATTCTTTCGTCAGTTATAACACCTTTCTCTTCTAATCTTCTTTTTATTTGTTCACGGGCACCAACATAGGTGACACCATATACTGACGTCATTACCGTCTGCTTTACCAGCTTCCTGTCAACCTGAATAAGAAGAAAACTTAGCATCATCGGGAATAGCTTACTGGGGCATTATATTTAATCAAAAACCAATGAGACGCACTTGATTGATAAGGATCTTTGCCAATGCCGCAGTTGGGTGTGACTCAGGATCCTTACTGCTGTCTTTTTTCATTATTTCATGGACTCTATCAAGTGAAGAAGAAAGGAGAGACGAAGACAGAGAGAGAGAGAGAGGAAAACCATTAGAAACAATGCTCGATATGATTCTAACTCGAATAAACTAATTGATAGCCAGCCGATTCAAAATTGATATGATACCTCAATGAAATTTCAGAATAGACATCAGCTGGTTTTTCTCCTGCAACTAGATTAACTGCTGCAGCTTCAAACTGAGAGAAGCCAGTTTATAAGAAGAGAATTATATGAGATTGCATATGCCTTCAAATAAGAGAAAAACATCAAATTATAAATGTTCACAAGAGAACTTACACTATCTCTTCCTAAAGCTGCATAATGCTGTAGACCATTGCATGAACCATCCTGCACATACAAATGAAAAAGAGTTCAATTAAGAGCTAATAAAGGAAGAGAAAAAGTACACCAGTGTTGTTTCACAGCTCAATGGAAAGACTACATCTGGTAAAACCAAGTGATTATACAAGGAAAAAATACAAACGACCTACTAGTTTCCCCCAAACTAGATTCTTACAAAAAAAGGTAGACTAACTTTGGAGTTTGCGGTGCTTACCTGATGAATAGGTAAGTGTGAAATTACAGAATAAGGTGAAGGACTTTTTAAGGCTTGTGTCAGAATTACACATGCAGCTAAACACTGAAAAGGATCCTCAGCCTTTAACCACCATCGTTTTCCATGAATAGGATTTTCAGCTGAATCGATTATAACATCCAAATGGTTTTCCACAAAAGCTAGACGCCCATCGTGTGAAAGCTTTTCAACACCACCTGCATACAGATTTGCTAAATGTATCTTCAGCCAATGCAAGCCTGACTTTCCAAGTGGCCGTCCTTCGGCAAACTCCAGGGTTCCCCGGCAAAGATCAGAACTCAGATGATTCAGATGAGGATGCATTGGATATGCACGGCCCCTGAAGTCAAGATTGTGGGGGTAGTAGAATCCTTCCTCGTCTTTCATTTTTCTAGCCACCTGAACTTATAATCTTCAGTCTATATCTTTTGCTATTAAAGTGACAGAAAGGAAAAAAAATGTAGTAGGCAATAAGAATGATGTTCTTACAGAAAGTTTGAGCTCAACATCACATCTTAGAGAATGTCTCTCTCTGTTAATCTTGTTGGCCTTTCGAGCACTCCATTTCCAGGACTGAATTTCTTCTGGATCCTCAGAGGATGGTTTTTCTGGTATGGGAACCTAAACAAACAAACAAAAAAGAGATACTAAATCTATAACTTTGTCGATGAGTTGACTCTTATGATGAAAACCTATAAGGTAAAGGTCCAGAAATCCTGTAAGATTTCTAGTTACTTACGTCTTCACGGTTAACTAAGCCTGCAATGTTGCCTCCATCAGCCCAGAGCCTTTCCACCACATCAAGTATATTCCTGTTCACCCTCCACTTGGTATTCCCAAGTGTATCCAATGCCTGTTCAAGTTACATTTCAGAACATTAATGTAAGACATTACCAGATAGCAACAACAAAACACAAAATATAAGAGCGAAGATACCAATGTACCTCAAATACTCTATGAGCAGTCTTGTGACTAACATCTCTAAGCGCATCTTGCTGCTTTTTGGATCCATGAGTACGCATGATATAGGACGGCAAAAACAAGTAACCACCTTTGTCATATCTGAAGAAAATGTCATGGCATTTCCATACGTAAGAACGAGAACAGACAGCGATAATTCATGTGTGGGCAGGAGGTTCTCAAAAATAGGGCATGATTCAAATGTAAGAATACAATCTAGAGCCAAACAAAAAGGAGATTATCAAAGCATACCCTTTCCATCTCTTTGGTGGTACTAACATCGGAACATAAGGAATTAACATATGCTTAGCCTGCACAAGACGATAAAACCAAAAGATCACCTAAAAGCTCATGAATGGAAAAGCTTTAAATCAGAAAAAGACGTTTTACTTACAGATTTATCCAGTCCTGCAAGGAGGAGTGAATCACATTCAATAACTCCATATCTCCTCACCAGCTTTGACCTACATAGTTCAAATTTCCAGATATTAGTAAACTTACCACCATAAGCAGATACCCCAGTTGAGAAAAACAAGTTTCTAGCAATAGGCGAGTTTATACATAAAAGTGTTCCCGATATGATGATGATGAATATACATTTCGTAGATTCTTTCTTACCCTGGATATTTTGTCACGGTTTTAAACTTGTGTCTGAATGCAGGTCGAAACTCGGGTATAGAGTCCCCTGACTGGGTTAGTGGAGGTTGTACATAAGCTGTTTCGATCAGTAGTTCTAGAAGACGGCTTCCAAGCTGAAAATTGATTTGAGTCCACATATGAAGATGAGTTATTTTTCATGTTAACCATTTCACTCAAAATGGTTTATAATGCCACAGACCTTAGCTTGTGTAGCTCGTCCCCACGGTTTGGTACCTTCACATTTCACCACTTTTAGAGCATCAATAATCCTTTTCCTACGAATCAAACCATTAACACGTTTCCTAAGCAATTGCTTATCCTTCAATTCCTCTTCTGTATCCCCTCCATTGTTCTTCCGAGTTCTCTTCAAGAAGTTGTGAATCCTCACCTAACAATCAACCAAAAACCACATCGTATTTTCAAACATAATTGCTTCACACAAATCCTTATTTCTCCATCAAACAACTCATTCATTATATCATACCTCATGTTCTATAGCTATGCCAATACTAACAGCAGCTTGAACAACTTGAATACAACCATCTTCATGTCCAGACATAACTAAACCCATCATCTTATGCATCACAATAACCGCCATTTTATCAGCAGGTAAAAGCTCAATATGAGGTGCATAAGCTGCTCTAACTTTCTTACTCTTATTCTTCTGTAACTTCTGCTCTCTCTCAATCACATCTTTCAATGGTTGAAACCAACCTAAGAACATATGTTTCACATAAGGCAAATTCGGAGCTAGATTCTTCTCACACATTTCCTTCTCTAAATCTCTATACTCATCAACCATCTTCTCCCACGCTTCAGTCTCTTCCTTCACTTGTCTTCTCCTTAACAAATCGAATTTCCTCTTATCTATATCTTTACGCTCGATTTGAAAAGTCTGATCAACCATTTTAGTTAAACCCTTGAGAAACAAAGCAGAGATCCATGGTGGGTCTTGCATAAACAACCTCCTACGTCCTGAAAGTTCACTCCTTTCGACTGGATTCTCAATCAAGGTGGCTCCTTTAATGGTTCCGGACTGATTCTCGAAGCTATCGATGAGATTACCGTGGAAATGGACTGAATTTGAAGTGGGTTTTTCGGTAACGGAGAGAGAAGTAGAAGAGGAAGAGGAAGAGGAAGAAGAAGCTGAAATGCGTTTGACGGAGAAAGGAAGGGTTTTGCGGCGGAGAAGGGTGGAGGAGGTGGGTGGTTTAAGGAAGGTGATATGGTGTTGAAAGTGAGCGGATTGATTCAAGGAGAGAGAAGGAGAAGCCGCCGTAGCGGAAGCCATGGAAGGAAGGTGGAGATAGAAGATAAGGTATTGGTCTTTCTCTCAATGAACATTTGAACAAGAGAAAGAGCAACAATCCAACAAACCTCTCTAAAACCTCTTTTGTTTTGTATTTTTCTTAATTTCTAGATATTTCCCTCAAAAATATCAGATTCATTTTTCTAAGAAATATAATTCGGAAAAATATTGTATTTTTTTTTAAAAAAAAGACACGAATTTTGTTTTATTTAAAAACGTTGTATGATGAATCTTAAGAAAATTTGAGATTGTCAAGATTAGCTTCAATTGAAGTTACAAATTGTTGGTTGGTTGGTTGAATACTTGAATGTTAGAAATAAAATAACAACTCTAATTAAGAAGAAAATATTTAGAGCAATTGTTCTAACATAAGAAAGGGAAAATATTATTTTCTGGGAGGAAGAGTGATGCACACTAAATGATCAATGCTTATGCAAACTATAAGAAGTGCTATGAGTTCTAATACCTCGATCAACTAACCACAAGTGCATGGTGCCATCAATGTAGTAATCAAGAGTCATTCTTTCACTAGGAAAAGTTGTATAAACAATTGGAATGCAAGAAACTAATGAAGCTAGGTGGATGCAATTTCAAAGGTTGATTTCGATTTTGCTAGATGGAAATGACAATATGAAATGACGCAATAAGTAAAATGCAATAACTTAAATAAAGCAAAATACTAAAATGAAACAAAACAATGCATAAGTAAAGGTAAAACAAGATTGAAATGCAATTTAAGGAAAGTCAACAAAAGTCAATGCAAAACTCAACAAACTTAATCAAAGATGATCCATATGATAAAAGCATGGAACTTGAGTAAATATGATAGATTTGGGTTGAAACAAGTGAAGATAATGATGCACAACAACTAAATATAGTTAATTTCAAAGCATGAATCCATTTAATCTAGACTAATCCACTTCCATGGTACTAATCTATTTCTTAATCTATAATTAACACAAACTTCCATTTTGCTAAACACTAATCAAGAATCATTAATGAATATGTTCATATTAGCTTACAAAACTCCTTAGACATCAACTTCTATTGGCTAAGATGAGAAATGCATGATTAGAGTCATCTAGACATTTTCACAAACATCTTCCGGATGTGAAACGACTATGATCTAAATTTGAGGTAATTACTTCCTAATCTAGCATTAAATGCTCTCTAATCAATGAAATATGAAAGATGATATGCTCAAATTTACCCTGAGCTACTCTCTCAAATTAAGAGATCAATTGTAGTAAGGGGTCGAATCACTGGGAGTTAAATCAAACAATAGGATTATTGACTTCGAATTGAGGTAAGCAAAATAAAGTAAAATAAAGACAAAAGCAAATTGAAACAGACAAAGATTGTTGATTTCTTAAGATTCAATTAAACAAAAAGGTAGGTTTTCAGGTAATTCGCAGGTAAAACTAAATTGCAGATTCAATTACGATAGGATTTTATTAAGAACAATTCTTGAGCTAAAACACGAATCTAAAGATAACCAACTGTCGTTGCGAAAGCTATCTATGCCTAAATCCTAGAAAACCAAATTTCTTTGCGAATTCTAACAACTTAAACAAGCATTAAGTTCAGGTTCAATTACTCACAAAATCCCTAAACCAAATCTCTTTGCGAGTAGGAATTTTGCTCATCTAAGATAGTTCAGGAAATCAATTATGCTTTCGCATCAATTTATAAATCTAAGATCATAATTCTAGGTGATCAATCTAGAACAAACATTAAGAGTAAACTTAGATGAAGAACAAGATGATTATCCTAATCAATGATGTGAATCTAACAATCCAGTTTTAACCTTTGAAAAACCCTAAACCTAACAAGCAAACTACTCAGACATAGAAGCAAGGCAAATCATAGCTGAATAATAATGCATAAAGAAAGAGAATAAGAATAAGAACAATAGGGTTCGAAGAATCTCAAAGAACAAAGTAAACTTGTCTCCTTAAAAACTCTAAAAAAGCTCTCTCTAAACTTATTCAATAGAAACTAAGATAATGATCTAAAAACCTAAAAGTAAACTATTTATAGAGGTAAAACTCGTGGTGGGCTTCCTTGATGACTTTTGGCAACTTCTGGCCCATTAACGGGCAATTTTCCTTCTTTAAAACCTATTATGTCGGCTTCAGAAAAGTGCATGTCGTTCGACAGTCACTAGGTGTGTCGAACGACAGGTGATCAACGTGGCTGTCGATCGACAGTGGTTGTGTGTCGATCGACACGCCAATCTGACGGCAATTGAAAATCCGTCCTAGCGACTTCAGCTCCTCTTTCCACAATATTCCAAAATGCTCCATAATTATCAATTAAGCTCCACACATACACAAACCTGCAAAGACTCTAAAACACTCGGAAAACACCGAAAATACTCGATAAAACCGGGTTAAATCATGGTCAAAAACGGGTAAAACCCATGATATATCAAAAGACTAACAACTTAGCATCACTAATCTCATATGAATTAACCCTAATCTTATCTACCCAAGATCCATTAAGAAAATTACTCACTAATCATATTTAATACAACTAAAGCATGAATATAAAGATGCATAATGAAAAGACTTAAAGAAATAAACAAGAAAACTTTGCTAAAACATAAAAACTGAAGTTTTTTCACTTCAAATCACTCAAGAACACATTAGGTTTAGAGTTTACACAATGGATAAAGAGAAGAGACAAAAACTTAGGGTTTTAGAGAAAATAAGAACATTTATAGGAAAAGCTAAGTGTACCCGGGTCAAACTGTGAAACTGCTAATGGAGAGACCCTACAGATCGGGCAAGGGATTGGGCAGGTTGGTCGGTCCAAATCGCGCAAATCTTGGCAAGGAGATTTTGACATTCATGGCCTCGTATGGATCGGCCAGGCTAGTCGATCCATACAGCCGCTCTAACTCCAATTTCTTGTTCTTCACTTTTCTAACTTGATTATTCTCTCCATTTGTTGCACAGTTGATCCAAGATTCCATTTGCACCTAGAATAGACAAAATATGCATGCAAATGCAAGAAAACAAAAACTTGGGCTCTAGACTCAATCTATACTAAAAGGAACAAAATATGCAATAAAACATGTAAAACCTAAGCTAAATGTCTCTAAATACTACTAAAATGCATGCTCTTAATGGGTAAATTATGCACTTATCAAAGAGCGATTCACGAACATTGTTCTTTCAACAGAGACGGGAAAAATGGGTTGAATGGTAGAGCTGCTATGCAGTTAGCTTCAGCTTCCAGAAAAATTGTGCAACAAGTTGGATCAACATTGCCGAATCGACCAGTAAATATGGATTGTGAGATCTCTACAACGCATCATGGAACATTCATCAATGACGACAAATATTCTATTACATCAGATAATCCTAGCATACCAAGGTTCGACTGAAATGAAAACTGGAAGAGAATTAGAAATTGTGGTAGTTGGGCACTGACAAAAACTGCAACACAAATGGTTACGAGAACAAAATCACATTCTTGATCGACACGATGTATATATTGTTATGGCAAAACAAAAGAAAACAGAAAATATCACAAAGTGTGATTTTATTTGGAGTTTGTAATTGTATTTGACTTTGAGTGATTAAATCAATCGTCTCTAAATCATTTGCGTCTTATTAATGATAACTACGAAATAACATTGTGATTTTCGTAGAATATTTTAGAATTAACATGAATTTGAGAAGAACAATTCTAATTAAGAAGAAAATAGTTAGAGAATATATATATATATATATCTACTATATGAAAGAGCAATGACTCTCTACATGAGATGCCACATCAGCTCTCAATACTAGGCCACGTGGACTCTAAAAAATTCCAAAAGTTTTTCTCTTTACGTTTCAAAATTTAAAGTCTGATGCGCTTATTCAATCCTTATTCGATCATTCAGTTTCCTAAGTCTAGCAAAGTAATACAGAAATTGAAACATCAAAAACGATATCAAAATCCCATGTATATTGTCGTTTAATCTAAAAGTTTAATCTTTTTTATTCCCGTTTTCTCTCTGGTTCTTATTTCTTCTGAATTTTTGTTTCGACCTGATCGATGTCGATTATCGGGGAGATCGTGTTTGCCTCGAAACGGTAGCTAAAAATTCCTTCTTCGCTAAAAGTCGATGAAGTGGAGAGTAACAACGAAGTCTTCAGGTTCCTTCAAAACCCTCTCTGGTAAACCTAATTTAGCTTGTATTCCCCAACTCTGTTATTTTTCCGCGCTTTGTATAAGCGTCGTTATGCAGTTTGTAATGGGTTAGGGTTTCTATGTTTCATTCATTAGCTTATCAATATGTAATGGAGCTTTACGTCTATTCTCTTCTCGCCTACTGAAATCCTTCTAAGAAACCTTAAACCTTCTCCCAAAGCGACTAGAGACAGAGACTCGGCAATATTTGAACCTCTCTTTCTAACGAAACTCTTCTTCAACCGTTCGCATTGTTCTTCGCATAAATATGTTTCTATTATTTTTAGGCCGGTGCCCTCTCTCGAACGGTGCAAATGGGTGCTTTCAAGGTAAAGAAAGTCTGTCAAATATATCCAGAGCTCTTGCATCTATGCTTCTGAGGTAGCTTCTGGATGTTTTTCGGTTCTGGTTTCGGACAAATCTGATCGGAAGTGCTCTTTTATGTGATGTGTTTCTTCTTGCAGATTCACCGGTACCATGTTATCGGAAGGGTTATCTCAACGGAGAATGATAAACATCCGAAGACTTTCTGGTTAGTAGTTTTGTAAAAAATACAAATTCTATATTTATAGCAGGATTAATGAGTTCAGATAGATTTTTGAAGAAATAGGTTGTGTGTGTTTAGACTCAGTACTTCTTCAAGAAGCTGGTGAAGGTTAAGAAGAGCAATGGACAATTGCTACATATATGAGGTACTTCATTTTCTCTATTCTCATTGGGTTTTTTTTGTCCGTAAAATTGGAAAATTAGTGTCCAGTATAATGTTAGTGTTCTTTAATTGTCTTGTTGATGTACGATTTCAATTAGGTCTTCTGAAAAGTAATGGCTTAACAATGTTAGAACTGAAGATTGTTGATAGGCTCTCAGAAACATCAAATTATTTCCGTTGCTCATGCTTGACTTTGATCTCTCCATTCATCTCTAGCAATATTTTAGATCAACATGTTCGTTTTCATCAATGACTACCCCGTGAGCGTATATATTCATCCTGTTGTAGTAAATAAGAGAAAGAGAGAATTGTGTTGTGTATTATTCCATGAGAAGTACAGAGTATATATAGGGATACAATACTAAGAGAGGAACTAGGGTTTAGGAATACTCTAGAACATGGGCCTCTAATGGGCATCCACTAAATGGGTTTATAACACTCCCCCTTGGATGCCATTAGAGTAAAAATAATCCTACTACGCATAAAATGTTGCCTCATTAAAACCTTACCAGGAAAACCCAATTGGGACAAAACCATGGTTAAGGAAAAAGAGTGCAACGCGCTTTTACTCCCCCTGATGAGTACATAACTTGAGATCTTCATGACGATGCAAACTTGTTTCTTGAAAGTAGTAGCTGAAAGTGTCTTGAAAAATAAGTCCGCCAAAGTTTCGCTTGAACAATCTCTAGAACATGCACATCGCCATTCTTCTGCAACTCATCAGTCTTCTAGATGATTCATCTGGATCATTCTCTTTGTTTATCTCAATATCATTAATGCATGATATTCTTTTGGGAGATTGATAGACTTTCAAAGATCATTATAATGATAACATTCCTCTATACGTGTCTATCATTTGCGTGTTCTTTGATGTCTCGTTAAAAACCTTTCATAGAAAAACCCTATGGGATAAAAACTATGATAAGGGAAAAAGAGTACATCCACGCACATCATTATATTTCTCCCCCTCGGAAACATCTTCTTCAAGAGATGAATTCCGATCATATATGCTATCTCTTGTGAATTATTATAAGAATATCATTAATGAACAAACTCATATGATATCTCATATCATTGGACTTCTGGTCCATAATATCCTTTCCTTATAGAAGATCATATTTTGATCTATTTGGACTTAAGGCCTAAATTTCATATATGTACAATTTTCTAAACATTTCTCTTGTACATAATATTCATGCTCTTCTTGTAAAAGCTATTATATTTGACTTTCCTTTATGTCAAATACATATTTCAATCATGAAATAAATCATTGAATTGCTCTAATCTCATTTTATGTATAGTACTTCAAGACCAAATATATATGAGCATTTTTCTGTAATATCCTTCAAGGATCTTTGAACATAACATCTTTTCGCTAGATGATTAATTTGGGATATCTGAAGATAATTTTATCTTTCCAAATCCTTTCTTCAGATTTTTCATTGTATATAGATCTCTTCAGGAGTTCTAATGATGTTCAAATCATCAACATACATTATACAAATCATTTAGCAAATCTCTTTAACAATGTATAAATTGTTAACATCCAAAAATGAATTTGCTTCTAGCAATTAAATCCTTCTGGGACTTTCATGTAAATATCACTATCTAGTGATATTTTATCATATATTATCATCATCGTACTACTTATGATAAACTCTGCCGGAGTTTCGATGATCTTCAAATTAAGGATCCATTCGATCCATAACATTTTGATATATACATGGGTACATTGATTAACCTTATGAAATTCACTTTCAGGTTATACCCCATGTAACATATTTGATTCGATCGAATAACTAAAGTTTTCGATAATAAAATTTTGAAATCATTAATCCTCCATGGATATATCCTTCTAGGATTTTCATATAAATTTCATTATCTAGTGGGACATATCAATAAGATATAAACTATAAATCAAGCCTTTCCTTTTCTTGCCAAACTGATAATGAACTTGAAAGTAGTTACATCCACCACACGAGAATAAACCTCTTAATAATCTAAAGTTCAAGATCTTGTGAAATTTTCACTATTTTCACATAAAGACTTGTTTATCTTCCACTAGTTTTACACTTCAGGTGTATGGACTACTGGTCCAAAATTCTCTACAAGAGATTATAATTATAAGTCTATTTCTTCCTTTCTATGATTGGCCAATCATTACTTTGTGTACACTTTTCAATAGACTTTCTTGATCCTCTTTTTCATAATATCAACTGCTTTCTCAATGCATGCAAAAATATTACGACGTCGATTTTGCTTTTCGATTCCATTTTATTTATGACATGACATAACTATTTGAGATCTCTTTATTCTCAGGTACCTGAATTTATGTCTATGTCATGTTTCTCTTCAGGAGATCATTCATATATATATAAGTGTTTCCTCAATCTAGCCATTGTGAATTATGCTCCTTTTCTTTTTGAGGATTCTTATATTTGGAATCAAATAGGTCTATCACGCTTCATGCGATCTTTAGACTCATAAGCAGTTTGATATTGTCCTTTTGGGACATCAATTATAATTGGAGCATTACAACTGGTAAGTGACTTTATCACTTTATATGGGTCATAAAAGCATTTGGAAATCAATGCTATAAGCTCTGAAATGAATTATCCTTTGGACTTCTAATTTATATTTTTTCGTCCGAGGATCAATGATAATTCATTACAGCTTATTTTCTTTTCCAGCTGTTTATTTTCTCCCCTTGATGTTGGAAAGACTGACTTATTACAGTCTACAAATCAAGCCTTATTTAAATCCTTCAAGGATGGCTCTAGATTATTAATATCAATGGAGATTTATATCCAACATATATTCCCATCTTTATTTAAGGATCCATCTTAAAAATTATGTGGTGGAGCAACTGGAATGTATATCGTACATCCAAGATCCTAGATGGAAAATAACTGGTTATGACCCAAAACCAATTACAATAGGAGACAAATATTGATTATTTATTGGCATGATACGAATTATGTATGAACATGTGCTACCGGATGTTCAACATTTATCCTAATTGATGTTGTAATCATCAAAGGCTCATGAATTCATTAGAGTTATTAAGATGCACGATGGGTGATCAGCCCTGCAACATCTCAACATTCTAGAAAATTCATATATTCCAATTCTGTTAGCCTCATGAAACCAATATATTAATTTATCTTATCAGCAAACATCACATGACAAATCATTACGAAGAATCTTCTAGTTCTTCAATGATTGTCTACATATATTACTTTTCGCATCACTATTGAATCGTAATGGTCTAACCGATTCATGCCAAAGAAAAATATATTTCATAAACTTCTGATTTATTATATCTTTTCATCTCCATTCTACAAATCGTTGTGTAGTACAAAATACTAGTTTCACAAAAATACTTTTGCTCTTGGGAAATACTAAGGTATTTACATTTCCTTTACTTGTTGTCTCAAGATGATTTTTTCTAAAAATCTCATAAATTTATGTTATGAAAGATTCGTATGAACATAGTCTTATGAATCTTCTGGATTCATGTGAACATAATCTTCTGGATGTTTCACTTATTATGGTATGTGGAATTCTTTAACTCTCCTCCTCGAGATGATAACACTGATTTTATCAATCTTAAATTGAATCCCTTTTTAGAATCAATAGCATATCCTGCTCGGGACATGTATTATACCTTAAATCCTTCTAACTTTTGAGATTTATGAGAATCAATGCATAAATATACCAACTACATTCCCATATGCAATATTATCAATGTGCTCTTCTGGAGCATTTATATATATGCTCTGGTTGAGCATTCAATAAGCCATGTACTACCTTGTATTGTACTCTCAATAGATTCGTTCATTTTCAAAATGATTCACATATTTTTGACTTATAACCATCTCAATTTTCTCACTTCTGGTGAAAATATGAGTTCCCGATAGAGACTTTTCGATTCTGGATCTCGATCTTGACCATGACCACATTCATATCCACTTTCACATTATAACTCGTTCCATAGCAATTTCTTCAACAAATACTAGTGGTATTGCCATTTTCTTCTTTAGTATATGATATCACATTCGCTTCATGGAATGGTGCTTAACAACAAATACAACATATGTTCAGTCTCAATGAGATAAGATATAAGTTCTGAAAAATTCCTTAAATCTCTTTTCACAAATTGCTGTCCACACGACAACATTACTTGCATGAAATTAAGTTTAAGTATGTCTCTCTAAGAGATATCAAATTGCAAGTAATTATGAACATAGGTGAATTATATTCACTTAAAGACTTCAAGTCTTGTAGGTAATATCAACCAATCATTTTAGGCTTTAGGAAATATCACATTCTGGTGATCATACCTTTTCTTTAAGAATTGCTCTGACTAAATCTCTATGGTCAAGCAGTGAACATAATCTTCTGGATATGTCACTTGAAGTGAACTTTCATAATCATCAAACAGTGATCATAATCTTCTGGATTTGTCACTTATGGTCTATGTGAGATTTTTTAATTCTCTTACTCGAGATCATACTCAAACAGTGATCACAATCTTCAGGATTTGTCACTTATGGTGTATGTGAGATTCTCTATTTCTTTCTCTCGAGATGATGAAACTTCAGATTAATCCATCTCGAATTAAATCTCATGATGAATAAATATATTATTATGATCATCTAATTCAATCAAGGCTAAGTAATAGTCTTATTAAGCCCATAACAATGAATTCTCAAGCATAAATAAAATGAAATAATTTGGGTAAAAACGATTTTATGATAAAATCTAGTATTCATGACTTGTGAAAATTAATCGATTGATAAGATGATTGATGAGGTTACTTATCTCAATGATGATGATGGTTTTCGACACGGCATTGGGAAAAGGAGACGGTATCGATTCGATGTATCGTAGTTGATGAAAAGCTATGGATTTGTACTGATATGATGAATACCAAACCAGTATAAGCCACAATTAGCAGAACCTGATTAAACAAAAAGTTAATCGATGTTTAAAACAGTCCATAAAACATAAAGTATGTGTCCATATTATAAATCTATAAAATAATGAACATTGAACCATAAAACATCAAATAGGTCAAATCATGATGAATTCACGTTCTTAGTTTATAACAAAACATGATTGCTAGATTGAGATTAAACTTATCTTCGGTTAATAACAAAGACGAAGATATCGGAGATGCCCAAGAGAGGACAAAGGGCTTATGCGACTAGGGTTTTGTGTTTGCTGATACGGCTAGGGTTTTTTTTTTTTTTTTTTTTTTAGTCGCTAGGGTTTAATGCTCAGACGGCTAGGGCTCGTGCTGATAACGTGTTGTAGTAAATAAGAGAAAGAGAGAATTGTGTTGTGTATTATTCCATGAGAAGTACAGAATATATATAGGGATACAATACTAAGAGAGGAACTAGGGTTTAGGAATACTCTAGAACATGGGCCTCTAATGGGCATCCACTAAATGGGTTTATAACACATCCAACAATATTCTTGACACTCTATTTTTAATATTTTCTTGTATTGAAGTATAAGCACATAATACTTTAGTTTGATGGTGTAATGTCTTTCTCATTCAGTAATCAATTCCTTCTATGTATTGCAAATGTATTTGTAAAGTCTATCTTCATTGTGACTCTCTTTGTTAGTTAGTTTCAAAGTTCTGATATCTTCATAGAATTTTCACTAAGTTATCTCCTATATTTGTTTCTTAATTTTTCTCATTCATGTAGCTTATTTCTAATCTCTGCATAGATAGGCAACCGAATTCATGGGTCATTGCTATTTGCAATTTCCATAAAATAGTTTGTATTATAGCATTTTAAATATATTTGTTGTTTGTCATTCTTTTCCCTTACATCTAGATCATCAAGACATGCACAATCCCACCAAGCTTTGCAAGAGATAAAGCACGAAGCAGTTCCACACCAGCAAGATCAAGTTCCCTCTAATCTACAAGAAGGTTATACTTCCCACCAGAATGCTCAAAACTACCTACAAGGCCTCCAAGGCTAACTTGTTCATATAAAGCTCTCAATCAGGTAATTAAATTTTCATCATTCTCAAGGGATCAAAGTTACTGTGTTTTATTTTCTTGAGGAGTTTTTTTCTGTCTTTTAATTTATGGGGGAAATCTATAAATATTATTGATCCGCATAGACCCGACGGGTGGAGATGTTAGGTATTGATGAGTCTATATTTTTCTCTGCATCAGTTCTTAACTGGTCTTATAGAACTCATCAATTATGTAATTGGATTGTTAGATACATACGCCATTGTTTTAACCATTGAACTGCTTCTCATGTAGACAAGGTTGGTTTACGAGTGATTAAAGTAGAGATGTTTATTCATTTCTCAGAAATGGTGAACTTCTCTTAAGGATCACACCTTTGCCCTTCAAGTCTGAATCTTTCAATTATGCGTCTTTCAAGTTCCAAAATTGTTTTGCTTTCCTATAACTGTAGCTTTTTCTGTATGACTTTTCTTAACAAAGCTTGCATGGTTGTGTGAAGACTTAACATGCATGGTTGTGTGAAGACTTAACATACATGGTGGTATACTCGGTAGGATAAATATGAGACATCATATGGAAGTTCTTGATGAAGATGGGATACAGTACAGACCGCCCTTTTTCAGGTAAGGATATGATTTCCATATTTTCATCTTGGTTCCTTGTGTGTGAAATATTGATGATGAAATTCTAACTAAGATACACTACAACTAACCTGATATTTATAAGTGAATTACGAATGCCATCGCCATGAGCTTAGTACATTAATTAAGGTCAAAAATATTTTTGCACTATAGAGCTAACTCAACTACACATTGTAACATGTTCTTTACCTTCTCGCATGTGGCAGTCTCAGATTCTTTGTGTTCCTTAAAATTCGATTCTTTTAATCAACAGGTGAGATCTTTTGATGTTCACGCAGAAAAAGTTGGTGAATATACTGAACCTTATATCTCAAAGATGAGAGCCACGAAAAAAAAGATTTTGTTGAGACAAAACATAAAGAAACCGTTTACGAATAGCAAGGAGGAGTACGAGAAACTACTTGATGCCTCTAAGCTTAGTTGATTGTCGAATTAAGAGAACCTCCATTGGTGAGAAGTTAAAACCTCCTTAAGATTCTCATTTAATAATTTTTTAATAAGTTAGTCATTTATTTAAATTTTGAATTATTTAAAACACATTCAACCAATTAAATAAGGACAATTGGTAATTAGTTTCTCAAAAACCATGAGAAACAATTCTTCTTGTAGATACTATGTTCTACATGAGCATGCTTTAACATGGGAAAAGAGAAAACCTCAAATTTTTACATGCAAGAGAATCCGCTCGCATATTGGTACTACAGGATTAATTAATTTAATACTAAAATGAGGACTAAAGTTTCTAAGCGAGTGAAAACCTTCAAGTTCAGACGCATAGACCGGTCACTCTGTTTGATTGGAAACAATGAGATCAACTCCATACAATTAGTAGCCAAGGAAATGCTCGTCAAGGGAATCGACATCAAACAATCCATGGCTCAAAGCAACGAGAGGAAATTGCCACGTCTCAGTGACAACACTTTCACCAAATATTACAATAGCAATACTCTAACATAATCAAAAATAGAAAGTTGATCGAAAGCGCATAAAACCAAAACCATAAAATATAATATAATTTACAAGTTTCATTCTTAACAATTAATTTTTCTAATAGACTTTACAAGTGCCGTTACCCAATAACATCAACGATCAATTTAAGAGATTCAAACCATATATACAAACGATCAGTTGATCAATGAAGCATTTTTTTAAATCATTCATATCTTACAAACCATGATCATATTAATGCTTAAATTTATATTACAAACTTATATAAAACAAGAGAAATTTTGAGAAATGTCATTTTGAGGATGCCACTTTTCACTTATGCCACATCCAATTACACTTTCACAAAAATGCCACATCCTTTTTTTTTTATTCCCATATTACCCTTAGATAAATAGGGTTTTCCAATGCAAATCTATTTTCTACTTTTTATTTTCTTCGCCTCTCTCTATTCAGTTTCTCTTCATCGGGATCTTCTCTTTATTTTTCTCTCTCGATCTCCGTCGGGATCTTCTCTGATCTGTTCGAGGAAGTACGGAAACATCTATCTCGATCTTTGTCGGGATCTTCTCTGATCTGTTCGAAGAAGTACGGAAACATCTATCTCGATCTCCGTCGGGATCTTCTCTGATCTATTCGAGGAAGTACGGAAACATCTATCTCGATCTCCGTCGGGATCTTCTCTGATCTGTTCGAGGAAGTACAAAAACATCTATCTCGATCTCCGTCGGGATCTTCTCTGATCTGTTTTCGGGATCTTCTCTTTCGATCTCGATCTCCATCTCGTTCGTAGTCAATTTGATATCCGATCTCGTCGTCGTTGTTTTTGGTGAGTCAATCAGAACTCGTCTTGTTGTTTTTTTTATTTTTGACCTAGATGTAATGTAGTTGATTCAATTTAATTTATAAAGCTATAAAATAGTTTATAAACTGGCATGGAGATGCTATCCTGATCTAGCTTATATCGATTATTAACAATTACGTTTATAAACTATCTGTAAAGCTTATAACCTGTCATGTAGATTCTATCCTGATGAATTATCTACCTTTTTATTTATCATTGACAATTAAGTTTATAAACTATCTGAAAAGCTTATAACTGTCATGTAGATTCTATCCTGATGAATTATCTAACTTTTATCTATCATTAACAATTACGTTTATAAACTATCTGAAAAGCTTATAACCTTGTTTATAAACTATCTGAAAAGCTTATAACCTTGTTTATAAACTATCTGAAAAGCTTATAACCGTGTTTATAAACTATCTGAAAAGCTTATAACCTTGTTTATAAACTATCTGAAAAGCTTATAACTTTTATCTATCATTAACAATTACGTTTATAAACTTTAATTCAGGTCATAATGATGCAATTGTATTCCTTGTTTGGAATGTGGAAGTTCGTGGACAACCAAAAATGGGAATTTTTCTTTGATGTTGAAAGGGGAGCATCTCTTAGTACTATAAACGAAGATATTTGTTTCCGTGATTTCGTGAGAGTTGTTGTAGAAGATTTTGGCTTTGATGGGTTTACTTCTCTGAAGATTAGTTATCTCTTACCTGATAAAAAAGAATTTCCTCTGTTGTTTATTAGAAACGATAGGCAGTTTAATGCTTTCCTTAACAAGTTTTTAGAGAGTGGAGGAAGTATTCAGTTATATGTGTCTTTGGATGAGGTATGTGTTTTTGCCTTAGTAATCTGATTATGTTTTTGTATTAGTTATATGATATATGTTTTTTATTCTGTCACAGGAACAAACAAGCTCAAATTCTACAATAGAGCAAATCAACATCATAACAAAATCATCTGCTTCTGCTAATTCTACAGTTTGGTTCTTTTTTAATTCTACTGTTTATTTATCATTTTGAGTATTTTGAACTGATCAAGAGTTTTAAATTTGCGTATCAGGAACAAGAGACATCACGTCCACCTGCTCGCTCCTGCTCCTACCCCTGCTCCTGCTCCTGCCCCTGCTTGTGCTCCTTCTCGTGCTCCTGCTCCTGGATATCTCATTGGGGATAAGGTATTTATTAACACCTTATAAAGTTTCGAAAACCCTTATAATTATTTATAAACTTTTAATAAAGCTTACAAATTCTTTATAATTTTCAGCATAACGTGGGTCAGTCTAGTTCTGGGAACTGTTCAGAGTTGTATGTTGGGAAAATATTTAGGAACAGACACGAACTGGGTAGAGAGGTGGCTAAGTATGCAATGCGTAAGGGATTTAAGTATTGGGTTTATAAATCAGATTCGTTCAGGGTTTTGCTTAGATGCATTGATAGTAAATGCAGATGGCATTTTCGTGCAGCTAGGTCTCATGTGTCAAATAGTTTTGTCTTAAGCAAGTATAATGACGAGCACAGCTGCGATTCGACGATGTGTAATGCTAATCATCGTCAAGCATCATCAAGGTTGGCAACAGTAAGCATCAAAATCTGAAGCATATTGTAGCCTGCTGAAAGGAATCTTGCTAGTTTTAGTTGCAGCCATCAGAATCCCTTCAACAAGGATAACTGCACCAAGGCACAACTTTTCATTGTCTTCCATATTCTCAGCAGATAATCTTTCCACCAGACGCGCAACAGATGTGGTCCTGGCTGTCATCCATTCATAAGGTTCCCTTACTGGAGCTTTGCATTTTGCAACCTTTGTATTCTCTAATTCTCGACAGTGAATACCTGTGCAATGCATGTAATATAAGTTACAAAAGGCGTATCATCCTTACAAGAGGGCTTATAATCTTTAAAAAAAGCTTACAAAACCGGGTTATAAGCTTTTTTTAAGGTTTATAAACCTTGATGGTTTGTTGTAATCTTTTTATCATCATTACAAGAGGGCTTATAATCTTTAAAAAAAGCTTACAAAACCGGGTTATAAGCTTTTTTAAAGGTTTATAAACCTTGATGGTTTGTTGTAATCTTTTTATCATCCTTACAAGCTAGGTTGCATGGAAACTTCATTTTATGACGTTTCACGCTTCGGAATCGGAATCGGAATCGGAATCTCTTGGAATCGCTGTGGAATCGCGATTCCAAAAATTACCATTTTGGAAGCGCTTTGGAAGCGTCCGATTCTAATTTGGAAGCGTCTTGGAAGCGTCTGATTCCATTTTGGAATCGTGATGGAAACTTTTTTTCATTTTGGATGATAAAAATTAAATATTAAAAAACTTAAAAAAGTTTGATATTTTTATAATTTAGAGAGAAAAACCCCTAAAAAATATGAATCATCACATCCCTAGTCACTAAGAACTAAGAACGATTATGATTTCGCTCACAATCTATGTAGAAGGACTCTTTAAGCTTCCAATGTATCTCTCGGCAATCTCATAGAAGAACATGATATATTTCATACTATATGTAATGAAACTATTCTTAAAATATATGAGTTTGAAGATATTTCCCTCGACAAACCAAAGGTAGGAAGCAATTTTATTTGATGGAGAAAATAAAAACCAACATAAATATGTAGTCTAAATTCTTGATTTTAGTATGATGGGTTGTTTATTCTAGTTAAGTTACTTAATACTTTTATGATCCAATTTGTAAATGAAGTTTTTCATTTTGGTTTAGTTTTGAATGTTAAAAAGTATTTATATATATATATATTTGGTATATTTTTCAAAAAAATCGCTTCCGCGTTTCCGAACGTTTCGCTTCCACGTACCCGTTTCCGATTCCATGCAACATAGCTTACAAGAGGGCTTATAATCTTTAAAAAAGGCTTACAAAACCGGGTTATAAGCTTTTTTAAGGTTTATAAGCCTTGATGGTTTGTTGTAATCTTTTTGTAAGGTTTAATCCTTCATGTAAAAATGAGAATCATAATAATAACAATGCTTATTATCCTTAATATAAGATTATAATCAATATAAGAAGCTAAAATCATGAAAATACCTGTGGCTAGAAAGAATTCTCTCGCAGAGAATCTGGTTGGCTGGTTAGCAACCTGAAACCACAAATCTGGTCCTTTTGTAAGAATTCGCCGCTGCATCAGGAAATGAAATATCTTGCCAGCAAAGACGAAATCCTTTGTTCTTTTAGCAAGTGTTACAACAGAATTGAGGAAACTCGTCTCAATTCTGTTGAATAATGCATTTCCCAGACTTTTTTCAACAGTCTCTACTAACTAAAAGTTCACATGATGTTGTGGAATCATACTATCCTCTGGCTCATTACCTGGTAGGTAAATTAGATTTGGTAGTTTTAATTTCTCTGGTAATGAATCACCCATCTGTTCATATGTTATAAAAGTTCATGTTAGTATACATTATAAAGCTTCCTTACAAAAATCTTAAATTTTTTGTACAAACAACTTATAGATATGTCAAAACTCTTTAGATAGTTAGATCTAGATATGAAGTTATACATCTGGATCTACATTTTACAAATTTGGGAATGATAAAGTTTAGAAGTCGATGAAATCGATGAAATTGAAGATAAAAAACGTTCAAAAACGATGAAATCGAGCATCAAAACCTTCGAAATCGAGGATCAAAACTTTCGAATTCGAATACATCCATGGTTAAAAACACGAATCGAAAGTTTTTGATGGAATCGATGAAATCGATGATAAAAACCTTCGAAAAACTATCATATCGAGGATAAAAACATCCGAACATGAATACTTAAAAGGTTAAAAACACGAATTGAAATTTTCAAATCTAGATCTGAAAAACGAAATCTAGATCTGAAAAACGAAATCGAAGAAATTGCGATCTTAATAAAGAATAAGAGAGATGTAAAGAGTAACCTTGTAATTTCGGAAAATCTTCGGTGAAATACAGAGATTTTTCCTGTGAAAAAACCCAGATTTTGATGGAGGCGATTAGGGTTGAGAAAAGTTTAGAGAGAAAGAGAAAGAGAAAGAGAGAGAGAGAGAGAGAGAGAGAGAGAGAGAGAGAGAAACAGAAAAATGAATTATTTGTGGGTAACCCCGTGTTTTCTGTCATGGGTAATTTCGTCCGAAAAGACGAAATTCGTGGCATATTTGTGAACAGTATTTTCGCTGTGGCAGTTTTGCATAGTGTAATTCATATGTGGCATTATTGCAATTGCCCCATAAAACAAAACCCGTGCGTATGCGTGGGTATTCACTTAGTTATATCTAATTATATAACCAAAATCTTCTTATATGGCTTAATCTCACCCATTAGATCTAAAGTTTTTTGTTATATTTTTAAATATTTTGTTGTTTTGATTATTTTACAAATTTACGCCTTATATTTGGTATAAAATCTCTTCTAGTAATACACTAAATCCCACTCTAATATCTATATTTGATAGAAAATTGTTTTCAATGGTATATACCAATTCTTACTTTGAAATTAGAGAAATAAATAAGACTATTCCAAAATTGGAGTAAAGACTAATTATTGTTCTATTTTTTATGTTCAATTATTTTTATTTCCACGACAATCATATAACTTTGTTATGTTTTCATTTTATACATAAATAAAAGAGTGGCCAGCTTTTGCGTTCCTATTCTTATGTTTCAAGGAACTGCAAGCACATTTCGATCGATTTACTTTATCGCTGATAGTTCGCGATATTTACAGTGGATTGTTTGGCCTTATCGGGTGCGTAGTAGTTCATGTAATGATTTATGTTTTAGGTGGTTAATTAAATAGATGTGTATCGAGTCTTTATAATTTTGTAAACTGTATAATGCAATCACATTCAAATAAATTACATGAAACAAAAAAATCAAGATCATTGAGTAAAGAAAATACGAAATAAAAAGAAGTAGAATACTAATAGGCATACAATAAGAATGCATTGGAGAACAACTGAAATTGAATAAGCAGCATACATTATTATTATTCAAGGTTTAAAATCTGTTTGAATTTTTGTCGAAGCAAATCGCTCTGGCGTTGGGATTATTGGGAACTTCTTTTATGTACCAACAAAAATCCTTTATAACTTTCACTTCGTAGCAACACCAAAAATCCTTTATTATTGTGAAATCGGAGCAAGTGGTAATAAACTAATGGTCAATTAGCTGAATAATAGGTTTTAGGAGAAAAATTAGGTATATAACATCACGTGATTGATATTTAGGTATGTAACTTTGAAAATCAATTGTATGACGATTTTGCCCATATTTAATTGGGCTAATTTTAGGTAGGAAAAAAGAAAATATGGAAATAAGAATCAATCACCATATAAAATATGATAATTACCATTAAATGTGATAATTATTGACAATTAAAAACAAAATCTTTAAAAATATTATATAAAAAAAAAAATTCATAAAAGTCTTCTCTTGATCTTCTCTTAATTTTATCTCTTCAAAAATTATTCCCACACTTGTATTTTTGGAAGGAAAAAAAGTAGTCAGGTTAGAAGATGAAAAAAGAATCATATGTTGTAAAAATAATTAGCTATTTTCGAAATTACATATTCAATTGATATCAAAATATAGTCAACTACATCACATTATTTGTAACTGTTTAAAACAAAGTTAAGTATTTTTAAATTGGTTTTCAAAAAAGTTACCAATTTAAAAATATAGGTAACTATTTTTATGGCATAGTTAACTACTCTAATGATTTTATGCCATATAAAACATTACAGTATAAAAATATAGTCTATTATATACCAATATTAAAATATATCGATATAAATACATAGTCCACTATATAAATGATAGTTCAATAAAAACATAGTTCACTATATAATGATATCTAATACACTATATAAACGTTAGCTAACTATTCAAATAAAAATATAGTTCACTATATAAACATTACAGTAATCAATTTATCAATATAGTTCATGAGTTATGTATGAATAGTTAACTATCATATCATATATGGTCATCAAAATAGTTTAGTATACAAATGTTGCATAGATATAACTATATAGTTAGCTATATCAATTAATTATATTTAACAAATTATAGGATTTGAACACTGTAACAATCACATCAAACACATAAACTTATTTTAAGATCAACGATCCAAATGATCTATGAAAAAAAATAGAAGAAGAAGAAGAAAAAAAAAGATGGAGAAGAAGATGGGCAATGGAGGAGAAGGAGGAAATAGAGAAGAAGATGGCCAATAGAGGAAAAGGAGGAGACAATGGCCGAGAGAAGAAGAACGTGAAGGAGAAAGAGGAGGAGATAGAGAAGAAGAACGTGAAGGAGAAAAATGAGGTTGAGGGAAAATAAAGATTAGGGTAAATGTTTTTTAATCAATTGATTTCCTTTTTTGGTTTTTAATTTTTTAATTTTTAATATTATTATGGTGTAAATCAAAAAAGATATTATAGACTTTTTATGTGATATGTATGTTATACACCTAATTTTTTTTAGGAGACGTTAGATACTTAATTTTTGTCCAAAATCCTATTATTGGTGCCAATTTCCCTAAACTAATGATACATAAGAGTAAATTGATCTTGTTCGATATCTTTGTTTCTCTAATACTAAAAAATTGAATAAGCAACATACATTTATGATCTTATTCAAGGTTTTAACATCTTCTTTGAACATACAGCGAAGCAAATCTCTTTGGCGCGGGGTTCCTCTTTTATGTACCAACAATCATCCTTTTTTGTTTTCATATAGTAGCAACACCAACAATCCTTTTTTCCTGAGTAAGAGTTGCAATTGTCTTCGAAACATGACGGTAAATTGATCTTGTTCGATATCTCCATTCTACCACCTACACATTGAATTCAAACACAAACCAAACTTTTTGACGATGATTACAGAAGAAAAAAAAACAAAGAGACGTATGTATGAGAAAATCATATACTTACACTCATGCAGAACAAAGAGAGAGAGCATGACAATGCAGATTAAAGCTATCCGTGATGATTTCATGGTTTGGTTGTCTACTTGTCTTAAAGGACCTTGTCTTGGTGTGCTTCTTGTTATCTTATCGAGTTGTTGTGCCTTGTAAACTCAAAAAATTAATCAATATATATACAAGTCATATACATATATATACATATAAATACAACAATTATGTTAAACCAATAAAATAAAGACACATTAACATATTTTCTTATTGTTTTATTAACATATTTCTAAAAGGCAAATCAAACTCAAATGTAAATTGTTTAAAAAATAATATAGATACCATTAAGTTAAAGAACAAAAAAGACACGTTAACATATTTTTTAATGTTTAGTTAACATATTTCGTAAAGCCAAACCAAAATCTATATATGCCAAATGTAAGTTATTAAAATAAGAAAAGTGTTAAATCTAAAAAAAAAGTTAATACTTCAACAAAAAGGCAGATTACCTTATTTTTACCTTATTTCTGATTCGCAAAAAAAAAAACTATTATATAAATCTTTTTAATGTTTTTCAAAGGGTTTTCAGAGAATACAAAAATATATACACATACTTTTCAACATAATTATAAAATATTTCAATGTAGATACTTTTAATGTTTTTAAAAAGAAAACTGTATGAAATCTTATAAAATAAAGTTGTATGCACACCAAACTATAACTTACAAGATTACGACATGTGTCATTGTTAGTTTAGATTATGACATGTGTCAATACAAAATTCATATTCTATATTATTTAATTTTTAAATCAAATTGTATAATATCATATCTTCAATTAGCAAACGAAAATCTATAATTTTATATAATACATGAAGACGGTTCCCAATTTTCATATGACATCAATTTATCTTATTCTCTTAATCAAGAGAATCATAAATTCTAAGTAAAATGATACAATATGAAAAGATTATTTATGCAATTGAAAAAAAGTTATCCGATAATTATACGGATTTCAATTTAAAAAATATAATTTTACTGATTTAAATTTATAATATAATTATACGAGTCATAACTACATAAATTATCAATTTTAATATATAATACCGCATATTATGGGGTCCTAATCTAGTACATCTTCTAAATCTCCAATACGCACCATATACCACGCCAATATCTATATTTGATACACCAAATCTTATTTTAAGACTTAGATTTGATATAGGGCCTTCTTACAACTATAGATACTTTTACAAACTTTCCTTTCAATATAGATACTTTAAAAAGATGGTGTACTTTTTTATACTTATGATGGTTTCAAATGGTTTTCTGGACAATTTTACCCCTGCAAGCAAACAAGATAAGAGTTGAAGAATATTAGTTACAGACAAAAAAAAAAATAGTTATGCTGCAAAAGATATAGACCACTGATATAATTTTAGTGGTTTAGATCTATGGTTATTAAATAAAGTTATGCTTCTTTTTTCCCTTCTCCTTCCTCATAACAAAATTTTGTTTTGTAAAAAAAAACCATGAGATCTTTAAATCTGATTTTTTGTATCGTCACCTCTCACCATTTTCCTCTCTCCTTCATCATCGTCACTTTCTGCTTGTCAAAGAGAATCAAATCTTTTATGCACCAAGTAGAAGAGAGCGATTGAGATTCAAGTTTAACTCTCCACTTTTAACCCATCAAGAACATTCGCTTATGTCGTTGTCTCCTCCTCCTTAATCGTCGTTTTTTCCTCCTTTTCTCTTAGATTTGTCTTTCAAATCTAACGAATTTAGTTTTCAAAGGCTTTGATTGCCATTCTTTTATCCATTTGGTAGAATCGTTAGAGCCAATTTCGTTTGGGATCCTTATTATATTAATCTTTGTAGTTATATTATCTGTATATACAATACTACTGACCTAGATGAAATTCCTAATTGAATGTTCATGTTCTGGGTTTAACTTATAAATTCGATGGTGATATCTTAGTTGGTCACAGATAGATGGTCACATATCGATGGTCACAGATGGTCACGTATGAATGGTCACATATAGATGGTCATATATTGATGGTTGAATGATAATGTATACATAGTCATGGTCACTTATAGGTGGTCATGTATCAATGATAGTATATTCAGTTTGGTTTTTCTTTCAAACTCGTTTGGTGTGTTTTTTTTGTGATGAAACTACTTTGATAATCTTTTTGATCTATGCATCCTAGCTTCGTTCATAATATTCAATGCTTTGTGTAACAAATCAAAAACTAGAGATGATAAAGATGGAAGCAGTGGTGGTTGGCGGAGATGGTTGGAGAAATTTCCAAAGTGGAACAACAACAAAAACTTTCGTTTGTATATCATTTTTGTTGTAAGAGATAGTTTGCCTTGTCAAAGATTTGTAATGTATTGAGATATATAGATTAAAACTATAGAAAATTGGAGATTTCATAAAGGTTTATATTCCAAATTACGTGAAACAATTAAGAGAAACTCAATTCTTATTAACATGAACAAAAACTCAATTTTTCAAATTACAAACCTTTTTAGCTGTTTATATTGACATGATTACAAACTCGATTTTCAAACTAGAAACACGAAAACATCATTGTCCATCTACGGCATCCACAAGTGACCATCCACAAAAAAAATCATATATGCAAATCAATCTAGATATTTTCTAAATCCACAAGAACATATAATCATAGACAAAGATAACTCATACTCTTCTTTTATTATCATTTGAGTGTCATTACAAAACATACCAAACTTTCGATCAAAGAGCTTATATGTATTATAAACGAATTGTATACACAATCTAAGAGACCGAGTTCAAAAATCTAATCAAAGATTGATCAACAGATTTTGTATCTACAATCTAAAAGTTATCTTTTTTTAGTAATATCGACAACAATATGAAAAACAATTTGAGTTGGAGCAACAACTCTATCCATCAAATCCATGTTTTGTAATTATTTCTCTTAGAAGTTTACACATACGAGATGAATGGTGTTGCTATGAAATTAAGGGTAGGATGTGTACATTATACGGCAAATCGGAGATGAAGAAATCTTGTTTTGCTCATGTCGGAGCTGACGCCGTTTAGCCCATGTGCAGTCGTTGCCGGTATGTCAAGTTGGAGCCGTCGAATCTTAATCGCTCAATTCTCAATCGGTGCCACAACAATTACATCCATGATAATTACATAAATCTACAAAAGAAGAGGTGATCCGTAGTCCACAAGATTTATGGAGAGAAGAGAAATTCTTTTCTTGTGTCGTAGAGAGAAGAGAGATCTAACCAAAGAAAAAATAACATTTGTTTTGTTTTTTATTTATATTAGTAAAGTAACTAGAGGTTAGTGTTGTTGGAGGATAGAGAAGACAATAACCATAGAAAAAGTATACTATCATACTAAAATACCTCTATGTGTTAAAAGTTAAAACTTTGTAAAAAAGTACATGTAAAAGTAAATTTCTCTTTGATATAAGGATATCTCAAATGGTAAACTCAGTGTCATTCTAAATATTGGGAAATAAATAGTGTTACTCCAAGTCTCCAAATTTGGAATCGCACTTAGATTTGTCAGAAAACATCGGTGGCTCTCTCTCTCTTCTCTCTTTCATATATTTCAGAGAGAGGGAGACGATTTCTGGTTAATCGGAAATCTCTATTCCAGCTATGCCGGATTCTGTAAAATATTTATGCTTAGGCAGATTTCCTTTTCGTTTTAAACGAATAAAAGTTCCGACTTGTTCGGATTGAAAGTTTTAACTCCTTTCCAGTTGGAGTTAAATGTTTTGTATAGTGTCCTCTTGCCTCTTGCAGAGTTCTCCAATCCGATGAAAGTGGTGTTTCTCCTTCTCCTTCACTTTTGTTGAAGAAGGAAAGTAGATCTATTGCGGACACGGATTCGGACTATTTCGATGAAATACGGCTGTGAAGCTTGTTCTTTCATCTGAAATCGTCTCCGATGGCTGATGCGGTGGACCGGCGACGGAGCTCCGGCAATGGAAAGATGAAGATGAAGATGAGTCATCGGGAATTTCGTTTACTGTTTACACGTGTCTTTGTTCAACTTCATCTTTAGAATTGATATTGTGTTGGGTTTGGGTTAAAATTAGGATTAATTATCTAATTGCCATGGTTTGAAAATCACTTTGTTAGCGCCTCTACCATATTTTAAGTTTCATTAACCTTTATTTTAATATAAACTCGAATTTACTCTTTGAAAAATAGTTTTCCAATTTATTTTTTAAATTTATTAAATAATAAAAAATAATTTATTTATAAAAATTAAAAATAAATATGGATTATATAATACTAGATTAGGACTCGCATAATATGCGGGTATTAGATATTAAAATTGATTATTTATATAGTTATGATTCTTATAATTATATTTTACATTAAAACACATATAAATATATTCTAAATTGAAACCCGTATAATCGTATTTTAAGTTGAAACCCGTATAATTATCAATTTATTTATTGTAAATTACATTTTCTTAACCGTAAGATAGAAAAGATAAATTAGTTCAAATCACCTCTCCTTTATATAATAAAATTCTTTTATTTTCTCTATAATTTTTGTTTATTTATTTTTTATAATTTCTTTAGGTTAATGTTTTTACTAACTATTCGTTCTATACTTTTAGTCTTTTTTGCCACTTATATATCTTCTCGATTTTTTTCTTAATTTTTTATATATGTAGTTTGGATTATAAATTTTATTTTATTTTCTAATTATTTTGGACTATTATAAAAAAAAAATTTCAATTAGTTTGAACTATTAGAATTTTCTTTTTCACTATTTAGTTAGTCACTTAACAATTTGCTTTGTTAGTTTTCTATTTTTTTTTCTAATTAAGTTAAACTATTACAATTTTTTCTTTTCACTATTTACTTAATTATTTAACAATTTTTTTGTTAGTTTTCCGTTTTTATTCTTTTTACACATGTCATCATCCCGATCGATATTAGACACGTGGCAAGATCTCGTGAGTTACAATTTTGACAAACTCTACTTTATATAATGACAATATTGAATATTTTTTTGTAGAATATAGTAAATAAGGAAATATAATATATATTTTTTTGTTGCAAAAACGTAATATAAGTATTTTAATTAATATATATATCTATTTACCCTTTAAATTTAATTAAAAATAATTTTTTAATTTGTTTTCCAAATTCATTAAATAACAAAAAATAATTTATTTACAAAAAATAAAAATAGATATGGGTTATAGAATATATTGAATATTTATTTGTAAAATATAGTACATAAAGAAATGTAATATATATATTTTTTGGTTGAAAAAAACGTAATATATATATATTTTTTTATTTTTAATTAATAATAAAAATTTGTTAAAATATTTTTTTTAAATAAGGAAACGTTATAATTATATTTTGTCTAAATAAGGAAAGAAAATATTAAGATCCTAGATTTAGAGAATTTAATAACTAATCCAGTAGAAATCACGTTCTACCCTACTCGGTAGGTAGATGATTAATGATGTGGTAGAATTTAAATTCTAACGTGGGTAGATTATAATAAAAACAGTAGAATGCGTAATCTACCATCGTAGAAAATAGTACACATCGTGGAATACACATTCCACAACGCTGTAGAACATATAACAACTCGCAGAACACATAATCTAGGCTTGGTAGATATAAGTGTAGTTAGCAGAACCAAAAGTCAACAGTTTCGTAGAGGTAGAACGTGGATTCTGGAACCGTAGAAGCAGATTATAACATTACTTTTGAATAGAATTTTTAACTTATAAAAATATTTAAATACATAGAAATGACTATTGTTTAGGTGTTTGTAATTTTGAGATTTTAAAAAAAATTAAAACCTTTGATTTCTTTTTCTTTTTTGTTAAGGGTATTTTAGACCAAAATTGGTCCCAAAAAAAGGAATGAATATTGGGACAAACACATTTTCAATGTGGGGCAATTTGCCAATTCTCCCTTAAAATTATTGTATCGAAATTGGGCTTCCAAAAAACCACTTGTAGATTCCTTACCTATTAATTGGGTTTTAATGAAAAGAGACAAAAAAAAAAAAAAAAAAAAAAAAAAAAAAAAAAACGTAATCGCATTTATTCATTATTCTATTTTTTGTTTTGAGCCCTTTTGTTTACAAAAATGACCATTTACCTTGGTTATGTTTTCATTTTATACATAAGCAAAACTATACGTTTTAAAGGCATAACTGGTAGAAGGCTATATAGAGCCCGTAGAAAGCCAACAATATATGACCTACACTCCAAAAATTGTATTCTCTACATTATTTTAGGATGGAAAAATATCCATCTTAGATATATGGTTGATCAAACTTAATTATTTTTTCTGTGGTATAATGATTTATGTTTTAGGTGGTTAATTATAGGTTTGTCTCGAGTCTTTAAAAATTCGTAAACTATCTTTCATGCAATCAAACAAATAAATTACATGAAGTGAAACATTTAGATAGTTATTAAAGATCATTCTTATTTTGAGTAAAGCAAATACGAAATAAAGAGAAGTACAAAATTAATAAGCATACGATACAAATGGATTGGAAGATACTGAAATCTAATAAGTATTAGTATATTACTCTTCTTCTTTTTTGTCACAAAGTATTAGTATATTATTCAAGGTTCGAAAATCTTCTTTGAACATTCTTTGAAGCAAACGTCTTTGGCGTTGGGAACTTCTTTTTCGTACCAACACCAATCCTTTCCTGTTGTCATATAGAAGCAACACCAACAATCTTTTTTAAATGTGAAATCATGGCAAATGGAATGGACACATGACGGTAAAATGATCGCTTTGGCGTTCGATACCTCCAGTCTACCACCTACACATTGATTTCAACACAAAATCAAACTTTTTGACGATAGAAAAAGAAAAATACAAAGAGACAGAAATTTATACGTACACTCATGCAGAACAGAGAGAGAGCAAGACTATGCATATTAGAGCAATATGTAATGATTTCATGGTTTTATTGTCTTAAAAGGACCTTGTCTTGTTGTGATTCTTGTTATCTTATCGCGTTGTTGCAAATATTTGTAAACACAAAAACTTGATCAATATGTATATATAATATAGCTAGAAAAATTTTAAGAGCATCTCTAATGAACACCAAATCCCACTTTAATACCTATATTGGTATAAAATCCTTTCTTATTGTATACCAAATCTAACACTAATCATTTTCAACGGTACACTAATTCCCACTCTATAAATAATGTTCTCCAAATTTGGAATAACAGTATTCATTACTTTATTTTTGGTCTTAGAACTTTTTTATTTACAAAATGACTATTTAATTTATCTTGGTTATTTTCATTATATATAAAAACAAAATTATGTTTTTAAGGCATGATTTATGATTGTTAGAAGGCTATAGAGTCCGTAGTTTTTTTTCTCACAATCTAACCAATTTGTGAGAAAATAGGTTTTATTTCCATAATTAAAAATCTAATACTAAATAAATAAAAATTAAGTGAATAACATTCAGCTCAAATAAATTGACAATATTATTCATCATTAATTTATAACTATTACTAAGGGTAACAAAAATAAAAAATAATAAGTTAAATTTACCAAAACCTAATTTTTTTTTCTTTCTCTTCCTTCCACGCCTCTTTTTCTTCTTCTTCGTGAGCCACTTTTTTTTTCTTCTCATTCTTCCATTGTTTTTTCTTTTTCTTCTTACTATTTTTCTTTTTCTTCTTACACAAACATCATAATCGATTTCATCTCTTTCAAGTGATCCATAAAATCAAGGGAAGTTGACTAAAACAACCTTTTTAGAATTTGGGTTGACTCAAACAACCTTCTTAGATTTTAATTACTGAGGCTATTTTTTAGTCCGTTTTACCCTTTTTCCTTTGATAACAAAAAACGTATTTACGAAAATACCATTAATGAAACGAGCCGCGTGGGCGGGAAAATTTCCCGCCTAAAAAAAATAAGTCTACTGCTTAGTGATGGTAGACTTATTATCGATCTGGTAGACTTATTTTTTAGTCCGTAGACTTATTTGACGAGCGGTAGACTTATTTTTGAATGGTAGACTTATTGTGTCTCTTTTGGTGGTAGATTTATTTCCGAATGGTAGACTTATTTTTTGAGCGGTAGACTTAAATTCACATAGCGGTAGACTTATTTTTGCGGTAGACTTATTCGTCGAATGGTAGATTTATTTCCGTAGACTTATTTTGAACGGTAGATTTATTTTTCTTTGATGGTAGATTTTATTTTGACTGGTAGATTTATCACCTTTGGTGGTAGCTTATTAGTCATAGCAGCGGTAGATTTATAGTGACGGTAGACTTATTTTAGTAGCGGTAGACTTATAGTTAGCGGTAGACTTATTTATGGTGGTGGTAGATTTATTTTGGGTATAGTTGTGGTAGACTTATTGTAGTAGTGGTAGATTTATAATGAGCGGTAGACTTATTTCGTATTTTCGGTCAACGGAACCAACCTTTGACTGGTAGACTTATTTTTTTAGGATCAATGGTGGTAGACTTATGCGTTTTTAGCGATTGCAGCGGTAGATTTTTTTTTACCTAGGTCTAGTGATGGTAGACTTTTTATCCAACCTAGTTACGGTAGACTTTTTTTCACATTAGACATTTGGTAGACTTATTGTGATAGTGGTAGACTTATAGTACTTGGTGGTAGACTTGTTTCCTGTTTAGGAAACTATAGTGGTGGTAGACTTATTTGGTAGGTGGTAGAGTTAGTTGCATGGAACGCGAAATGTCGATTTTACCCTTAAAAAATAAAAAAAATTCCACGAAAAAACCTGCAACAATGGTGAAGAACTAGGGTTTAGGGTTTGAACAAAAGGAGGTAAATTGGGAACAAAACAAATCATTCTTGTTTATGGTAGTCAGAGTTTTGAGAAGAATTGATGGGTGTTCTTGGTTGACAATTCAAAAGGTGGTACAGTTCTAGGGGCATATCATGCAAGTGATGGTAGATTTATATACAAGTGATGGTAGATTTAGGATGTACTATATATTTTCATATATTTTCTATCTTTTCGTATGAACTCGTACTCGTGTTTGAACTCGTACTCGTGTTTTAAGGATTTTGTAATGGTTACAGAGACATTTCAGAAGCCATGTTTTAACCATATATAAATTTTGTCAATTCATTCATTACACTACAAAAAAATGTTCATAGAAGTCTACCATAATGTTTGAATCTCTTTGCAAAAAGTCTACCATAACAATTGTATCTTATAGAAATAAATCTACCATAACGTATATTACAAATCAGAACGTGTGTGTCTCATAAAAATAAATCTACCATCAAACGAAAATACATCTCATAAAAATAAATCTCTTTGCATGTATAACAATACAAATATTAACCAAATACTACCTAAATACAAGAAGAAACAATGGTGTATAGACCATCTTCATGATCTTTTGGATGTTCTTTACAATCTTCATGTGGTTACGCATTGCACGTACAAAGAATACCTGTAAAGAAATTCATGGAAATTAGAACATCTTAGAGTGAAACACAATCCTAACTAGCAAAAAAAAGTTTCATTCATTAGCAGCTCCAGAGTCGAAAAGTCTACCATAATGTTTGTATCTCTTCGCAAAAAGTCTACCACAACGTCAAAAAAGATTTCATTCATTAGCAGATCAAGAGTCGATAAGTCTACCACAACGTCAGCATCTCATAGAAATAAGTCTACCACAACGTCAGCATCTCATAGAAATAAGTCTACCACAACGTCAACATCTCATAGAAATAAGTCTACCACAACGTCTGCATCTCATAGAAATAAGTATACCACAACGTCAGCATCTCATAGAAATAAGTCTACCATAACGTCTATTATAAATCTACCGTAACGT
The DNA here is from genome assembly GCA_900128785.1 of Arabis alpina. Lineage (NCBI taxonomy): Eukaryota > Viridiplantae > Streptophyta > Magnoliopsida > Brassicales > Brassicaceae > Arabis > Arabis alpina. Next base: position 25,505,232 of record LT669793.1, read on the forward strand.
ATGTTTTTTCCCAGAGAAATAAGTCTACCATAACGTCGGATTCTGAATCTGAGAAAAATCCAGATCTGGAAAAAATTCAGATCTGAGAAAAATTCAGATTTGGACCAAAACGTGATTTTACAAAAGTTCAACATGCCCAAACGAAACTGGTTAGAATCAAGAGATTACCTCTCTACAACGCACGAAAACGAAACCCCAACACTCACTCGCCGAAACTTTCCTTCGCCGGAATTTCGAAACCTATGAACGAAGAACATATTGAAGTTCATAAATCCGAACTCAAAACACTCGTGAATGATAGAGAGGAAGATAACTCATGATTTGTTTCGAATCTTACCGTCAAAAGCAACGAATCTTGTCGCCGGAGAAGGAGTCGCGATTTGAGTCGCCGGAGAGAGGAAGAAGAAGATGAAGAGTTGAAATCTGATTTTATTTTTTTTGGTTTTATGTTGTTTTTTTCTTTCTCAAAGGATAATGGCATTTTTGTTAATAAACGAATTTGGAGTATTTTTAATGTCTTTGTAACCTTTTTTTAGCTCAAAAATTTAAAGGTTGTTTGAGTAAACACCAAATCTAAAAAGGTCTTTCTAATAATTATCTCAAAATCAATTATCATAGATCAAAAATCTCCAGGCATGGGATTAAGATTGTATGTCTTCTACGTTAAACTTCCCATTATCGTCTCATCTCCTTGTCAATCTGAGTCACCGCTGAAGATCGATAGAGTTAACTATTTTCGGAAATCAGGTAACTATGGTTCTCATAATAGTTAACTGTATATGTTATTTTCATTATACAAATTATAATACGTAACTACTCTTCTGATAATAGTTCACTATGTTTTTTTATATTTTTTCATTATGTAAACTATAATGGACAACTACATTCTGAACATATAGTGAATTATTATTTTTTAAATAAGTAATTATTATAACAACGTTTTCATATAATCCATTATGTTATAAGATCTGTACAGTAGTTAATTGTATATGTATAAAAAATACTTAACTATATTTTAAAATTACGATTATTTCCTGAAAAATAGTTAACTATCTTCTCAAATCATAGTTACAAAATATAGTAACTATCTTTCCAAAAATTAATAATATATAGTCTCAAAAATAGTCAACTATATTATTAAATAGTTATGTAGAGTTATTTTTTACCTAATTTTTTTTTTGCAGAGAGTACATCTATAAATATCATTGATGAGAAGAATATTTTTTAAAGAAAAAGATTTTCAGAGATATATTTTTTATGTTAATAATTATCACATTTAATAGGGGCAAAATTGTCTATTATTTTATTCTCACTGCTACTCACCTAATTTTCTCTCATTTGATGTTAGATACTTAATTTTGTACCAAAAACTTATTATTGAGCGTTGTACGTTAGCAATTGTTTACGGTCTTTTTGTATCTGAGTTGTAAGAGGCTGTAGCTTTTTTGTTCCCTTCTTTACTTTTTTTTTAATGATAATTTATTCACAAAACCTCTATTATAAATCGTAATGTATTCGAATGCTTTGATCGGCTGGCTTCGGATGCGACCAAAGATGAGGAAAAGTTCCCTAGAGCATATGGATAAGGAACACAAACTCTTACGAGGAGAAAACATTTGGTGACTTTGTAAGTATCATCGTGTGTACTGTTGTAATTACGTTATATCTCCGGGATCGTGACGAACGGTGAACTTGGATAATGATTGAATCGTACTCGGGAGCACTTTCCTTAAAGAGTATTTCGACCCTTATCAATGTCTTGGGTTACACGAAATCCCTTGTAAGATAAGACAATCAAAGAATACTCTTGTTCTAGGTAAAGATACAAGAGAGACAAAAAGAGTTTGTGTGTTTTTTGTGTGTTTTTAACCAAAGATAGAAAACCTTTGGTCTTATGAATCTTTCTTCCTTCTCACGTTCTTCTCTTACTCTGTTTTTGGGCCAAAGAAACAGAGTTTTATATGGCTTAAAGGTTTTGATGATTCATCCGTACGTTTGCAACCATACGTATAAAACAACCATAAACCGAATAGTTGTATTGTTTGATTTTACCACTTGCACCTATTCACCAATTGAACATATTCACTTAAATATCCAACATTCATCCCCAATTAAGTGTAATCTTGGATTCACATAATAAACAACACAAAAATCAAACTCATGCATAAATGAAAATATCGTAACGATTGAATTGACATCTTAGTGTTATTACACATTTCAAATACCGGAGAATTAGGATGTCCAATGGATTGAATCCTTTCAACTCATTTGGGGTACATGAAGATAATACACACATGAATTCATACACTACTCTAAGTGTTTATACTTGACACTATTATAAGCCATGTGTCCCTCTCCGTTCATGAGCGTTTACAAAGCCAAGTCCAAGCTTCTTGAAGCGGCTACACTTCACACTCGTATAGGTAGATCTTTTAGTCATGCCCCTGCAAAGTGCACTTTTTCAAAAAATCTATTAAGAAGAAAACTTCAGCCTACTCTTTCTTGCAGGTCTAAGCACATACCTTGGGATGTTATTAAACTAGTGCTTCAATCTATAATTATAAGCTTTCCACATTGAATTCAGCCACTAATGTCGTATTATAGGGGAATTGGGTTTCCTATAATTAGAAATTTCAGATGGACTTTAATCCCATCCCTTTAGCCGACTTTGTCACCAAGTCTCTAGTTAAGAAGAAAATTGTTAGAGAATACATATATATATAAAGTAAATTTTTCTCTCTTCTCATGCATCCACATCATCATCCATATGTCACTATTTAATTTGTTTTAGTTGCATAACAAATTAAATATTTAGTAATTAGTTATTAATAATTACATATAAGATGTGGTATATTTACAGTAATATATATATATATATATATATATATATTTATATATATATTTATGTCTTGTTAGTAATGGAAGTTGAAAATTCCTTTCAAAAATGTTATTTGAAAAATATATATATCAAAGAGAAAATGTAAAAGAAACAAATTGTTCCTTACGAAGAGAGAAAAGATACAAGTTGCAAGTTCCATTGAGGTTAACAGAGTTGTATCCAAGTTCATTGTTAGGGATAAATCGAGACCGGAACTTGAGAAGGTCTATGATTGCTTACAATGTCTTGGAAGACATATGGGAAGAAGATTGTTGAGTGTACTTCTAAGGCAGTTTAGTTTTGGACGTGAATATTACTTTGAAACACAATGTGATTGTATTAATATGTCAAAAACTTTTAAGTATTCAGTGATAATGTGACATGAAATACATAATTCAGTGATAATTAGATTTAATTCCTAATTGTTTATGTATTATAAGCAAGATTTCTTCGTGTGGCTCATATTATGACTCTAAAATAAGGTTATTCACATAAACAAGATTTCTTCGACCTTTTCGACCCAAAAAAAAACAAGATTTCTTCGACCTTAATAATAGTTATGACTCCAAAATAAGGTTATTCAAGTGTTGGAAATTTTGCTCATGGTTTTAATGTAAAAGCTAAACATTTTTTTTTTTGCTAAGAATATAAATATCATTAAGTGAAATTTGAGGTATTACAAGATTGTTTTACCTATAATATGAAACCTTGGAAAACAAAGAATTTACATAAGAGTTGGAGTGGGAAGATAGAAAATCTGTTTTATCCAAAGTTGCATTAGATTTCTCTATTGTTTCTTGTGTCTTCTAAAGTTGATTGTGTTGATAGCTTCTCTTTCGATGCTTTGAATAAAGTTTCAGCCAGTAGTGACTGCTGATTACATTATTACACTGCTTCCATATGTAATAAACATTTCATTTTTAATCATATTTACATTCTCCTTATAAAAATATTAGTATATAAATATATTGTCTTCTCATTAAAAGCATTGATCCGATCCCAAATACATACACATATATCAAACGATATCATATTTTCTTTTAAAATTTTGTAATATGTACTAACACCACCAAATTAGATTGATAGCATAGCTTTTACGGCTTAGATCATAATACGAGAAGTAAAAAAACCAACTTATATAAACATAACTTATTCTTAGGAAAAAAAGTAAAAGAACATTATATTTCTAGCCAATTAAGCACTTTCCCTGGCGGTTGCCAATAATCTTTCGTAAAATAAATTCCATCAAACCTGGCAATCCATGAGCGTAACGTACCACATTGACGATAATAGCGTGAAGCATATACTTCAATATCAAAAAGTTTCTTTGGGTTTTTACCATGACTTAAAACACAATAACATTTTGTTTGTTTACCTTTACCATCCTGGAAAGGAATGACATAAAAAGGAGCTTTAAACTTTAAAATGTGTAAAATATAAGGTTTGACACCTTGGCTTCCAAATCGGCAATGAATGTCAAGATCAACATTAGGAGCGAGTTCGTTATGAATTACTATATGATTGTCTTTGCAAAAAGCTTCATTTAGCCCAAAACATATAGTAGTAACTAACATAAAAATTATGACATGATTCATATTTTTGGTGAAAAATACATCAAACATGTATATAGTATTTATAATTTGGTTGTGTGGAAAACGTTTTTCCCTTATTTTGAAAATTCTGTTTTAAGGGTCTTAGCTAAATTTAAAACAAACATGGACCAAGTAAACGTTTGGCTAGAAGATAGTTTAGTGTCGAAAAGTTTGGTTAACCAATAAGATCAAACCAAATGAATAAACCTTCCAAATGAGTTAAAACCAAATTTTAGAAGTTTAAGATCTAGCAAAAATCTGTGAAATGTATGGATTTTAGATACATCCGCATATGTACTGAACAAGTTGAGATCACGTAAAAATACTATATATACGGAGAATCATAATTAAAGTGGTCGAAAACCTCAAATATCAAGCAGGTATAGACCACCTAGTTACTACTCTTCTAATTTCATAAATGGTGTTATTCTAGAGTTATATTTTGTTACATAAAGAGTGTCATTCTACATTTTCAATATAACTTTTAGATGGCAAAATCCTCTTTTATCCCCTCATTAAAAGATAATAATAATCATTTTAAATTGTTGTTATTTAAATAATAATGTATTAAATATGAGCATTTTAGTATATTTAAAATTTTGTTAATATGCGTGAAATATGTCAGAATGACACTTTTTTTGTGTGTGCAAAATAGTAAATATCATATACATGAAATATTTAGGTTACACAAGATAATATTTTACCTATAGTAGAGTAATCTTGGCAAGAAAAAAAAACTAGATTACAATAGAACTGGTTGAGACATGGAGTTTAATCGAATCCAAAGACCCATGAGGTCCCGCCATCGATGTTGATGTCGACAAGTCGAGATTGTGTTACGCACTTCCCTATCAATCCACTTGAATAAAGTTGAATTGATGAATTGATTGTTGTGTAGAACGTTGTTGCGTTGTCGCCAAATGTGGTAGATTACAGCCTGCGCAACAGCTTTCCTGAGTAGAGATGGGGCTAATGTGGAGCTTTGTCTTGTCCAAGATAGTAGTTCAGACCAGTTGGTTAGTAACGGGATGATCTTTGTAAAACGGAAAGAATACTAGTTAATTAATCTATCATTCTTAGTTTAACATTTTTAACTTTTAAACAAAGCTAGGCCTACTCCAAAATTCAATGCTACATCTTCAACGATATGCAGGGCCGGCCCTGGGGCAATTTTTATAAAACATGCGTATTGGGCCTCACATTTTTGCAGAATTTTTAAGACCCATTTTTTTCAAAAACATGTATATATAGTATACGGGTTATGTGTCTCGTTATTATAGAGGAAAGAGAGTGGAGAAGTTGTGGGCCATATCTTTTTTAGTTTTTAATGTAATTTATAAAGAATACAAACTTGGAAAAATAAAAAACCTCTATAGCTTATCAATCAAATTTAACATACGTTTTAATCATTGCAAACGTAGAGTTATAAATCGAAATTGAAAGCTTTGGGAATTGTTTTTATTTTAACTGTTGTTCAAATTTTATTTTTGTATTAGACCCCAAATTTTATATATTAGGGGCCCAATTTTTATTTTCGTATTAGGCCTCAAATATCTCAGGACCGGCCGTGACGATATGTACGGAAAACCCAAAAACTAATAAAAATCAAACCACACGACAGATTACCCGCCCTTGTAAAAATCTGTATAGATTTAGTTATCCACTATGTATAAGTATAAGTCAATTGCAAAGAATCTCCAATCTATTTATAAGTATAACTGTATAAGCCAATTGCAAATATATTTCTATGTTTTCGTCAGTCTTATCAGTCTTTTTGAATCAGGAGGATGGACTAGTGATCCCTCATACTTGATCAAGAAAAACTGGTACTAAGATGCATTTCATAGGTCACATATTCTTCGAATACAAGAGATTGTAGGTATGAAACTATCTTAATCTATATACGCATACATCGTATATTCAAATTTAAGCAAAACAAATGTGATAACAATTTTTATATGTTCTAAACTGAGATAAAAAAAATGTAAAATAATCGGACAAAAAATGAAAATGAGAAAAGTAACGCAATACCGTTGTCCATATTTCGTATTTCATTTTCTATATTGGTAATCTCTTGCAATATTCCTCGATCTTTGCGAATCTGAATTTTTTATTTTGTAGGATTGGCCGTGAGGATATAATAAAAAGGAACAGTCAAATGTTTCCATGGCTTGTTTGGTAAATCAGGAAAACTCGAAATAAAAAATGTTTCCAAGGTGTTGCTGAGGATCCAAACGCGGTTTTCCGTTTGGCAGAAAGCGAGTTCTTGTCATGGTCAGAAGCTCAGATGACGATGCAAGAGGAGGATTTTGGAGGAAGGGAAAATAATCAGGTGGACACGGTACCAGCAAGGGGATTAAGATATCAAGTAGACGGTTCTTGGAAGGATACAAAACTGACTTCAGGTGTGGTATGGGTGTGTATTCAACAAGATCAGTTGGTACTTGTAGGGGCACAAGGCATACATCATCGTAGGTCTGCGTTGCATTCAGAGGTGGAAGCCTCTGCTTTGGGCAATGACATGCATTTTTGAAAGAAGCCTGGATTGCCATACGTTTGAGACAGATTGCTCTGACTTAGTTGACATTGTAAGAATCCAGAGGAGTGGCCGGCGTTTTCGATACTTTTAGACAAGCTTAGGAGCTTACAAGATCGTATACCCAACTTCTCCTTATCGCTCATTCCCCGGTCTATTAATCTCAAGGCGGACTGCTTGGCCCGGTCAGCAAGATCACATGCTTTAAACTTTTCATATGTAAACAACTTCCTACCGAACTGGTTGTCCAATCCAGGAGGAGTTTTCTGATTAATAGTTAGGTTGACAAAAAAAAAAAAAATCTCTTGCAACATTTTTATGGTTGGAGCATTTTTTTTTCTTTTGCTACGGAAACCTGGATAGTAGGATCAAGAAGGTGAAGGTACCTACATATTTTGCTTTCCAAAAAAAAAAATTATTGTTAAATTTACTAGTATTGATCGTATAGGCCTCTTTAAAGAAAACATAAAGTATACAAATGTATTATCTTGTCATTTAAGACATTGATCCAAAATACATATATTTCAAACAAACTCATATTTTATTACAATATTTTACAATATATTCTGTCACCACCAAATTAGATAGACAACTTAGCTTTTCCAGCTTAGTTCATTATAAGAAGAGTAAAAAAACTTACTTACATAAACATTAATTATATTTATGGTAAAAATATTAGAACTTTATATTTCTATCCAATCAAGCACTTTTCCCGGAGGATTCCAATAATTTTTCGTAAAGTAAATCCCATCACGTTTAGCAATCCATGAACGTAGTTGACTACATTTAGGAAACTTTTTTGCAGCATATACTTCAATATCAAAAAATTTATATGGGTCAGATTGATAATTAAGAATACAATAACACTTTGTGAAATAGTGTACTTTTCGATTATCCACGAACTCAATAACATAAAAAGGAGCTTTGAACTTTAACGTGTGAAAAATTGTAGGTTTGTTTCGTCGGTCTTCCCAGCGGCATGAAATATTGAGATCAACATTAGGAGCGAGTTCGTTATGAATTACTATGTGATTTTTTTTGCAAACTTTATTTAGCCCAAAGCATGTACTAATAACTGACATAAAAATTATTAGATAATTCATCTTTTTGTATCTATGATAATATTTGAAGTAAGAGAATTATCAAATATGTAATATTTATAGTTTCATTTATGTGAAAAACATTTTCCTTTATTTAGTAAATAATATTTTAAAGGGTTTAGCCAAATTTAAAACAAACGTGAACCAAGTAAAAGTTCTGATCTGAGAATAGTCGGCTTCGAAAAGTTTGGTTGACCAATAAGATAAAGTCAAATGAATAAAACTTCATAATGGTGTGGCAAAAAATTGAACCGTATAACAGATTTCCCGCCCCTATAAAAACTGTTTATGTTTAGATTTTTTTTGTTGCAAAAATGTAAATATCATTAAAAATAAAAGTTAGGAGGTGTTATTGGATAAAAGTTTTCAAGTGGTTCAGAATCTTCTGGTGTATTTTATTTTTAATATAGGTGTGTTTCAATGGATTTTGATGATTCCTACAATGAACGTGGGCTTTCTTGTATTTCATTGTAACGTATTTTTAGTAATTACTATGGATTTTCATATTTTGAAAAATCATCGAGACCTTTCAGAAAATACATTTTAATATTCATTTATTAGGGTTTCCTTTTAGATCTGAAATTTGTTTAGGGAGACTTACTAAAACAAACTTTTTAGATTTTCGGTTGACTCAAACAATCTTTTTAGATTTTAATTACTAAGGTTATTTTTGAGTCTATTTTATCATTTTTCCTTTGATAACAAAAAACGTATTACGAAAATGCCATTAATGAAACGGGACACGTATGCGGGAAAAGTGCCCGCCTAAATATAATAAGTATACCGCTCAGCGATGGTAGACTTATTATCGATCTGGTAGACTTATTTTTTAGTCCGTAAACTTATATGATGAGCGGTAGACTTATTGTGTCACTTTGGTGGTAGATTTGTTTCCGAACGGTAGACTTATTTTTTGAGCGGTAGACTTAAATTCACCTAGTGGTAGACTTGTTTTTTGCGGTAGACTTATTAGTCGAATGGTAGATTTATTTATGTAGACTTATTTTGAACGGTAGATTTATTTTTCTTCGATGGTAGATTTTATTTTGACTGGTAGATTTGTCTTCTTTGGTGGTAGATTTTTAGTCATAGCAGTGGTAGATTTATAATTGTGGATAGTGACGGTAAACTTATTTTAGTAGCGGTAGATTTATAGTTAGCGGTAGACTTATTTATGGCGGTGGTAGATTTATTTTGTGTATAGGTGTGGTAGACTTATTGTAGTAGTGGTAGATTTATAATGAGCGGTAGACTTATTTAGTATTTTCGGTCAACGAAACCAACCTTTGACTGGTAGACTTATTTTTTTAGGACCAACAGTGGTAAACTTATGCGTTGTTAGCGATTGCAGTGGTAGATTTGTTTTTACCTAGGTCGAGTGATGGTAGACTTTTTATCCAACCTAGTTACGGTAGACTTTTTTCCACATTAGACATTTGGTAGACTTATTGTGATAGCGGTAGACTTATAGTCCTTGGTGGTAGACTTGTTTCATGTTTAGGAAACTATAGTGGTGGTAGAGTTATTTGCAGGGAACGCGAACTGTCGATTTTACCCTTAAAAATAGACAAATTTGCACGAAAAAACCTGCAACAATGGTGAAGAACTAGGGTTTAGGGTTTAGGGTTTGAACAAAAGGAGGTAAATTGGGAACAAAACAAATCATTCTTGGTTGTTCTTGGTTGACAATTCAGAAGGTGGTACAGTTCTAGGGGCATATCATGCAAGTGATGGTAGATTTATATACAAGTGATGGTAGATTTAGTATGTACTATATATTTTCATATGTTTTCTATCTTTTCGTATGAACTCGTACTCGTGTTTTAAGAATATTGTAATGGTTACAGAGACATTTCAGAAGCCATGTTTTAACCATATATAAATGTTGTCAATTCATTCATTACACTACAAAAAAATGTTCATAGAAGTCTACCATAATGTTTGAATCTCTTTGCAAAAAGTCTACCATAACAATTGTAACTTATATAAATAAATCTACCATAATGTATATTACAAATCAGAACGTGTTTGTGTCTCATAAAAATAAATCGACCATCAAACAAAAATACATCTCATCCGAATCACGAGGGATAACTGAACAATCACTGGATCCATCACGAGGGTTTAATTCTGATAACTGAACAATCTCATCACGTGGTAACTCATCAATGATATAATTTGCACGTTTGAGGCAAATAGCATGCATATTGGAATCACAGAAGTCTTTCATACTATGCCAAAAAAATCTCATTCATTAGCAGCTTCAGAGTCAAAAATCTACCATTGAATAGAATAAATCTTCCATTACACAAATAATAAATCTACTACTAAGGACTTACATGCCATATATACGGGTGAGATTGAGGACTTGATGCTACATAACCATAAGGCCGTATAGGAGAATAAGCATGTTAAACAATACAAAGATGAACCAAATACTACCTCAATACAACAAGAAACAATGGTGTATAGACCATCTTCATGATCTTTTGGATGTTCTTTACAATCTTCATGCGGTTACGCATTGCACATACAAAGAATACCTGTAAAGAAATTCATGGAAATTAGAACATCTTATACTGAAACACAATCCTAACTAGCCAAAAAAGATTTCATTCATTAGCAGCTCCAGAGTCGAAAAGTCTACCATAATGTTTGTATCTCTTTGCAAAAAGTCTACCACAACGTCAAAAAAGATTTCATTCATTAGCAGATCAAGAGTCGAAAAGTCTACCACAACGTCTGCATCTCATAGAAATAAGTCTACCACAACGTCTGCATCTCTTAGAAATAAGTCTACCACAACGTCTGCATCTCTTAGAAATAAGTCTACCACAACGTGTGCATCTCATATAAATAAGTCTACCACAACGTCTGCATCTCATAGAAATAAGTCTGCATCTCATAGAAATAAGTCTACCATAACGTTTATTATAAATCTACCATAACGTATGTTTTTCCCCATAGATATAAGTCTACCATAACGTCAGAATCTGGATCTGAGAAAAATCCAGATCTGGAAAAAATTCAGATCTGAGAAAAATCCAGATCTGGACCAGAACGTGATTTTACAAAACTTCAACACACCCAAACGAAACCGGTTAGAATCAAGAGATTACATCTCTACAACGCACGAAAACAAAACCCCAACACTTGCCGGAACTTTTCTTCGCCGGAATTTCGAAACCTATGAACGAAGAACATATTGAAATTCATAAATCTGAACCCAAAACACTAGTGAATGATAGAGAGGAAGAAAACTCATGATTCGTTTCAAATCTTACCGTCAAACGCAACAAATTTCGTCGCCGGAGACGAAATCGCTCGGAGTCGCCGGAGGAAAAGAAGAAGAGGTTTTGTTGAAATCTGATTTTTTTTTCTCAAAGGATAATGGTATTTTCGTTAATAAACGAATTTGAGGTATTTTTAATGTCTTTGTAACCTTTTTTAGCTCAAATTTTTTAGCTCAAAAAATAAAAGGTTATTTGAGTCAACACCCTATCTAAAAAGGTTTTTCTAGTAATTATCTCATCAACACATTGTTGTTCTGTCATATTCCAAAAAGAAAAGAATTTTAAGATCAATTGATTTAGGGGAGTCGAGAAGATTCCATAAGAAAAATAGGATTTTAAGATCAATTGAATTACAAGAACTGAAGAAGACGAAGAGGAGAAGAATCCATCAAAAGAAGAGGCAAAAACGTTGTATTTGTGTTAGTCATGTTTAAGAGAAAAAATGCATTAAAAATCCATTATAAATGAAATCCCCTAAAATCAATGGCACATTAAATAACAGTTATTTCTATTGTATTTTAGAATACATCAAATAAATGCTTCATCCAATAACAAGAGATTTTAACGTATTTATATTAAATAAACAATTGAATAACACAGTTTTTACTCTGGTTTTAAAATACATTAAAATTCTCAATCTAATAACACCTTCTTAGAATTTACAAAAATGCACAATCTTAATGCTATACTTCCTTGGCAATAAAAAAAGATGTAAAAAACAAGGTGATACAAGATTTCGGTTTTGGGAACCTTATCAGTCACCGAATCCACATAGACAACAAATCTCTAAATTGTCGCCTCTTTCTTCTTGCCACTATGATGTTGCGCACTTCGCGATCAATGGACTTGAAGGAAAAGGTATGTTGGTATGGTTGTGCAAAACATTGTTTCTTTGTTTCCATAGATGGAAAACCACAATTTGCACCACACTCTTTCTGAAGATATAAGGGGTTTGAGATGAGCTAAGCCTTAGCCAAGAAATAAGTTCATACCAGTTACTGAAGCCATGGAAAGATGGATTAAGTCTTGTAAGAGCTAAACCAACTGTATTGGCATGTTAAAAACACATGGTCTCTTGTTTCCTCACCACTTGAGCAGGGGCAACATTCAGTTGAAATATGTAAGCCCCAAGAATGCTTGGGGATAGATCCCTTAACCATACAAGATCAGCCCAACTTTTGCGGTCGGCTCTAAGTTTTTACAAATGAAAAACTCAAGCTAGACATACCACTCAAAGTAGTCCTCTCCATATGAAGAGCTCGGTAAAGCAATTGTTGTGAGGTATGTGTAGAGGTTTAGTGATTCCTCAGACCTAGGTGAAGCAAGCCTCCAACAAAAAGAACAACATACCTCAGCCACCTTTGCTTTCAGAGGAATTGTCATGCTCATAGGTCTTGAATTTCCCATGTAATCTATCAATTGGCCCATAGGAGTCCCAATATCATAATAAAAAACCTTATCACCTTTCCATTGCCTAAAGCCGCCCTAGAAAACTTTGTTGCTTCACGTCTTACCCTTAAGAGTTGTTTCCAGCTCCAGGAGTGCAAGTTTGATTCTTGGAGAGTCTAAAAGGAGTTGTTTCTGAGACGATATTGTCTTTGCCAAGCCACCTACAAGGAAGACAAAGAACCCTGTTAAAAAAAGAGAACCTTCTTAGGCCAAGTCCTCATTCATTCTTAGGTAGGCAAACATTAGACCAAGAAACCTTTGCCACTTTGCAGCCAGACCATAAAAACCGAAAACAAAGAGCTTCAATCTTTTTAATGTAGCCTTTAGGAAGCATGAAAATTGAGATCCAAAAGTTTACAAGCCCAGAAATAACTGAACCAATCAACTGAACTGTTCCAGAGAAAGATAAAGGCTTGACTTTCCAACTTTTGAATATTGTAATGAGCTTGTTCAATAAAGGTTCATACTCATATATCTTGAGCTTTCTTAACATGAGGGGCAATCCGAGATATCTGATAGGTAGAGAACCAACATTGAATCCATAGCTTTCAATGGCATTAGATTCAAGGTTGTTCAGACTTGCGTAAAATGACTCAGTCTTCCCTCTACTCATCTGCAGCCTTGACCAAGTAGCAAAGTCATCAAGACACTCAGTTAGGTTTAGATAACCACACGTTTTAGATACCCACTATGTATTACATTTTTTTTTTGTTAACCTAATTATTAATCAGAAAATGTCACCCGAATTGGAAACCAAGTCGGTGGATTGTTGCTTACATAAAAAAAAGTTAAAGCTTGTGTTCTTGCTTAATGGGCAAGACAGTCCGCCTTCAGATTAATAGAACGGGGAATCAAAGATAATAAGAAGTTGGGTATCCGTTCTTGTAAGCTCATTAGCTTGACTGAAAGAATCGAAAATGCCGGCCACTCCTCTGGATGTTGGCGATATCCACTAGGCCAGAACAATTTGCTTCAAACGCATGGTACGCCAAAATTCTTTTCAAAATACAAGTCATTACCCATATCAATGCTTCCATCTCCGAATGTGATGTAGGAGATTAATTAGTTAAATTTCCTTTTATTTTCTAATATTTCTTTCTTTGGATTTTTGATGTTTTTCCTTTTCTTTTGGGTTTTGATTTCCTTTTTATGGTTTTTGTTTACCTATATAAGCAATCTTAGTTGTAGCCAAAAGGCATATCTTATATCATTATTTTCTAATTGAAAGTTTGAGAATTTTTCTCTTTTTTAGTGGATTCCACAAAACCCTAATCAGGTGGATTCCAGAGTATTATCTTTTTTGGTGGATTCCAAAAACCCTAATCTGGTGGATTCCATAAACCCTAATCTGGTGGATTCCAGAGTATTATCTTTTTGGTGGATTCCAAAAACCCTAACCTGGTGGATTCCAGAGTTTTATCCTTCAAGTTTATCGCTTGTGAACTTGATTTCTATCAAGGTTTAGCGTTTGCTAATCCTAGAGATTTCCGATTGCGTCAATAGGTATCAGAGCAGGCTTTCTCCTGTCTTTTCAAAACTTGATCATGGGAGATCAATCAGTTACTAAAACAGATTTGCAGGGTTTTTCCTTGGAAATCACCATGGCAATTACCACGGCCATGACTGCTTTGAGTAATCAGATGGCGGAGCTAGTTATTGAGGTTAGAAATGTCAACAACAACATTCAACAAAGAAACAAAGCAGGAGAAGAATTGATTAGGGTCAACGAAAATCAACAAAGAGATGCGAATAGGATTGACGAAAATCAACAAAGAGTTGCGATTAGGGTTAATGAAAATCAACAAAGAGATATGATTGGAGTTAACGAAAATCAGCAAAGAGATAGGAGAAGGGATCCAATTAGGGTTCAACATGGTGGAAACAATCGCGCTGCTATTGTCGAAAATTCGAGTTCAGAGGATGAAGAATTTGAAGAAGAGGTTGCTGAACAAGGAAATCGACAGAACAATCATGACTATCTAGTAAAAGCTGATATTCCATTGTTCTACGGAACTATGAGTGTAGAGGAGTTTCTAGATTGGCAGATTGATGTTGATAGATTCTTTGATGTCATGGGTGTTCTGGAGAATAAGCAGGTTAAGATGGTAGCAATCAGGTTGAAGAAAAATGTTGCTATGTGGTGGGATAAGCTTGTTCTTCAGAGACAGAGCCAAAGGAAAGGGCCAGTCAGAACTTGGCGTCGTATGAAACAGTTGATGCTGGAGCGGTTTCTACCAGAAGACTATGAGCAGATTCTCTACAAGATGTATCTTGATTGTGTCCAAGGCAAGAGAACTGTGACAGAGTATACAACTGAGTTCCTGCGTTTCTCTGAATGCAATGAAATAGGAAAGACATAAAATCAAAAGGTAACTAGGTACGTCAACGGTTTGAAAAGTTCTATACAAGAGAAGATGGGTATGCAAACTGTATGGACTGTGCATGAAGCTTCTAGTCTAGCTTTGAAAGCTGAGTTATTCAAGAAGTGTCCTCATAACTTTTCATCATTCAAAAGATTTGCTCCTCAAGAGGACTTTGAATCAAACGAATTAATGATAAAGGTGCAGCGACTAAGCATCCTAACCTTGGGAACAAAGGAGTTGGTACTTCTAGTAGTGGCTTTAATAGTGCTCAACAAGGTAAAGCTTCAGTCCATAAACAGAATAATCCTTATCAAAAACCATATCAGGACAAGTGTTATCGTTGTGGAGGACAAGGTCATATATCGAATGTTTGCCCTAGTAGAAGAACGGTCGCTTTATTAGAGGAAGACAAGGAAGAATGTGAGGAGGAAGATGAGTATGCATGGGTTGAGTTTGCCGTGGAAGATTCGTCTGAAAGGGTAAATATTGTGCTTCAAAGAATCTTGTTGTCATCTGAGAAAGAGGAACAGCGTAAGAGACTGTTTAAAATACACTGCTCTATTAACAACAAAGTATGTGACTTAGTTGTGGATAACGGCAGTGCATAGAATTTGGTTTCTCAGATTTTGGTTGATTATTTGAAGTTACCCACAAGACAACATGAGAAGCCATATGCTTTAGTTTGGGTAAGCAAGGACTCTCAAGTTGGAGTAACACTTACTTGTAGAGTTCCTCTCTCTATTAGGAAGCATTATAGAGAAGAGATACTTTGTGATGTTCTTGACATGGATATTTGTCATGTCTTACTTGAAAGACCGTGGTAGTATGATCATGATATTACATATCATGGACGAGATAATGTGATCATGTTTTCATGGGGCGTACACAAAATTGCTATGAATTCTGTTTTGCACTTTGACAGAACTCCATGGAAAAAGAAATCTAATGTATTGATTATAAAGAAGAGCGAAAGGGAGGAAACAACAAGGGAAGTGTTCGACAAGACCCTTGAAGATTTCAAGGAGTTGGTTACTAATGATCAAGAGAAGAATGAGAGGGTTGGCGACATTCGTGGAGACCATGCAAATGTGATTCTTTATCCAGTGGAGGAGACTGATGTAGGAGATTAATTAGTTAAATTTCCTTTTATTTTCTAATTTTTCTTTCTTTGGGTTTTTGGTGTTTTTCCTTTTCTTTTGGGTTTTGATTTCCTTTTTATGGTTTTTGTTTACCTATATAAGCAATCTTAGTTGTAGCCAAAAGGCAGATCTTATATCATTATTTTCTAATTGAAAGTTTGAGAGTTTTTCTCTTTTTTGGTGGATTCCAAAAACCCTAATCTGGTGGATTCCAAAGTATTATTTTTTTTGGTGGATTCCAAAAACCCTAATCTGGTGGATTCCAGAGTATTATCTTTTTGGTGGATTCCAAAAACCCGATTCCAGAGTTTTATCCTTCAAGTTCATCGCTTGTGAACTTGATTTCTATCAAGGTTTAGCGTTTGCTAATCCTAGAGGTTTCTGACTACGTCATCGCTTTGTGTCCTTCTAATACCTATCCACCTGACACCGTATTCGACGTGGATTCAGAGACATCATTTGTATCTCCTCTGTTATATTACAGTATTAGTAAGCAAATTTAAAAGAATATTCCACTTATCAAGACAATTCTATGTCTTCGTTAGTCTTATCTCCAGTTTATCAAGATAATTCTATATTTATAAAAAAAAAAACTAAATGACTTTTTGGATGACGCAAATATTGTAACAACATGAAAAATACCTCTTATACTTGATCAAGAAAATAGGTACTAATAATGAATATTTAAAATTTAAAATTAAGTGATTGTCAAAATATCATATGTTCCAAAAATACCACAATGTTCCAAAAATATCACAAAATTGAAATTAAACTTTAAAACCTTTAAAATTCATATCTAAACTCTAAAGTAGTTAACAAAAACCCAAAAACTAAATTATAAATTCTTGAAAATCATTTTAGAGTTTTTATGGTAGTTTTTGAAATCAAAACTTTTAGTGAAATTTTTAGAACATTTAACCAATGATAGTATTTTCTTAAAACAAAACTTCAAAATATGTTATTTCAATATAGGAAGATTTTGGATTGAATGGTAGAGTTTTCATGTAGTTAGCTTCGACTTCCAGAGAAGCTTTGCAACAACATGTACCAACATTGCCAAAGCAACTAGTAAATATGTATCGAGAGATCTCTACAATGCATCATGGAACATTCATCACTGACGACCAACATTTTGTTACATCAGGTAATCATGGCATACCAGGGTAACTGAAATGGAAACTGGAAGGAAATCAGAAATTGTGGTAGTTGGGCATTAACATAAACTGCAACACAAATGGTTACGAGAACAAAAATCACATTCTTGATCGACATGATGTATATATTTTTATGCAAAGCAAAAAAACTAAAAATATCTCAAAGTGTGATTTTATTTGGAGTTTCTAATTGTATTTGAGTGATGAAAAGAATAATCTCTAAATAATTTGCTTCTTATTAATGATGACGAAATAACATTGTGAATTTCGTAGAATATTTTGGAATTAACCTGAATTTGAGATGAGCGACTCTAATTAAGAAGAAAATAGTTAGATAAATTATTCTAACATAAGAAAGAAAATCTATTTTGGGGGAGGAGGAGCGTATTGGGAACATTGTTCTTTTAACATAGGAGGAAAAAATGGATTGAATGGTAGATTTGCCATGCAGTTAGCTTCGGCTTCAAGAAAAGCTTTGCAACAAGCTGGACCAACATTGCCGAATCGACCAGTAAATATGGATCGAGAGATCTTTACAATGCATCTTGGAACATTCATCACTGACGACCAACATTTTGTTACATCAGGTAATCCTGGCATACCAGGGTTCGGATGAAATGGAAACGGTGGAAATCGTGGTAGTTGGGCATTGACAGAAACTACAACACAAATGGTTACGAGAAAAAAAATCACATTCTTGATCGACATGATGTATATATTGCAAAACAAAAGAAAACTAAAACTATCCCAAAGTGTGATTTATTTGGAGTTTGTAATTGTATTTGAGTGATGAAAAGAATAGGTTCTTCGTTCTTATATTTATATTAGAGAAATGAAGCATTAGATTTAATTTTCTTTAGTGAAACGCCTATGCGTTTCTTAATATGATAATTAATTTGATGTTACCAACTTTGAAAAGAGTTGAAATCCTCCCGTACATGTGTTTTTGTAAGATTTGTAATGCCACTACAGTTTTTAGTTTGTGCAATTTGGTTCTACACTTGAATGATTAGGTTTAACCGGTTAAGCAATTTGGAATCTTAGAAATGGAAATGATATAAGTGAAGCTTACTTATGTGGTAAGGCAGAAGAATTCATAATTGATTGATTTTTATGTCCAAGATAAGATTTGTTTCATTGTTTGATAAAAAAAGGTGGCTACAAGATCACACAGAGAGGTTACTTACTACAAACATGTGCATCTTAAGCTCTACTTTTCATTATTCAAAACTGCATAGGACCTCCTCTACTTCTCTTTGGTACCGGAGGAAACACAAGATTCGGGTATGAGTCTTGGAACCATAGGAGTAAATGGAGCAAGAATACAATAAAATAGATGATGAAATTTTTCTCTTTAATCAGATCCTAAATTCAGTTGTAGAAACATGTACTAACAACATCATCATTAATCGATATTCTATAAAGAAAGCTCTGTTTCAAGTTTTATTCTGATTGTAGAAGATATTTGTAACTAAAGTAAAACTTGATAATTTATACATGAATCCATAATCTTCGATTTTTTGAAAAAAATAGATATGAATTTTTTCTCTTGCTATATAACCATGCGGATACAAGAAAAAGTTTGTGCATGACGCCCTTCATTCATAAACTGTGCATGTTTGTCTTTGCACGCAAATTATATGGTCTTTATGATTCTTAAAAAAAAAAATTGAAAGCTTTTATGTCAATTAGCATCATTACTTTAGCTGAACGGAAGTTCTACACTTATTTATTTTGACAAATTTCCTTTTCTTCCCAACACGTTTTTGGCAAATTCTTTCGTCGAAAATAAACAGATTATCAGAATGATAGATTTGCCTTCACAAATACTACAATGTAGTATAAGATTCTATTAAAAAAACTGAAATTCGTTTAAATGATTGTAAAAAATTTGTTCTTTTAAAGACACGAAATAGACAAATTGGTTCTCATTTGGTCCTGATACGAACAGAAAAAAAATCCTCTGTCTTCATTTTTCAGGTTGTTATGTTATCAAAATTCTCTTTATATTTGATTTTTTGCGATTTCACATTTTACTTGATTTAAGAACATATAATTTTAACTTATAATAATAGAATTTTAATCTGTAAAACATTTAGCTTTCATCTATATCTCGACTGTTTGTTATCCTTTTCACCATTCAAATATTTACTACATGCCCTGCATGTTATTTTTATTTACCATATAAACATTTTGCGGACTTATACTACATAAAACGTTTTTCTACATAAATCGCAGTTTAGCCTTATTGTCCATTTTCCCCACCCCATCCCGTCCATCCTATCTTTTTACCATGCATTGTCCAATTCCGTATCACAAGTCGAAGGTTTCTTTATACTAAATAACAATCACTCCGTAAACAAGACAAGGGTCAAACCTTGTAACTAATTATTAAAATGCTTTTGCCGTCCAAAAGACAAATAAAAATGGTCTTAGTGAAAGTGTCCGCGTACGATACGGGTCAGATTATGATGATTAATGGATTCACAAAATATTAGAATTCGATTTTGGAGCAACAAGTTGTAAAGCTTATAAATATTGAAAATGTAGCACTTACATATAAACAACAAGGTATAGTTGCATTATGTGGTGGGCTAAGTTATTAATTAATCATATATGATCTCTAAACCTCAGTGCTCAATTGCCTGATTAAACGAATAGAGCCATCTTTGTAACCACTAAAACTTTTTATAATGTATGAAATCAAGAACTCGTTCTTAGTTATGATTTTTTTCATGGTACTTCAACGTTCATAATTTTTGAACATTTGGCATATGTATTCTGAAAATATATATTCCTTGTATTGAAAATATATATGTATATCGAATGTTTCCCTCATGTTTCCAAAATGATATTTTTAGAAAATGAGTTTCCATTTTCAAGAAGAAATCAAAGATTTTGTCGCGTTTCCAATTTTTCTTTTTTAAACGCGTTTCTATAGAATTTCCAAAAATTTGGTTGCCAAAACATTTCTGAAATGGAAAACGCATCTCGGACGGAGTTTCCATACAACCTATATTATGAGAAGAGAGCAGATCCCCCCATAAGTTGATGATACTGTTTTCATAACGTTGTGAAATCATTATACTGTTCATATTGTTTTTTTTATTTGTTCATATTATTATCAGTTGTACCATCAAATATGTTTTTACTATCGTAATGTTCATATTATTATTTGTTCATATTCTTTTTCTCTCTCCTTTCTCTTTCTCCTCCAACGGAAAGGTGAGTTCTTTTTCTTTTCTTCGCCGGCGTCTCTCTCGGCGCCGGAATCCGATCCCGGTTCTCTTCAAAAGCCCTCCCTTCCTTATGGGGAAGATAAAACCACCAAAAAAATCCAAAATTGCTAGACGTCTGGCTCGAGCTATTGCTATGAGCTCGTCCTGCAAACCCTCTGACAGCGCAGCTCCGGCTGAGCTTCTAGAAGCTCAATTAGTAAGCTCGCCAGTTCTTTCCCCTGCTTCAGTGATCGATTATGAACTTGTAGCGGATCTGGACACATTTTCTTCTCCTGAGAAGCGTGACATAATTGTCGAATCTGTGAAAGTTGATGTCCCAACTGTTCCAGAGTTGACTGCCCCACAGGAGGAGATTGTGAGTTCAGCTCAACCCCAAACTCCAAATGTAACTTCCGTGAAACCTGCTCAGGCAGCTGCTCCGGTCGTATCAAAGGAAACTTCAGCTCCTGCAGCTAACTCCTGGTCGGGTCTCTTCAAGGGCTCCTAGAGGCCGCTTCAGAGAAAGGGAATTCCTTTCACCCTACCATCAGGTGAAGCATGTGTTAAAATCCCAAACTCTGTGATTGAGAGAAATCGAAAATCATGGGATTGCTTCATTTTAGGTCAGTTCTACTCGGAACCGCCATCACAAGGTACTAACCACAATATTGTGAATGGCATTTGAAGTAAACAATACAGAGATATCACTGTCTCCAAGATGGATGGATTTGCGTTTCTGTTCAGGATTCCAAACCATTCCACTCGGAATCGAGTCCTAATCCAACGTCTATGGAAAATCGAAGGCCAGACGATGTTCGTGGTGAACTGGGAACCGGGAGTTGAGCCAACAAAACCAGAATTAACTGCTGCCCCGGTTTGGTTGGAGTTGCGGAAAGTCCCTCTGTAGTTCTTCAACGAAGAAGGTCTTGAGCGCATAGCGGGTTTGGTGGGTGAGCCGAAAAGTCTACATCCCTCAACAGCTAACAAAACCAACCTGGAAGTGGCTAAGGTTTTCACGCTTATTGATCTGCGTAAACCATTACCTGAAGCGGTAAATGTGCAGTTTGAGTCAGGAGACATTTGTAGGGTATTGGTCTCTAGCCCTTGGATGCCTTCTATATGTT
Organism: Arabis alpina; assembly: GCA_900128785.1. Lineage (NCBI taxonomy): Eukaryota > Viridiplantae > Streptophyta > Magnoliopsida > Brassicales > Brassicaceae > Arabis > Arabis alpina. The sequence continues at coordinate 25,527,078 of LT669793.1, forward strand.
AATTCTGTAAGGAAGTTGGGCATAGCCTGAAGAGATGTAAGTTGGCTCTAATCTTGTGCAAAAAGTGCAAGTCAACTACTCATGACTTGGGAAAGTGCCCCAAGACTAATACTCCAGGTTCTGGCAATGGTGATTTTAGAAGAAGTAGAGCAAGATCACGCTCATTGGATACTCAAAGAGCAGAGGAAAAGTTACATATAACAGAGGAGAAAGTGTCCACCTTAGTGGTTTCTACAGGTCCTTCTACCCTAGGTAACCCTAAGGAGACTTACAAAGGTGAACAAAGTACTTAGATAGTGGCTTAGAAACCAAAGGCTTTGAGCAGTAGTTCCATCTCAGAAGTAGAACATGACTCTTCTGACATGGATTCGGAGGATTTGTAGGGCTCCCCAGATGAATGCTCGGATCATCAGGGTTATACTGAGGTTAAACCAAGAAAAAGCTCAAAGAAGAAAAATAAGAAGAAGGGAGATAGGGGCAAGGGCCCCAATTCAAATTAGTCAATGTATAAAGACATATTTTGTTGGAATGTAAGAGGCTTTAACATTAATAGCCACCGCAGAGGTTTTAAGAAATGGTATAGGAAGAACAAACCTATTTTTGGAGATATCATTGAGACTCATGTTAAGGAGCCACAGAGTAAGAAGTTCATAAATGACCTTCTTCAAGGATGGTCTCTTGAAGAGAACAATAGCTTCTCTGTTTTGGGAAGGATTTGGGTGATTTGGCATCCGAGTGTGAAGGTTAATGTCATATCCAAGTCGCTTCAGATGATTTCCTGTCAAGTTTTGTTACCGGATGCAGAGCATTGGTGTGTAGTGTCCATTGTCTACGCTTCTAATGATGATGGACAAGAAGAGATCTTTGGGAGGAGATCAAAAGTGTGTACTATCAGCAGATCAATGGCTTGCCTTGGATTGTTCTAGGGGATTTTAACCAAATTCTAAACCCGAATGAACATTCTAAGCTTAAGAGTCATAATGCTAATAGGAGGATGAGAGATTTCAGAGATTGCCTAAGAGTTGTTGAACTGGAAGATCTAAACTTCAGAGGAAACACTTACACTTGGTGGAACAAGTGTCAATCTAGACCAGTGGCTAAGAAGATTGACAGGGTGTTGGTTAATGATGCATGGGCTATTTGCTTTCCCTCTGCTTTTGCAGATTTTGGTGAGCCGGATTTCTCAGATCCTGCTTCTTGTGGTGTTGTTCTTAACCTGCCATCCCAGAGTGGAAAGAAGCCCTTCAAGTTCTATAACTTTCTCCTACAAAATCCGGACCTTGTTCCTTTGGTTTGCCACCACTGGTTCTCTTTCAATGTGGTTGGTTCGGCTATGTTCAGACTATCCAGAAAGCTGAAATTGTTGAAGAAAGTGATTAGAGAATTTAGTCGAGACAACTACTCGCAGTTGGAGAAGAGAGTTGAGGAAGCTCACTTGGCCCTTTTGACTAGGCAAAACCAAACTTTGGCGGATCCTACTGATGTAAGTGCAGCTATGGAGATTACTGCTCAGGAGAAGTGGCAGATATTGGTTAGAGATAAGGATTCTTTTCTATGCCAAATATCCAGAGTGTGCTGGTTCAAAGAAGGTGACTTGTGTACCGCCTACTTTCACCGTATGATGGCTTCTAGAAAGGCGATAAACCACATTCACTTCCTTGTTGATAATGATGGGGCAAGGAAAGAGTCAATGGCTGAGATTGCAGAGGAGTGTATCAAGTACTTCACTAATCTCTTGGGAAGTGAGCAAGGGTCATTTATGTTGATTCAAGAAGATATGGAATTGATGCTCCCTTTCAGATGCAATGAGTCTCAAAAATCCACTGTGGAAAAGAAGTTTACAAAGGAGGAGATTAAGGAGGCTTTTTTCTCTCTTCCAAAGAACAAAACATGTGGACCTGATGGCTACTCAGCCGAGTTCTTCATTGGTTGTTGGAATTTCATTGGTGCAGGAGGCAGTGGAGGAATTTTTTAACTCAGGGTGTTTTCTCAAGCAATGGAATGCCACTCACCTAGTCTTGATTCCAAAGACTGCCAATGCCTCCTCACTATCAGAGTTTAGGCCCATCTCTTGCCTTAATACAGCTTACAAAGTCATATCTAAGCTCTTAGCGAGCAGGCTTAAGGTGGTGCTTTCCGAGGTAATCTCCCTCTCTCAGTCGGCGTTTATTCCTCGAAGATTGCTAGCTGAGAACGTCCTGCTAGCCACAGAGATCGTTCATGGCTATAACAAAAGACATATTGATCCCATAGCAATGTGGAAAGTTGACCTAAAGAAAGCTTTTGATTCAACAAGATGGGATTTCATCTTATCTGTTCTAAAAGCTCTAAACATGCCTGAAAGGTTTGTGGAATGGATCAGCCAATGTATCTCCACTCCATCTTATTCAGTCATAATAAATGGAGCTTCAAATGGCTTCTTTAGAGGTACTCAAGGGCTAAGACAAGGAGATCCTTTGTCTCTTCATCTCTTTGTCTTAGCCATGGAGGTGTTCTCAAGACTCCTGCAATCTCGATTTGATGCGGGCTTTATCCATTACCATCCAAACACCTTTGAGCTTAATATATCACATTTGATGTTTGCTGACGATGTGATGATCTTTTTTGATGGTGGCTCATCCTCTCTCCATGGCATTAATGAAGCTCTTGATGATTTTGCTTCTTGGTCAGGACTCCAAATGAACAAAGACAAAACTCAGCTCTTTCACGCTGGTCTGAACCAAGCTGAATCCCTTGCTATCTCCAGCTTTGGATTCAGTATTGGTTCACTCCCTATCAGATACTTGGGGCTCCCCCTCATGTCCAGAAAGCTTCGTCTCTCTGAATATGACTCGTTGTTGGAAAGATTGGTGAATAGATTCAGGTCTTGGGCGGTGAAAACGCTAACCTTTGCTGGAAGAGCTCAACTAATCAAATATGTTATTTCATGCATTGTTGGCTTCTGGATCTCAACCTTTATCCTTCCCAAGGTCTGCATTAAGAAGATTGAGGCCCTTTGTGCCAGATTCTTGTGGTTTGGAGGAGTTGACTCGGGAAAGGGAGCAAAGGTGTCTTGGGAAGCTGTTTGTCTACCAAAAAAGGAAGGAAGTTTGGGTATAAGAAGCTTCCTGCATTGGAATAAGACCCTTTGCTTAAGGTTTATTTGGTTCTTGTTCGATGATAAACCTACTCTCTGGGCAAACTGGCACAGATTTCATCATCTTAGGAATGAGAGCTTTTGGGCTCTTGAGCCAAATTCAAATGACTCCTGGATATGGAACTCCTTGCTGGCCCTGAGACCTTTGGCAGAAAGGTTCATAAAAACAGTGATTGGGAACGGCATCAACACTAGTTTCTGGTTTGACTCATGGACCCCTCTTGGCCCTCTCATCTCCTTTTTGGGAGCTGAAGGTCCAAGGAGTCTTACAATGCCTATCAATGCAGTAGTGGCAGATGCTTGCTCAGATTCGGGTTGGAGATTACCATCTCCTCGCTCGGATGCTCAGCTTCTACTCCACATTCACTTAACCACAAGACCTCCTCCTTCCCTCTCCTCTGATAAGGATTGCTGCTATTGGGTGATTAATGATGTGGTTCACCGTGACTTTGTTTCATCAGAGACTTGGGAAGTGCTCAGACCTAGGCAAGATACTAAGCCATGGTTTAATGCGGTGTGGTATAAAGGTTTTGTTCCCAAGCAGGCTTTTCATATGTGGATTGCTACGTTGAACAGGCTTCCAACAAGGGTTAGGCTTGCTTCTTGGGGTTTGAATGTGAACACAAGCTGCTACTTGTGTAATAGGGAGGATGAGATAAGGGATCACTTATTACTATCCTGTGATTATAGTTATGAAATATGGGGATTGATTATGGTAAGGTTGACGCCTTCTCATCACATGCTCCGTACTTGGAGCGAGTTGTTGTCTTGGACCAGAGAGAGCTCAACTTCTGGCCCTTCCCTCCTAAGGTCGCTAGTTGCTCATACCGCTGTTTATAATATTTGGAAGCAAAGAAACAATGTTCTTCACAATGCCCACTCCATCCCTCCCTCGATCATCTTCTTGTGTATTGACAGAGAAGTCCGGAATATCATCTCAGCTAGGCGTCATCGGCGGCGGTTTGCAAGTTTAATGGAGCTTTGGATTTGGTAATTAAGTTTTAGTTCTTTGTTGTTGTTGTAAAATTTGTATACTCTCCTTGTTTTTTATTTCTTTTTTTTCCAAGGTAGCATTGTATTAGGTCTCAATCTTTTTGTAACACCTTTTTCATTATAATGATATGAACATATTTAGCCAAAAAAAAAAAAAAAAAATCGACAAACACAAATTGTCACGTAGATGCCACATCAGAAATGGTTGAGGAGGAATGGATACACCACCCCTGTAGATACAAATCCGTTGCTATGATGATATCTCGTTATTATTATTTTAACGTATCATCCACTAATTAATCTCAATCTCAAACCCAATTCCACAAACGTGACAATTTAGCCTAATCTAATCTACTAAAGCTAAAAATATCGGATTAAATATCAAAAACACATGATGGAGTTAGGCCTTAAGCTAGTTTATTGCTGACATATACACCATTATACAAAAATTAACACAAATTCTCAAAAAGTTAACCACACGGCAAATATTTAAATACGTATAATATACGAATAAATGACGTGGTAGAGTCAAGTTACACACACGTTCACACTTCATTGGTTGACTTTCGTAAGTCAAACATCACATGCGCCAAAACGTTATTTATAAACGTTTCATTTCATTTTTTCTTCAAACGGCAGTTAGGCACAAACAGGAGATACTGTCTCTCTTCGATTCTATGTCCTGTCTAAAATCTATACTGACACATATATACATGTGTATAGTCAAACACTATTTTTGATTCTTTGTTGTCTCAGTTACACACATAAACAACAACAAAATGGATTCTTGTTTCTCTTCTTTGTGCTTCTCTTTCTTGATCATAGTTATGACCGTTCTTGCTTCAAAAGAGAAGGATCATGAGTTTATAAAAAATGATCAAATCTCTTTGCTTTCTTTCAAATCTTCCATTGTTTCAGATCCTCACAACTCTCTAAGCACTTGGATTCCTTCTTCTTCTTTTGTTGATGTTTGTAACTGGTTTGGTGTGAAGTGTAACAACGAGAGTACTAGAGTAACCGAGCTTGACATAAGCGGTATAGATCTCAGAGGCGAAATCTCACCTTCAATCGCAAATCTAACCGCTTTAACCGTTCTTGATCTTTCAAGAAACTTCTTCTCAGGACAAATCCCACCTGAGATAGGCTTATTGTATAAGACCTTGAAGCAGCTAAGCCTCTCTGAGAATCTCTTACAAGGAAACATTCCACAAGAGCTCGGTTTGCTTAACCATCTCGTATATCTCGATCTTGGAACCAACCGGTTTACGGGTCAAATCCCCGTTCAGCTCTTTTGCAATGGTTCTTCTTTATCTCTTCAGTACATTGATCTCTCTAACAATTCTCTAACCGGAGAAATCCCTCTAAAGAATCATTGTCACCTTAAAGAACTTCGGTTTCTTCTTCTCTGGTCGAACAAGCTTGACGGAAATGTCCCATCTTCGCTCTCGAACTCGACAAATCTCAAATGGATCGATTTGGAGTCAAATCTGTTAACGGGAGAGCTACCTTCTCAAGTCATAAGCAAGATGCCACAGCTTCAGTTTCTTTACCTCTCTTATAACCATTTCGTTAGTCACAACAATAACACCAACCTCGAACCCTTTTTTGCCTCTCTCGCCAACTCCTCTGACTTACAAGAACTCGAGTTAGCTGGAAACAACCTCGGAGGAGAGATACCTTCTTCCGTAAGGCACCTCTCTGTAAATCTTGTTCAGATTCATCTTGATCAAAACCGTATCCATGGCTCTATACCTCCAGAGATATCAAACCTTTCGAACTTAACTCTTCTAAACTTGTCGAGTAACCTCTTGACCGGTCCAATCCCTCGCGAGCTTTGTAAGCTAAGCAAGCTCGAAAGGGTTTATCTCTCGAATAATCGCTTATCCGGTGAAATCCCTGTGGAACTTGGGGATATTCCTCATCTTGGTCTTCTTGATTTGTCTAGAAACAAGCTCTCTGGTTCAATCCCGGATAGTTTCGCTAACCTTTCTCAGCTGAGAAGACTTCTTCTGTACGGAAACCATCTCTCTGGTACGGTCCCTCAAAGCCTCGGTAAATGTATCAATCTTGAGATTCTTGATCTCTCTCACAACAATCTTACAGGGAAGATTCCTGTTGAAGTTGTCTCTAATCTCAGAAACCTCAAGATTTATCTTAACCTCTCTAGCAACCACTTAAGCGGTGCAATACCGTTGGAGCTAAGCAAAATGGATATGGTTCTCTCCATTGATCTATCTTCCAACGAATTCTCAGGGAAAATTCCGCCTCTGCTCGGAAGCTGCATTGCATTGGAGCATCTGAATCTTTCGAGGAACGGTTTCTTCGGTCCTTTACCTGCTTCAGTAGGCCAATTGCCATATCTGAAAGAGCTAGATGTGTCTTTAAACAGTTTAACCGGAGATATACCGTCTTCTTTTCAGCAGTCTTCGACTCTCAAGCACTTGAATTTCTCATTCAACTTGTTCTCCGGAAATGTATCTGACAAAGGATCATTCTCTAAGCTGACTATTGAGTCTTTTCTAGGAGATTCTCTCCTGTGTGGCTCTATAAAAGGGATGAGAGTCTGCAAGAAGAGACGCAAGTACCCTGCTGTTCTACTACCGGTTCTGTTATCGCTGATTGCAACTCCTTTTCTGTGTTTTTTCGGGTACCCTTTAGTCCTCAAAGCAAGATTTGGAAAGAATCTAACTGTGTACGACCAAGAAGAGATCGAAGACGAAGAAAAACAGAACCGAAAAGACCCAAATTACCCGAGAATATCGTATCAGCAGCTCATAGAAGCAACAGGAGGTTTCAGTGATTCTAACCTGGTTGGTTCAGGGAGGTTTGGCCATGTTTACAAGGGAGTTCTGAGGAACAACACGAAGATTGCGGTCAAAGTACTCGATCCAAAGACCGCACTGGAATTCTCAGGGAGTTTTAAAAGAGAATGTGAGATCTTGAAGAGAACAAGGCACAGGAACTTGATTAGGATCATCACAACATGTAGCAAACCTGGTTTCAAGGCCCTTGTTCTGCCATTGATGCCAAATGGAAGCCTGGAGAAACATTTGTACCCTGAAGAGTATTCGAGCAGGGACTTGGATTTGATTCAGCTTGTGAGTATCTGCAGCGATGTCGCGGAAGGAATAGCTTACTTGCATCACTATTCACCAGTCAAGGTCGTTCACTGTGATCTCAAACCGAGCAATATCCTTCTTGACGATGAAATGACCGCTCTGGTTACCGATTTCGGTATTTCAAGATTGGTTCAAGGCGTCGAAGAAACGGTTTCTACAGATGATTCAGTGTCATTTGGCTCAACAGATGGATTGTTATGCGGATCAGTTGGTTACATTGCGCCAGGTAACAATTTCTCTCAACAAGTCAACATCATTAAAGTTTTACTAAGTAGTCACATTAGTCTCTAAACATTGTTATTCATTTTTTCATCAGAATATGGGATGGGGAAACGCGCATCGATCCATGGAGATGTATTCAGTTTTGGTGTTCTCCTGCTAGAGATTGTGAGCGGAAGACGACCAACGGATGTTCTTGTGAATGAAGGATCAAGTTTACATGAGTTTATCAAGTCACATTACCCGAATTCACTAGAGGGAATCGTAGAACACGCATTGATCAGATGGAAACCGCAGGGGAAACCAGAGAAGTGTGAGAAGCTGTGGAGGGAAGTCATACTGGAAATGATTGAGTTGGGATTGATATGTACTCAATACACTCCATTAACTAGGCCTAACATGCTCGATGTCGCTCATGAGATGGGACGGCTTAAAGAGTATCTCTTTGCTTGTCCTTCCCTTGTACATTCTCAAACTCAAGAAACACAAGGAGAAGCTAGTTCATGAACCAATGTTTCAGAAAGTTTTGATGATTGTATTCATTCTTTTGGTGTTTTTTGTTGTATTCTTGAGTTGAATTGTTTTTAAAAAAGTTAGATTTTTATGAATCAGCCAACCAAATCTTCTATTTCACATTCATTGGTTAATTATTTTAAATTAAAGATTTGGTGGGTTTCTTGTTATCATGATCTATCATACCTTATGTATGTGCTATGAATCTAGCAATGAAGCTTCTTCTAATCTCTTATTGCATAATTATAATCTTATCAATTTCCTTTTTTGCCTAACTTTGGATTTAAAACATATATATTGAAGCATAGATTTATTATTGCAAGTGGAAGCTGATGTCGATCTGCTTAATCTCTCCACTGTCTTGAATTCTTGATCATTAGTCCTTTATTAGTTTAATGTTTTAAAGTTAAGTATGAATTAATTAGTGAAATTAACATCAAACAAAGGTCAACAAGCCCATCACATTTTTCTCTTTAAGCCACCTTAGAATGAAGTGATGAGCCAAGAAACAAAACAATCTCATGCAGTAAAAGCAATCTTTTTGCCGCATATTTAGAATTTTCCTCAGAAAAATCAAGCAATGTCCTAGATCATATTTGTCTATTAACTTGTCAAAGTCAATATTGTCTCGCTGTCTTATCTTTGTCTTAACGACATTACAAGGCAAAAGAATATGCTATAGAACAAGCAAGAAGTAATGATGAAGTAGGTGCAAAAGAGATAAAGATCAAACAACAATCTGGATGCGCACACGAAGAGGAAGGTATAAACCCGTAAAAGAGAAGAGATTTTGCTTCTTGAGAGAGACATCCAACAAGCTACACACACAGACTATGAGTAATCACAAAGTTGTGGTGAACTGAAAAGGTTGCCTCCATTGATAGTGACACAAAATTAACATAAAGGTAGTTTAGCCAACGAAGAAATGACATTTAGATGGTAAAAGAGATATTTTTTGGATTATATACTTTTAGAATGCGGAGAGCTATGATGTAGAAAAGGCGTGAGAAAAGATGATGTTAAGACAGAACTACAAATTAAAATTGGTTCTATTCACAACCAATCAAATAAAGGATTTGATCCATTAGCCTAGGATTAGAGTATATGTAAAGAGTCCAAACTAGAGATTCTTGTGGCACAATCTAAGATTGGTGATTGTGATTTGTGAGGTTTAAGACTTTCTTTGGTGCAGAAATGACAAAGCATCCACAACATTCTTCAGGTTGGTAACTTTCACTTTCATGGTTCTATCATTTTATTTTTCTTTTCTTATGTGATCAAAACAATGAAATATCTAGAAAATGGAACAAGATTTGTTTCTCAAAGGCTCAAACTTATTTTTTTTAATTTTTTTTTTAATTTTTGAATTACCAAAGGTTATGGCCAAAGCTATAATCCCTCTAGGCCTGATATTACAACATGTAATATTAGTTTCGTCTCAAATACCACTTAAACTTTACAGACGGTGATATAAATGCAAGCAAACAAAACAAACACAAATACAATCTTAATCACACTCTTTAGACTAATCTTTTGAACTAATTTCTTCACACCTAGTACCACACTATAAGCTTCTCAACGTTTGTCTACTTTTCAATCAAATCAAGATCTTGGTTCTATTTGTTGAAATCTTAGTTAGTGTATTCTTGCTCGCTCTAATGCCGTCAAGTCCAGACGAAAGGCGTGTCTTATAGCCAGAAGTAAAGCATTGCCTGTTTCAATAGACATTAACAAGATTTGTTAGCACTAAGTACTGTCATAAGTTTTCAAAAGAAAGTCGATGTTACCATACCTCTTGAACAGCAACAAGAGCTGAATCATCATTAGGAAGTAACTTTTGGGTTGTTCTCGCACTCTTAATTTCAGATTGTACAGAAATCAACTCTTCTTGCTTGACTTCACTAGTTTTAGGCTCTATGTTGCATCTCTCCAGCTCAAGCCTCTCTACTCTCTCTTTTAACCGCTGCAACTCGGCTTGATACTCTGCATCATTTGCAGAACAACTTCCACTTGCATCATCCCTTTTGACAGTTCTGTCTCTTTTCCGTTTAGATGATTTCTTAGACATCTTTTTCACCAACAAACCAGGTTTACACAAACCCTCTGCTCTCTCCTTTTCAACAATATCCTGAATGTTCGACGAGCTTGCAGCCAAAGCTTCACCCTTGTCTCCATTCTTATAACTATCTTTTATAGCATCTCTAAAGTCCATAAGCTCTTTCAACTGCTCATCAAGCTTCTTGATCTTCTCCTGATATATTCTTGACGAATCCACGCTCTGCTCAATGACTCCCTTCTCCACAGGAACCAAAAGATCTGTATCAATCGGTTCTGGAGATGGCGTTTGAGATCTATCAAATGAATGATCATCAATTCCGCTGCATCCCAAGCTCATAAGCTTGCATTTGCAGGCATGTAATTCACACTCAAGATTCTTGATTTCAACTTCTTTTTGGTAATTCAGTTCCTCCAAGAGCTCCAGCGACATCTCAGCGTGCGACATTCTCTCCTCGGCCATTCTCTTGTACTGGCTAGCTTCCATAGCAAGCATAGCCTTCTCTCCTTGAAGCCTTTGTATCAAAGACATGGTTTCGCTCGCTGACGTGGCAGTCGCTTCTCTCTCAGCATCCAACTCTTCCTCTAGTCTCTGCACATCTTCCTTCATTTCGTAAAGAGCTATTCTAAGATCCATGGACTCAACTCTGCACGTCTCTAAGCTGTGGCTTCGTCCAACCATATCTCTGCTATTGCAAAAACACTATAAAATTACAGTTTAATACATATAGATTAATTACAGCAAAAAAAAGTACAGCTCTTGAGTAATCATATCCTAAGAATCATCACAAGCTATTTGGTTTGGTAGTATCTGAATTTTTTTTCCAAACTTATAAGGAAAGATCTAAGTGATAGAAGTCAAATAGAAGAATCTCATCGTACCTGGTTAAAGTTTCAGAAGAACACGAGTTTTGTGGATGAGCAAGTCTCCTGATAGGCGGAGAAAACTGAATGGTTACAGAAAGCTTACAAAAACATTTTATGGGAGAAAATTTTCTGTATAGGGTAAAATGACAAAATTCAAGAAATAAAAGACCAAAAAAGGGAAAATTTATTCATTTATACATGCCAAGCTTGACCAAAAATCATTATGATGTTTTGTCCATATGACTACAAATTTAAAAGCAGAAAGTTTCTCATTCTTGGTCACCGGAAAGAATCAATTCTCATGATGAACTAAATTTCTAAACACTTCAAGGAAAAAATAAATACACCAAAGAATGGTTTACAAACACATTAATTAAACTATGAGAAAAGGGTTGATTAGTTTCATAAGCAGTCAAATATTCATCTAAGAATAATGATGAGATCTCAAGAATATAGAAATAAAAGAACTTGGAACATATTGATGAAACTTTGAATGATGAATTATCATAGTATGACTTTTTTTTGGCGTGGGACATATCTTCTTCGCTTTCTTCCCGCAAAGTATGTTTTGAATATTCATTTATTTTTATTTTTTTGCAAATTGACACTTTCTTTTAAATATATATAAAAGGTAGTTAAAAAAAACACATTTTTTTCAAACGTCTCTTTACAGGACTAGGTATTAGCTCCTGTGTGGTTTACCAAATCACTTCTTTGGTTTTGACTTATTATATGAACATTAGATTGATTCTTTGATATCTTGTGAAAAGTTCATGAGATATGAAGTTTCCAAATCACAAACTCCAAATGAAGCAGATTAAAAGATTTAAAGCCATATATGTTTTCGACATAAATCACTCATTCTCTTATTCAACCCCATAGAACATGAATATTTATCCTAAACAACTTGAACATAGTTTACTCTTTTTCTCAGCTATTCATCTAATTTCAAAGATTTTTATGAAACTAAAATTTAAGCAAAATTAATAAAATTCAAAACAAAGTAAGGATCAAGCAAATGTATGTTCAGTTTCGTATATGAACATATGTATTTCAAAAGTAAATTACAACATTTGTTTAATTCTCAAATAGAGAAATTGGTGAACGAAATGTTAAGATTATATAGCACACATTTGCAAGTTTTGCCAATAGTATATGTGTAATTAGTTTTTAAGTAAAAAATCATAAGTAATATATATTATTTGTCTAATCATAATTGACCAACCCGTACAAAATCAAACTAATAACACATGATGGAAATAAACCAAAAATCAGTTCAACTGGAATAGGTTACATTTTCTATACCTAAGAACATATATCAATAGTTTCAATTACACTACGCTTAAGTATGTTTTTCAGTTGATCTCACTATTATGGATTCATACAAGAAATAAAAAGTAACGTTGATACGCATGTATTCATCTAATATATTAAAAAGAGTAAACATATGAGATTTATGAATGCAATCTTAAGTCTAAACACTAGAAAACAGTGTATTTGCGAGAAAAACATATTATCACAATTACCTACACATTTTTGAACATTTGGCTAGGAAATGTATTGAGAAATTTGGACGAGATTTGTTCGAGTTCAAGTTCTTGATTGTGACGTTTCATTTTCCAGATGAAGTAGATATGTTTTTTGAAACTTTTATGGAGTGGTAGACAAAAGATACGTAGTCAGATGAAGCAAATTTGTCTTTGTATTTAAAAATATGTTCTTGAATGTTGTTGATAATTTGAATATTATAGGTGCGATGACTCAACATAACTATATGTATGCTATAATTTCGAGAGAATTGATGGTGGTGTCGATCTTTTATTACTGATTATTATTTCAAATCATCAATTAGTATGTAATTAATTTTGTTTAATATTTCATCAGATCATGCAATGTCCTATAGATTTATTCTTAACAAAGATTTTTGATAGTGTGAAAATAATATGCAATTAGTAGTTGTTAAATTTCATTGATATGAGTCATCTCATTACAAAATGTACTTGTTTTAAGTTACTTCATAAATAATTACATTTGTTCACAAGATCGTAAAAGAATTATCAAAATACATATTTAAAACCAAAAAAAGTAAAATAATGTTTATTACTTAGAGATTTCATAATTTCAGCAAGCACTCAAATATTTTAGATGAACATTCTTGTCCACAAGTGATAACACATTTAAATACTTAAATTGTTTTACGAAGTACAATACATTGAGCAAATATACATTAGCGAAGAACCGCTAACGTTTAATACTATTTAAGGTGAGTCTTCTTCAACTTCTTTACGTAATATGATTTTTTGTGTGTGGCGATGATAACTACGGTAAACCATTACAAAGAATTAGTGTCATCAGCTTAGGATATAGCGAATTTTTATTGGTTCACCGTTTCGAGTCAAAGTTTTCATATTGTTTCGGCAATATAGATGGTTTATCTTACCTTTATAATGTCTTAGTCATAGGAGATACAGTGCCAACATTTGTTGATACGAAAACCTCATTAACAATGCTGCTTAAAGAAGCATATGAGCCATTGAGAGAGAAAATTGAAGATGCTTTTCAAGGAAGCTTTGGAATCGTCTATGTGTTTCGTGAAAAATATACAATTAAAAAAATTTGAACAAAATTTGGTGAGACCGAATTTACGATTATAATGTTTTTTTCGATGGACCAGAGTTGTCTTTAAATGTGATTGTTTGACCTAAAAAAATTTATTTACCGGTATCACTATATAATTTTGAAAAAGAAAAGTATATAATTAGAAATTATAAATAGCAAACCTAGATATAGTGGGAGTCAATATTACAAAATTTACCAATTATGAATACAAAACCTACATATAGTGAGTCAAATAATCAAAATTTACCAATTATGTTATTAATTCTATCAATAGTTACATACAATTAAAAATTTAAGAGGTGTCATGGGACAGCCTATTGTTTAGGATAGGTTGACTATTGGATGTGAAGACTGAAGAGTATGTTCTTCTTTTTTTTGCTAAAAAGAGTATGTTCTTGAAGCCTAGACCAAATATTTTCTGCTTAACCGTGACCAAGGAAAGTCTAAACCAAATTTTTTTTTTGTCTAGTAGAGTCTCAACAAAATTATAAAGATCTTGAATGAATTTGTTTTTAAGAACTGATTGTGGTGTCATCTTTGAAAAGTGATTATAAATTAATATTTTGTATGGTCAATTAATTATGTGTGTAATTATTTTGGTAGAATTAATCATCAACGTACTAAACTGCTACTATTGTTCTTTTTGATAAATAAATTGCTACTATTATTTTTCGGCTTTAAACCGGTGTTGTTTATTTTCTTTATGCATATTAAAAGCAAAGGAAATTAGTGTACTTAAATTCGATAACTAATTTTTTACACAATTTTGTAAACTGATAAAACAAATTTAAAAACGCATGTACTACGACTCTAGAGAAATTAAAAACCGTATGTACTAACAAGCTACAGAAAAGAGTTGATGAGTACATTGGACCGGCCCAAATATTTGTTCCTTCAGGCCTTTCAATTTTGTGTAGTAATTACAAGACTTTAGATCTTGTAATCCCAATTGTGCTTGTATCTATTTCTAAGATCACAAATCCAGACTAAGCTATTTTTAGATCATACATCGAATGAAAAGATCACAAAATGCTTGCTTTCTGATGTTAAAACCCACAAGGGGACGCTCGTCGAAAATCCACAACGAGAAGAGTGGCAACACAATGAACAAGAGCACCTAAATTTACAAACACATGGAATATCTGATGACTATGTCCTGCAAGATCAAACGCTCCAGGCTTCCATCTCTCAGGTACACGGCTAACATAGAACGCTGCTCCTATAGCGTAAGAGAGACCAGTGGCAAGCTCGTAACCGAAGGCTATAGACACATTAGGGTGACCCCAGTAAAGGTAAAGCACATGTGAAGCCGGAATAACACCAGAGCATCCCATTGCAAGGAAAAGATTAGCCCTGAAAGGTCTGAAACGCGGCGAGGAGAGAGCTGGTGCGAGGAGAGTGATGATTGCGAGGAGACCGAGGATTGAGATTGAGGAAAGGTAAAGGAAACGAAAGTTAGGGTTACAAGAAAAAGCGTAGTAGATAGGTGCAAAGAATGAGGAGACGATCATGAGTGAGATTCCTGCGTAGTCTAAACGCCAGAAGAAGAGGTTGAAACGTTTTGAGTGGCAAGCGAGGAGGTGTGAAACAGAGCTACATATTAAACAGCACATTGCTCCGGTTAAGTATACTAGCCATGGCCATTTCGGAACAGCTTCTACGTTATTGTAATGGTTCATTTCGATGTGTTGTGGTGTCACGTTCGAATCCTGCGACAATGAATCTTTGTGTTTAAGTAATGCGATCGAAGACGAGAAAAAACAGAATACTATTTTGGGAAAATGAAAAAGACTTGGGACTGATCAGTAGAATAATTGAAGTGAGTTTTAGATCTTCGTAGAATAACCATAAAAATGTCGATTTTTTTTTGTTCTACAATGTTATGTATAGCAGAATCAATTTTCAAAAACGTGAAAAGTTGATGAATATTTTGAATGGTAAAAATAAGGAGATTTACGTTTTTGAAATGTACAAACGGTAAGTAACCACTCACAACCTTAAACTTGATCCAAAATTATCTTGAACTTTTCAAAAGTTTTCATATCAAAAGTAAATTACCATGATTTTAAACAGTGTTTGTTTTTCTAACTTTTCATGCATGATAAAACTGACATGGCAACTAAAACCGAGTTGGAAACCCAAAACAAACATTTAAAAAATAAAAATAATTGAGGTAACATTTTTAGATTATAATATAAAGTCCGGCAAAAAAAAAAGATTATAATATAAAATATTTTTTCTTACTTTTTCCTCAAAAGACACGAGATTTTTGGTGGACTCAAAGCACAAGAGAAGAAAAGATCCAAATAAAACATATGGAAAAGAACACATGGTGGGGGCAATTTACCACTACTCTCTAGTGCATCTAATCAGCATTGTATATTATATGATCAAGAAAATGACAAACCTATGCTAAATTTGTCATAGAAATATTAACATGTGACACAAGATGAGATAAGTTATACAATTAATTAAATCTACAAAACGAAACAGAATCTTACACGAAGCATATGAGTCTGATTGCTTGATAGATAAATCCTCGCTCTGTCACTTCACACACACACACAAAAGCCGGCTTTACTTTATTTCAAAACTCTAAATAAAATATAAAAAAAAACACATTTGGTGAAATGACTATTTTGACCTTCTTACCCGGACATGCCGTTGAAGATCCCGGCGAGTCCAAGCTCCGTCGTCTCTAAAGAACTCACCACCATCATCCATACAAATATCACAAATCCAATCAAGTGCCTAACATACCAAAACCCCACAAATCAATTCAAAAAATCCAACTAATCAATTGAATTTTGATATTTCATTTGTAAACTCGTCACCACCAGATTGTGTAACCAATTGGTCGTAATATAGTTTATAAAGTTGTCGAACAGAAAAAAACAAATCAATTCAAATTTTGAAAAAAATATGTTATAAAAAAAACTTACGTCCAGATATTGAGAGTTTCGTTATGCCAAGAGAAAGCACTAAGAAAGGTATCTTTAAGAGACCATTGACATCGATAATGGTCGTGTATAAACTCATTATCCTTCATATACCCAGGTAATTCTTCATACTTGATCAATCTCCGTTCGCTGGAATCTAAACCTTTACAATCGGTAACCATCGCCGGAGATTTCCTCGCCGCTTTTCGTCTCTTCATGCTAATCGGCTTCCGGTTTTCTTCTAATCGGAGCTCGCCGGAAAACGAATTAGCATGAGGAGAAAAGAGAAAACGAATCAATGTCCGTCGAAAATTCGATGGTGATGCTAGTTTCTTCGATAGTGCTATTTATATATGGAGACACGGACTTATTTCGATACGAGTCCGTGATCGTGACCGTCGAGTATAATAGAATTCTGACGTGTCTAGTTATAATTGGATGATAAGATTTTCTTTGGTGTGGAAATGGGTACACCTGATTAATTTGTTCACCTAGATTTACCGGTTTTATTAAAAAACTGGGTTATTTATGAAAAAAACATTTTGATCCATTTTAAACCCCTCAAGTATAAGATTAATGATAAAATCTCTCATGTATTAGTCTGTTAATAAATAATCCTCTCCATCTACACTGACGTTAAGACTTTAAACTACCTGGCATTAAATTATAATTTTACGTTTTGTCTCTAAAAATCGACACGCAATAAACCCTAAATGGCAAAGGTCGATTAAAAGAGATTAAGAAAGATTTGGTTGTTCAGAATAAAACCAAAATCGAGCAAACTGCAATTTGCTTAAGAGGATATAATTCATCTTTAGCTTGCAAGATGACAAGGTAATATTTTATTCATGTTTACGCTTTCTATTCTAAACTAAACTTAAATTGGATTTTACACAATGTTATTATTTTGAGAATTTCATGTTGCAACTCAAGTGCTATCATATTTTGATTTTTTTTAAACTGCAACCAAAACAACATATTTTATCTTTGAAACTAAAATTTTCTGCAAAGCTCAACACAATTGTTAATGGTCCAATACTTCTTATGTATTCTAGAACTTAAGTCCATCGATGGGAAGAACTCTTGAATTTGGAATTTGGGAAGAACTTAAGTCCATCATGTCGTTTTTTTAGAGATAAAACGTAGAATTATATTTTAATGTCAAGTAGTTCAAGATTTTAACGTGTGTGTAGACGAAGGAGATTATTCATTAACAGACTAATACATGAGGGGTTTTATCATTAATCTTATAGTTGATGGGTTTAAAATGGATCAAACTATACTTGGGGGTTTTTTCATTAAAAACCCTAAAAAAATCGGAAGAGTCTAAAGTGGGACGATGAGAAATGCATAAAATGTGATGCGTAAACTATTGCAATCTTCTTCCTTTTTTGTCTATGTTATTAACAAAATTTATCTCGGGAAATTTACTTAATTTTATGTGGGAAAGAAATATATTTGACTAAAGTATATGTTGTAAAATGAATTTCTGCATGCCATTTCTTTTTTTTTTGGTATTGCAATTTTTTTAAAGATATTTATATTAGTCTAATTGAATTGAATTGAATATTCATTTATTGGAAATAATTATTATTATTTATATTTTTATATAGTAAAATTAAAGTTATGATTAATAAAATTTTATATAAGATCCAACTAATAATGGGATACAGATAATTTCATTATTATTTTCTGAAGGAAAATAAGTAGTCCTTTGATTTTTTTATAATAATAAAATATTACAAAAGACAAAAACTAATTAAATTATCCCCAAAAAGCTATTATATTATTTTCATCATTTTTCATAAGAAAACAAATTAACTAAATAAATTAAATATACATTTCCAAAAACTGAATATATATTTCTTATATTTGTTTGTTTATTAGATAGTAAAGAAAATATACAAGAGTTGATAAGCCATTTTTTGGCGGTATTGAAAAGCATGAATACATACCAGCTAGAGACTAGAATATACTGCAGCACTATTCCTCCCTCACATGTCCCAAAATATAGCATTGGGAAGTTTTTCTCCCAAATTACCAATTTTTAACGGAAAGCAAAAAAATCCATATTCCCAATTTCTTTTTTAACTTTCAAGATCGATTTCATATAGTAGACGAAACATGGTCACAATGTAACATTGGTACAAGAAAATGAGGTACAAGATAATAAATGAAATTTGGAAAATGTATAGACACTTGTTTTGCTATACGATCTGCCACTCGATTGTTACGTCTTGGCACCCGCACTATCTCGGAAAGCAATAGCTTAGAATGCCATAATCTGATAACATATATCCAATTATGTAGCGCAAAATTATGATCAACCCCATTTGCGAGACGCACACCAAGTTGGTTATCTCCTTCAAAAATTACCTTCGCAAAACCTCGACTTTCAACGTATTTCATTGCCATAAGTAGAGCTTGTAATTCTGCCTCAAGTGCCGACGTACAAACTACTCCCGTCTTGTAACCAGATTCAATATAAAATCCTTCGGAATCCCTTAGAATCCAGCCCATCCCAGATGGAGAACCATCATTTTTAAACCAACAATCATAATTGCATTTTATATAACCTTGTTTCGGTCTTTGCCAACTAGACTCAATAACTTGTACTCCATTCATGAGCTTTCTCTTTCATAATTGTTAACATCTTCTTCCCATGAACAACTTTGTATTTGATATATCAGGAGGTTACGACTCTTCCAAAACCTCCATAAAATCCATAGTGGTAATTGACGTTGAAACTCTGAGACTTGTTGGTTGTTCGCATTCTCAAAAATGACTTGTAGTTTATCTTTAAAAGACATAGTCTGGTTAAAGATATTGAATCGTCCAATAGAAGACCCTTCCCAAATCGCTTGAGCATATGAACACTGAAAGAACAAATGATCTAAAGTTTCTTCATCGTTAGAACATCTTTTGCAGCAGACATCTTGAGAGATATGTCGATATTTCAGGATCGAACCTACCGGAATCGCATTAGATAGAACACGCCAAAGGAAATGTTTCAATTTTGGCGGTGTATTCAATTTCCAAAGTACTTTCTTCTGTTGCAGATTGCCCGGTGGAGGTAATATTACATCACGTTCTGGAAATTGGTTAAGTAACCAATATCCCGATTTCACCGTATAAATTCTAGAATTTTTATAATGCCACCCAATAATATCCGGATTTGGTATATGACTTAACTTTAAACTGAGAATCTCCAAAGCATCATCTTGTCGAAACAATTGTTCAATAAGTACCATATTCCCAATTTCTTTGTTCTAATTTCTATTGTTGATTAAACTTGCACGTTCCGAACCAACCACACCGCAAATCATGTGCTTTAAATAATCCGTAGAACATAAAGGAGTCCAAACACCTATGCATGAAAAGTATGAAACGCTAAATTAGCATGCTTACTTTGCACATTTTTCAACAATTTTTGTCCCAAAATTATATCATTATTTGATGGGAAAATTGGAAATGAAGGACCTTCTTTTTGGAGTTTGTCCATCTATACTTTTGTAACTAAATTGTCATGTGTGTCTAAATTGCCTTTTTTATTCTAAAAAATTGTTTTTTTGTTTTTTTTTCAAACATGTGAAAAATTATGGAATAAGTATTTTTTATAAAATGGGCAATTGTTGATTCATAATCAATATATAAAATTTAGAATTTATAAATTTTGTTCTGATTTCTTCAGAAGACACATTTTACATGTTGTACTCGTTTAGATTATGAAATCTAAAAAATTGTACATGTTCTATAAAATTTAGAAGACCTAAACGTCTAAAAAAATTAGATGACATTTTTAGAATATATCTTCTGCACTTCGCTTTATGTTCTGGAAATTTTAGAATATACTAATGTTCTAGAACATTTAGAAGATAATTTTAGAATACGTCATCTATACTTTGCTATATGTTCTAAATAGTTTAGAACACAATAATGTTCTAAAAACATTAGAAGACAATTTTAGAATTCATGATATGGATTTTGCTCTATGTTCTGCAAATTTTTCAATACGTATTCTGCTATTTTTCAAATGTTCTGCAAAATTTAGAAAATCAATTCTAATTATTTTAAAAATTCCGAAAATTTAGGAAATGAAACATTTAAAATAGTAATTATGAATCTGCTATTTAGGAAATGAAATATATTGTTAGGATACATTCTAGAAAATTTAGAAGTTGTATTCTGATTATTTCAGAATTTAGTAAAATGTTACATACCCTATCCTTTTCTTGGTGACGAATTTTCAGTGTTAAAAACTCATTCTCATTTCGTATTACTTCATATATTCTCTTAAAAATACCTAGAATTTTCTTCATTTTCATTTTCATGTGTTTAGAACTTGAACACTATGCAAATCTACATAACATGTGGTGTATGGAGATCGTCTGAGAATAAGGAGTGGCAATTTATGGTTGATGGGGGAAAACGTGTGAGATTACTTACTTTGCAATCCAATACAACTCTTAAAGAGCTCAAGAAAATGGTTGCAGAAGATTACGAGATTGGACATGATATAATTGATATGGAATTCAGTTATCTACCAATTGATTTAAGCGTTTATTCTCCTCCTGTTGTTATTACGAACCAGCAACAACTCCAGAATTTTGTTGGGTATTTGAAAAGAAATAGTACAACACGTTTGTGCGTGACGTTTCGACCTAGAGTTGGAAATCGAAGCAGCGAATTCAATATTGATTCGAATAAGCAGTCATGGGATTCAAGCAAAGGAGACAATAATGGTAAAGTGCTTAACAAAAGAGTAGCTTTAATGAATGAGGATAAACCAAATATTGAGTTCGTCAAAGTTGATTCTAACGCTGATGTAGCTCCTAATGTTGAAGCGGCACCAATACATTCGTTGGTGAAAAAAGGACAGCTCTTCCCAAGTAAGGAAGCTTTACAAGCACATCTAGAAATTTGTGCGATGAAGTATAATTTTGACTACAGGATTACAAAATCTGAGAAGAAACTTTGGTGTATCTGTTGTGTTGATATTGTTTGCAAATGGTCTATACGCGCTGAGTGTTTAGGAGGAGGGTCTTCATATTTCAAAATCAATAAGTATGTCGCCAAACATACATGTGCTCCTTCAAATAAAATAAAATTCTCTAGGACACCTTCTGCAAGAACAATTGGACATCTCATTATGCACAAATACGAGGGTGTGAAGGAATGGCCTAAACCGAATGATATAAGAAATATCATGCGCACTGACTATGGATTCAAGTTGTCTTATAACCAAGCGTGGGAATCTCGTGAGTATGCAGTCAATGAGGTGAGAGGAATACCTGAAAAAAGCTATGCTAAGATACCAAAATACTTGTACATGCTATAAGAAGCTAATCCTGGTACGTATTCAAAATATGAAACCGATTGCGATGGTCGATTCAAATATCTATTTATTTCTTTTGGGCCATCAATAAGAGGCTTCTATAAGGCAATTCGGAAGGTCATTGTAGTTGACGGTACGTTTTTAAAGAGCAAATACAAAGGAGTTTTACTAGTTGCTACAGTCGTAGATGGTAACTCTAATTTGTATCCACTAGCGTTTGGAATTGCTGATTCTGAGAATGATCTTTCATGGGAGTGGTTTTTTGTGCAGCTTAAAGTCATAATAGATGATGAAGAAGGTTTGGCGTTCATTTCAGATAGACATTTGTCGATTGGTAAATCGGTTGCTAAAATTTACCCATTGGCTAAACATGGCATTTGCATCCATCATTTGTTGAATAATGTCATAAAGCATAAGGGAAAAGGTTTGGCCGGTTTGATTGCAAAAGCCTCAAAAGTTTACAGGGTTGGTGAATTTGATAAATTATTCACCCAGATTTGCAGCTCTAGCTTGACGATTGGAACCTATCTAAAGGAAGTTGGTCTGGAAAAATGGGCTCGCT
This sequence comes from Arabis alpina, assembly GCA_900128785.1. Taxonomy (NCBI): domain Eukaryota; kingdom Viridiplantae; phylum Streptophyta; class Magnoliopsida; order Brassicales; family Brassicaceae; genus Arabis; species Arabis alpina. Next base: position 25,549,435 of record LT669793.1, read on the forward strand.
ATTATTTTCTTGGATACAGGTACGATATCAGAACCACCAACCCTGCTGAATCGATAAATACAGCGTTGAAATCGCCTAGAGAGTATCCAGTCATTCCTTTGCTAGATAGCATCAGAGAAATGTTGACGCGGTGGTTTTATGAGCGTAGAACATTGAGTGTGAAACACACCGATCCTTTAACAGTTGAAGTGGAGAAAAAAATTGATAGAAGGATAGAAAAAGCTAAAACTTTGATAGCTTATAAAGTTGATGAAAACACGTTCGAGGTTAAAGGTGATGATTCTGGTGACTATGTCGTTGACCTGAAAACTAAAACGTGTTCATGTGGAAAGTTAGACTTAGTAAAAATTCCATGTCGACACGCCATAAAAGCAGCTTTTGCTATTAACAAAGATCTACACCCATATGCTAATGAAGTGTGGACCACTACTGCATGGAGATCGTTGTATGAAGAAACCATTGATCCAATAGGTATGCCTGAAAATGAATGGAATGTCCCAAAAGATGTTGATGACGCAAAGGTCTTACCACCTGAGACACGAAGAGGCCCTGGTAGGAGAAAAAAACGAAGATACCAAACAGTGGAAGACAAGATACGATCGTCACAAGGATCAAAAAAGTCTAAGAAACACACGTGCAGCCGGTGTGGTCAATCAGAACACAACAGAACGACATGTGAGATAGAAATATGATGGTGTATTTTATCTCATGTTTTTATGTTTTTTCTTTGTTGTCTTTTATGAACACAAACCATAGCTCATGCTTCTTCTTTGTAAGTAATTATCTGCACATGATGTTGTGTATCAACCGAGCTGAGTGTCCTAGATCATTCTCATGTATTGCAAATACATGAGCAAAGACTGGATCCTTTTTAACTTCATCATACTCTAATGGCAGTGCCGTAGCAATCCTAGTCAGAAGAGTCATTTTGTAGCTGTTGTTGATTTGAACTACGTCGGGCTCGGTCCCTTCTTTGAAAAGACGTTTTGGACACTTGCCATCCACGCTTGAACATTCCATGCCTACAAATGACCATAGATTACAAAGTTAAAACCAAAAAGATATGACAGTGCAAGAGATAACAGTCCAAACAGCACCAAAAAGCATAATAGTCACAAAATTGTGGAAAAATGTTTTCAAACACCTACTTGCACGTGGTTAAATCTAACTAATTGACCAAATACAGCAAGCCCTCTTTCTTTCCAACAATCACGAGTACTACATAAAGTAGAACTTAACTTTCTAATCAAAGAACAAAGCTAGTTACGTATATTTTGTTGTGTAATAACAAAGCTAGTTACCAAATACAACCATATTTTATATCATTACCTTGAGATATAAGAGAGAGGTTCTCTCAAAATAGTTCCTTGTATTGTATATTGATTGATTAGACCAAATCCCTGCCCAAAATGTAAAATCAGAGATTGATGTTTAGAGCATAATAGGTAATCATAGTACATAGCATGAACGATCTAAAGGAACTCAAAACCATTTAGTCTTAAAAGCAGCCCAATCCAAGGGCTAAACTAAATGATGATGCTTACAAAAATTATACCCAAATTGCATGACAAAATCCGAGATAATCTATGAATGGTAACTTAGTAAGCAGAAGAATCCACTGAAAAAGAAGAAAGCAAAAAGAGACATTGAATAAGATGAAGAGAGACAGAAGGAACACTAGTACAAACAACTAAACTAATTTCATCAATGCCGAATTTTCTAGGAAAAAAAATCAAAATTTTGACAAACTACATAAACTGAAAAGAACGAGTTATGCTACACAAAGAGAAGAAGCTTGTGGGTTTACTTACATAGTATAATGGCAAACCTAATGATGTCTATGAGAGGAATATCAATGAGATAGTCTTGAAAATCTTAGTTACTAATATGAGAAGAAATCGTGAAATCTTAGTTATCAATGGAGCCGCACAACAGAAGAGTTTTGTCGTGAAATTAGGTTTTAAAATAACAATAACTGAAGCCTCTTAATCAATTAGAGTGTTTTAAAATATATTTTTAATTTTTTCAGTTATTCTCACGAAATATGTTAATTGGTAATATATATGGCAATTAACAAAATCATGGGTACAAAAAGATTCTAAATATAACCAAAGTATATATCACCAAACTGAGATTTTAAAGGTATAGATGGACAAATTCCAAAAAAAGGTCCTTCATTTCCAATTTTCCCTTATTTGATTCTAGAAACTATTAAAAGATCATCAAGAAATCAATTCAAGTTTTAATATAAAATTTTGTGATATTTATAATTTTAATTCTAAGAAAGAAAAATCATAAACTAAAAATTAATATAATATTGTTTTACTAATTATGTCGAAGAAATCAAAAATACTTTTACCATCGTTTTTTTAGCCATCTATATTTGCAATTTTTTTAAACATTTACCATCTTGAAATAGTATTAGTTTGATATAAACAGAACTCAAATCGTTGTATTTCATAAATGAACTCTTCGAACATGGTTCAATCTCTTTGGATCAAATATAATTTTCAGTAAAATACTCCTGGTGCATGTGGCACTTGCTTATATTGGTGGGAGGTCAAAACCATTGAGGAACGCAGATGGTAGGAGGTATACATACTCTAGGTGCATGTGGGACTTGCTTATGGTATTTGGAAACCATCACAACACACAAATAACATGTGGTCTTCATGGACTTTTAGAGAACATGGGTACCTTCAAAGAATGTTGGAGAGCAACGTGCATATTACGTATGCATGAACATGGTATACGCAGGATCTATGTCTAATATGTGTTTATACCTTGATCAAAATGTTATGAAGCATGTTTTGACGAAGGTTGATATAGTTTAGTGATCCAAGTTCTAAGAAAGTTATAAAAAAAAAATTCTCCTTTCGATTACTTGTGTTTCTTTTATTCTAAATCCCTTCGAGAAACCCTCTGCCCCAATGCTCAGCCTTTTATTTATAAAACATTTCACTATGTTGATAAAAAATCCTCAAATAATAATAATAGGCCTCATGTACATACATTGCGCACATATGTAATCCTACCAATATTTGTCCCTCAAGTCATTGGTTTCCGTATTCTTTTCCACAATCCAAAGCCTTTTACCCAATCCAAACAGATCATAACCAAACAAACTAAACATACTTAAAGGGAAAAGATCTTAACGTCGAGAAAACTAACAGACTTGGGCATTAATTGCTCATGGACAAACAACATGAAAATATAAATAATTAAATACGTGAAAAGACCTTATGTGAGATTAGAAGTAGAAACTAAACTGTTGAATACCGGAGAGAAGGTTACTAATAGATGATGGATGATCCCAATAATGAGTCCGATTATTTTCCGAAAGCTTGTCACCAATATAAGAGAATTGAACATTTGTTAGCAAACCCTTCACTAATAAAACATACTCCTAAGTCGTTGCTTTCTTCTTGAAATTAAGAACCCGAAACTCTGTCCTAGAAACATGTACATAAGATTTAAATCCTAAATTTATGATGCTTCTTTTAACATGCATACCATACACAACTAGTTAATTTGAGTTGCATGCCCTAGACCACGACCAGACGAAAGAACTCGCAACTAGAGGCCCACATGATCGTGGTCTAGTGGTAGATGAGACTTGAGAATGTGTTACTACACTCCCCCCAGGGTCAAGTCTCCTTAGAAACAAAATCATGTCCATGTGAGAAGTCTGGGCTTGGGGCAAAGACCCATTCAGTTTACCTGGTAGTCCGGTAACAGGCAATCCGGCTACCCCAGGCATTTGTCGGAAAGTATTCAAACTCGGGATAGCCAGTGTGGTGGCTCTTCGGAGAGAAGTCCACTCTGTAGCCTTTCGGTGCGTTCCTACCCGGGCTTTCCGAATCAGCCGATAGGATTTATCAAACAAAAAAAAACTCGCAGCTAGAGAGCATGCCAGAATGGAAGAGCCTGAGCCACGACAAAAGCCTTTGTAAAAGAAAGAGATCAAATTCTGGATGACTCCAAATCCCTGGAAGAAAATAAATCTCATAGGATGGATAGGGTTTGTATAACTACGGTTATAACTATATTAATACATATATAACTATGGTATGGAATATTAAAGAATGAAAGTATATCCCCTAAATATTATTAGGGAGGTGAATTCTTAAAAAAAATCTTATGTGTCTTCTTCTCATTCAGTCTTAGTCCAATCATGTGATATAATCGTCCAGTGATCCATCCAGGAAGTCCTATTTTTTCACATCTGTTCAAAGCAAAAGAGGTCTAGTAGCTTGTCGCATGGTACAAAGAGTTGATGTTGCGCAGAGAGGAGAAGAAGATTTTAGTACCTAATCCAAGGGATGCAACATTTAGGGGGTGGTATTCGTTTAAGGAATTTAATAGAATTGGAATGACTTTAAGATTCTCATAAATTCTAGTGTTATTTAATTTAGTGGAATTTTTCAATTCTATTAAATTCTAGTATTATTCAATTTAGTGGAATTTCAATTCTATTAAATTCTAGTATTATTCAATTTAGTGGAATTTCAATATTCAATTTTATGTATTAATTGTTGTCATTGTCATTTGATAAGAATTTAATGGAAAACTTAACAAAAAACGTGAACAACCAATTCCCTGGTTTGATTGGGATAGAATTCAAAAAATCTCATAAAAACCTTTTAATTCTCACGGTTTGAAACTCATTTAAATTCTTTCAAAGTGAAAAATTCAATAACACCCCCTTAGATTTAGATTTAGCACCATTTCCATGACAAGTGAGATGAGAGAGCAGATAGGTAAGGATACTTTTGGCTTTCGGAAATGACATTGAGGAGCTTGTAAATCAGAAGATGCTATTTTTACCTGCCCTGAAGACCAAAGAAGGCTGCTATAAGTTTCTGTTGACACTACAGCTAAACAAAAACAAAGACAAAGAGAGGTGTCTCTTACTTTGTATGGGTTATAAAGAAACTTGTTAGAGAGGTCCACCTCCTTAGGCCAAGTAGCACTTCAAAAGACTGTATGAGAAAAGCAACTAGAGCAGACGTAAGTGACTGAAACAGAGGTAAAAACGAACATGCGAAACCACATATCTAGCAAAACAAAATAAGTAAGCCTTTGCAAGTTAGTGTTGTTCTGACTCCACCATGTGTATTAACCTCCCAGGAGTAGCTATAACCATTTCCACACCTAAATTCATAAACCAATAATCACACATCGGAATGATGTACACAAAAAAGCTAACAGTTTGGGAAATGACCAAGACGGTCCCAGCCTTGGATATTCCTCATAGCATGATTATCCATAAACACAAGGGTGTTATTTGGATTAAATTACTATTAATTGTATTAGTAATTTCATTTTTAACACTTCATAAGAATTTTATAGTTTTGGTATGTTTATTGGTAACACAAAAAGGGATTCAAAAGATTAAACAAAAAAATATGTGTATCTTCTACACTTGGTTTCTGATTTTAAAAACACACCATTTGTATCACAACTAGAGAAGAAGAAGAAGACCTATGATGTCTCATTTGATATTTTACCACATGCCAACAGCCGCTTCCTCATCCAATCTCTTGTGACAGGAATGCCTCTCTTGTTTGCTCCTTTGAATTGGAACCTTGGAGTGACCAACGAGAAGATTGGAGCTATCGCCTAAAAAGACAAAAACAAATCATCTACTAAATTCTCCAACTGAGAATGTAAAAGTATCGAACTTGATTACAGAAAAGGAGATGACTTACCCCGACAATGGGATGAGTGGGTTTGACACGAAGTGCAGGACAGAGAACAAAGATGAAAACGAAAATGAACAAAACAAGCTCGTGCTCATACCAAATCCAATCCATTGCATATACACCCAAATGACTCGATTTCAGCTGCTTAGCAAATTGAGAATATCGTCCACTGAAAACGAAACAATTCACAGATCCAAAGACTCATCCAATCAAAGAACAATACGAAGAAATCAAATTGAAGACTCTCACCTGTGTTAATTCAATCCATGTATAATAATCAAAATTCCCCTCCCAAAATTCCAAAGTCAAAATCGGAGAATTCTAATCATGTATGCGAACAAATCAAAACCTTACCTAAGCTCGCCGGAAATAGGCAACCACGATCGAGAGAACAAAGCATTATCACGATGGCCAGAGAACAACAAACTGCTCCAACGGATTCCGAAGAGGAGAAGAGACGACGTGTGGTTTCTCAGAGAAACAAAGACGGTGAGAGAGACATATAGACAAGAGACGCCGACGACGAAGGCCGATTCATTATCGGAAGAGGAGAAGAGACGATGGCGATTCCGCTCTCTCCAAAGGAGAAAAGAGAAAGAAACGAGAAAAATTATTTCGATAAACTGACACGTGGTCTGTTTAACCCATTTCATTTGGTTCTATGAAAAGAACCGAGTTAACAAATCTTACTCTCATTAATTACTATAATATTGGAGTTTGTTTAATAAACCCCCTTTTAACACTCCCGTTATTCATGCAATGACAAAAGTATCATTGTCTCTCAAAAACTGTTGTGGCTTTTTTTGTTCCAGGTTGTTTCAAGACATTATGGACGGTACTAACAAACATTTTACTTAAATTTTCCTTAAACTAATTAATTTCTAATTTTAAAAACAAAGTTAGAATCCTAAACAACGACGATTGAGTTTCTCTTTCAAGCTTCCTCTTCTATCGTCACTCTAACATAAATTGAAGAATATAGTGAATATGGTCGGGTAAGTGAATAATTTATGCATAATAATTTTTTTTTTATGTGATTACATATTGTTAAATCGTAACTTAACTAACAATTTAGTTTTTGAAGCTTATATCTCGTTGACGTTGGGTGATTTGTTACAATTTTGGATATAATTGTTTAGACTATAAAGTCTATGATCATATATTAATTTGAAGTTCCAATATTTGTGTGAATAAAATAGTGACAGCAAAGAGCTTGCTATGTGATAAACTTTAGATTAGATCAAAACTCAAAAGTAAAATTTGATTTTACTATTTTTATTTATCTTCTTACAAACTGTTTGAATTTTATGTATTGTTTTTTGAAGTTGTAATGTGATTTTTATATTACTGATATTATCTATAATACTTTGAAAATGTACTAAATTTTTTTTTTTGAGATTTGTTTAGGGCATCCAAAAGTGTTGCACAGATACAGTGGTTGCTTATGAAAACATTCATTTGTAAACACATTATCATCCCTCATGTGTATTATTAACCTCGCAGGAGTAGTAGCTATAGCAAATTGAAACACCAAACAATAATCACACATCAAAATAAGTAAAAAACCAAAACAATTCACCTATATGGACTGAGATTGTCAGTAAAAGTAAAAAAACCAGCCTTGTGAATGAATCAAATTCGTTCGCTATTACGAAACAAATAAAAAGCAAAACAAGATCACTCTCGTTTTTGTTGGGATATCAATCCAAGTCCCACATCGGAAGTTTAGACAAGAATGGTCTAATATATAAGGAGATGTCCCACCTAATTAGTATAAGGCCTTTTGGAAGGAGCCCAAAGATAAATCCGTGCGGGCTTTGCCTCTGAGCCCAAAGCGGACAATATCATACTAATGGGGGAGTTGGACATGGGCTTGAAAAGTCCTAATAAAATGGTATCAGAGTCTCACATCGGAAGTTTAGACAAGAATGGTCTAATATATAAGGAGATGTCCCACCTAATTAGTATGAGGCCTTTTGGGAAGGAGCTCAAAGATAAATCCGTGCGGGCTTTGCCTCTGAACCCAAAGCGGACAATATCATACTAATGGGGGAGTTGGACATGGGCTTGAAAAGCCCTAATAGTTTTCCCGCTTACTTATATATAGGCATCGCTTTCCCTTTTCTCCTTATCCGTCTCTTTTATCCTTGTTGAAGAAACCAAAACTATATCTCTCTTATTCGTTACAGAAGCAAACCACCTCTGATTTTCGCACAAACGCACCACCATAGAGGTAAGGATGCTTTTCCCCATGCTTTACATCACCGATTAGTTTCAAGTTAGGTTTTATCTTGTTGAGAATTGCGGTTAGGTTTTGTTCCGATGCTTTGAAAATTGAGAATCGCTGTTAGGTTTTGTTGATTCATTGTTTGAAAATTGAGACTTAGTTTTGTACCAAATTTGAGAATCGCGGTTAGGTGCTGTACCAAAATTGAGAATCGCGGTTAGGTTTTATAGATTCGTTTAGATGCTTTGAAAATTGAGAATCGCGTTTAGGTTTTCTTTTGGATTCAGTAAAACCAATGGACCGATATTAGGATTGTTAAAGAAGATTTCTTGGGCCGAAACTTTGATTTAGTTTTGGTTGCAATGGGCTAAATTTAGGGTTCGTCTGAATATTGGCCCAAATTTTTCTGTTCCACAGAACGCACCGTTCGCAAAAAAACCTGGTCGGTTACCACGTCCAAAATGCTCCTGGCATTTACAGGTGCTGTGCTCATATGGGTTGCTCAGTCGTCCTGCTTCAGGGTACTGCTGCGTGGAACATCAACATTTAGCACTGTCCAATTCCCAATCCGGAAGCTCTTTTCACATCGTTGGAGGATTTGTGAATGTTGAGGAAAAAGACTTGGCTGTGCGAGTCTCCTCAATAGACACCGAGGCTTCGGAATCCCGCTTCTCAATGATTTTCCACTTTTTGAAACGCTTCCGTGGGATCAACCAGAGGTCTTTAGAACCGATATGGGTCCATGTAACTGGCTCTTCTTCAAGGAACCACCTGCAGAGTACAGGCTGATCGGTCTAAGCAGGCTTAAATGGAAAGTCGGGAAACGCTATGAGCTACAGATTTCCGGTCATCCCCATCACCAAGTGTTCATGACTCAACTCTCTCTCTGTTACCAAGCACAACCTGGGGGAATTCTTGAACCGGAACAAGTAAACCTAAACAACTTAGCACGAGAATGGAACCTCCACCTATTCCAGTGTCTTCATTTGTCCTTGTACTGTATGTCTCCATCCCATGGTCAAGTGACAAAACACCACCAGGTATTCCTCCTCCTCCTCTACCGCCAAACCCTTCAGCATCTTACCCCAACAAGAAGCACAAATCCATTTCTACTTCAAGTGCCCTCAACTCTCAAAGCAACAATCTGCTGACTCACAAAACCCATCTTTCATTTCATTTCTGGCTAATAGTCTCTCTTTGTTTAAACAGGGCTTGGCTAAAGGAGGCCAAATTGGAAGCTGTTGACGATGAAAGCAACTTGCAAGAAGCAGAAACTGACTCAAGAGCTAGGTGGTTCCTGTCACAATGCCATTATCATCACTGTAAGTTGTTGAAACTTTTTTTCCCTTTTCATTAAGGAACGTGCTCTGTTTTCATCGTTTCGATGTATCAATCTGATTTTGCAGGACTCTAGGGCACAAGAACGGAGGAATGCAGCGAGTGAGGAAGAAGTTGCTTTTGGATTTAGCTTGGAGGATGGAGAGGTTTCACATTGCAGTCTACGTTTCTTCTATTAGATAATAAGAAGGTAGTTCAAAGTATTCTCCATTGGTTTGTATATAGAGTTTAATGAACATAGTTCAAAGTATTCATAGCTTTCTTCATGTGAAAAACTAAAAAAAAGAGTGATTCTGGATTTTATTGTTTCCGCATTTGTAGAGTATCTGTTCAAGTAGATTTGATATGAAATGATGATCTCTGATGGTAGAATAGACAAGAGCTTTTTTGGATATGATGTCTTAGTATTTGGTCTGGTTTTTCTTGCTATGAGGTCATGTCGTGGTCTTGTTCCTTCTAGATGTTGCATATTTGCCCTTTTCGCATGACATGTTGCATATATAGTGGAATATGAACCATCGTCTTTACCCATGGGATTGTTAAAACTGTCTTGTTATCCTAAGTCTTTAACTTTACTCATGATATAGAAATCAGATCTTGATTGAAAAATGTAGAGAAAGTTTGATATACCTATAAGTTATATGTATCAGATTTATAGCGGACTTGTTCTTGAAACGAACAGGAATAAAAAAACAGTTACTAACAAGAAGCTATGCATATCTTTATGAAATGATTGATTGGTGCAAGGTTATAGTGTCACTATGGTTTCAAAGAGTCGGTCTTCTTTGAGTGAAGGAGCTTTTGGAGGAATGGAATTGAAACTGAAAAGTGGTTTTTATTATAAGCTATTGACTAGTTCTTGGTGATTGAGTTTTATGATTTAGTTTGTCTGCTTTGGGAGTTTGGTAATGCTCTAAGTGATATGCTGATGTTTCAAAGCTTTCTCTCTATGTACATATGTAGGATTAATTTATAGATTTTTCTTTCAACTAATAAATTCTATAGAATTAATCTTGGTTCGTGTTTCTCTCATTCACGAGAACTCCGTAGTTTCCTTGTGCGACAAGACAACATTATGGTTTTTGAGACAATCGTTGAACTGGACATTAGGTCTTTTATGTATCATATGTTTACACTTACAGTAATAAAGTTTCTGTGTACATATCTCCAAATTATCACGAAACTGAAAAAAGCTACAAGGAGATTGAGTAGAACAAAAATGGAAGGAGGCTCAAGAAAGGTTTCTCAGACTGTGAGTAGTGATCAATCAATCTTAACGGACGAGTAGATAAGCCTGGTGAACCAAAAGCACGCGTAGAAACCAATTGCCCCGGTAAACACAAAGAAAACGTATGAGACGATTAGCATATACCCGAAGTAGAGGATTGCAGAGACTAGCCTCGTGATCTCGAGCTTCGTGTAGAAGTAAAAGGCAGCGTAAAGAAAGAGGTAAACCGCGGAAGAGCCTGATGTTAAGTAAGATCTCCACCACCATTGATAGTCTTCACTGCAAAGCTGAAAATAACAGAGGACGACCGTGATTTCTGCGCAAGTTATGATCAAAATGATGAAGACGATGAAGAGGAACCCGAATATGTAGTAGAATTGGTGTAGCCATATAGAAGTGAGTATGAAAAATAGCTCGATGAAAACTGCACCAAATGGAAGAATCCCTCCAATCAAAATGGAGAATATTGGGTTCATGTACCAAGCCTGTATTGGTATTTGCCTCGGGATCTTGCTGGTTTTCACTGGATCTTCCATTGCAGGTTTTCTGAAACCGATGTAGCTACCGATGAATACAAGCGGAACAGAGATGCCGAACCAGAGGATGACAAGAGCAAACATTGTACCAAATGGTACTGCGCCTGATGATTTCTGACCCCAGATTATGGCGTTAAGGACAAAGAACGCGACAAAGACAATCGCTGGGAACATGAATGCGGTTTTCAGAGCAATTTTCTTCCATTCTGTTCCTCTTAACGTTTTGTAAAGACGAGCAGAAGCGTATCCAGCCAAGAGTCCCATGAAAACCCAGAGCAAAAGCATAGCAGTCATAAGACCACCACGGTTTGAAGGAGATAAAAATCCAAGACACGCGAAGATCATAGTGACAAGAATCATTCCAAAGCATTGAACACCAGTGCCTGCATAGACACAAAGCAAGTCCGGATTTGTTGGCGGTCTAAAAACGTCTCCATGAACCAGTTTCCAACCTGTCTCTTCAAGGACCTCTTCGTGAGTCTCTAACTGATTGTAGTTGGAGATATCTCGGTAAAGTGTTCGTAGCATGATCATAGCAACCATACCAGAGAGGAAAAGAACTATCATCATAGAATTAACAATTGAGAACCAATGAATCTGATCATCAGCCATCAGAAGGTAAGTGTCCCACCTAGATGCCCATTTTACCTCACTTTCCTGAAAATCAACATCATATGTGAATATAATCTCGTTCCCGGCTTCGACCTCTTGAGGAGACTCAGAGTTAGTGACTGCACGCTTGGTGTGTGGATCACATGTCGTTAACCTAGCCTTTTCATTCCACTGACCTTCATACTCATGCTTGATACTGCATTGAGAAACAACCATATAAATCTTTAGTCTACACACTGCAGAGCCAATCTCATAAAGAAGATCCTCGAATCACAGAAAGTAACCTGAACGGCTTGACCTCAAACCCAACAATTCTTGAAGAATCAGTCTCTACATCTCTGTGAAACCTAACAGTGAAGGTCAAGTGGTTGTGGATAAAGTACTTTTCCTCCTTACTCTACAGGAAATCAAGTACATGAACGAGAATCAGAACTCCTTCCTTCAAAACATACACAAAAAGGTGATAATGAATTCTTACACCAACAAAGATCCCTTTGAGACCAACATGGAAACCATGCTGATAAACTACAACATTTTCCTGATCTGGCCTTTGCACCGGAACAACTAGTGGAAGGTTATCTAAAATCCTGCACAACCAACCAATCTCCTCATAAACAGAATACAACACATCAAAACCAAAAGGAAATGAAACCATGCCCCTCACATATTGACCCTATATTCATCAGCAATCTTCTCCTTAAACGCTTTAGCACTTTTCTCATCAAGCTTTACACGACAAACCGCAGCACACATCTGTGATTCCCTCATTTTAAACTACAACAACATATCCCTCATCAACTTCCATTGATCATAGAAAGAATCAAGAAAGAACATGTAAGAAGAAACATACCACAAAGGGAGAGTTCTCAATTCGATCACCACGTAGAACTTCTCCAAGATTCTCTGCACTGTCAACTATATGTCCTGGACGACAATAAGGAAGAGAGTAGTATGAATATGGAAGCTGAGTCTTTGTAGATGTCAGTTTATTCACTTTCACCATCAATGCATCTCCCTGCAATAACCATAACTCCAATCTCAGATCTAAATCAGAAAAACTATAAATCAAAATAAACCTTTATAGCCACATTTTTTGAAGATGCATTTGTGAATACAGAGGCGGTTTTGTAACTAACCATTTGGAAATCCTGAGGAGCAACCCCGGGAAGGTAAAAGCCATGGACATTGGTAATGAGAAAGAAGAAGACAATACAAGCGAAGATCGAAATCGCCATTGATGTGCTCGATCTCTTGTTCGTAGTAGAGTGAATTTTCTTAAATGCAGGAAGGCTTCATGGCAATTGGATGATTTTTGATCGTTGGATCTTTTTGATCAAATCTAACGGTTGATATTTCCTAAGTTGGAGCTGTCGGTGATTTCTTCTTCCATTAGTGTAATCAAATACATCAAAGTCAAAAAAATTAAAGGTAAGTTCTTTTTATAATGGAAATTGAACTGATAAAGTTTTAAGTAACTTGTTAATTCAAATATCAAAGTCAAATTGTTATGAATTTAGTTTTCGTAGGTTAGGTGAAACTTGTTAACGTAGCAAAGTAGAAATGAGTTTAGTGTGGAGAATACGAATAATTATGGAAAAGTATTTTTGAAATGATGAGAAAAGAAAGAAATAAATTAGAAGATTAGTTCAGTTTGGTAAATGAGGGTGACCCTCTAGCAGACTATGAAACCCAGACACACCACTCTAGCAACTAACTTCATGTATAAATAAATGCATATAACGTATTTACCAAAAAAAAATTTATGTAAAAATAAATACACAGAGACTGATACGTAACTCTATTGTTGAAAACGTGAAATCGATCTCAGTTTTGCTCTTTAACATGACTTGGAGTTAATCTGATCAAATTGATGTATGTTTTGGGATGCAGTAAAGTTCAGGCCCATATATAAGAGAATACTATGAAGAAGTTAATGCTGAAAATGTCAAAACTGTTTTTTTTTATATATGTTCTTGTAGTTATCATTTTTTACTAAAATAGTATCCGCGTTTTACGCCGGATAAAATAATTATCAAAGAAAATTAATATAATTTTAGTCAAATAATCAATTGTAATTACTAATAGATTTATTATACGAAATTGAAGATTAATTTTACATATTTAAATTTGCGATTGTTTTTTTATAAAATGTGTTCCACCCGTGAAATAACAAAAACTAACATATCATATCTTTTAAAAGATACAATATATGATTCAAATATATAAAAATGAAAGATTGTGTATATAACAAAAAAGTTGTCTCCAATTTCTGATTTTTTAAATTAGTTATTATTTTAGTGTTTATTTAGTAGATAATTCGTGTTTTGAATTTTTTTGGTAATATGCATTATAATAGCCAAGTTAATATGGTGTGTTGAAATAGTGATTAGGTAGTAAGATTTTATATGTATAAATTTAATAATATAGATTATATTAATTAGATGAGTAAACTTATTTAATTTTTGTTTGAATATATGTATAAAGGTATTTGAAGTGTTTGAATATGAATATAGTTGTAGTAATAAATAGTTATAGTTTATTTGGGTGTAGGGATTAAGTTATTTTTAGAGTGTTTGGATATGAGTATAGTAGGAATTAGTAAGTTTAATTAATTAAATCAAAAAGATGAGAAAAATAGATCTTGACACATAAGATCAAAATGCTTCTCCTTTAATATATAGAAGATTCATTGAAAATGTATTAATATTATTCAATTGAAAAGAATTACATATCAAAAGAGACACAAATAATAAATCACACAAAGATCACTATCATCTTTTTTCAACGTATCCACGAAAGAGATGAAGATTTATGATAACACAACAATAATACCAAAGAGTCTTTTGGAAGATCACAAAAAAATTCCCTCACAACAATCTATGAAGACGGAATTCTATTATTTTGGCGATAACTTGAGTACACAATATGGCATTCTCTAAACAAAATGAATATACTTTTTTATGCATTACTTTTATCTAAAATTTCTGGTTAAGTAAATGCATAAAAGTATATTCATTCTGGTTAAAGAAACCAACTCAATAAAATGTCGGAGAACGCGTAAGCCAAAAATACCTTTCAAACTCCACAACAACATAATGAAACCAACATAATAATTAAAAGCAACAAAACAAACTATTACGAGGATAAAATCTCACCCATAGAGTTTTACTCTTTTGGCTTCTTATATGTGGTAATCTGTTAGCCGTCCCTCTCCTTGGCTCCCATAGTTTATTTTGTTAAGGTTATTGTTTCAACAAAATCCATGAAAAGGAGATGTAGCGCGTTTTAAGTCCATGTCCAATTCTCTCATTAGTATGATATTGTCCGTTTTGGGTCCATGTGGCAAAGTCCGTACCGATTTATCTTTGGGCTTCTTCCTAAAAGGCCTCATACTAATTAAAGTTGGACACTACTTATATACTAGACATTGTTTGTCTAAACTTCCGATGTGGGATTTGGATTGATATCCCAACATGAGAGAAAAAAACGAGTTATCTACAAGCGTAACGAAAGAGACACATCGTCGGCGATGACTCCCGTCGCTGGCCGAGACAAAACTACGCCTAAATCGGCAGTTGTGTTAATTATTTTTTGGAGAGAGAGTTTTTTCATTGTCTTTTTTGTTATTGTATCGAGACTTGCATTCAATATTAAAGTGCATCAAAATATTTAGCTAGAAAAAATGAGAGAAAATATATCGACAAACCTAATCGCCATTTATATTATCTCAATTTTGTTAACACAGACTAAGGGTTATTGGTTCATTTTGCTTCTTGATAACTTATAACTATGAAATTAGTTTTCTTTAGCATGGAAGTCAGGGCGGTCCAACGAAATATGTGGCCCTAGGCAAAAAAAAATTAAAATATTTATTATTTAATTTTTTAAAAAATATTAACTTATAAAAGTATGATCTTATTATAAATCCATATATTTTATATTAATAGTATCAAACATCTTTTATTAGTGGCCCAAAATATTATTTTTTTGTGGTCTAGATAACTTTTTATAAAAATATGGCCCATAAATTAGCTTACATAACTTTTTTACAAAAAACTGTGGCACATAAATTAACAAAAAAAATTGGTGGCCCTAGCCATTACCTAGCCTGCCTACCCTCTGGGCAGTAAATCTTGTGGTTGGCAAATTTCTGATATGTTCTGGGTCGAGGCTTTTGTAACGAGATGGGCATCATATCGAAGATCCGCGATGTTTTTCCGTTGTTGATGGCGTATGCAAACGCTCTTATCCACAACTCTACGTTTCAAATTTTGTAGATGGGATGTTAATTTCAGGTCAATGACATGTGTTATTGTCTCCAAGAGACGATGCTAGTGTCTAAGGTTTCTGATGGGAGAAATATTGTGTGTATCTCAATCAAATAAAACTTAGAGTACGCTAGCAAATTACCCCATGATTCGTTTGTAGCATAGCATATGGTCAAACACTAGGAAGCAAGGCACTTAAAGTATCCATGTATAGAATTTCATTTTTAAGCTAAAGAAATAGAAGTTTGGTTGGTTTTGATAGTCACAAGTTCAATTTAAAGGAAAGACAATAAATAAAACAAGCAATGAGTGAGATGATTTGAATTCAAGAGGAAGTACTAAATCATGAGCCTAGCAATTGATCAAAGGCAATAAAAAGGTGGCTAATGATGCAAAGGGCTTCTGATTAAAGCTCAATCCTAAATATGGATCACTAATACAAATTAACATACTTTCATGCCACTAATTTTTTTGTTAATTACTTGATATTAGCTAAACTTTCATTTTCAAATGAGATAACCTCTAAGCATGATTTGATAAGTCAATTAAGTTCACTAATCACCCTAACATCTTTCGGGTGGGAAATAACATATGACTTAGATTTTACTGAGCAAGTCAAATACTAACATTAAGTACAACCCAAGTTGAGGATATCTATTTATTTAAGCCAAAACATCATTAATCACATCTTAAATACCTCTAATTTACTAGACTCATAGCTCAATGATGAGACTATTGACTCATAACTTTATACAAAAACATAATGAAATCGAAGCTAAGCATAATGTAGATAACCATTAAGGAATTATTAATAAAAGCTTAAAACATAAAAAGACAGATTAATCAAAGCTTAAATATGAAGTACTTAGAACATTAAACTATAATGCTCTAAGAGGTCAAAACTAAAGTTACATAAAAAAAATGGATACAACGAAGACATTGGACAAAAACGGAATTGGTGACGGAGACGACAACTATGTAAAACAAACAAAGACAGTGGACGAGAACAGAGCCAATGACATAGACGATGGACGAAAATGTAACCGGTGGTGGAGATGGTGGATGAAAACGAAATCGGCGATAGAAACAGAGACGCGAGAGTAGACGTAAATGTTGATGGATAGAACTACTGATATATCATAAGTCAAGTTAGAGGCCGTTTAGTCTTTTTACATACTCTATGGTATGAGAATGAAAAGATTTTGAAAATATGGTATAGTGAAAAGTTTTGATATAAAATATGGTGTATAAGGGGTAAATTTCCCTTTTCCTATTTAGTCTTTTTTTAGTTATTTCCTTCCCTTTTTCAATATGAAACCGCGTTATAGCAATATTTTCCAATTTTATTTGGACGATTTTCCTTTTTCGCCTAAGAATTGGAAAAATGTATCATGTCTTTAAAATCGTCGGATCAATCTGAAAAAACTAATTGAACGGTCAAGAATCCATCATCTCGAACATTCCGGAAAGTTCCAAAAATCTCGACTAAAAACCTATATAAACCCGACTTTGACGCTCCTTTATTCTTCACAACAATCCCTTTTTGGTCTTCCTTGTTTTTGAAAATCTAAAGCCTTTTCTTCTTCTTCAAGTTTGATAATCATGTCTGGTCCAGCTATCGGAATCGATCTCGGAACTACTTACTCTTGCGTCGCAGTATGGCAACACGACCGCGTTGAGATCATTGCTAATGATCAAGGTAACAGAACGACACCGTCTTACGTCGCGTTCACCGACTCCGAGAGGTTGATCGGTGATGCTGCCAAGAATCAAGTCGCTATGAATCCTGTTCACACCGTCTTTGGTATGTGATTTCACCTTTTTTAGGGTTTGTTTTTTTGTCAACCACCTTTTTTAGGGTTTATATGACGATATTTAGGGTTTACTTGATTTTGGTTAGTTGGTTTGTTTATTTGACTAAACTCTGTTTTTGATAATTATTCCCATAAGTTAGATGTTTCAACAAATCGATATCATGTTTATTGAGTAGTTTTGCTAAAGTTGAAAATATTTAATTTGTTGATTTTTAGGGATTTTGCTTAATTATTTCCAGTGTTTTGACTAAACTCTGTTTTTTTTTTGGGTTTAATTTGTTACAGATGCAAAGAGGTTGATGGGTCGTAAATACGGCGATACATCTGTCCAAAGCGACATGAAGCTATGGCCATTCAAGATCATCTCTGGACCAGCAGACAAACCCATGATCGTAGTCAATTACAAAGGCGAAGAGAAGCAATTCTCCGCGGAAGAAATCTCATCAATGGTTCTTATCAAGATGCGTGAAATCGCAGAAGCTTACCTTGGCACTTCAATCAAGAACGCAGTTGTAACCGTTCCTGCTTACTTCAACGACTCTCAGCGTCAAGCCACAAAGGACGCTGGTGTGATCGCTGGCTTGAACGTTATGCGTATCATCAACGAGCCAACCGCTGCTGCGATTGCTTATGGTCTTGACAAGAAAGCAACAAGTGTTGGAGAGAAGAATGTGTTGATCTTTGATCTTGGTGGTGGAACTTTTGATGTCTCTCTTCTTACTATTGAAGAAGGTATCTTTGAGGTTAAGGCTACTGCTGGAGACACTCATCTTGGTGGTGAAGATTTTGATAACAGAATGGTTAACCATTTTGTGCAAGAGTTTAAGAGGAAGAACAAGAAGGATATTAGCGGTAACCCGAGAGCTCTAAGGAGGTTAAGAACAGCTTGCGAGAGAGCGAAGAGGACTCTTTCCTCAACCGCGCAAACCACCATCGAGATTGACTCTTTGTTTGAAGGAATCGACTTTTACTCTCCCATCACCCGCGCTAGATTCGAAGAGCTTAACATGGATCTATTCAGAAAGTGTATGGAGCCTGTTGAGAAGTGTCTCCGTGACTCTAAAATGGACAAGAGTAAAGTCGATGATGTTGTTCTCGTTGGTGGCTCCACACGTATCCCGAAAGTTCAACAATTGCTTCAAGATTTCTTCAATGGTAAAGAGCTTTGCAAGTCTATCAACCCCGATGAGGCTGTTGCTTACGGTGCAGCTGTTCAAGCCGCGATTATGACCGGTGAAGGAAACGAAAAGGTTCAAGATCTTCTCTTGCTCGATGTCACGCCTCTCTCTCTCGGTATCGAAACCGTTGGTGGAGTGATGTCCACTTTGATCCAGAGAAACACTACAATCCCAACCAAGAAGGAACAAGTCTTCTCTACTAACTCAGACAACCAAGACGGCGTGTTGATCCAAGTCTTCGAAGGAGAGAGAGCTAGAACCAAAGACAACAACATCCTCGGGAAATTCGAGCTCTCTGGTATCCCTCCAGCTCCTCGTGGTGTACCTCAGATCACTGTCTGTTTCGACATTGACGCAAACGGTATCTTAAACGTCTCTGCGGAGGACAAGACCACCGGAAAAAAGAACAAGATCACAATCACTAACGACAAGGGTCGTTTGTCGAAAGACGAGATTGAGAAGATGGTTCATGAAGCTGAGAAGTACAAGTCTGAAGACGAGGAGCACAAGAAGAAGGTGGAAGCCAAGAACGCTCTTGAGAACTATGCTTACAACATGAGGAACACTATCCGTGACGCGAAGCTTGGGGCTGCAGACAAGAAGAAGATGGAGGACGCGATCGAGCAGGCGATTCAGTGGCTTGAAGGTAACCAGTTGGGTGAAACGGAGGAGTTTGAAGACAAGATGAAGGAACTGGAGAGAATTTGTAATCCGATCATCACTAAGATGTATCAAGGAGAGGGTATGGACGATGAAGCTCCTCCTTCTTCAGGCGGTCCTGGTCCTAAGGTCGAGGAGGTCGACTAATCTGTTTGATTTTAAGACCTCTTCTAGTATCATCTCTATCTATCTATCTATCTATTTTTACTATGCTTTATTTTGGATTTGTAAGACATTTTACTGCGGTGTTTTTTGTTAGAACCTTTTTTGAAATCTGGATTTTATAATCCAGCTTATGATGACGGATAAATGGAAGCTTTTTTCAAGTTATTTTTACATTCTTGTTCTCTTTAGTAATTGTTATTTGATGACGCGAGTTACAAGTAAACAATTTATCTATCTTTATTTGTTACTACTGGTAAAATGATGGATACGTTAAGCTAATGGATTATGTAGCATCTTAAATCATTAGGGAACATTACTAATGATCAAGGTAATAAAACGACACCATCTCTTGCGTCGCGGTCAGTGACTCTGAGAAGTTGATTGGTGATGCTGCGAAGAATCAAGTCAATATGGATCCGAATCATCCGATTAACACCGTTGTTGGTATGTAATTTCCTCTGTTTTTGATCCTCTTGTTGAATTTTTTATATTTGGGTGCGTAGTTCTGATTTTTTAGGATTTATATGATGAGTTTAGTTATACACATAAGTTTGATGTTGGAACAATTTCCCGTTTTATTGAGTACTTTTTGCTAAAGTTTGAAAATACAGAGTAAAATCTACTTTGATGATGATGTGATTAGTTGATTTTTTAGGGGTTGAAACAAATTCATTTGAGTTGAAATTGATGATTTGGTTTTGATTTTTCATGCATGATTTGAGATTATTTTTTTTGTGTGGTTAATTGTTGCGAGTGTTATTGTTACTAAACTCTGTTTTTTGTTTTTTGGTTAATTTTTAGTAGGTGCAGTGAGGTGCTTGGATACATTAGTGAACATTGGGTTATTAACGAAGTAACATCGTAGGTTACAATTATCAGGGAAGCAATTTAACAATTTGTTGATATTAATTATATTTTATGAATTCAGAGTGTAATCCAAGTAATCTGTTACTATTCTATATCATATTGTTGAACAAGTTTGAGTAGAGTCAATTGAGCCATCTCGAAATCTTATTATATAAGTGGATACAAAGTTGTTTATTCATAAATAAATACAAACAAGACTAATCAACGTGTACAACCACAAAAAAATGCATCCAATAGTGTGTAATATACCAATAATTCGATCAAGTGGTCAAGTGGTAAAGAGACGGGATTGAGACACTAACATGTTTCAAGTTTAATCCACCTGCTATGCGAAAGTAAAACATATTGCCTTGGACACTCATATAGATATGGACCCTTACTTTCGGCTCATTTGCATACCCGGAGAGAAGGTCTATCCATGGGCTGGACCTCCCCAAAAATTAGTCTGAGTTTCTCTATGGACTCGGGATTTACCCTGAGATATATATATAAAAAAATACCAATTAATTACTGGCAATAATTCGAGTATTTAAAATCTTCTATATGAATTCGTATAAATAAAGGTAGAATCTGAATATTGCGGGTAATTATTTAAATTTATGAATGTTTATATTCATGAATTTTTTTAATTAAGATTATTATTTTAATGAAACTAAGTGTAAACCTTAGCACACATTAGTCAATCAAGATTCAAGAAAATTGTTTTCAGTTTTACATTAGAAATGGAAAACGTATCAGATTACTTAATTATTTATGTTAATGATGAATATGAAGTTTTTTAATTATAATTATTATCTTAAATCTTCTATATATTAAAGGAAAAGCATTTTGAACTTATGTGTCAAGCTCTTTTTATTCTCACGTTTTTGATTTAATTAATTAAAATTACTAACTCCTACTATATTTAAATCCAAACACTCCAAAAATAATTTAATTCCTATACCCAAATATTATGCAATGACGATATTTTCTTGTATACGATGGATAATAATGCATGAATGGTCAATAAATAAATGAATATCCTAACAATCAATAGAATAAATGATGATTATTTTTAGATATATTTGTCTATAATCGAATATTAATTTGTTAAGTTTAATAGAGTTTTTATAATATCTTTTTCTAAGTTATTAAATTATGCAGATTAAAATTTGGGTAGATTTTGTCACAAAACATTGTAAAATCTTTTTTTAATTTTGGTATGTCTTATTATAAGCTTATGTGAAAATATATTTATATAATTTTTTTTTAAAACTTTATTGTGACAAAAATTAATTGTTATATATTTTTTGAATTACAAACAAAATTGATGAGTTTTTTTGCCATGTCACATTTGACATGGCTTTTTTTTTGTCTAAAAATGAATGTGTGAATGACACATAAGCATTCTCCAAAAATCACTTCCCTAATAATATTTAGGAGATTTAACTAAAATTATAATAATTTTACTTGATAAATATTTTATCCCGTGTAAAACGCTGGTACTATTCTAGCTAATCAATAAAAGAGTGTGTAAGGAAATTGTTTTTTTTCCCAGTTTTAGCAATTTCCCTTTTTCAGTTCTAAACACAAGTCTATAAACCCGAACTTTAACACTCTTTAGTTCTTAACAACAAACTAAAACCTAGCCGATTATTTCTCTTCTCTTCTCTGCTCTAAAACTTTTCGTCTTCCTTCTAAAGCTTTTCTAGTTTGATAATAATGGCGGGTCCAGCGATCGGAATCGATCTTGGAACTACTTACTCTTGTGTCGGAGTTTGGCAACACGACGGTGTTGAGATCAAGCCCGTCTCTTGGGGTAGGCCAAATGGGCATATGCCATGGGTTTTTTCAATTTTAGCAAATTTACAAAGGAAAAATAGGTCCATTTTTCAAAAAAAAAAAAATTAGTACAGAAAGAGAGAGACCTTTTTTGAAAAAAAAATGTTTTTTTAATTAGAAAAAATGCTTAAAATTTCTTAATCTGGATTAGGTTGACAACCCAACTTCCCTCGCACTATTAATCTGAAGGCGGACTGCCTTGCACGTTCAACCAGAACACGAGATTTTAATTTTTCTTATGTAAGCAACACTATTCCGATCTGGATTCCAAGATTGGATGGTTTTTTTTATTAATAGTTAGGTTGACAAAAAAAAAAAATGCTTAGGTAGAGATGGCACAGTTGAGATCATTGCTAATGATCAAGGTAACAGAACCACACCGTCTTACGTCGCTTTCACTGACTCCGAGAGGTTGATCGGTGATGCTGCCAAGAATCAGGTCGCTACGAATCCTGTTCACACCGTCTTTGGTACGTGATTTCACCTTTTTAGGGTTTGGTTAGTTGCTTTGTTTATTTGACTAAACTCTGTTTTTGTTTGGTTAATTGTGACATATGCAAAGAGGCTAATGGGTCGTAAAGCCAGTGACGTAACGGTACAAAGCGACATGAAGCTATGGCCATTCAAGATCATCGCTGGTCCTGCAGATAAACCGATGATTGTTGTCACCTACAAAGGAGAAGAGAAGAAATTCTCCGCAGAAGAAATCTCATCAATGGTTCTAATCAAGATGCGTGACATCGCTGAAACTTACCTTGGTTGTTCGGTTGTTCGGTTGTTCGGTCAAGAACGCTGTTGTTACCGTCCCTGCTTACTTCAGTGACTCTCAACGTCAAGCTACAAAGGACGCTGGTGTGATTGCTGGCTTGAATGTTATGCGTATCTTGGTGGTGAGGATTTCGATAATCGGATGGTGAATTTCTTTGCGGAAGAGTTTAAGAGGAAGAACAAGAGGGATATTAGCGGGTTACCCGAGACTTTAAGGAGGTTGAGAACAGCTTGCGAGAAAGCAAAGAGGACGCTTTCTTCCACCACGCAAACCAGTATCGAGATTGATTCTTTGTTCGAAGGAATTGATATCTATACCAAGATTACTCGTGCTAAATTCGAAGAGCTTAACATGGATTTATTCATGAAATGTATGGAGCCTGTTGAGAAGTGTCTCAGTGATGCTAAAATGGATAAGAGTAAAGTCGATGAGGTTGTTCTCGTTGGTGGCTCTACTCGTATCCCAAAGGTTCAGCAATTTCTCCAAGAGCTCTTCAATGGTAAAGAGCTTTGTAAGTCTATTAACCCCGATGTGGCTGTTGCATACGATTCTAAGCGGTGAAGGAAACGAAAATGTCCAAGATCTTCTATTGCTCGATGTCGCACCTCTCTCTCTCGGTGTAGAAACCACTGGTGGAGTCATGTCCACTCTGATCCCGAGCAACTCTACAATCCCAACCAGGAAGGAACACGGCTACACCACTGGCTTAGACAACCAAACCAGCGTGTTGATCAAAGTCTACGAAGGTGAGTGAGCTAGAACGCATGACAACAACCTCCTCGGTAAATTCACTCTCTCTGGAATCCCTCCAGCTCCTCGTTTAGTTCCTAAGCTCACTGTCTGCTTCGACATTGACGCAAACGGTATCCTTAACGTCTCTGCCGAGGAGAAGACCACTGGCAACAAGAACAAGATTACAATCACTAACGACAAGGGTCGTCTCTCCAAGGACGAGATTGAGAGGATGGTTCGAGAAGCTGAGAGGTACAAGTACGAAGACAAAGAGCACAAGATGAAAGCGGACGCCAAGAAGGCTCTTGAGAACTACGCTTACAACATGAAGAAGACAATATGCAACACGAATCTTCCTTCTGCGGACAAGAAGAAGATTAAGGACGCGATTGTGGAGGCGTTTCAGTGACTTGAAGGGTTGGGTGTGCATTTGGTACAAAACCCAAATACACCATGAGTTAAGATTCAAGAGGACAAAGCCCATTAGAAGGCCCAAAAGGAAGAATATCATTGGTTAAATCTAACCATGATTAGGTACTCCAAACCCACCAAAGCACTATAAAAGGGAGGTGAAGAGACACAAGAGGAGGAGGTTGGACCAGAGGACAAAGGATTTACATCTTAAACAATTAATTAGTTTTCGCTCAAGCTCGAGCTCGACCCGAATAATCTTATATCGGTTCGAGCCTCATTTGTAACCCGATAAAGATCAATACAATTTTCCAACTCGATTCTTAAGTATATCACAAGATTATTCGACCTCCCAAAACAATATACTTCATTCGACCCTCGTTTCTGAGTTCGAACCGAACCTAGTTACAACATGAAGGTAACCAATTTGGTGAAGCAGACGAGTTTGAAGACAAAATGATGGAGTTGGAGAGTATTTGTGATCTGATCATCACTAAGATGTATCGATGAGGAGCTGGTGGTTCCGCGGCCGACGATGAAGCTCCTCCTTCCTCAGGTGGTACTGGTCCCAAGGTTGAGGAAGTAGACTAAGCTCTATAGTTCTCTTAATTTGTTTTTGATGTTCGTTTGGATATTTGAATTCTCCCAATTTTTGTTAATATGGTAATCCAAATGAATCAAAATGAGATTTTCATACAACTAATTAAAAACGTGAAGCTGAACAACATACAATCAAGTTATAAATACTAAGATTCGACTTAACCCATTTAAGCTTCTGTGGCAATTCATAAGTTGACCACCAATATGAAACTATAGATATAGCAGTTTTTCCAAAATTTGCCATTTTTTTCTCCAGCTTTGGTTAATTTTTCTCTTCTTTATTCCTTTTTTACCAGAGTTAAATACATTATCCGTTAAATTTGCTCTGATTCAGTCTTTGCTTTTGATTAGATCCAAAAAAAATTCGGATATCCGAAGCAAATACTAAAATCTATTATTCTTTTAAAGCGCAGCAAATCACAAATATTGTAAAATCCGAATATCCGTTTCGATCTGTATACTACATATATATATATACATATAATATGATAGATTTATAACATATATTTGCTTTAAAAAATATGGTGAAATTGCTAAAAATGACCCACAAATTGATTTTAAATGCAAATGTAGACCCCTTATGTCATGTTTGGCAAAACTAACCCAAGAGGGTAGTAAAATTACAAATGCAACCTTTATGAGCAAACAAAAAAACTGATTGTACAATTACCAGTTTAGCCCTCTAGAAGTCTACAACGCACTAAAGAAGTCTACTTTGTAGACATTCGATACAAATCAACACAGAAGACTGAAAAGGAAGTCTACTATGTACATTTTGTAGACTTCAAGTGCAGTCTACAAAATAATTATGTTGAATATATAAATTTATAAATCAACAAAAAATAATTTGACAAAAAAATTAAACTTATGGCTAAACTATAAACAATTGTGACATTTAAAAAATAAAATTTCACAAATTTGAAACAAATTAAACTAATGAAGACAAATGAGATAGGAAATGTTATACGAAATACATACTATACCAAACAAGTTATAATAGAATATGAGATACCACATAATCTTGTCCATAACCATGTGTTTAGATATTGATGTGGTCACATATTATTATTTATTGGTTTATGATAATTATAAGTTTCAGGAGTTTATGGTTATACTAGAATAACTTTAAAGATTTGATTTGTATATATTATTTAGGGTTTAGGTTAAACAAATTAGTAGAAATTGTAGTTTAGAGCTCGTATTCTGAAGATGCGTTAACTATAAAGTGATGTTTTATTTTGTGTATATCTCCAAGTTACAAGTTCAAAAGATGCACAACGGTTTGACATTATGAGTCGGAAACACATTTTTACATTTAGAGTTAGATTTAAGGCTTATAATTTTTATATTTAAAATGTTAAATTTTCGGAAAATGTGAAATTTCGAATATATTAAACTTTTGAATGTTTGATACAAGTTTTTATTTCGGATATTGAATAATCTTTTGAAAACAAATGCTTTAAATTTTTTGAGCGTAGACGTTATTAGACGTCTACTAGAAGTTATAGACTTCAAAAGAAGTCTACGTAATGTTTAGGGTTTGGTTTAGGGTTTAGGGTTTCGTAGACCTCAAAAGAAGTCTGCACAACCAAATTTTTAACCTAACTTATCTGCATATATAAACGAAACTTACATCCCTAACCCTAATTTGTTTGTTACAAAAACCCTTTCTCTCTGAAACGGTAGTGAATGTTTTTTCTATGCCGACGTTAACCTCCGTAGTGTGGGTTCTCACAACTCACATTTTGGTAAGTAAGTCTTCGCTCTTCTTCTTCTTCTTCTCTTTCCATCGCTTATTTGTCTTGTTTCTCACTTCTTCCGGACCGGTAAGCTTTCTATCCCATCATCTTTCTCATATCCGTCTTCACACATGTTTTGAACCATTTATTCACATTTGTTTCTCTCTTGTTGCAGATCTAAGCCACCGTTGAGTTCTTCTTTCCTCTATATGAACCTCTGACTACATCTGAATCGTATTGTTGCAGATCTGAGTCGTATTTCCTTTACAAGTAAGTACTTTTGTATGTACCTTGATCAAGATCTGTTCTTCAAGTAATTGTTGTTTGTTTGATAACAAACAAAGAAGTCTAAGCAGTAGACTGACAAAGAAGTCTACTGCTTAGACTGACAAAGAAGTCTAACGAGTAGACTGACAAAGAAGTCTAAGCAGTACTGAATATATGTTTTTGTTAATATACTGAATTAGGGATGGGACAATATAGCTATACACAACCGTCAAGTTCCAGGCAAAGTGTGAATGTGAGCGTGAGTTCAACTGCACGGCGTCGAGCAAGTAGAAGACCTGGATTTCCCAATCGTTGTTATTGCGGTTTGGTGCCTATTCTCCAAACATCCACTACAAATGAGAATCTTGGTCGGAGATTCTATGGTTGTGAAGACTATGCGGTAACGAGCTTTGTGATGTGTTTCTGTTTTTTTGGTATTGGCTTATAAATATATATATGCTGAAAAATATGCTTGCACAGGATGGATTGTACCATATATTCAGGTGGTGGGATGAGGTAATAATGGAAGAGTTTGAAGAGACAAGGCTGGTGGTGGATGAACATGGTGAGTTACTTCATTACTTCAAAATGAATGTGAGGCAGGCCATACTGGATTGTGTTGATAAACCACAAATGGAGACGATGCGGCGAAACATTCAAAAAGCAGAAACCGAGTTAGCTCAGCTAAGGGAGATGATTCTTCAGCAGCGTTACAGAGGTGTCGAGGTGAGGAAGGTGGTGGTGGCATGTCTAATCCTTGTTTGTGTGATTGGTTGGGTTTGTATTTTGTCAATAAGATCTTAGTTTATAAATACTTTAATTTGAAACTTATTACCACCCTTTTAAGGTTGTATCTTCTCGAAAGGGTTTAATTATATGCATTGCTCGGAATGTAACAGGGATTATAAACGCTTGAAAAAATTCTTATGGTAGTGTTTTTTGAAGATGTGGTAACAATCTAGATGCAAATTTGTAATGGTTTTATTTCATGTTTTGGTTTCATTTTGGAATAGAAATATTTTTGAAAAATCATTCTCGTACATTTTTTGAAAAAATTTGAATATTGGAAAGCAGACTGCAAATGAAGTCAACTACTCGGATTTATCCTAAAGTAGACTACCGTTGAAGTCTAATTTAACATTAAACCGGTCTACTTCTCGTATATTAAACCGGTTTAATGTTAAATTTAACCGTCTTATAATTACTTCTCGGTTTGGACCAAAAAATCAATCTAACCGACTCAAATTAATCTAACCCACTCGAACCAAAAATTAAACCATGTTAAAAATTAACCTAACCGGCTACAAACCAACTTTAACCAAGAAATTAACCTACGTATAAAAACGGAAAGAGAAGGAGTAAAGTTTATTCATCTCTGTAAAAATCAGAAAGCCCTAGCCGTTCTATCTATGTGCGAACTTGTGAACTTGTAACGCAGACGGCGCTAACTTCCGGCCGCCGAAGTCTACTTGTTTCGTGGCCCATTCGTTCTTCTTTCTCCAGATCTGTGTCGCTTGTGCTTCCCTTTCACAGGTAAATGAACACTCGAACTCTCACTGTTTATCATCTCTTTCTCTCTTCCTCGAAGACTCTCTTGGATTCGAAAATCAAAAATACTATATCTCTTCTTCGGTTTGACTTGAATCTAAATCTATTCTCTAATTGTTTTTGCAGATCTCGTCGTTATTCTCTAACTTCTTCGAAATCCATTTTGGGTATGTTTCCTCTATAACAAACTTGTGGCTTTTTGCACAAAATCTGTAGACTGCATTCTGTAGACTGCGTTCTAGAGACTGCGTTCTAGAGACTGCGTCTGTAGACTGCGTCTTATTGTCTACTTTTATTTATAAACTTCTACTTTTATTTGAATTGCAGGTGTGTTGGTTCTTATTGATTATGGATGATTTAGGCTTCCCGTCTAGATTTTTCACGAAAGGCAACGAGCCGAAGCCGGGTAAAAGCATAGGCTACTATAGCTACAATAAACATCTGTTTGAAGCTATGACTGAGGGGCTTCTGGAAGATGTAATGGAAGAGCTGAGGAACTCCAGGTTGGGTGTGTTTCTACGGTTGTGGGAAATGGATTTTGGTTGGGCATCTAGGCTGGTCCATCATATGCTCTGTTTTCAGATAGTTTGCAGGAAGCCTTATGAGATATGGAGTCTCGTCGGTAAAAACCCGGTTAGGTTTTCGTTGAATGAGTTTGAAGTCATAACCGATCTGAATAGTGAGTATGTTGCTAACCTTGAGACACCTGAGGTAGAGGTGACGGAAGAGATGAGAGAATTTTGGGACCTTCTTGGAGTGGATCCTGAGGCAGGTCCAACTGTTGATCAATTAACAACAGCTTGTCGTTCTTGTGATTCATGGTCTCGAGTAGACCGTTTAAGGTTAGGATATCTCTGCATTTTTGTTGGTTGCATTGAAGGGCGTAGAAGTACAACACCTACAAAGGTTCATTTGGCTAGGCTAGTTATGGATCTTGAAGCTTTTGAAAACTACTCTTGGGGAAGGGTTGCTTTCAAGAATCTGGTGTCTTCTATTAAGGAAGCAGAGTTGAGGAAGAAGACGTACTATATTGATGGGTTTATACAAGTACTCCAAATCTGGACATACTATGCTCTGCCTGATTTAGCAGCTGAGTTAGGTTCGCCAATACCAAATCATCCAACTCCACTACTCCTTGCATTCCAAGGATCCAAAGGCCGGAAAAATTTCAAATTAGCCATTCAAAGACAGGTTTTTCTCAAATTTCCCATATCTTTTTAAATTGTGTTATGATTTATAATGCGTGTAATTGTTTTTTAAATCTACATGTTTTGCCTTTCGTAGACCCGTGTATAAAACTACGTAGTCAAGAATAGTGTTCACGAGATGTTCCCACAGTGGGATGGTGATATTGAAGATCCTTTGATTTCTAACATCTTCAAAGTAGTGTTTGAAGGAGGTTGGAAGTGGGATAAAGCACGCTGGCCATTGGAAGGTGTTATACCCTACACTTTGCAAGCTAATTCAGGTAATATGCAAGAAATTACTCTCTTATTTATTTTGATCTATGAGATACTATAAGTAATAACGCCATGTCTGAAACAGAGAATGTCAAGTCTGAGACTGAGAACATGGATTCTGAAAATCTGACCCAAGGAGATAGCCGAAAGAGGACTCTAGCATCTACATCTTCGAGAGATGGTGAAGATCCGGTGTCATTGCTGCGTATCCTACAACAACAATTTGAGGTCGGCATCACGCAGTTGACAAGGGAGGTCACAGATGGGTTTAGCGGCTGCGAGAAGAAGATCAAACTCCTCACTGAGAAGATAGAAGGAGTTGAACAATTCATTGGGGGTCTCAACCTTGGAAAGGGAGAGCATGTGGACTCGACACCTAAGCCACCTCCACCAGCTGTTGATGAGAACACAAAAAAGTGATGGTGACCAGAACCAAGTTCAGCCAAATCTCCAAGATGTTGGGGTTAGTACAAACCCTAAACCCGATATCCTAAAGGATATACCTCGAAAAAGCAAAAGGCTTAATCGTAAAAGCTAAAGAAGAAAGAACTAGCATTTATGTTTGTTTTCAGAACTTGTTCATGTTTATTTTGTTGAACCTTGTTACACTATTTTGTTTCATTATGTTACGTTTTTACGCTGGTTTACATAATAAGCTACTATAAATGTTACTCAATATGTTACTCAATATATGCAGAGCAATTTTGTGATCAACAATCAACCACCTATTATAAAGGTGGGTCCTCAAGCTCAAAGTGAGAGTGTCAATAAGGCCGATGCAAGTGTTATGGTTGTTGACAAGAAAGAACAACATGTGGATTATGTTGCTACTCAACAAGCGAAACAAAATGAGCGGGAAAAAGTTGCCATTCAGTTAGCACGGGTAAGAAGTGAGAGGGTTAAAAAGCCTGCTCCAACACAGGTGTCTCCATTCATTGGAAATAGACCCAATCGGTTTTTACCTAGGTTGCATGGAAACTCTATTTTGTCACGTTTCACGCTTCGGAATCGGAATCGGAATCGGAATCGCTTGGAATCGCTTGGAAGCGTCGTGGAAACGCGATTCCAAAAATGTTGGATTTGGAAACGCCGTGGAAGCGTCCATTTACGTTTCGGAATCGCATTTTTATATTTTTGGAAACGTGAGAAGACAAATATTATAAAACTTAAGGACTATTTTGATATTTTTTATAACTTAAAAGAAGAAAAGCCCTAAAATTCTAATCGTCAGCCATATTCCCTAATAACAATTGTGGTTTTGAAGAAAAACGACTCTTCCGTTTCCAAGCTTCCAAGGTATCTCTCCTCTATGTCGTAAAAGTCATGAATCCTGATCTCATAGTACTATTCGTATGAGAAGACCATCATATACTTTTTGTGCTCTATATAGTGTTTCAAATTTTCAGTTCATGTTTCAATTTTTTCCAAAGAGTCGGCGAGTCACAAGCTCTGTTACTTTTAATTCTTTTTACCTATTAAGGTCTATTTTAGTTTATTAATTGTTTGACTATTTGATTCTCAATATGAAAGCAATGATTTTAAATTCTCGTAAACATGACTAGTGCTACTCCTAAAATAGGATGCACGTCTTTTTCCATTTTTGCAAGTTGTTTGTAGTGGGATTTTGTTTATAGATGGATTCAATTCTTAATATGTAGGCTTATAGGTCTGAAGTTTTATGTTAAATGATTTATTCTAATACATTTGTTTGCCTCCAGAATCATGGATACGTCTACTACATCTCAAGAAGATCAATCTGCGGTAGACGATAAGGCACCTTTGTGGATTTATGTGGACAAGATTGAGAAGCAACCAGGAGGAGGATCATGGAGGTTTGAGTGCAAATATTGCAACAATAAATATGTTGGATCCTATAGTAGAGTTGCAACTCATTTGCTAAAAGATGGAGCTAAGGGAATTAAAGGGTGTTTGAAGGTTACTTCTCAACAAAGTAGAAACATGCAGAAACTAGTGGATGAGTGTAAAGAGAAGATTAAACAGAGAGGTCGTAGAGTAGTCCCATTGCCTTCATCATCAAGGAAAGCATCTAACTCTTCTTTTGATTACGATATGAGCTATTGTGTTCCAAACGCAAACGAAACTGATCCAAAGAAGAGAAAGGGAATGGATTCCCCTTTGGAAAAATCTTTTAACAATATTGCTAGGGAGCAATGTGATGGTGAAGTAGTTAGAATGTTCTACACAAGTGGATTATCTTTTAACGTTGCAAGAAATCCTCATTACCGGAATTCATATGTTCGTGCGTCATACATTCCTGGATATGTTCCCCCTGGATACAATGCTTTGAGGACTAGTCTTCTTCATAAGGAAAGGAAGAATATCGAAATGCACCTACAGCCTTTGAAAGACTCATGGAAACAAAAAGGAGTTAGTATATGTAGTGACGGTTGGTCGGATCCACAACGAAGACCGATATTTAACTTGATTGCTGCAAATGAGAGTGGTCCAATGATGTTAAGGGCGATTAATAGCCAAGGTGAAATGAAAACCGGTGAAAAGATTGCGGAGCTGATCATTGAATGCATAAAGGAGGTTGGACATGAGAATGTGGTCCAAGTAGTTACCGACAACGCTTCTAATTGTGTAAAAGCTGGTGCACTTATTTCAGCCAAGTATCCTACCATCTTCTGGACACCATGTGTAGTTCATACATTGAATCTTGCTTTGAAAAACATATGTGCACCACTACTAAGCACAAGAAACAATGAGATGTGTATGGTGCTTGTATATGGATAAAATCTCTTAGTGAAGATGTCACTTGGATCAAGAATTTTATAATGAATCACGGAATGAGGCTTGTGATGTTCACGGAGCATTGTGATCTTAAACTTCTTACCATCGCTTCTACCAGGTTTGTTTTCTTCTCTTTTTGTTTAAATTTTTATTGGTTGCACATTTTCTGAAATTTGGTTATATGATTACTTCTTTTACTTTAACAGATTTGCTTCCACTGTGGTGATGTTTAAAAGATTTCAAAAAATAAAAGCAGGACTACAACAAATGGTGATTAGTCCTAAATGGGATGATTACAAAGAAGACAATGTCGAGAGAGCATATGCAGTGAAGAAGAAGCTATTAGATGAGATGTTTTGGGATGAACTTGAATATGTTTTATCCTTTACTTTGCCCATATACAATGTCATTAGGGCTGCTGATACTGATAGACCTTCTCTTCATCTAGCATATGAATGGTGGGAAACTATGATCCATAATGTGAAGAAGGCCATCTTTAGAAAAGAAAAGAAACAACTTGATCAAGAATCTGATTTTTGGAATGCCGTGCATTCTGTCTTAACGTCTCGTTGGAACAAGAGCACTACCCCTCTTCATTGTATGGCACATTCTCTAAATCCCAAGTAAGTTTATAACTTTTTTTTAATTTTGCTAGATTTATTGTTTTACAAATTGACATATAAAGAAGACAATTGTTATCTTTGTTTGATATAGATATTATAGTTCGGAATGGCTTTGTGAAGAGAATAGTAGGAAAGCTCCACATCAAGATTTAGAGATCACTAGAGAAAGAAAAAGCTGCATCTTGAAGTATTTCATGGATCAAGACGAACGGAGAGAGGTTAATATTGAATATTCCAATTTCTCTTTATGCTTAGAAGATTTTGGAAGTGTTGATGCGATGCATGATAGGTTCATCTTAGAACCATTAAAATGGTGGGCAGTTCATGGAGCTTCAGCACCAAAACTTCAGGCCTTAGCATTTAAGTTGCTTGGACAACCTTCTTCATCATCAAGTTGTGAAAGAAATTGGAGTACTTACAAGTTCATACATTCTGCAACAAGAAACAAGATTGCCCCACAAAGAGCAGAAGATTTGGTTTTTGTGCATACGAATCTACGCCTTTTATCTAGAAGAAGTCTTGCTTACAAAAAGGGTCCTAATCATATGTGGGATGTCGGTGGTGATCAATTTGATTCATTAGATGAGACTAATCTTGGAAGACTTGAGTTTGAAGATCTTTCTCTCGACGAACCAGAATTGGAAGCGGTTTTATTTGATGGAGGAGATGAAACCGAACATGTAGGTGATGGTTCCAATCCTTGATGTCTAGCATTATGGTTTGTTTTCTAGTTTACTTAATATTTTCTGTTTTGGATTTGTGTTTCAACTTTCAAAGAATGTTTTTATTTTTCTGTTTTGGATTTGTGTTTCAACTTTCAAAGAATGTTTTTAATATGGTTTAATCTTGAATGTTTAGAATATATATATATATATATATAACGCTTCCAAAACGCTTCCGCTTCCTATTTTTTTTGAAAAAATCGCTTCCACGTTTCCGAACGTTTCGCTTCCACGTACCCGATTCCGATTCCATGCAACATAGGTTTTTACAAACAAAAGGATATGATCCTTTTGGTCATGTTGATCCTAATAAGGTGAAGATGCTAGATGATAAGCTCAAAGGAGAACCGTAAGTATATGATATCTTCTTAAATTGATTTTGTTTACCCAATTAAATATTTTCTATTTATGAATTGTCTGAATGTTTTTAATATAGTGGTTACCCGCAACTAGTGAAGTACAGTTCTGGTCACTGGTATTGGATTCTACGGACACCAAAAGAATGGCTGAAAGACACGGTATCCTGAACTTTCTCGATTTTTGTTTTTGTGTAGACTAATTTTGTAGATAATTTGTATACTTCGACTGAATTTCAATAGTAGACATCCGCCATAGTCTGTTGTACTAGCACATTCTGTTTTCCAAAATCAAGTGATGTGGTTTTGTTTTATTGTTGTAGCCATGGATGCTGGGATAAATCTACTGAGGTATCGGTTCGCGCATCATCCAGATTGGTTTAAGAGTGACAGAATTTGCTTCGTTGATAGTCTTTTGTGCACGATGTGGACAGCCAAGTACCAGGACTTTGTTGATTATAAACGCTTACCTCCTGGAGCGTTTGATTACTATACCGGAGTAGAGCCAAGTTTTGAAAGGTCAGACAACTTTTGGGGGATTGATGTGGATGATATATACTGCCCATTACACATTAAAACAGATCATTGGGTGGCTTTGTGGATTTCAATTCCAAAGAGACACATTGTTGTATGGGACAGTATTGTCACACACGCATCAGCCAAGGAAGTGGAGGAGGCAGTGAAGCCTATAGCCGTCATATTGCCTTACCTACTTCATGATTTATGTCATGCAGATGATAGACAAAATTGGCCATGCACTCCATTCACGCATGAGCGAGTGAAAGCAAAAGTACCACAAAACAAGCAAAGTGGGGATTGTGGAGTGTATTGTTTGAAGTACATTGAATGTCATGCTCTCGGCATTCCATTCACTTCAGTGTTGTGTGATGCTAATATCCTTCGTATCAGGGAGAAGCTTGCGGCTGAGATTTGGAACGAGATCAAAGTATGTGGTACGAAGAACGTGGTTATAAGTACTTAGACCTATATGACTTTGTTGATAGGTTTGTCTAAGTAATTATAGTTGCTCTATAATCCCCGCATATATTTTAGGATTCTTACATATTTTTTGGGACATTATTTTGGTGATGTAAGAAAAACCATAACCTTTATTTTTTGCCAAATATGCGGGATGCTATTTGGATAACGGTGTTTTGGTGATGTAAGAAAACCATAACCTTTATTTTGTACGGATAATGAAGTAACTCGGTTATATGATATGTTGTCTACACTAGTTTCTGAACTTATGGGATTGTATGTCATTTGTTACAAACAAATTAAGCAAAGTATGTGTTATAGTAATGAAGCAAACAACATATTCCTCATGCAAAGTAGAGATTGTTTAGCAAATCTTACATGAAATAACAAATGTAAATAACTTAAATCGTTTGGACAGAAAAGCTTACAAATTAAGTTGAGTTTAAGCACCACAATGACGTCGAGTATGACCCGCTTGGTTGCATTTTGAAAATTGTATTGAGTGTGAATCTTTCGCGGTTTGGTGCCTTTCTTCCTTGCGATTTCTAGCCAAGTTTGCCACCTCGACTTCTTCTTCCTACCAGGACGAGGCTGAACGTCAGGAGGTAAACATGCCACTGACACGGGATCTTGTAAGGCGTCTACTTTGGGGTTAATGTTTAGCGAGTATGCCGCATACAAATAGTCCTTTGCGTAAGAAGGGCAAACACCCGTAGACACATCTTGAGCATTCTCTAGCAGAGCCGCAATAGCGTGTGAGCAAGGTATCTTCTCGATATCAAAGACACCACATGAACACTTTTTCTGATACAAATCAACAATACAATTATGTGGTCCTCCTTTCACGTAGAATTTCCAATCATCAATGCGTTCCACCTTCATCGTAGATGCGTAATAGTCGCGGATCATCAACAAGTATTCAACTCCCCGACTATGGGGTGTTGTTAGATTGAAAGCATCTTCTCGCCTTTTACAAAACCACCGTGCTAGCTTCTCTCGGATAAATTCCAGCAAAAATGCTATTGGAAATCCACGGGCAACCTTAAGCGCCGCATTGATCGATTCAGCAATGTTACTCGTCTTTATGTTGTACCTATCTCCCACGAAGTGACTCGTGACCATAGTTTTGGATCCGCCTCCTCCAAGTATGTTGCAATTTCAGGCTTTGCAGCACGTAACGCGTCCATGTATCGGTTATACACCTCTTCCGTATAAGCATACGCAGCACCTTTGACCAAGTACATGAGATCTTTTCCCCTATATTTGGTGACAATGTTACACTGAAGATGGTAATAACATATGCCACGGGTTGCCCAAGGGAAAACTTTCTCGCATGCCTTCTTAATGGAACCGTGCCTGTCAGAGACTATGACCAAAGGGTATTGGTCCGATACACAAAGCCGCAATTTGGTAAAAAACCATTCCCATGAAGCATCGTTCTCACTATCGACAATTCCAAAAGCCAAAGGAAATATCTGAAAATTAGCGTCTTGTGCGGCTGCAACTAGCATAACTCCTTCATACTTTCCACTTAAATGAGTCCCATCCACAACAATTACCCTCCTAAGATACTGAAAACCGGCAATGGATGCTCCAAATGCTATAAATAGATATTTAAACCTATTAGCATTGTCCAGTTCAAGATCGTTACCGTTCCCGGATTTGCTTTTGCTATTAGGTCCAAATAAGATGGCAGACTCGAGTATCCATCTTCGGGTGTTCCCCTCACCAATTGTTGGGCATATGTCAATGCTCTATATGAAGTGGTATAATCCAAATTCATACCGAACATCGTCTTCATTGAATCTTTGATATGTTGCGGTGTAATTCCAACAATTAATCCAACACGCTCTATAAATAGCCTAGCAATGTATTTTGGAGTAGCATGTTTACGGTGAGATGCTCGGTCTGCTAATGAACATGTATGACCTTTCACATACTTTGTCACCCAAAACCAATTCGCTTCATTCTTAACACCCGCTCTAACCTTCCACACACATCCTTTCACGCGACATTTAGCCACAAACAAAGTTTTCGTGGACTTGTATATTTTGAATGCGAATCTTAACATCACTGCCGTGAGCCGCAATTCTGACACTAGCTCATCCTTACTTGGAAAACTCTGTTTCACAAATATATTGTCCGACCATGTAGTTTTTGTTCTTCCTCCTTCCCAAACAGAAGGCGCCTTCGCACCTACCAAATCGAATGATATATCATCTTCTTCCTCATCTTTCACTTTTCCATACTCACTGTAATCGTCATCGACACCATCAAGAGCTTCGGTACCATCATCGTAGTTCAAATCTTCGTCCAAATTACCACCATCATTTTCTTCCACATCTTCATCGGTATATTCATTATCTGTGACTTCATCATTATCTTTCTGTATCTTCATCAGCAAACTCAGCACAATTACCGTATGTATTCCCATGATCCATCACGAGGCGACTAGATACACATAGACGTAAAACATGCATTCTACTTAACTCGATCAAGTTGCGAACTTGCCTATCATTTGTGACATGCATAGGAGGTGTATCCGGAGCCATCTGTTGCAACAATGAATCGGGTAATGAGTAGGTTAACTCCACGGTGTTGGTATCCTTGTCTAGCATATAATCGCCATGTGCCATTTCAATGAGATCACCATGTGTACAACCATCACTCAAAAAAAACATCCTTCCTCCTTTATGATTATCCACCTCAAAGTGCCATAGCTTGTCTTTCACAACCCAATCTCCATAGACAACAGGTAAATGAACCATTCTCTGTACAAATGCATATCAAAGATACATTAGCATCAATCGTAACTGAGACGTAGACGTTAAATAATGTCTGCATAATATATGACAGACGTCTAAGAACGTCTACACAAATAACCTAAGTACTAACCAAACATGAAAATCGATTAATCCTATAAATGTTAGACCTAAACATGTCCAAGTCGCACATAAGTAAGAACAATAACGAACACAGATGTGTGAACCAAAACATATGGAAAATTCGCTATAGATAAGATTTAAATGCATATTTTATGAATTTTAAAATGTAGACTTCATATGACGTCTAAACAAATAAGCTAAGTAATAACCAAACATGAAAATTGATTTATCCCATAAATATTGACTTTTACGATTTGAAACTCACTTATAAGTACAAACAATAACTAACACACATGTGTGAACAAAGAAATCTTAAAAACTCATTGTAAATAGGTTTTAAATGCATTTTTAGTGAATTTCAAATTATAGACTTCTTCCGAAGTCAACAACGTAGACATCAAAAGGAATCTAAAAATTCAGGTTACTTTTGCAATTACGACGAACCATAAAGTAGACTACGAGGGAAATCTACTAAGGTTTGTAGATTATTAGAGAAGTCTACGCATTAAAAAACAGGTTAGTTCTGCATTTGACCATATGTTGACTTTTTCAATGTAGACTTATAGAGAAATCTACAAAATAAATAGGGTCAGATTTGCAATTGACTAAATTTTGACTTTTCAGAGTAGACTTCTCTTGAAATCTACACACTTATGCGAAAACCGTCAAAATGTAGTAGATTTCTATGGACGTCTACACACGGATGTAGACTTCAGATGCAGTCTACGCCAAAATAGAGAAGGTTAGATTTGCAATTGACCATAGTTTGACTTTTCCGAGTA
This sequence comes from Arabis alpina, assembly GCA_900128785.1. NCBI lineage: Eukaryota > Viridiplantae > Streptophyta > Magnoliopsida > Brassicales > Brassicaceae > Arabis > Arabis alpina. The sequence goes on from LT669793.1 coordinate 25,588,480, forward strand.
GATTTCAAATGCAGTCTACATTAACATGTAGACATAGTTTGAAGTCTACGCGTAAAAAAGTTTTAGTTTTGTCGTTGACCAAAGTTTCGAATTAAATCAAGTGTAGACTTCCACAGACGTCTAACATTAAAACAAATAAATAGTAGACGTCTGCGGAAGTCTAAAACTTAATATTTTTCCTGGTCAAATATTCGAGATTTTGGTCAAATGCAAAACTAACTTGCCCGTACATAGTAGACTTCTTCGTCAGTCTACTACGAAAAGTCAAAATTACGGTCAAATGCAAATATGACCTCTTTTTTTGTAAAGTAGCCGTCATCCAAAATCTACGAGACGTAGACTACAAATGAAGTCTACAGTAAAAAAGTCAAAGTAACGGTCAAATGCAAAACTAACCTGATTGTTTACGTAGCTTCAGATGAAGTCTACATCTGATTTTTTTGTTTCCAAAGGAGACAGCGTAGACTACGTCTGAAGTCTACTTCAGATATTTTCAATAAAAGTCAATTGCAAATATGACTTCTATGTTGACCTGTAGACTATCTTAGACGTCTACAAACGCGTTACAGAATTTAGATTCGAGAAATTACCGTTTTTTCGCCGTCAAAACTTGTTTCTAAGCTCGTGAAGCACCAAAAACTTTGATTTGCATTGATAGCAAAGAAGCCCAACCCTTGTTAATGCAAGAATCACAAGAAAGTAAGAGGTTATGAGAGAAACATGTTTGAAAACGAAAGTTGGAGATTTTTTGGATGAATGGGTTGAAGAAGATGAAGATAGAGAGAGTATGAGGATATAGGTGAAGAATTTAGAGCAAAAAGACACGGTTAGTTGAGCATTTAGAGCTCAAATGGTAAGATTGATGGTAGTTGAAATATTGAAGAAGATGGCATTGTTGTAAATAATGTGATATATTTGGGTTTTTATATTTTTTGATAAATCAGATATTTGAAAAGAAAAAGAAAAAAATTATGAACATAATGGCATTGTCGTGATTAGTCATGTGGCTAGGGATGAAATTGTGAAAAATGGTTAAATTTGAGATGGAAGAAAAAATGGGTTAGTTTTGCATTTGACCACAAATTGTGGGTTACTTTTGAAACATTCCCAAAAAATATATACATTAGCCAAACATATATATAGTAAAGATAAGTAGATATTAGTTTATTAATTTAAAATATATTTTCTTATTTTTTCTTAAATAATTATTTTTCATGTTTCACTATTTTAGTCTTTCAGTTTTTATATTTTAAATTATTTCGAATCAAATTAATTAATTTAATACATTTACTCATTAGTTAATTTTAAATATTATTCAAAAACAAAAAAATAATAATAAAAATTATGGTGTTTTGATTTTGAGTTTTGCTTTAAACGGTTATTTGCGAGTATCTGGAAAAAATTAGAATGCGCAATTTCATAAATCCAAAAAAATTCGAAGCAAAACAAATTGAAAAAATAGATATTCTGTAAAAATAAAACGGATCACAAATACTTTAGTTTTTTTGGATATACGATCCGTATCTAACCATATACATTATATTTTCATATCCGTTTTTTGTTTTGTTTTAGAGTTGGACTACGTTTCCTTTTTTGGGCTCGTCATTTAGGAGATAATTTTCTGCCAACGCATCTACTAACCTTCTCCCAATTTTTTTTTTAGGTATTAGGGGTTGGTTCCCAAGACAAAACAATCGGTTGAAAATCTTCAGTTCTTCTCTTATGAAGAGGTGGTTAATGAAAGTGAGCTTAAGAACAGAGATATTTGAGCTTAAGAACTCATATGTAATGCTAATTGAAGCTGAATATTTGTATTGATTTTGCTTGAATAGAAAGATTACAACTTAGTCTTCTTTTATACTGTAAATACACAAACCCTAGTCTCCTACCACATGGCAGTCATCTGACATATTGTCAGAGATCGACGGTCCATGATGGTCATCGGAGAGCTGTCTCACCGTACTGTTCCGTTGAACAATATCACAGCTGGATATGCTTTTACTTTATGCTTCACCAACCTTATCTCTTTGAACCGTTGGAGGAGATAGACTTCAATTGGGCTTCGTGGGCTTTGTCTAGAGTAGGCCTTGAGTTTCCCACTTTCTTCTCTTCATTAACATTCCCCCTCAAACTTGGTGTGGGTGGAGGATGCACACCAAGTTTGAATCTCAACTCATTGAACAAGGCCGCAGGGAGAGACTTAGTGAATATATCTGCTAGCTGTTATGTTCCTGCAATGTGTTTGACAACTAGCGTTCCCAGAGCTACACGTTCTCTCACAAAGTGGTAATCAGCCTCAAAGTGTTTGGACCTAGGATGCATCACTGGGTTGGCAGTCAGGCGAACTGCAGATAGGTTATCACCATAGAGAGTAGCTGGTTTTGGCTGAGGAACTCCTAAATCTCGAAGTATGTTACTGAGCCACACTACTTCACAAGTTGTTTCTGATAATGATCGATATTCAGCCTATGTCACACTTCTTGCTACAGACTGTTGCTTCTTGGCTGACCACGAGATAATATTGTTACCAAGAAAGGTACAGAAACCACCAGTAGACCTTCTCGTAGAAGGACATCCAGCCTAGTCACTGTCACTATAAGCAGCCAGAGTAAAATCAGTAAGTTTTGAGAAGGTTATACCGTAATCAGTGGTGCCTCTTATGTATCGAAGTACCCGCTTCAGCATGTTGAAATCAGATTGAGTAGGAGCATGCATCTTTTGACACACAAAGTTCACCGCAAACTGCAAATCTGGTATGGTCATAGTGAGATATTGCAGCTTCCCTGCCAAGCTTCGAAAGTACTTTGGATCAGGAAAGAGCACATCTTGAGCAGGAACATTATTCGGTTGTAGAGGTAATGGAGTTGCCACTGGAGTACATTCACTCATTCCTGCAACAGCCAGAAGGTCTTCAGCATATCTTTGTTGTGCTAGAAATAAACCTTCTTTATGAAATGTAGCCTGAATTCCCAAGAAGTAATGTAGCTGTCCCATATCTTTCATGCGAAACTCTGCTTTTAGAACTTCCAGAAATTGATCCAATAAAGTACTATTGTTTCCAGTGAGAACCATATCATCCACATATAGCAGTAGCATCATCACATCCTTTTTGTTTGAGTAGACAAATAAGGATGGATCATGTTTACTACAAATGAACCCGAACTCAAGCAGATAACTGCTAAACTTATCAAACCAGGCTCTAGGAGCTTGTTTTAACCCATAGAGAGCTTTGTGTAATTTGCAGACAAAACCTGATTTTTCCTTATCAACAAACCCTGTAGGTTGCTTCATGTAGACCTCTTCTTGTAGATCTCCATGAAGAAAGGCATTTTTCACGTATAATTGCTTGATAGGCCATTCCATTATTTTAGCCGTATGTAGAACTGTCCGTGCTGTAGTTGTTCTGACCACCGGACTATAAGTCTCTAAATAATCAATCCCTTCTTCTTGATTATAGCCTTTAGCAACTAAACGTGCTCTCAACCTTTCCAACGAACCATCAGCTTTTAGCTTAGTTGTAAAGATCCATCTATTGCCTAGAACATGCATATCCATAGTATAGGGTACTAAAGACCAAGAGTTGGTCTCTTTACAAGTTTCCATCTCTTCGCTCATTGCATCCTTCCAACCAGAATCTTTTAAAGCCTCAGCAATGGTTTTAGGTAAAGGATATGCAACTTTTCGAGTAAGTAATGCATACTTAGGGTTGGGTTTGGTTATACCCAGCTTAGCTCTAGTCACCATTGGATGTTGAGGCAATCCTTGACGAATCAGTGTTTTAGTAGACGTAGATACAGGCTGTAGAGATCTAGTTCCCATAGGTGTGGATACAGCTTGATCAGAAGGAGTTCTACAAGGAGTAGAGAAAGAACTGTTGCCTATAGCACAAGCATCAAGGCCTGACGTACACCCAGATTCTTTCTCTGCCCCAAGAGACCCTTCCTGAGTTAAGCTAACTGAGTGAGAACTTCCATCATCATCAAAATCAGGGTTCCCTTGTAACACACTAAAGGGATTAGATATTACAATAGGATTTCGTGGGATTGAGTATATACCTGGAGGATTTATAGGTGTTGACCTTGAATGTTCTCCAGCCTCAGGCCTTGAGTTTGAGTTTGGCAGTGTTGATGATGAAAGAAACATCTTAGACCATGCTGAAAACAGAGGAGTATGATCCGGATCCTGCAACTTGAGATATTGACCACCAAATGGATATAGTTGTTCATCAAATATAACATGTCTGCTAATATATACCCGGCCTGTAGGAGGATGCAAACATCTATATCCTTTGTATTTGACATTGTATCCCACAAAGACACATTGCAAGGACTTGGGATCAAACTTATTTGAAGCATAATCCCTCAAAGTTGGATAACAAGCGGTACCAAACACTCGGAGAGAAGAATAATCAGGAGGCTTACCAAATATCTTCTCAAAGGGACTGATGGACGATGGATTTGTTGTAGTAGGGAGCAGATTACTGAGAAAATTTGCTGTAAAGAAAGCTTCAACCCAAAAACGCTGTGGAACCTTACTCTCAAACATCATAGACAATCCCAATTCAGTTAGATGTTTATGTTTTCTCTCTGCAAGACCATTCTCTTGAGGTGTGTGAGGACAAGATATCAGCTGTTGAATTCCTGCTTTTTGTAAGTGTGAGAGAAATACCTTATTTATAAACTCTCCACCTCCATCGCACTGAAAAGACTTAATCTTAGTGTCAAATTGAGTTTCCACAAGTTTCTGAAAATTGACAAAGACTGAGCAAAAATCTGATTTATTCTTTAGTGGATAAAACCAGTTGAATCTAGACCAATGGTCAATGAGAATTACATAAAACCGAAATCCTTGACAAGATACTATAGGAGAAGGACCCCATAGATCGCAATGTATCCTTTCAAGAACTTTCGATGCAACAAAACTGGAATCTGAAAAAGACAACCTACTACTCTTCCCAAGTTTACATGCTTCACACACCAACTTGGTACTCTTGTTTATTAAAATAGATTTTCTAGCTGAAAGGAAAGATAGGACTTGATCATTCGGATGACCTAGCCTTCTGTGCCAAATTCCATCGCTTGCAGACTGTTGTCTAGAAGAAAAGTGAACTTGAGTAGAAGGAGCCTCCAAAGTATACAATCCCTCAAGATTTCTTCCCAGAGTCAGAACTTTCTTGGTTTCCTTGTCCTTAACAATAACCCCATCAGAGTCAAACTCAAAAGAACATGGATAATCTTTGGTAATTTTTGATACAGATAGAAGAGATTTAGCAATATTTGGGCACACAAGAACATCGTTGAGAGGAATTGTACCTGAAGTGGTAGGCAGAATGGCTGATCCAGTATGGGTTATTGGAAGAAACGTCCCATCTCCAACCATTATTGAATCATACCCTTGATAAGGCTGAGACTGTTGTACGTGTTGTTGTGAGCTGGTGACATGAGCAGTTGCCCCAGTATCTGGATGCCATTCAAGACCACTGTGATCGGTGATATCTGTAATTCTCATAGCTGTCAAGGCAGTTGGTAATTCATCCTGATAGCTATTGTCAAATCTGTACCAACACCGCAGAGCCTGATGACCCATCTTACCACAAATCTGACAAGTAGGCCTAGCTTCAGAACCAAAGGACTCATTTGAAGAAGAACCAGACGACACAGACCCAGTAGACACACTATTCTGCTGAGGAAAGCCTCTACCTCTGGTTGAATAACCTGTCCTGCCTCTACCTCCTCTGTTATTGCCTCCCCTGCCTCTATTAGTGTAGGATCCTCTGCCATGATTAAAAGTTTGAAGGGCGAAGGCAAGGTGAGGACTAACGGAAGGAGTAGCATTGTACCGTCTAAGACGTTCCTCATAAGCCAACAACTTGTTAACCACATGTTCATATGAAGGATCCAGAGAATCTTCCATAGAGCTATCCAAGACAGTTATCAAAGGTTCATAATCACGACCAAGACCATGAATTACTGCAAAGATCCTAGCTTTCTCACTAACCGGATGACCTATAGAGGTTAATTGATCACAAATATCCTTAACTTCTCTAAGATAATCGGAAAGAGACTTATCGTGTTTTGTTACTGTCTGGAGACGACGCTGAAGCTCATAGAGTCTGTTTGAGGAGACTCGATTATAATAGCTAGCCAAAGACGTCCAGACATCATACGCAGACACACATCCAACCACGGAATTGAGGATTTCTTCTGAGAGAGAACCAAGAAGGAGAACTTTTACTACTTGGTCAGAACAAAGCCAAGCTAAGTACTCCGGATTGACGACTTCAGAAGAGGTACCATCTTGACGAGGAACCTGCATAGTTCGAGACGGCTGCTGAAGCGTCCCATCTACAAACCCAAGCAGAGATTGGCTGATGAGAACTGACGCCACTTGAAGTTTCCACACGATATAGTTTTTATCGGTGAGCTTCACAGTAATACAACTCGAGATGTTGAGTGACGGATAGGCATAGAGATCCATTGACCCAGGATTCACCATGGCGTTTGATACCATGAAAGTGAGCTTAAGAACAGAGATATTTGAGCTTAAGAACTCATATGTAATGCTAATTGAAGCTGAATATTTGTATTGATTTTGCTTGAATAGAAAGATTACAACTTAGTCTTCTGTTATACTGTAAATACACAAACCCTAGTCTCCTACCACATGGCAGTCATCTGACATATTGTCAGAGATCGACGGTCCATGATAGTCATCGGAGAGCTGTCTCACCGTATTGTTCCGTTGAACAATATCACAGCTGGATCTGCTTTTACTTTATGCTTCACCAACCTTATCTCTTTGAACCGTTGGAGGAGATAGACTTCAATTGGGCTTTGTGGGCTTTGTCCGGAGTAGGCCTTGAGTTTCCCACTTTCTTCTCTTCATTAACATTCCCCCTTGAAAGTGAGCTTAAGAACAGAGATATTTGAGCTTAAGAACTCATATGTAATCCTATATTTGTCGATAGTTGAGGTTGGTCAGCAAGTGTTCGCGTGTAAAAGTCTTTGGTTTTTTTAGAATTTTTCAGTCATAGATCAATGTGTTTCTTTCTTGGTCTAGTACCTATCAATTCCTAGGTTTTTTATAGAGAAGTTGTCTTCGTGTTGTTTCTTTGCTCTGTTTCTATTCGGTTTTAAGATCGATTCAGCTTCGTCTTTAGATCTTCCAATAGTTTGCAGGTGCTTTAGCTTGATGTGGTACAATTTAAAATTTATGTTTGTTTGCAGCTACCGCTATGTTTTGTTTCCAAACATATTGTGTTTTATGTTGGTTTTGTTTTTTTAGATATATTTTCATCCGTCTGACCTTTTTGTAGTTTAGACTTTTTGTTTAAAAAAATATGATTTCGAGGAAATCAAAAAACAAAAGTAAAGATTAAATCCCAACCGTTGACCAAACAAACCCTGCCTACCAAGGACTCAAGCCTCCACCACGTTTATAATGCTAGTACCACAGTTACACCAAACAGTTTATTTCATTGCATTTATTTACTACTAGTTGACCACAATAAATCAAGAGATAATTACTCAAAAGACCTTTTTAGATATATGGTTTACTCAAAAGACCTTTATTTGTTTGAGCTCTAATTTTTTTTGCTAAAAAAGGTTACAAAGACCTTTAAAAAATGGCAAAACCGTTTATTAACGGTTTTGCCACTAAAAAAAAAAATGAACATATTAAAAAAAAGGAAAAAAAAACGTAAACCCAAAAAACGTTCTTCTTCTTCAACTTCTGCGTAACCGGCGACGATTTTGGCGATTGTTCAAGCGACGTTGATTTGACGGTAAGTTTCGATTTCTTTAATGAGTTTTCGCCTTCTCTATCCATGAGGAGCATTCGGTAAGGAGTTTTTACGGAAATTGAAGTAAATTTTGCGTCCGTCGGTTTTAGGTTTTCGAAATTCCGGCGAAGCAAAGTTCCGTCAAGCGGTGGGTTATCGATTTTGTGCATTGAAAAGAGGTATTCAGTTTATTTAACCGTTTTTGGTTTGGTTTGTGGAAGTCTTGTATGAATGACGAAAACCCTAATCTGAAATCTGTATATTTATTTCAGTTTCGGTTGTGAAAACCCAGATTCCGGCGTCAATATTCGCAGATAAAAGTAAGAGAAAAGATTGGTATCGTAGATTTGTTAATCTCTGTGGTGGTAGATTTATTTTAAGTAGCGGTAGATTTATTGTATGTGATGGTAGACTTATATTTTATGTGATGGTAGACTTATATTTTATGTGATGGTAGACTTATGTTTTGTTTAATGGGACTTATTTTCTGTTTGATGGTAGACTTATTTTTATTTGATGGTAGACTTATGTTTGTTTGATGGTAGACTTATTTTCGTTTGATGGTAGACTTCTTTTCGTTTGATGGTAGACTTATGTTTGTTTGATGGTAGACTTATTTTCTGTTTGATGGTAGACTTATTGTTGTTCGATGGTAGATTTATTTGGTAGACTTATTTTCATTTGATGGTAGACTTATTTTTGTTTGATGGTAGACTTATTTTCGTTTGATGGTAGACTTATTTCCATTTGATGGTAGACTTATTTTATGACATGGTAGATTTATTTTATGTAATGGTAGATTTATTTTATTTTATGTTGAATAATTAATTTACTTTTCATTTGATGGTAGATTTATTTTGTTGTGATGGAGACTTATAATTACTGATTTGTGCAGATATGACTTCCTCGATTGTTCGAAAGATATATCCACCGAGAAGGTTTCCGGCTGGATTGGCACCATCGGGCAAAAGAAGCATGCATCACAATTGCATGTTGAACGACTTTGAGAAAATGGGGGAAGCGGTTGGTGAAGACGTGTACAATGATATAATGAATAATTCCTCAGTTGGAATTATTCTGAAGCTTGCTGCACGGAAATTCAATTTCTCAGGTGCGACGGTGACTCATTTCCTGGCTAACCAATTGAAAACTGAAAGGTTCTATGAGATGTGGTCCTTGTTTGGTGGTCGGCCAGTTAGATTTTCGTTGAATGAGTTTGAAGAGGTAACCCAGATGAACTGTGGTGAGGTTGATGCAAATGATGGTTGGGACATTGACCACACAAAGTTTTGGGAAGAAATTGGTGTCCCAGTTGGGGAGGGACCAAAGTGGTCTGAGCTGTTGGTCCTGTTTGAAAAAATCAGGACGTGGAGTGAGGAGAAGAAGAGAATGATAGCGCTGTTGTTTATTTTGCATGTTGGAGTGTATGGTTACGCTCGTGATAGTAGAATCCCTTTGAAAGCTGCAAAAAGGGTGATGGATCCCGAGGCTTTCGAGAGGTATCCATGGGGACGAGTGTCCTTTCAATGTCTGATTTCGTCCATGCAAGTGACGGACATGAAAAAGATCACACTCCATGGGTGTGTTCATGCGTTGCTTGTTTGGATTTACGAGGCAGTTCCCATTTTAGGGGAAAGATTTGGGAAGAGAAGAGAAGGAGGTGTTCCTATGCTACGTTGGGGTGGAGGCCGAGGAAGGTACAACCTGGAACAGGTGATGGAGGAGGATAAGAAATCCTCCAACAACAACAAGGTAATATTCATTTGATGGTATACTTATTTTTGTTTGATGGCAGAGTTATTTTCACTTGATGGTAGACTTAGTTTGTTTGATGGTAGACGTTTTAGGTCTTTGATGGTAGACTTTTTAGCACTTTGATGGTAGACTTTTTAGCACTTTGATGGTAGACTGATTTGTCTGTTTGATGGTAGACTTTTTAGGTCTTTCATGGTAGACTTTTTAGCACTTTGATGGTAGACTTAGTTTGTTTGATGGTAGACGTTTTAGGTCTTTGATGGTAGACTTTTTAGCACTTTGCTGGTAGACTTTTTAGCACTTTGATGGTAGACTTATTTGTCTGTTTGATGGTAGACTTATTTGTCTGTTTGATGGTAGACTTTTTTAGCACTTTGATGGTACACTTATTTGTCTGTTTGATGGTAGACTTTTTAGGTCTTTGATGGTAGACTTTTTTAGCACTTTGATGGTAGACTTATTTGTCTGTTTGATGGTAGACTTTTTAGGTCTTTGATGGTAGACTTTTCAGCACTTTGATGGTAGACTTTTTAGGTCTTTGACGGTAGACTTTTTAGCACTTTGATGGTAGACTTATGTGTCTGTTTGATGGTAGACTTTTTAGCACTTTGATGGTAGACTTATTTTCATTTAATGGTAGACTTTTATTAATAATGTCATTCTTTTTTTTTGCAATAATGTTCTTTATAGGTTCGTATCAGACACTTAGTGGTGAAGCCTCTGGAATTCATTTACCCTACATGGATTGATAAAGAAGATTTCAAACTTAATAACATGATCCGCGACATTCTTGGTGGATGCATGGATGAAGATTTTTGGGTTTTAGATGCTCCGGTTGCTAAGAAAAAGAAGACTAAGACTAAGGATGACTCTCCGGGTTATAAGAAAAAGAAGAAGAAGGCTAAGGTGGTTGAGGAAAGTGAGGATGATGATGAGGATGAGGATGACTCTCCTGTTCAAAAAAAAAAGAACATAGCGAAGAGCAAGAAGATGAAGGCTATTGTTGTTGTTGATGAAAGTGAGGATGAGTCTCCGGCTCAAAAGAAAGAGAAAAAGAAGGAGAAGGAGACCGAAGGTGGAGTTATTGGTGAAGTGCTTAAGCTCCTACAGGGAATGGCGAGAACAATTGCCAACTTTGATAGTAGGATTACAGCTCTAGAGGGAAAAGGGGATGTCTTGAAAGCTGTGGGAGATGAACAGTCAACCACGGGAGATGGCGGAGATGCATCTGAGGAGGATGATGATCTGGTACGCAAGACTCTACCATGTTTTAGACTTATTTACATGTTTTCCTGAACTTCTATGTTAAGGCGTGGTAGATTTATTAGTGTGTTATGGTAGACTTATATGAACTTATACAGCTGTTTGAACATTTTCCCTCTCTTTTTCTTAACAGTCTTGGATGGAACAACACCCAACAACAAAAACAAATTTGGCAGTTAGCCGTGTAGTTAAAAAGCCGGATGAAAAGGCTACACGAACTGACCAGCGGAAAGGGAAAAGCAAATCTGTGCCACCTGTGGAGAAAAGCAAACAGAAAAGCAAAGCTTTAATAGCCTTGGAGAAGGTTGAAGCTAAAAAGAAGGTGGGAAGTTATTCTCCATTGTACTTTGATTTTCAACAAATTTTCTTACTGCCATTCGATTCATTACTTATACATTGGTCGGAGCTGTAGAGAAAAAGAAAAACTCTTAAAGAGAAGGAGACGGAATCTACAGCGGATAAAAGGAGGAAAGCAGCTGAGTGTGTCGAAATCCGCGATCCGGTACGTATATAGATGACTTGTTTTGTGTTTGATGGTAGACTTATTTTTTGTTTGATGGTAGACTTATTTTCCTTTGATGGTAGATTTATTTGCCTTTGATGATAGTAGACTTATTTTCTCATTCCTTATACATTGTTTGGAGTTGTAGAGTAAAAGATTAACGTGGAAGGAAACGGAATCTACACCGGTTATAAGGAAGACAGGAGCTGACTGTGTCGAAATCCACGATCTGGTACGTATATGGAAGACTTATTTCTGTTTGATGGTAGACTTATTGTCTCTTTGATGGTAGACTTATTTGTACTTAGTGGTAGACTTATTTTCAATTCTATGGTTGACTTTTTCCTTTCATGGTAGATTTATTTTCCTTTGATGGTAGATTTATTTTTGTTTGCTGGTAGACTTATTTTCCTTTGATGGTAGACTTATATTCGTTTGATGGTACACTTATTTTTGTTTGACGGTAGACTTATTTGTACTTAGTGGTAGACTTATTTCCTGTTTTATGGTAGACTTATTTGACTCAATCCTTAACTTGTAGACAAAAGATGCTATTGCTGATGCTGGGAAAGAGAAGGAAAGATCTGATTCTGATTTTGTTACACCTCCTAGTAGGCGCAGAAGGATGCGTTACGCGTGCTCATCTTCATCTGATGATGAAATTGATATAAGGGCGAAGCAGGTCAATGATGCACTGACCATTGCTTACGATGCTATTACAAAGTTGTCAAACAAAGATGAATTCGAGGTTCCTCCCGTAGCTCGCAATAAAAATCTTGCTCCGTCTCAGAAGTCCCCATTTATAGGACACTCCGGGACCGTACGAATCATGGCTGGTACAGTTCCTTCTTCCGCTGTCTACGATCCTTTTGATCCGGTGGACGAGCATAGGCTGGAAAAGTTGACGGACTACGTGAATCAAGATATGTAAGTCATTTTTCCTTTTAATAGGAACGTCTTATTCAATGCACCAAAAATTTCATCCTTCTAAGCATTTGACATATGGTTCTATCAGAGACAACCCATTAGAAAACACTCTGCCACTAGTGGAGTTCTATTTGGGAATTATGACACCTAAAGAAAACTGGCCACACACTCGATATGGATGGCTGAATAGTGAGGTAATTAAATCTACTATTGACTTCTTTTCCTTTCATGGTAGACTTATTTTCGTTTGATGGTAGACTTATTTTCCTTTAATGGTAGACTTATTTTCCTTTAATGGTAGACTTATTTTCCTTTGATGGTAGACTTATTTGACTTAGATGGTAGACTTATTTTCCTTTGATGGTAGACTTATTTGCTTTTGATGGTAGACTTATATTCTGTTTGATGGTAGACTTATTTGACTTAGATGGTAGACTTATTTTCCTTTGATGGTAGACTTATTTGCTTTTGATGGTAGACTTATATTCTGTTTGATGGTAGACTTATTTGACTTAGATGGTAGACTTATTTGCCTTTGATGGTAGACTTATTTTCCTTTTATGGTAGACTTATTTTCCTTTGATGGTAGACTTATTTGACTTAGATGGTAGACTTATTTTCCTTTGATGGTAGACTTATTTGCTTTTGATGGTAGACTTATATTCTGTTTGATGGTAGACTTATTTGACTTAGATGGTAGACTTATTTTCCTTTGATGGTAGACTTATTTGCTTTTGATGGTAGACTTATATTCTGTTTGATGGTAGACTTATTTGACTTAGATGGTAGACTTATTTGCCTTTGATGGTAGACTTATTTTCCTTTTATGGTAGACTTATTGTTGTTCGATGGTAGACTTATCTATAATTTTTGTGCCAGGTTTATTTACTTTTGGTTAAATTATTTTTCAGCAAATGGGGGCTGCAATGAACATGTTGCGAAAAAGGGCTATGCAACGTCCTACCCCTTTTACCAGTGAAAGGATAGCCTTTCTGGATCCGATATTTGGGAATCTTTGGTGTCAGGAGTACAAATGGAACTTCAAAGGTAAAGAGAAGACCTTTTTATTCGGCGAGGGGTATTTAAGCATGTACGCTGGCAGATTACCCTCGTATAATCCAACCCACCAGAAATGGGTAACGGATGTGGATACATTGTACATAGCTCATAATATCGACGACGTGCATTGGGTGGGTGTTGTGGTAGACCTAGTTAACAGGACTGTCAAAGTGTACGATAGCATCCTCTCGAGTTCCCAGGACAACGCTATGGCCGAGTCATGCAGACCATACACGAGGATGATTCCTAAGTTGCTTAAAGCTGCTGCACCACCAGAAAAAAAGATGAGTGAGGCTGCGTTTCACTTCTACAGGAAAAAATCAAACATACCCCAAAACATCCAATCAGGTGACTGTGGTGTCTACACTGTTAAATTCTTAGAGTGTCTAGCTCTAGGACATACAATGGATGGGCTTTGCGATGCAACTGTGGCTCCTATTCGTGTAAAACTTGCGGCTGATATCCTGGAGGAGGCACCACCTGTAGACTTGGCCATACAGGTGTCCGACCCAAACCCACGCAGTAATCCAGACGACAAAGTTCCGTTACAGACAGATTCTTTATAGTCGGATTTGTGTATGCAGTGGTAGATTTATTTTCATTTGGTAGTACACTTATTGGATATTTTGCATACTTTCGAAGGACCATGTTTAGTATCACCATTGGAGTAGATTTAGTGGTCCTTCTGTAGTGTATTGACAACATTTTCAGACTTAATTCCATAAACCTACAATCAGACCATTTTCCTTTCATGGTACACTTATTTTCCTTTGATGGTAGACTTATTTGCTCTTGATGGTAGACTTATTTGCCTTTGATGGTAGACTTATTTGCCTTTGATGGTAGACTTATTTTCTGTATGATGGTAGACTTATTTTCGGTTTGATGGTAGACTTATTTTCTGTATGATGGTAGACTTATTTTCGGTTTGATGGTAGACTTATTTTCTGTATGATGGTAGATTTATTTCTGTTTGATGGTAGACTTCTTTTCCTTTGATGGTAGATTTACTTCTGTTTGATGGTAGACTTATTTTCTCTTTGATAGTAGACTTATTTCTGTTTGATGGTAGACTTATGTGCCTTTAATGGTAGACTTATCTTCTCGTTGATGGTAGATTTACTTCTGTTTGATGGTAGACTTATCTTCTCTTTGATAGTAGACTTATTTCTGTTTGATGGTAGACTTATATTTGTTTGATGGTAGACTTATTTTCGGTTTGATGGTAGACTTATTTTCTGTATGATGGTAGACTTATTTTCGGTTTGATGGTAGACTTATTTTCTGTATGATGGTAGATTTATTTCTGTTTGATGGTAGACTTCTTTTCCTTTGATGGTAGATTTACTTCTGTTTGATGGTAGACTTATTTTCTCTTTGATAGTAGACTTATTTCTGTTTGATGGTAGACTTATGTGCCTTTAATGGTAGACTTATCTTCTCGTTGATGGTAGATTTACTTCTGTTTGATGGTAGACTTATCTTCTCTTTGATAGTAGACTTATTTCTGTTTGATGGTAGACTTATATTTGTTTGATGGTAGACTTATTTTTTGTTTGATGGTAGACGTATAATCTGTTTCCTATGTCTTTCGCAAACATTATGTTAATCAAATTACATAACATAACATTCATGATTAAGCTTTGCAAGTCGCACGATTGTGGCCATGATGAAGACAGTTTGAGCACTTGGGTTCTTTCCTACTTCGTTTCCGAGCCATGGCTATTTCTAAAGCACTTTTAATCCGGGAAAGTCTTGGCCTACCTGGTGGTTCCCGCACAACCGGAGGTTTGCAGACTTTTGTTACCACAATTTCCGGCGCTGGAAGCGCAATATCTCGTGGCATAATACTTTTTGAGTAACCCTTGAACAAGTTCTTTGTATGGAAGTAGGGATGTGCAAGGGCGATCCGTGACTTCTTCACTGTTTCCGCTGCTGCAATGGCATGAACACAAGGAATTCTATCCTTGTCAAACCTTTTGCAAGTACAACTATTTAATGTCAGATTCACCACATGCAATGATGACCCCAACGTTACTTCTATTTCGTTGTCATTAATCTCTTGCACAGTCCAAACCTTAGCGTTCTCAACCCTATCCTGTTTCCGGAAAAAAGCAAACAATTCTACCATCAAACACAAAATAAGTCTACCATGACACAGAAAATAAGTCTACCATCATACAGAAAATAAGTCTACCATCAAACACAAAATAAGTCTACCATGACACAGAAAATAAGTCTACCATCATACAGAAAATAAGTCTACCATCAAACACAAACTAAGTCTACCATGACACAGAAAATAAGTCTACCATCATACAGAAAATAAGTCTACCATAACAAATAATTTACCTGAAGCTGTTTCTCCACCGCAGTGGTCAAGGTTGTGGTCATTAAACTTGCTTTTTTCCTTCTTGTAGCAAACCACCTTGTCAACATCGACCTAATAGTATCCAGAAGTTCCACTATTGGATACCCGCGCGCAGGAGATAGGACCTTATTAATAGATTCCGCTATGTTGCTTGTCAGGAAGTTATATCTATGGCCGGGAAAATGCACACGAGTCCATAAACGAACATCGGCTCCCTCTAAATAAGTATGAAGAGCAGGATACAACGACTCAATCTGCCCAAATAACTCATTAAACTCTTGAAGTGTATATGCCTTCGCTGCCTTCTTCACTAGTCCGAATGATTCTCCACCTTTGAATTTCAGCAAAATGTTTTTATGCAGATGATATGTGCAAATACCACGACAAGCACGCGGGTATACCTTCCCAATCGCCTTCGATATTGATCTATGCCTATCTGAGATAATCGCAAGACCTTCATCATCTGCTATTACTCGGCTTAACTGTCTAAAGAACCACTCCCAAGACTCATCATTCTCAGTATCAACAACACCGAAAGCGATAGGAAATATGTTAAAATTTCCATCTTGTGTCGTGGCAATCAGTAAAGTACCTTTGTACTTACCTTTCAAATATGTCCCATCCACCACAACTACCTTCCTCATATACTTGAAACCATGTATGCTTGCACCAAATGCAAGGAAAAGAAACTTGAACCTATTTTCACCATCGACTTCCAGCTTTATAAGTGTCCCTGGATTAGCTCTCCTTGTGACGCCCGTGAACCATTTTTTTTAGTAAAATGGAGGGGCTGTCGATCGACACACATGGTGTCTGTCGATCGACAGGGCTCTTAAGGGCTGTCGATCGACACACCTAGTGTCTGTCGATCGACAGGTGCTCGAATTGGTTGGTTTTCTGGTTCGATTTAAGTCGTTCAATTGGACCGGGCCGGTTTGGGTAAACCCTAGGGCTTCGTATTTAAGAGTTTTTGGCCGCATTTGAGCGAACCAAAGTCCCAAAAATCAGAAACAGAGAGTTTGAGAGGAGTTTCTCTTGTTCCTGATAGTTTGTGATTAGGGTTTCGTTCTTGATCGATTTGAGGTGGAATTTCGTGGTGGTTGTTGCTGAATTCGTGCCTAGCCTCAATTCTACCGGAATCTAACCGAAAATCTAAGGTGAGTGCGTGACCATGGCTTCTGGGCCGGTGGATTCGTTAGGGTTGTATGGTGGTAGGTTAAACTAGTTGATTGTGATGATTGATGTTGTTTCTGTGTGTTTTGTGGTGTATGGATTGTTGGATTGTGTATGTTGTGCAGGTTTCGTGTTATCGCAGAGGAGGAATCGATCCGAGAGGATAATTGATCGATCTCCTATGAATCTGCGACGACCTGTCGATCGACAGCCCTAGGGTGTGTCGATCGACAGGGTCACACGAGGCTGTCGATCGACACCTAGAGGTTGTGTCGATCGACAGGTGATCGAGGAGCTGTCGATCGACACCTAGAGGTTGTGTCGATCGACAGGGTCCTGTGGAGCTGTCGATCGACAGGCACCGTGGGTGTGTCGATCGACAGGCGTGAACAGGGCTGTCGATCGACACCTAGTGGTAGTGTCGATCGACAGGCTGCCTGTTGGGCTGTGGTTGAGCCGTGTTGTTGTGTTTGTTTTGTGAATTGTTTGATGCGTGTTTGCCTGAGCGGATCCATCGCGTCTGTGTGCGCAGTCGTAGATGGGAGGACCGTCTCACTGGGTATTTGTGATAATACTCACGCATCTCTTTTAACCATGTGGTGCAGGTAAAGGCAAATTGTGATCGTGGAATCATGGCAACGAAGAGGGAGATGATCTAGGGTCTCGTGTTGGGTGTTGCTGTGTGATTTTTGTTATGGTTTCCATTTCTGTTTAGAACTCCGCTAGGTTGCTGGTTTTATTGTATTGGAATTTGAGTTGAACTGGTTTAGTGTTTTTAATGGAATTAGCATGTTTGGTTTTAGTGTGTTATCCGCTGGTTGCTTGTTTGTGTGGCTTGGTTGTGGAGGACAAGCATTTATGGGAATGCTAGTCTGAGACTAAGAGCTTATTGTTTTAAAAAAAAAAAAAAAAAAAAAAACGGGTCGGGTCGTTTCAGTTTGGTATCAGAGCCCTTACGGTTTTAGGACGGGCTAGAACTGCTAGGATTGAATTTGGTAAATTGCAATTCTGTGAGTTTGGGGGTTCTAGATCATCTTCCTTCGAGCCTTCAAAGAGATTCCACGGTAAGTGTTGATTGTTGTGTTTTGAGTCTTTCTAGTGCTTAGTTAGGCTGCTTGTGAATGCAGTGAGATGACTAGAGCTACTAGAGGACGTGGTCGTGGGGGCCGAGGCCGAGGGCGTGGACTCGTTGAGGAGCCAGTCGTGAGCGAGGTTCAGAGTTCCGCGCATGGGCCTGCGGCAGGTCAGCAGTCGGTGCATGATGGACAGACTGCCAGTGTGACTGCCAGTGTGGGGGCCAGTGTGGGTCCTGTAGGGGCTGGTTTGGGTCCTGTTGAGGCTGGTGGTGCTGGTGGTGCTGGTCCAGCTGTGGGTGCGGTTGCGGCCGCGGGTGTAGCCCAAGCTAGAGATGATCGTCTGGCTGACCTGCTGACACAGTTGTTGGAGCGGTTACCGGGTGCGGTGCCAGTGCAGGCTCCAGTGGTGCCACGTGTGGCAGAGGTGCAGCCGAGGGCTGCGGTTGCTGAGGAGGTTCCGTCATATATTCGTATGATGGAGCAGATGCAGAGGATCGGTACGGGTTCTTTTGCGGGCAGTGTGAAGCCTGAGGAGGCTGATGAGTGGCGGATGCGAGTGGAGCGGAACTTTCGTTCGATTAGGTGTCCCGAGGGATACAAGGTTGACTTGGCGGTCCATTATTTGGACGGTGATGCACATCTCTGGTGGAGGAGTGTAGCGGCTAGGTGGGCCGGGACTGCGATGGCGTGGTCGGATTTTGTGACGGAGTTCAACTCCAAGTTCTTTCCTCAGGAGGCGTTGGATCGTTTAGAGGCGAGGTTCTTGGACTTGACTCAGGGCACGAGGTCGGTGCGGGAGTATGACGTGGAGTTTAACAGACTCCTGGGTTATGCTGGTAGGAGCTTCGAGGATGAGCAAGCTCAGGTTCGGAGGTTCTTGCGAGGACTTCGTCCGGATTTACGGACTCGGTGCAGAGGCATCAGGTTCGCGAGCAGAGTAGAGTTGGTAGAGGTGGCTGCTCAGATCGAGGAGGATCTGAGGGAGCAGGCTGCGATCGTGGTTCCAGCTGTTCAGCCTCGGAGGCCTCAGCAGCAGCAGGTGCAGCAGGCAGGTCCGGGCAAAGGCGGCAAGCCTGCGCAGGGACAGAAGAGGAAGTGGGAAGGTGCTTCGGGATCGGGCCAAAGTGGCCGAGGCTGCTACATTTGTGGGAGTCTAGACCACCAGAGGGCGAGTTGCCCGAAGCGGAGTGAGGTTCGAGGAGTTCGGACGTGCTATCAGTGTGGTGAGTCGGGGCACATCAGACCGAACTGTCCGAAGTTGCAGCCGTTGGCAGTGGCAGTGGTCCAGCCAGTAGCTCAGTATGGGCCGGTGCAGCCTTTGGATCAGATCGCGGCGATGGAGCGTCCGCCGGCTATAGCAGCGCCGGGAGAACCGAGCTCTAGACCGATCACAGGAACCTTGTTTGTAGGTGGGTGTGAATCCCACGTGTTGTTTGATTCTGGAGCATCGAATTGCTTCATTACTCCGGACCATGCTGAGAGAAGTGGTATCCGGAGTGACGCTGGTGAGCGGACTGGACCGGTTATGGTTGCTGGAGGTGGATTTCTAGCTACGCATGGCCGGGCGAAGGAGGTGGACATTCTGGTAGCGGGAGAGTTGATGCCAGCTGACTTGGTGATTAGTCCGGTGGAACTGTACGATGTTATCCTTGGTATGGATTGGTTGAATCGGTACAGAGTCCATCTGGATTGTCATCGGGGTCGAGTGGTATTTGAACGTGAAGGTGGTAGGTTGGTTTATCAAGGAGTGAGACCGACTTCAGGTAGTCTTGTGATCTCCCTTGTTCAAGCTGAGGCGATGATTGAGAGGGGTTGCGAGGCTTACTTGGCCACGATTGTGATGCCGGAAGCTGTTGGTGGGGTTGCTGTGAGAGACATTCGGGTCGCTCGGGATTTTGAAGATGTCTTTCAGTCGTTGCAGGGATTACCGCCATCTCGGTCGGATCCTTTCACGATTGAGTTAGAACCCGGAACGACGCCGTTGTCTAAGGCGCCTTACCGAATGGCTCCAGCAGAATTAGCGGAACTGAAGAAGCAGCTAGAGGATTTGTTAGAGAAGGGGTTTATTCGACCAAGTACTTCACCGTGGGGAGCACCGGTGTTGTTTGTGAAGAAGAAAGATGGTAGTTTCCGGTTGTGCATCGATTATCGAGGTCTTAACCGAGTCACTGTGAAAAACAAGTATCCTCTTCCGAGAATTGATGAGTTGTTAGATCAGTTGAGAGGGGCTACTTGGTTTTCTAAGATTGACTTGGCATCCGGTTACCACCAGATTCCGATCGACGAAGCAGATGTTCGGAAGACGGCTTTCAGGACTCGGTATGGGCATTTTGAGTTTGTAGTGATGCCATTCGGGTTAACGAATGCACCTGCGGCGTTTATGAGATTGATGAACGGAGTTTTCCGGGAGTATCTGGATGAGTTCGTAATCATTTTCATCGATGATATTCTGGTTTACTCGAAGAGTCAGGAGGAACATGAGGTTCATTTGAGGAGAGTTCTGGAGAAGTTGCGGGAACAGAAGCTGTTTGCGAAGTTGAGTAAGTGCAGTTTCTGGCAGAGAGAGATGGGATTTTTGGGTCACATCGTTTCTGCAGAAGGAGTTTCTGTGGATCCGGCAAAGATTGAGTCTATCCGAGATTGGCCTAGGCCGAGGAATGCAACTGAGATCAGGAGTTTTCTTGGGTTGGCAGGCTATTATCGGAGATTCGTCAAGGGTTTTGCGAGTATGGCTCAGTCTATGACGAAGCTGACGGGAAAGGATGTTCCTTTTGTGTGGTCGGCTGAGTGTGAGTTGAGCTTCGCGAAGCTGAAGACGATGTTGACTAGTACACCAGTACTGGCGTTACCTGAACCGGGTGAGCCTTATGTGGTGTACACAGATGCTTCGGGAGTTGGTTTGGGTTGTGTGCTGATGCAGCAGGGTAAGGTGATTGCTTATGCTTCAAGGCAGTTGAGGAAGCACGAGGGCAATTATCCTGTTCATGACTTAGAGCTGGCTGCAGTGATCTTCGCGTTGAAAATCTGGAGGTCTTACTTGTATGGTGGCAGAGTTCAGGTGTTCACTGATCATCATAATCTGAAGTACATTTTTACTCAGCAGAATTTAAATGTACGACAGAGGCGATGGTCAGAGTTGTTGGCTGATTACGACTTGGACATTGTTTACCATCCGGGTAAGGCTAACACTGTAGCTGATGCCCTTAGTCGGAGGAGGTATGATTCATCTCAGGAGCGGGATGTGGAGAATCTGGTGAGTGTACTTAGTACTTTGAGGTTATGTGTTACTTCAGAGGAACCGTTGGGGTTAGCGGCGGCAGATCAGGCGGATCTATTGAGCAGGATCCGAGTAGCTCAGGAGCAGGATCCGGTGTTGTTAGATCTCTCCAAGGCTACTGGTTCCGAATATAAGGTTTCTGCTAACGGGACTATCTTAGTGCATGGACGAGTCTGTGTTCCCAAGGATGAGGACTTGAGGCAGGAAATTCTGAGAGAAGCTCATGCGAGTAAGTTTTCGATTCATCCGGGAGCGACTAAGATGTATAGGGATCTGAAGAGGTACTATCATTGGGTCGGGATGAAGAGAGATGTGGCAGATTGGGTTGCAGCTTGCAATGTGTGTCAGTTGGTGAAGGCTGAGCACCAAGTTCCTAGTGGCTTATTGCAGAGTCTACCCATTCCAGAGTGGAAGTGGGACATGATCACTATGGATTTCGTGGTAGGGTTGCCGGTTTCTCGGACCTATGACGCGATTTGGGTGATTGTGGATCGTCTGACTAAGTCAGCACATTTTCTGGCCATTAAGAAGACAGACGGAGCGGAGGTCTTGGCTAAGAAGTATGTGAAGGAAATTGTGAGGTTGCATGGAGTGCCAGCGAGTATTGTGTCGGATCGAGATCCGAGGTTTGCTTCAGTGTTTTGGAGAGCTTTTCAGGCTGAGATGGGCACTAAGGTGCACATGAGTACAGCTAATCATCCGCAGACGGATGGGCAGTCCGAAAGGACGATTCAGACACTGGAAGATCTGTTGAGGATGTGCGTGCTAGATTGGGGTGGTCATTGGGCGGATCACTTGAGTTTGGTGGAGTTCGCATATAACAACAGTTTTCAGGCGAGTATCGGAATGGCTCCTTTTGAGGCGTTGTATGGGAGGCCATGTCGTACTCCGCTATGTTTTACCCAAGTGGGGGAGAGGAGCATCTTCGGGGCTGATTTTGTTCAGGAGACGACAGAGAAGATCCGTGTTGTGAAGCTGAACATGAAAGAGGCTCAGGATCGGCAGAAGAGTTATGCCGATAGGAGGAGGAAAGAGTTGGAGTTTGCAGTCGGAGATCGAGTGTATCTCAAGATGGCGATGATGCGGGGTCTGAACAGGTCCATATCCGAGGATAAGCTGAGTACGAGGTACATGGGTCCATTCCGGGTGGTGGAACGTGTGGGACCAGTTGCTTATCGGTTGGAGCTGCCTCCGATTATGGAGAAATTCCATGATGTGTTTCACGTTTCGAAACTCAGGAGATGCTTGCATGCTTCTGAGGAGGTAGCAGTGACGATTCCCGCAGATCTTCAGCCAAATCTGACTGTTGGGATGAGGCCGGTTAGGATCCTTGAGAGAAGTATCAAGGTTCTGCGCCGGAAGAGAGTGCCGTTGTTGAGAGTCTTGTGGGACTGTGACGGTATTCAGGAGGAGACTTGGGAACCAGAGGCAAAGATGAAAACGAAGTTCAAGAAGTGGTTCGAGAAGCAAGCAGAAGAGTGAATTCGTTTTTCTTTGTGGTTTCCAGTTTCAGTTTTGGTTGTGGATTTTTGTATTTTCATTAAAGTGTAATGATTATGACATTTTTCCAGTGAATAAGAAAGTGTTTTTCTTATGTGTTTGACTTTGAGAGTCATGTGTTTGTGGTTAGAGAACCCCGAAATGGAAGTTTTATTGCGGATAGAACTTGCCAGTTTCGGTGGGGACTCTAACGGGTTGTGTGTGTGTGTGTGTAGAGTCTCGGAATAGAAGTTTTACGGAGGTTATGACTGTCTAGTTCCGGAGAGACTCTGCGGGGACATCCGGGGTGAGGGATGGTCCGGGTGATCTGTGATGATCACGTTTGTGATGGTATTCCGGGAGGGGAATATCATGTGAGACCTTAGGAGGTAGTTCCGGTCAGAGGTGCATTATAGACGTTAGGAATTGATTGCGTAGCTCAGAGTTAGACCTCGGTCTTTCTTGGCAGATCTTGAGAGATGCGTCTCTCCGGGGGACAGTGGGTTCCCTGCATACCGATCGATCGTCAGGACTGCGCGGACTGAGATCGTGAGGGTATGGGGATGGTTTTGGAGGTTGCGACCTCTGGCAGATCTCTGCATACCGAGAGCTTGATAGACTGTGTGTCTTGATGGATTGAGGTGTGTGGAGGTGGTTGAGTATCGAGCACCGTCAGGACTGCGCGGACTGAGGTGGGTTGATACTAGACACCTAGAGCTGAGGGGTGACGATCCCGAAGCTAGATGGTGGTTATGAGCTATGGGCAATCAATGTCTGAGACGGGTCTATATGCATAGGACGGATGTGAACCTCGGGAAGGTCTGGGAGATGTAGTCTCCGGTGTTGCTGGCGGGTTAGGCCAGGGTAGATTGGTGGGTAGTGTTAGAGGATTCGAGGACGAATCCAGTGTTAGTGGGGGAGAATTGTGACGCCCGTGAACCATTTTTTTTAGTAAAATGGAGGGGCTGTCGATCGACACACATGGTGTCTGTCGATCGACAGGGCTCTTAAGGGCTGTCGATCGACACACCTAGTGTCTGTCGATCGACAGGTGCTCGAATTGGTTGGTTTTCTGGTTCGATTTAAGTCGTTCAATTGGACCGGGCCGGTTTGGGTAAACCCTAGGGCTTCGTATTTAAGAGTTTTTGGCCGCATTTGAGCGAACCAAAGTCCCAAAAATCAGAAACAGAGAGTTTGAGAGGAGTTTCTCTTGTTCCTGATAGTTTGTGATTAGGGTTTCGTTCTTGATCGATTTGAGGTGGAATTTCGTGGTGGTTGTTGCTGAATTCGTGCCTAGCCTCAATTCTACCGGAATCTAACCGAAAATCTAAGGTGAGTGCGTGACCATGGCTTCTGGGCCGGTGGATTCGTTAGGGTTGTATGGTGGTAGGTTAAACTAGTTGATTGTGATGATTGATGTTGTTTCTGTGTGTTTTGTGGTGTATGGATTGTTGGATTGTGTATGTTGTGCAGGTTTCGTGTTATCGCAGAGGAGGAATCGATCCGAGAGGATAATTGATCGATCTCCTATGAATCTGCGACGACCTGTCGATCGACAGCCCTAGGGTGTGTCGATCGACAGGGTCACACGAGGCTGTCGATCGACACCTAGAGGTTGTGTCGATCGACAGGTGATCGAGGAGCTGTCGATCGACACCTAGAGGTTGTGTCGATCGACAGGGTCCTGTGGAGCTGTCGATCGACAGGCACCGTGGGTGTGTCGATCGACAGGCGTGAACAGGGCTGTCGATCGACACCTAGTGGTAGTGTCGATCGACAGGCTGCCTGTTGGGCTGTGGTTGAGCCGTGTTGTTGTGTTTGTTTTGTGAATTGTTTGATGCGTGTTTGCCTGAGCGGATCCATCGCGTCTGTGTGCGCAGTCGTAGATGGGAGGACCGTCTCACTGGGTATTTGTGATAATACTCACGCATCTCTTTTAACCATGTGGTGCAGGTAAAGGCAAATTGTGATCGTGGAATCATGGCAACGAAGAGGGAGATGATCTAGGGTCTCGTGTTGGGTGTTGCTGTGTGATTTTTGTTATGGTTTCCATTTCTGTTTAGAACTCCGCTAGGTTGCTGGTTTTATTGTATTGGAATTTGAGTTGAACTGGTTTAGTGTTTTTAATGGAATTAGCATGTTTGGTTTTAGTGTGTTATCCGCTGGTTGCTTGTTTGTGTGGCTTGGTTGTGGAGGACAAGCATTTATGGGAATGCTAGTCTGAGACTAAGAGCTTATTGTTTTAAAAAAAAAAAAAAAAAAAAAAACGGGTCGGGTCGTTTCACTCCTAATCATGTATAAGTACGTGGGAAGTCCTTCGTACCCATTCTCAGCGCTTCCTCTAACCAATTGCCTTGCATACTTTAATGCTCGATGGGCTTTCCAATACTCAACCTGTAACCATCCAATCAGAAAATAAGTCTACCATCAACAAGAAAATAAGTCTACCATCAAACACAAAATAAGTCTACCATCAACATCAACATGAAAATAAGTCTACCATCATACAGAAAATAAATCTACCATCAAACAGAAAATAAGTCTACCATCATACAGAAAATAAGTCTACCATCAAACCGAAAATAAGTCTACCATCATACAGAAAATAAGTCTACCATCAAACCGAAAATAAGTCTACCATCATACAGAAAATAAGTCTACCATCATACAGAAAATAAGTCTACCATGACACACAAAATAAGTCTACCATCAAACAGACAATAAGTCTACCATCAAACTAAAATAAGTCTACCATCGGTTAAAGTACCTTTATTCTGAAACGTTTCCTTATAGCATCGGCAACATGACTTGGCAAGACTGTTGGTCCAACACCACCAATGAAATCTTTGTAGAGACGACCTAACACCTGATACGTTGCTTTACGAGCACGGGTTGAACGATCAGTCACAGAACAAGAGTGGTTTCCATTATAAGTCTTGATATGGAAACTGGGACTGTCTCCAATAGTTGAAGCACGAACCCTCCACGTACATCCTTCCACCCAACAACTAACCGTCAACAACGTTGGAGTTGAGTGTCCGACGTTAAAGTCAAACTTACGTGCAACAGAAATAATCTCCAATCTCCTCTCCAACTCCTCTTTTGTGGCATAACGTTGCCCAACCGCTAAGTCTACCGACCTCATTTCTAACTTCACGCCATCTGGAATGGATGGTAGACCCCTTTTCTTCGGTGGTAGAGTTTCCATGGCGGCGTCGTCGTCATCATCTGAAAGTCTACCACGCCTCCCGTATTCATCATCGTCCGAGCTTGCACCGTCTGAATCGTCGCAATAGTCAAATCTACAATCATCATCTTCATCATCTTCATCATCTTCATCTATAGGTTCTCCCTTCCTGCATCCACTTCTCTCTCTTTTAAACTGTTTTTTTGCTTTTTCACTAATCTCCACGCATAGACGAATCATTTCCTTCTTATGTTGTTGTACAAAACTCTTGAACTGTCTTGAATTTGCAACGAAAATCGGTGGTGTATCTACAGCGAAGCTTGGTAAAAGGTAACTCAATTTTACCTCAAAAATTTGTTCATCGATTCCGAAATCTTCATACACCATTCGAAGGAAATTGTTGAACGAGGTTGCATGATCTAACCCAAGAACTCTACCACCTTTTGAGTTGTCAACCTCGAACGCCCATCCATTCTTCGAAAAACTCCATCTACCACAGACAAGAACAATTTGTTCCATTGGACCTCGTTCAAGTTCACTCCAACAAGTTCACTCCTTCGAAAAGCACTTTAGAAAACAAGGAAAGTTAAAAAAATCACTTCGCAAAGATCAACCTATGCGGCTGGAAACCCTAGTTCATCACCATTGTTGCTGGTTTTCGTGCAGTCTATTTTGAAAGGGTAAAATCGACATTTCCGTTCCCTGCAAATAACTCTACCACCTACCACAATAAGTCTACCATCAAACAGAAAATAAGTCCACCATTAAAAAAAATAAGTCTACCATCAAACAGAAAATAAGTCTACCATAACAAAACAAAATCTACCATCAAACAGAAATAAGTCTACCATCAAACAAAAACAATACTACCATCGAACAGAAAATAAGTCTACCATCAAACACAAAATAAGTCTACCACCAAGTACAATAAGTATACGGTTATAACAAATAAGTCTACCGTCACTAAGTTCGAAAATAAGTCTACCACCACTATAAATTCCTAAACAGTAAATAAGTCTACCACCAAGTACTATAAGTCTACCACTATCACAAATAAGTCTACCGTCACTAACTTCGAAAAATAAGTCTACCCGCTATGGGAAAATAAGTCTACCGCAGATAAAATAAGTCTACCGTTCGGAAATAAACAAGTCTACCACCAAAGGAGACACAATAAGTCTACCGCTCAAAAATAAGTCTTCCGCCACATAAATTCCTAAACATAAAATAAGTCTACCACCAAGTACAAGAAGTCTACCGTTATAACAAATATGTCTACCGTTATAACAAATAAGTCTACCGCAGATAAAATAAGTCTACCGTTCGGAAATAAACAAGTCTACCACCAAAGGAGACACAATAAGTCTACCGCTCAAAAATAAGTCTTCCGCCACATAAATTCCTAAACATAAAATAAGTCTACCACCAAGTACAAGAAGTCTACCGTTATAACAAATATGTCTACCGTTATAACAAATAAGTCTACCGTAACTAAGTTCGAAAATAAGTCTACCACCACTATAAATTCCTAAACAGAAAATAAGTCTACCACCAAGTACAATAAGTCTACCGCTATCACAAATAGGTCTACCGTCACTAAGTTCGAAAATAAGTCTACCACCACTATAAATTCCGAAACAGAAAATAAGTCTACCACCAACAACAATAAGTCTACCGCTATCACAAATAGGTCTACCATCACTAAGTTAGAAAATAAGTCTACCACCACTGTAAATTCCTAAACAGGAAATAAGTCTACCACCAACAACAATAAGTCTACCGCTATCACAAATAAGTCTACCAAATGTCTAATGTGAAAAAAAGTCTACCGTCACTAAGTTTGATAAAAAGTCTACCATCACTAGACCAGGGTAAAAACAAATCTACCGCTTCTATCGCTAAAAACGCATAAGTCTACCACCATTGATCCTAAAAAAATAAGTCTACCAGTCAACGGTTGGTTTCGTTGACCGAAAATACGAAATAAGTCTACCGCTAACTATAAGTCTACCACTACGACAATAAGTCTACCACTACTAAACACATAATAAATCTACCACCACGCTAAAAAAGTCTACCGCAAAAAATAAGTCTACCGCTACTAAAATAAGTCTACCATCACTATAAATCTACCGCTGCTATGACTAAAAATCTACCACCAAAGAAAACGAATCTACCAGTCAAAAATAAATCTACCATCGAAGAAAAATAAATCTACCGCTGAAAATAAGTCTACGAAAATAAATCTACCATTCGAAGAATAAGTCTACCGCAGAAAATAAGTCTACCGCTACGGGAAAATAAGTCTACCGCAGAGAAAATAAGTCTACCGTTCGGAAATAAGTCTACCACCAAAGGAGACACAATAAGTCTACCGCTTAAAATTAAGTCTACCGCTCCTCAAATAAGTCTACGGACAAAAAAATAAGTCTACCAGAGCTCAAATAAGTCTACCATCACATAGCGGTAGACTTATTTTTTTTAGGCGGGAAACTTTCGCGCCTACGCGGCGCATTTCATTAATGGCATTTTTGTAAATACGTTTTTTGTTATCAAAGGAAAAAGGGTAAAACGGACTCGAAATTAGCCCCAGTAATTAAAATCTAAGAAGGTTGTTTGAGTAAGGCCAAAATCTAAGAAGGTTATTCTAGTAAGTCTCCCATAAATCAATAACCATTTCTTACCAAGTGAGACGTTGTGAAAAAGAGAGTTTTCTAAAAAAAATGTGCATCTTTAAGTCTTCCAAGTGAGAAGTTATTTAACATATTCGATGACCTAAAAAAAGATTATTGTTTAAGAAT
Source organism: Arabis alpina (assembly GCA_900128785.1). Lineage (NCBI taxonomy): Eukaryota > Viridiplantae > Streptophyta > Magnoliopsida > Brassicales > Brassicaceae > Arabis > Arabis alpina. The sequence goes on from LT669793.1 coordinate 25,617,130, forward strand.
ATAAAAGTCCCGACAAAAAAAAAGAAGAATATAAAAGTCAAAATTGAACATTTTGAACATATGGTGGAAAAGTCATATAAGCAAAATTTAATTAGATAATAACAAAAAAAATGACCCAAGCTATTTTAAATAATAATAAACATTCGCCAAAAAAATAATAATAAACAAATCTTTGTTTTTAAATAATGTTCATAATTTTTTTATTATAAATTAAATGATGTTTTCACTACTTTATACTTTAAATTGTTTTTATTTTGGTTAAATTATGTTTAAAAACATAATAATTGATCTTTTATTTTTTTTAAACAATAAAAATTAAAAAATCTTTAATTGGTGTTCATAATCCTTAAATATCAAAATTATGCATCTTTGAGTCATTACCAAATGAGTTTTGAACAATAAATAGTTTTTAAGATTTCGTAAAATTATGCATCTTTGAATCTTTTAATTTGATTTTTTTTTTTTAAAGTAACTAGTTTCCGCCAAAAAAATATACGAGTTTTATCGTTAACCTTAATAAAAATACTTGTTTAATCATATAGAAGTCAAAATTCAACATTGTGAACATTTACATAGAAAACTTCTTACATTGAAAACTTAATTCAATAATAATTTTTGACCAAAAAAACTCATTTTAAAATAATAATAAACACATATACATATAAAAAAGTTTCACCTCTATATACTCACAAGTCACAACAACATACTCTATCTCAAAACGATAACAACAAATGTCGTTTTCCTCCTTCACCGAGATGCTTCCATTTCCATGGCTACTTCTTCTCCTTTCACTTCTCATCCTCTTCTTCAAAACCTTTCTTCTTCCTTCTCCTAAAAACCTTCCTCCATGTCCACCACGTTTACCTCTACTAGGAAACATCCACCAACTCGGAAACCTCCCTCACCGAAACCTTAGAGATCTCTCTCTCAAATACGGACCAGTCATAACCGTCTTCCTCGGAAATGTCCGTACAGTAGTTGTCCACTCTCCCGACACAGCAGAAGAAGTTCTAAAACTTCACGATTCCGATTGTTGTACTCGACCTAAGTTATCAATCACAAAAAGCTTCTTCTATAACGGACTTGGTCTAGGGTTTACTCAATGGGGTGATTACTACAAAGACGTGAGAAAACTCTGTGTTCTTGAACTTTTCTCTGTTAAACGAGCAAACTCGTTTCGAAATCTGAGAGAAGAGGAACTGACTCGAGTCATTAAGTCGTTATCTAACTCAGCTGATTCTGGATCTTCTGTAGATCTTAGTGCGAAGCTGATTCACTTCGTCGCGAGTTTTACTTGTAGAATGGCTTTTGGATTGAGCTTTCTCGGAAGTGGTATTGATAACGAGAGGTTTTTAGAAGTGTTCACGGAAGCGAATAGAGTGATAGGAAAATTTGCTGCGGCTGATATTTTTCCGGTGTTTGGGTGGATCATTGATCGGATATCGGGTCTTGAATCGAGTAGGAAGAAGAGTTTTCGAGATCTTGATACGTTTTATCAGAAAGCTATTGTTGATCATAGGGAAAATAGGAAAATGGAAGAAGAACGTGAAGATCTTATTGATGTGTTGCTTAAGTTACAGAGTCAAGAAACCAAACTTGGTTCTACAATGATTACTGATAAACATATTAGAGCTATTATTATGGATTTGTTCGTAGCAGGTGTAGATACATCTGCTATAAGTATGGATTGGGCATTGGCAGAGATTGCAAGACATCCAAGAGTGATGAAGAAAGTACAAACCGAGATTCGTGAACTCGTTGGAGATAAAGGGAAAGTGAGTCACGAGGATCTTGAGGGTTTAGTGTATATGAAAATGGTGATCAAGGAGACTTGGAGATTACACGCACCGAGTCCGATTCTGATTCCAAGAGAGGCAATATCTAAATTCGAGATCAAGGGGTATGATATTTACCCTGGAACGCGGATTCATGTTAATACATGGGCGATAGGACGTAACCCTGATGTGTGGAAGGATCCTGATGATTTTATACCAGAGAGGTTTATGGATAGTAGTGTGGATGCAAAAGGGACGCATTTTGAGTTATTGCCGTTTGGGAGCGGAAGAAGAGGTTGTCCGGCGATGAACGTGGGATTAAGTACGGTGGAGTATACATTGGCGAATCTTTTGTATCATTTTGATTGGAAAGTGATGGAGGAAGTAAGTGTTGAAGAAGCTCCTGGTCTCACTAGCCATAGGAAGCATCCTCTTCACCTTGTTCCTGTTAATGTCATAAACCGCAAGTGTTAGTGTTTTTAAAAATATGCAAAACGCAGTTTGCAAAGAATAAGGATGTAATAAAGTGATGCTTTCTTCGACGCTTTCTTAACAATTTTCTCAAGTAAAGATGGTTTCTCGATCTCTTTTTAGGTGAAAGAATTGTATGCAAATCTCAACTTTTTCATTCTAATGAGGAAACGGTGAATGCTAAAACAGAGGTACTGCTCCAACACAATGGTAGATTGTCCTTTTTAATCAACTTACATAGTTTTGGTTGTCTAGTTTTGGCTAGCACGAGGCCCTAAGTGGCCAAGCATTGTTGAAGACGTTGAAGGTAAGAAAATTTTGAGACAATTATATGCACGGCATACAGCAAAGGACTCTTTATTCAACATCTCATAGTTTTACTTTTCATAAAAAGAAGATCATCTAAAACACCATAACTTTTGAGACCTTATTAAACTAGCAATCACTTCAACATCCGGAAAACAGTAGGGTCTCTCTCTCTCTTCTCTCTATCCAGGTTTCATTCAAGAAGATGAATTAGTTTGCACCCATTCAACAAGCGTGGCAACACCAAACCCAGTCCCAGACTTCTTCTTATCGTTCCACACCGGTCCAGCCATGTCTATATGCATCCATTGCACCTTCTCGCTCACAAACTGAGAAAACCACAAAAAATAGCAGATGGTTTTGTTATTTTCATCACTTTTGTAATCAGAAACATGTATAGTCTTCAAAAGAGATTTGTTTTCACCTGTTTCAAGAAGAGAGCTGCGGTGATTGAGCCTCCTGCACGACCGCCTGTGTTGACCATATCAGCCACTCCAGACTTCATCATCTCCCAATAGCTATCTTCTAATGGCATCCTCCACAACTTCTCTCCACTCTTCTCTGATGCAGCAATCACTTCCTTTGCAAGCTCATCGCTTGGTGTATAGATCCCTGCCAAGTGAAGAACACCAAACAATCATCATGAGAAATGTTTATTAAAGAATCCCCAACTCAAAACCGAGGCAAAGATAAATGGTTTCATCAGGGATATTTAGCTCTTATGTACCTGCAATTGATGTTCCAAGAGCAATAACGCAGGCCCCAGTCAACGTAGCGAGGTCAACAATCTGCAAATTATTTCACAATTGTTAGCACATAATGTAACAGAAACAATTTCCTTTAGCTTCTATTTATAAATACCAAAGAAAAACATTAACGCGATACCTTATCGACGCCCTGGTTACAAGCATACACTAGAGCATCTGCAAGTGTTAGACGACCTTCAGCATCTGTGTTGTTGACCTGCACACACCATTGCCAACGATTAGCATGGCATAGAAAAAACAGCAAAGGCTCAAACCTTTAGAAAAAAAGCTATGATACCTCAATGGTCTTTCCGTTGGAGGCTGTGATAACATCTCCAGGTCTCATTCCGGTTCCACTAATCATATTCTCACAGGCTGCAACGATGAAATGAACCTGATTGTGGAAGACCAATTGGTTAGTTACGTTATGAAACTCTAGCTTCAAAGAATCTGATAGGAGAAACTAACCTCAACACCAGGAGGTTTAATCTCACCAATGGCTTTCGCAGCACCAAGAACAGCAGCTGAACCGCCCATATCGAATTTCATGAGCTCAATTGAGCAGCCAGGTCCAGTCTTAATGTTGTAGCCACCACTGTAAACACAACACAATCGATTAACAACAAATAAAACAACAAGAAACAGGGACCAATACGTAACAGCGTAAATTTCAAAGCAATAAAGAAGAGGAATGATTACCTGTCAAAGGTCAATCCTTTTCCAACAAGTGCAAGTTTGGTCTTAACAGAACCACTGGAAGGTTTATAGACAAGGTGAATGAAATGAGGGCGATTAGCCGACGCTTCAGCAACTGCTAGATACGAACCCATCTTCAATTCTTTGCATTGCTCTTCGTTCAAGATATTTGCAGTGAAGACATCACTGTACGTAGAAGCCAGTTTTGCTGCTTCCTCAGCTAGTACAGCTGATAATATACAAAACCATAGCAAATCAGGACTCACACTAGACACACATGACAACGTTAAACCCACAAATGTTCAAGGAAACGAATCCATACCAGGAGTAAGCACATTGGCAGGAGAATTTGTAAGCTCTCTTCCGAAAATTACGCCGTAAGAAACATCTTCAGCATACTTGAGCTTCTTTTCAAGTTCAGGTCCAGTTCCAAACCCAATGATATCAACAGATTTCAAAGCTGGTTTCTTTGATTCAGACTTATACCTACCATCTTCAAACAATCCAAGCACTATGCCTATTCAACAAGTAAACAAATAAACCCCAAATCAGTTCCAAAGACTCCAACTTGTGTTAATACTAATTCAAGAATACAAACTTACCTGAAGCTATAGCTGATGCAGAACTAAGCTTAGATTCATCAGCAACACTTTCAGGTGAAGCAAGCACAATAGCAACAGTACTAGACTGAGAAGCTTTAGTAGTAACACCAACAGCTTCACCAAAGCTCTGAAAAGCAGCCGGAGATGAAACAGATTGTCCAAGACCAATCAAACCGACCCGTTTCGATGCTAAACCAGGAAGTCTAAGAACAATAGATTGACCTGGTTTACCAGTGAAATCCTCTTCAGATGTAACTTCAGTCAATAGTCCACTCAAGTGAGTATCAAGCTTGTTCAAGATCGGATTCAAGAACTTTGAGGTACTACTATCTTTGGTCAAGTCTTTTTCCGTTACACCAACAACGAGTATGTCTCCTTTCCATTCCGTTACACCGATCTCCTTCGCAGCGAACGAGATCTGCTCCGGACAATTCAACAATACATAAAAATCAAAACTTTAAACTCGAATCTCGATCGATTTAACAATACACACGGATCATCGAAGACTAGATCATTGGATTCGAAATTTTGAAACTTCAGGCAAAACCCATCTCAGAATCACAGTAAAAAGCAAAGAGAAACAAGAGGAAGAACCTTAGGAGAGTGAGTGGAGTTGGCTTGAGTGAGGCCGAGAGTGTGGGACATGGTTATGGTTCTTCTTGAAGAAGAAGAGAGAGGTGTGATTGCAGAGACTCAAGGAGGAAGACGAAGGAGAAGAAGCAATGAAAGTGACGGCCATTCAAAGCATTGGTATATATAGAGAGGTAGGAGAAGATGCCGTGTGTGATTGTGTGTTTATCTTTGACGATGATCCGACCCAATCGAGACGGGTTTTAGTATCTGACCCGGTTTTGTGCAAATGATGCACGTGTCTGATGTATATGAGTAGGTAAGGTACATTTCAGTAGTTTGGTCGAGTTCTTTATTTTGTTATCCAATTTTTTAGTCTAAATAGTAGTAACAACTAAATCTGTATAACATAAGATGTAATACCAAGTTTGGTATTATGTTGATGAGAACTTCGGTTGTTCCGGCCAAGGAAGTAGTCTTCGGAGGATTCGTGAACATGTTAGCACTTCATTTGTTTTGTATCTTGAAGAATTGTTTGCTTCTTCTTGGAAGAGGTTATTGCGAGTATTGTCATTCGCTTATTGTATAATTTTTTTGATATACATAGATTGTGTATTTGTGTTACTATTTGAAATTAGTGAAAAGTGTGTGTTTTCTAATTAATATGATTAGAAGGAGATTGTGAAATGGCTCAACTAATACATGGAATCACGAATTGGATTTAGAATCAGACACTTAAGTATTAGAAGGGTCCCGACACTTAAGTATTACAACCTACTTTTTGTTATGTTCTTGATAACATGTCGAAAAGCAAATTCCGAGGGGCTTCCATCTTTTTTTCCAAACCGAATAGTATACTTTTCATGTTTATCATTTGTCCAACTAAAAGACAAATTGATAGATTAGTGTAATATGGAATCTACACCGAACAATATCGATTGTATACTTATAACTCTCAAACAAACCGCATGAAACGATAAGATATTTTCCGGAATACTATTTATAAGAGTTATGGAGATATTCACAAAATTTTAGTTTCATCGGAATACTTTTAACCTTTCAAACGCTTATTGTCAACTGACTGATGGCAGATCCGCATTACACATATCATATATGAGAAATCATTTATAACTTTCCAACTAAAATTCGGAATGACAAACCACTTTCGATTATAGTATAACTTCAACATCCCTATGATACTGTGGTTGGACCCTTACAAAGTTAATTGTTGTTATGATATTTTCGGACATAACAATGTAAATACTCATAAGCGGCTATATTTTCATTGATATATACTTTCTAAGAGAATTAAACTATCCACGAATAATCTATTGGAGATCGAGGAGTTAGTATAATTCATATTTGCTCCACTTCTCGTACAACTGCTATATAAACACTTTTGTGTAATGAAATAGACAAAAGTGCTAAGAGATCATCTTGACTTATTTATCTGATAAGAGACATGACCCCATTATCCAAATGTCCATATTCATGGTATATCTTTTCATGCAAGGAACCTCCTCTTGTTTTCTTTTTTCAATGAAATAGGTATTCATATGTTTATCACCATTTACTATAAAATTTATTTTATTTCATTTCTACATTTATGCCTTTTATTTTGGTTTTTATAATTTTTTTCATTTCTTTCCTTTTCATTTTTATTATTCTCCAACTGGTGACCAGTTACAGCCAAAGTCATCTTCTGAACAGAGCAAAATATTGAAAGCCATCGATTTCATAAACCCCAAGAATAATAAAATGGCCCAGTTGAGTTGTGAAGCCCATGCATGAGAAAGTGCACAGTAGCATCGAGCATTTTCACGAATCTTTAATGGTCTTTGACTCTTGAATCTTGATAATGAATATATAGTCAACTTTGTTTGGTGAACATCATTTGTGTTTAAAGGATGTGTGTAGCTTCAGGGGGTACATATATAGATTCAGGCCCGGTCCAACCGAATATGTGGCACAAGGTAAAAAAAAAATTAAAATAATTATTATTATTTATTTTTTAAAATATTAATCTATAAAAGTATAATAGTTCATAAACTCATATATATATTTTATTTTAATGGTTCAAAACATTTTTATTTATGGCCCAAAATATTTTTTGTATATAGTCTAGATAACTTTTTTACAAAAATGTAGCCCAAAAATTAACAAAAAAAAGTTGGTAGCCCTAGGCCATTGCCTAGCCTGTATCCCCTCTGGGCCGGGCCTGTATAGATTGCTTCCTAAACCATATGATCTAGTCTATTTCTTATGTATCATGTTAATTGATGTTTTAGAGAATTTCTTTTTATACCAAGTTAGTTGTTTTTCATTTTTCAAATTAAAAATTTAATACATTTGTTTTATAATATTTTGTCAACATTTGAATTTCGCACTATTTTTTTGTGATTGGATGAATTAATTTTAGATAAATTTCCTAGAATACAATCCTTTGGATTTTTATTTTCAAAAGTACCACCATTTCTTGAATGTTATAAAAATACCACGGTTTATTAAATGTTTCAAAAATACTACAAATACAAAAATTAATTTTCAAAGGTTTAATATTTAAGTTTTTGGGTTTGGATTAATCATTGCAAAAAGTAGGGTAAATTTTAGGAGGTAGGGTTTGAGTTTATGTTTAGGATTTAGTTTTGAATATTGAAGGTTAATTTTAGTTTTGTGGTTTTTTGGAACTTTTTAAAAATTAGTTTTTTTATTATCATTTAAGAAATGATGGCATTTATTAAAACAAAACTTTAAAGTGTGATATTTTTGAAAATCGTTCCTTTAGATTTATTTAAACAATGAAGGATTTTTTTAATGTGAAAAATACCAAAAATATAATATTTATGTGATTTTTGTAATTTGTGTGTAGTATCTTCAAACATCAAATAATATAATACAAAAGGAGTATTAAAAACCATGATACTGTAAAATTTAAATAGATAAATTTATAATTGTTCATCTCTACATAAAAGAAATTCATATTCTCTCAACTTTTCATATGAGTTCAACGGAAAATCTGTCTATTTCCCCACGAATACTTTGACATACACATATATGGAACCGAATACTTTGCCTCCGTACCAATGTCCATAAATTGAAAATAAGTGTCTATTTGTCCATGAAATCAATTTTGATTCGGTTTCTTGGTTATACAAAACAAAACCGCGAAACCAGAAAATAAACCAAGAAACCCAAAATTTAACCGAACCAGAAACCCGATTTCGTCTGTAACCCGACCTCTTTATAACCCGTCTCCACCTCCAACAGTCAAAACCCCCAAATCGAACATCACGAAGAACCCTAACTCTAAAATTGCAAAATTTCTTCAAATCTTCACACAAAAACAACAGAAATGAGAAGTAATCGTTTCAAACGCTGAAAGAGTCGTTTCTTAAGGCTTTCAAAGTTATGGATAGAGAACTTAAATTCCATGGAAGTGTTGATTGTTTCTGCAGTGGGACAACGGCTGTGACTTTGATCAAGCAGGTATTGTCTGGGCTTGGTACGTTTAAAGTTTAAGCTTTGTTCACTACTTCAGGATCTTTATTGTGTATCCTCTGCGTTATCGTAGGGTCAATATCTTGTCGTTGGAAATATTGGAGACTCTAGAGCTGTGATGGGTACAAGAAACAGTGCAAATGCTCTTGTTGCTGTTCAACTAATTGTGGATCTCAAGCCAAATCTCCGAGGTTGAATTATTGTTCCTTATGATGGTGTCATGTGGCTGCATGATAGATTTCACTATTGAAGTTATGTTTTTATTCCCTTGATTGATTTTGCAGCCGAGGCAGAGAGAATAAAGAAGTGTCGTGGCCGGGTATTTGCTCTTAGAGATGAGCCTGAAGTTTGTAGAGTTTGGCTGCCAAACTGTGACTCACCGGCAATGGCACGTGCTTTTGGAGACTTTTGCCTTAAAGATTTTGGTCTAATCTTTGTCCCTGATGTATCTTTCCGTCGATGAACCGAGAAAAATGAGTTTAGAGTGTTGGCTACTGTCATAACCCTGGTGAAACCCAGAGGATCGGCCGCGATCTCGATTTTTCCAAATCACCGGCCTCGAGGATTTTTGACTTGGAAAAAATAGAGGAAGGAATAAGACGAGTTTTCACCAAAGAAAACTGAAGTTTGCCCGAGTAGTTTGGGAGTTAGGCCGTTTTTGGGTAATCACCGGTGTGTTGCGCGTACCGCGGGAGTTCGATCGGATCGGTTTGTGAGGAAGGTCGCGAGAAAGAGTGGTCAGCAGGTTGTGCTGCCACGTGTTGCCACGTGTGCTGCCACGTGTTGCCACGTGTGCTGCCACGTGTCGCGCATGCGGCCACATGTCGCGCATGGCTGCCACGTGTTGCCACGTGTCGCGCATGCGGCCACATGTTGCGCATGGCTGCCATGTGTCGGCCACGTGTCGCGCATGCAGCTGCACATGTGGCAAGTGGCTGACAAGTCACTAGGTCGGCCAGCCTATAAATACCCCCTTTCCCTCATTAGTTTCCACCTTATTCCGTTCCTTAAGTGAAACTCCGTTAAATTTCCGTTAGATCTCGGTTTTAAGCATCTAAGGTAGCGTTCAGTCCGTGAATCAGGATTTCCGTGTAGATCCCGGTCAAACTAGTCACAGTGGGAAGGAAGCTCGCGGTGATCATCTAGCCAACCTCAGATCTGAACTGTGAGTCCCGGTAGTAGGTTTTATGTTCTTTAGCATGCTAGATTCGAGGGCTTGTGAGTCCCGGTATTAGGTTTTGTGTTCTGTAGCATGGTAGATCCGTGGGTTATTGTTGGTTGCATGCTTAGATCCGTAAGTGCTTAGATCCGTAAGTGCTTAGGTCCGTAAGTTGTTTGATAGATCGGAGTGTTCCGATTGCTTGCATGTTGTTAGTGAATCACGCGTTTGTGGTGTTGTGTGTGTGCGGATTCTCTAGCCTATGTCTTGGTTAAGCATGGGTAATGATGAGATCGCTTGGTTGTTGTTTGTGTGTTGAATGCTTAGTGAGAAGCATTCGTGTTTGTCTCAAGCAAGTTGGTGAACTTTGCTTAGGAGGAGACATTGTGGTTGTGTGGTTAAGCATGTGATCGGGTAGATGCATGCATGTATATATATATTTAGCCTGTTTAAGCGGTTCACAACCCGGGAAAGACGCGGGGGGGTTACCCCATGCACTTGGCATGACTTGGGTAGCGCCCAAGGTCGGGATACACGACGGTGTATTAGAGTTCTAGGGGGATCTCTATAGTTGGTTCCAAGAGGGAGCTTCGGAGTTTTCCGGTTAGGTTACTCCGGTGTTGTTGACTTTGTGTCTTCGAACATCACTTTGTAGTGGGTTCCAAGAGGGAGCTTCGGAGTTTTCCGGTTAGGTTACTCCGGTGTTGTTGACGGTGTGTCTTCGAACATCACTTCGTACCGGGTTGGTTGACTGAACCGTGTGGCCATGTTGAACTTAAAAGTTGGTTTTCATTGCATTTAGTATAGCCTTGTTTGTTGTGTGATTGTGTGTGATTGCTATGTGTTTGTTGTTGTTATCTCTAACGTGGTTTGGGGATTTGGATACGCTTAGTCCGTTAGAAGTCTGGATTCACTAAGTAATCTTAGATTACTTATGACTCTACTTGTTTTGCAGGTGACCTTAGCGGTTAGACCTCGGAGAGCACATAAAGGACTTAGGAAAACCAGCGGTAGTTTGCTTTTGCCTTTCTGTAAAATTATGTTTTGGTTGTTGTTGTTCGGTTAAAACTGTTTTGAGCATTTAGGCTCGTGCCGACTCGTAAGGCTTTGAACTTAAGTATTATGTATGGAAGTATTTTAGTAATTGCTTGAGTTCAAATGGTACTAGTCCTAGTCCAGGACGAACTAACCGTCTAACTTGGTTCGGGTTGAAAAGCCTTAGGATCACTTTAGACGGGTAAACCACTCGAGAACGGTTGGACGTAGGTTACTTGATGTGTTCTAGTGACCCGGTCCGACTATTTTCGTTGTGGTAAGTACCGCCTCGGGTTGCTGGGCTCGGCCTTAGTAACCGGGGGCGTTACAAGGTGGTATCAGAGCATGGTTCATGCTCACTGGAACTTGTTTTAATGTTTTATCGAGTAACTATTGAGTCGCAGAAAGGCATATTAGGATAAGCTGGTCGTCCTGTGCTTTAGATATTAGGATGGGTTAAGACTTACCCTGGTTTTCGCTGCAGATGTCAGACTTTGGAGAGAACAAGATTGGAGAACGAAATAAAAGTGTACAATATGTTCCTCAGTTAGGAAACCGAGGAAGGCTCAACCAAAGAGGGAAACCAAACAACCGAGGAAAGAGTCGAGGTGTTGGAAGAAGTCGTGGAACGCCTTCCACAAACTCTCAGCGTGTGTGCTATAATTGTGGGAAGGTTGGACATATTCGAAGAGAATGTTTCCTACTAAGACAAGCAATACCTGCTCCAACTGTCACTTGTTTTGTGTTCGGAGAATTGGGTCACTACGCCAGCGCATGCCCGCATAGGTACCCTTCGTCTATGGGGAAAGGGAAGACAACAGTGGGCTCAACACCAAACACGCGTGGGGAAGAACCGGCTTCCAAGAGGGAAGCAGTAGGTCGTGTGTATAACCTAGAAGTAGTAAATGACCCTAAACCTACTGGCCCCTCAAAAGGCCCCATTTCAGGTACGTCGGGTTCTAACTACTTGGTGTGTTGACTGATTGCTTAATTGTGGGTTTGGTTGCTTGCTTGTTGCATATTGTTTTATTGTTGTGTTATCTTGTTAAGAACCTTGCATGTTGGTGGTAACCCCACACATGTACTGTTCGACTCATGAGCTTCGCATTGTTTTGTGACTCTTGAGGTGGTTTCAAGGTTCCAGGGAACCTTTGTTGAGAATAAGGTTAGTGTTCTTATTTCCGTTCCTGGTAATGGAATTCTTAGAGCTCATAGGCAGGTCGTAGGAGTACCTGTAGTAGTTCAGGAAGAACCCTTGTTATCCAATCTTCTAGTAGTACCCTTAGGAAACTATGAGGTGATTTTGGGGATGGTTTGGTTATCTGCCTATTTCGCCAATTTGGATTGTGGTCGCGGAAGAGTTACGTTTTAAAGAGAAGTATCCAGAATTCTTTCCGCCGAGAGTTGATGAAGCAAGACCTTCAAGATCTTAGAGAATTCGGGGGTGAATTCTTATAAGGAGGGGAGGGTGTCATAACCTTGGTGAAACCCAGAGGATCGGCCGCGATCTCGATTTTTCCAAGTCACCGGCCTCGAGGATTTTTGACTTGGAAAAGATAGAGGAAGGAATAAGACGAGTTTTCACCGAAGAAAACTGAAGTTTGCCCGAGTAGTTTGGGAGTTAGGCCGTTTTTGGGTAATCACCGGTGTGTTGCGCGTACCACGGGAGTTCGATCGGATCGGTTTGTGAGGAAGGTCGCGAGAAAGAGTGGTCAGCAGGTTGTTCTGCCACGTGTTGCCACGTGTGCTGCCACGTGTCGCGCATGCGGCCACATATCGCGCATGGCTGCCACGTGTTGCCACGTGTCGCGCATGCGGCCACATGTTGCGCATGGCTGCCATGTGTCGGCCATGTGTCGCGCATGCAGCCGCACACGTGGCAAGTGGCTGACAAGTCACTAGGCCGGGCAGCCTATAAATACCCCTCTTCCCTCATTAGTTTCCACCTTATTCCGTTCCTTAAGTGAAACTCCGTTAAATTTCCGTTAGATCTCGGTTTTAAGCATCTAAGGTAGCGTTCAGTCCGTGAATCAGGATTTCCGTGTAGATCCCGGTCAAACTAGTCACGGTGGGAAGGAAGCTCGCGGTGATCATCTAGCCAACCTCAGATCTGAACTGTGAGTCCCGGTAGTAGGTTTTATGTTCTTTAGCATGCTAGATTCGGGGGCTTGTGAGTCCCGGTAGTAGGTTTTGTGTTCTGTAGCATGGTAGATCCGTGGGTTATTGTTGGTTGCATGTTGTTTTATCTTTGCATGCTTAGATCCGTAAGTGCTTAGATCCGTAAGTGCTTAGGTCCGTAAGTTGTTTGATAGATCGGAGTGTTCCGATTGCTTGCATGTTGTTAGTGAATCACTCTTGAGGTTCTTAGCATTTTATGTTTGTTTGTTGCTAAGTGTGTTGTGATTTATCTTGCATGTTGTTTGTGGTGTTGTGTGTGTGCGGATTCTCTAGCCTATGTCTTGGTTAAGCATGGGTAATGATGAGATCGCTTGGTTGTTGTTTGTGTGTTGAATGCTTAGTGAGAAGCATTCGTGTTTGTCTCAAGCAAGTTGGTGAACTTTGCTTAGGAGGAGACATTGTTGTTGTGTGGTTAAGCATGTGATCGGGTAGATGCATGCATGTATATATATATATATATATATATATATTTAGCCTGTTTAAGCGGTTCACAACCCAGGAAAGACGCGGGGGGGTTACCCCGTGCACTTGGCATGACTTGGGTAGCGCCCAAGGCCGGGATACACGACGGTGTATTAGAGTTCTAGGGGGATCTCTATAGTTGGTTCCAAGAGGGAGCTTCGGAGTTTTCCGGTTAGGTTACTCCGGTGTTGTTGACTTTGTGTCTTCGAACATCACTTTGTAGTGGGTTCCAAGAGGGAGCTTCGGAGTTTTCCGGTTAGGTTACTCCGGTGTTGTTGACGGTGTGTCTTCGAACATCACTTCGTACCGGGTTGGTTGACTGAACCGTGTGGCCATGTTGAACTTAAAAGTTGGTTTCATTGCATTTAGTATAGCCTTGTTTGTTGTGTGATTGTGTGTGATTGCTATGTGTTTGTTGTTGTTATCTCTAACGTGGTTTGGGGATTTGGATACGCTTAGTCCGTTAGAAGCCTGGATTCACTAAGTAATCTTAGATTACTTATGACTCTACTTGTTTTGCAGGTGACCTTAGCGGTTAGACCTCGGAGAGCACATAAAGGACTTAGGAAAACCAGCGGTAGTTTGCTTTTGCCTTTCTGTAAAATTATGTTTTGGTTGTTGTTGTTCGGTTAAAACTGTTTTGAGCATTGAGGCTCATGCCAACTCGTAAGGCTTTGAACTTAAGTATTATGTATGGAAGTATTTTAGTAATTGCTTGAGTTCAAATGGTACTAGTCCTAGTCCAGGACGAACTAACCGTCTAACTTGGTTCGGGTTGAAAAGCCTTAGGATCACTTTAGACGGGTAAACCACTCGAGAACGGTTGGACGTAGGTTACTTGATGTGTTCTAGTGACCCGGTCCGACTATTTTCGTTGTGGTAAGTACCGTCTCGTGTTGCTGGGCTCGGCCTTAGTAGCCGGGGGCGTTACAGCTACAGATGGGGTAAATGAAAACTCTTTGACTTTGCTCTCTCTTTCACTCACGTTTACTCTTCTTAGAACTAACATATCTAATGTTATGTTTGTGTGATAGATTTGTGATGTTCTCTCAAATGAAGATGTAGTGGCGATTGTAGCTTCAGCTCCTTCCCGTTCCTCTGCAGCAAGAGCTTTAGTCGAGTCTGCGGTTAGAGCTTGGAGATACAAATACCCAACTTCCAAAGTCGATGACTGTGCTGCGGTTTGCTTGTATCTAGACTCAAACAACTCAAACGCCATATCTTCAGCTTCTTCTGTCTCTAAACTAAAAGACGGCGAAGAAGAAGAACTAAAAACCGATGATGCATTAGAACCAAGCGGAAGGTGCTGTCTCTTTTATCAAATAAATCAGCCAAGAGAAAGGTGCTGTCTCTTTTATTTTCTTTATTCTTCTTTTTTCTTTTTTCAACTTTCTACATTGATCTCTTATTCATTGGTTTTGGAACATAAATTTTTGTCAATTTTGCCTTTATTTATGTCTTCCTCTGTTGTCAATGTTCATGTTGTTTTTTGGTTTTGTCAGTAAACAAGAGTGAAAAACAATCACAATATGTAATAATGTTTTGTGTCTGTGATTCTTGATTCTGTGAAACCCCTCATGCTTAATTTCTCTCTCGATTTTGGGATTTTCGATTTCTAAGATTAGGGATTCTGGATTTTGGGGAAGAACACAAAGGGGATCGGGTTTGGGTTTTTGTTTTTGATTTTTTTTTCTTTCAAATAATCAGACTCTAATCGGGTCAATAATCGGGTCAAAACCGGTATTAGTCCGGTTAAAAAATGATTTATTGGTTAATAAAGTATCTGATAACAGTAAACCAAACAGAAAACCGATTTGAGCGAATTGTGGGTGTATATACATTTTTAAACTATTTCATGGACAAATAGACACTTATTTTCAATTTATGGACATTGGTACGGAGGCAAAGTATTCGGTTCCATATATGTGTATGTCAAAGTATTCGTGGGGAAATAAACAGATTTTCCGAGTTCAACATGTGTCAATGTTGTAACCTAGGTTACACGGAAACTCCATCCGATGAGCGTTTCCCGTTTCGGAAACGTTTTGGAATCGGAAACGCGATGGAAACGCGAGGAAACGCGGTGGAAACGCGTTTCCTAAAAATATTGATTTGGAAACGCATTGGAAATGCGAGTCTTTATTTTGGAAACGCGATTTTTAATTTTTTTGAAAATAAATTAAATATTTTAAAAATATATGGATCTATTTATTATTTAATAAGTTTAAAAACATATTATGAAACACTCATATTATTTTTCTTCTATAATAGTTCATTATGTTAACCTAAAATGAAGATGATAATCTAAATATTTGAATTTGAATGTTATTTGTTTAATTTTTAGTTAAGCTATTTAATATTTATGTATTGATTTTTTGTTATTTCAAATACTTTTTTAATATGGTTTTGATTTTTAATAATTTTTGTACCATGGTAATATTATACATATATATATATATATTTGTATATATATAGACGTTTCCAAAACGTACCCGTTTCCTCTTTTTTTTTTTAAACTCGTTTCCGCGTTTCCTAACGTTTCGCTTCCGCGTACCCGTTTCCGATTCCATGCAACATAGGTTGTAACTAACATGATTGCACCACATTTATCAATCCATTTTTAACACATGCCAAATATGTAACTTTATAACGTTTGAACAAAATATAACTATAGAAAATCCATATGTAAGGAATATAGTTGTATATTTTATTACTAACTTATTTCTATTTTTAAATATTATAAAATTTTCCTTAAACATATTCATAACTTTCTCTTACATAAATATTTGCATATCGTAATTTCTAGACAATTTATTTTCACATTAAAATAATTAAATCAGGCACATGCAGTATACATCATCGTTCACAATGTTCAAAGACTCAAAGTGGGCGTAGTTAGTGTTGGGGTCAAATCTCACCCCGTGTGAGATTACCAAGAAAATGGCTAAGTGTTCTTTACCGCGCGCAGGACACCAGGACTAGTGCTGCCAATTTCTGGGAGGACCTAGGCTCATGAAGATAAGCATTGCTTTTACGAAGAACGAGCTCAGAAAACCCAGACTCCAGAAATGGCGCGCTAAGGGTCCTAGGACAACGTAGCAGCGAAATCAATAAGCTTGGGCCTAGACAACTTGTCAGGCCTAGGCCCAGAACGAGGACGAGGCCGGAAGCCCTAAAACAGCCGCCGACTATGGAAGGACCCTATCCCGAAGGATTAGGTTTTTTGGCACTTATCTTTTAACAGGCCTAGCCGACTTAAGACATGTATAAATATATCTTGTAAGCCTCATTCAAAGGCACGATAAAATTCTGATACGCTTCGCGCTAAACAGCAATAACATAACTACTACTTCGATCTTTGCCTACGTGATTTCGTTCAAAGAAACCTCTGCTTCCTTAGAACCTTTGACAAGTTTATTGTGTAGGATCAAGCACTCACAATTGGCGCCGACCAAGGGGACAAGAGACTTTCTGACACAAACCGAAACCACGTTACGCATCAGATCCAGAAAGATGGCCAGCGAAACGGAAAGAGAGAACGAGTCTTCGCCACGCAGAGATAACCCCGAAGGAGAGGAGGCTGTTACAAACCCTGCTGCAAACCCGGAACCCTTAACCGAGGTAAAAAAGATGTTCGAAACACTCCTCGCCCGCAGAAGGACAACAAGGCCTCGGCGCTCGACTCGACAGCTCAGACCACACGCCCTCCGCTTCTCAACTCCGCGCACCAAGCCGAGGACTCGACGAGATCTACCACCGCCGCCGACGCTACAGGCCGGAGATCAAACTCCCGAACGCGTTGACGCCCGTGGAAACAACAACCCTCCACCTTCAAGGGAAGGCGCTCGCACGCGAAGCACTGGCGATACACCAATAAGAAGAGTTCGACCACGTAACCAAGAAGATGCGGACGCGGAATACGCCAGACACCTCGTCGCAGAAGAGGAGAACTCCCTTAGGGCAGAGCCATCCGACTTCCATCAAGAACGGAGAGCGCTACTCGAAGCGCACAAGGCCGAGATGACCCAGATGCGAGCACACATTGAACAAAAGCTCTCGGACATGAAATCACAAATCCACTACACCGCCGGAAAGGCACCAGACGTCGACCGTGTACTCCAGGAAGCACGCAACACGCCGTTCGCCGAGCACATCTCAAATACAAAAATCTCCGACCCTGGGAGGGTCAAGCTCCCGTTCTATGAGGGAACCACCGATCCACAAAACCACCTCTTGGCCTTCGAAGTTTCCATGGGAAGAGCAAACTTCAAAGAACATGAGAAAGATGCCGGCTACTGCAAGATGTTCGTCGAAAGTTTAAAGGGTCCCGCACTCCAGTGGTTCTATCGACAGAAGAAAAACTCCATCGATAGCTTCTATCAACTCTCGGAGATGTTCGTGACACACTACAGTATATTCGCGGAGCGCAGAGTCTACGACGGAGGGCTATGGACCACAAAACAAGGCGAAAACGAAAGTTTGGGCGATTTCATGAAGAGATTCAGAACCATGCTTTCAAAGGTGGAAGGAGTGACAAGCGAGTCTGCGCTAGCTGCTTTGAAAGAAGCACTACGATGCCCTTCCGCCTTCTGGCAGGATTTGATGGTACGAGAACCGACCACCATTCAAGATGCCCTTCATCGTTCCGCCGATTACGTAAGAGTCGAGGACGCGATTCTTGCTAGGACTCCGAAAGCTCCAAAGCCGAAGCAGACCAATGAATCGATCACCCCCGCGCCGAAAAAGAACAATCCCGGCTTCGTTCGGCACGAGGGTGGATTCACCGGATCTCACAACTATCAGATAGAATCCTCAGGATCTGGTCGTGGCCGAGGCCGCGGCCGCGGACGCGGTAGAGGAACCTGGAACAACACCTGGACCAGAGACCAGAGCAATTACGAGGAAAAGTTGTATTGTGATTTCCACAAAGCAGCTGGGCATACTACCATAAAATGCCGAGAACTGGGAAAGTTACTAGCCACTAGGTTGACCGCCGGAAATCTGAAAGGTGACTTCAACTTATCTGATTTTAAATTGGAAGACGTAAAGGCTCCGGCCATCGAACAAACACCGGCGGTAGAAGAAGGCGAAAACTCCAAACGACCACGCCGAGACAACAATCCCGACCTCCAAGGTTCCCAGCGTGTCCTTAATATGATAATGGGAGGATCGCAGTACTGCGCCGACAACGTGTCAGCGATCGAAGCGTACCAACGGCGCGCCGAAGTGAGCGTAAACCTTTCCGCGCCAGTGAAACAATCAACCAACCAATTACTCCCGATCACCTTCGATGAACAAGACGCCGAAGGCATTGACCGTCCCCACAACGATCCTCTGGTGATCAACCTAACAATCTACGACTATAGCGTTGCACGTGTACTAATTGATACGGGAAGTTCAATCGACGTCATCTTCAAAAACACACTGGAGAGGATGGGCATCGACTTAGCAGAAATCAAGAGACAACCCAAACCAATCACGGGCTTCTCGGGAGAAATGACCATGACAATAGGGACAATTCGCCTACCTGTCCAGGCCGGCAATGTCAAGAAAATGATCGACTTCTCAGTGTCTGATCATCCTGCAATCTACAATATGATCATGGGTACGCCATGGCTCAATTTAATGCGGGCTGTTCCATCGACATATCATCTATGCCTAAAGTTTCCGACGCCTCTTGGCGTGAAGACCATATGGGGGAACCAGAAGGAATCCAGAATGTGTTTCATGCCGAGCACAGGCTGCGCAACCCGGAGACAGGGGATAATTCCCCTACTCCAAGCAAAAGAAAGAAAATGAAAACGAACCGCGAAGAAGCGAAGGGCCTGTCAAACGTCATATATCAAATGCAAACCAGAGATGACCGCGAGGAAGAGGAGCGACCACTCTGCGAACCAGTGGTCTCAGTTATTATCGACGATGACCATCCAGAACGTTGCGTGGAAATCGGATCCGAGCTGAACGAAGAAATCAGGGACAAGCTCGTATCCCTCCTAAAAAGAACGTCAACACTTTTGCGTGGGCAGCCGAGGATATGCCAGGAATCAACATCGATATAGCTAGCCACGAACTCAATGTGGATCCGACTTTTAAACCGGTCAAGCAGAAGAGAAGGAAACTCGGGCCAGAGAGAGCAAAAGCCGTAAACGACGAAGTAGAACGTCTCTTACGCGTTGGTTCGATCGCCGAAGTAAAATACCCTGACTGGCTCGCAAATCCGGTCGTGGTAAAGAAAAAGAACGGGAAGTGGCGTGTTTGTGTCGATTTCACCGACTTAAACAAAGCCTGTCCGAAAGATAGCTTCCCACTTCCGCACATCGATCGCCTAGTGGAGGCGACGGCCGGTAATAAGTTACTATCATTCATGGACGCTTTCTCCGGCTACAACCAGATCATGATGCATCCCGACGACCGCGAAAAGACGTCATTCATCACTGATCGAGGCATCTATTGTTACAAAGTAATGCCGTTCGGGCTAAAAATGCGGGAGCAACGTACCAACGACTGGTGAACAAAATGTTCGAAAACCAGCTGGGGAAGACCATGGAGGTTTACATCGACGACATGCTGGTGAAATCCCTAAAGGAAGAAGACCACGTCTCTCATTTGGAGGAATGTTTCAAACAACTGAATCTAAAGAACATGAAGTTGAATCCCACAAAATGCAGATTCGCGGTCACTTCGGGCGAATTCCTGGGATACCTAGTCACTCATCGGGGTATCGAGGCCAACCCGAAACAGATCAACGCACTAATCCAAATGGCCTCACCAAAAAACAAGCGAGAAGTCCAACGACTTACGGGACGTGTAGCAGCGCTGAATCGGTTCATTTCAAGATCTACCGACAAATGTCTCCCTTTCTATAACACGCTACGCGCCAACAAACAGTTTGAATGGACAAAAAAGTGCGAGGACGCCTTCAAGCAACTCAAGGAATACCTGGCGACCCCCCCAATCCTATCCAAACCAGAAAACGGTGAACCTCTCTTCATGTATACCGCTGTATCTAGCACGGCCGTCAGCGCAGTACTTGTAAGAGAAGAACGAGGCGAGCAGAAGCCTATCTTCTACGTTAGCAAGACACTAACGGACGCGGAAACAAGGTACCCTCAGCTGGAGAAGCTTGCACTCTCTGTTGTTATGGCAGCACGAAAACTGAGGCCCTACTTTCAATCCCACTCAATCATCGTCCTCAGCACATTCCCGCTACGCTCCGTTCTCCATAGTCCAAGTCAGTCAGGCCGACTAGCCAAATGGGCAGTTGAACTCAGCGAATACGACATCGAATATCGCGGGCGGTCCTGCGCTAAATCCCAGGTGTTAGCCGATTTCCTCGTCGAACTCCCTGAAGGAGATACCGCCAAAGAGGGCACCTCCCAAGAAGTAGCGTCATCTGGAGAATGGCAGCTCCACGTAGACGGTTCTTCATCTAAAAGCGGCTCCGGCGTTGGGGTACGATTGACATCCCCGACCGGAGAAATCCTCGAACAATCCTTTCGACTCGGCTTCAGGGCATCAAACAACGAAGCCGAATACGAAGCCATCCTGGCCGGATTACGTCTGGCCCACGCACTCAACATTACAGAAATCAGCGTGTTCTCCGATTCACAGTTAGTAGTCAACCAATTCAGCGGAGAGTATGCTACAAAAGACGAGCGTATGGAAGCTTATCTAGTCTTAGCAAAAGCATTGTC
This sequence comes from Arabis alpina, assembly GCA_900128785.1. Classification (NCBI taxonomy): domain Eukaryota; kingdom Viridiplantae; phylum Streptophyta; class Magnoliopsida; order Brassicales; family Brassicaceae; genus Arabis; species Arabis alpina. Next base: position 25,638,322 of record LT669793.1, read on the forward strand.
CGCACAATTCACGAAATTCACACTCACGCGAATTCCGAGAGGAGAGAACGTTAACGCTGACGCCTTGGCGAATCTTGCATCCACCTCAGATCCGGCTTTAAAGAGAATTATACCAGTAGAGTTCATCGAGTTCCCCAGCATCCTGCCCGCGCTAAGCCTCGCCATCACCACCCGATCTCAAGCCGCCAGAAACATCAAAGAAAAGAGTAGCAAGGATATTGAGATGACCGACGCCACTACGGACGGGAATAATCCACCAACCCAAACAGATCCGGATCCATCACGACTTCCGATCGAAACATACGAACCAGACAAAGATTCGACAATCGTCGCCGAGCCCGAGTATGGCTGCGACGAGAATTGGATGGATCAAATCCGGGGATACATCGACGAAGGCGAAGTACCGAAAGATAAATGGGCAGCTCGCAAGTTACGCGCGCAGGCTGCCCGATATATCTTACTCGACGGCAATGTTTTCAGATGGGGTTTATCCGGCCCTTTGCTTGCCGGCGTCGAAGGCAAGGTGGCAAGACATATCATGGCAGAAGTCCACAGCGGATGTTGCGGCAACCATTCGGGAGGACGCTCCTTAGCTATTAAGATTAAACGCCATGGCCACTATTGGCCTACGATGGTACGAGATTGCGAGAAGTTTGCAGCAACGTGCGAGAGGTGCCAACGCCACGCTCCGAAAATTCACCAACCGGCCGAGATGCTCTCATCTGTCACCTCTCCCTACCCATTCATGCGTTGGTCCATGGACATCGTTGGACCACTCCATCCATCCAAACAGAAACGCTTCCTACTGGTTTTAACCGACTATTTCTCCAAATGGGTCGAAGCCGAAGCATACGCTAATATAAAGGACAAACACGTAGAAAGTTTCGTGTGGAGAAACATCATCAGTCGCTTCGGTGTGCCATACGAAATCGTAACGGATAACGGCTCTCAATTCATCTCCAACCGCTTCGAAAGATTCTGCGCAAAATGGAAGATCCGGCTCAGCAAATCTACGCCAAGATATCCCCAAGGCAACGGCCAAGCTGAGGCAGCCAACAAAACAATCCTCGACGGCCTTAAGAAACGTCTCGACGCCAAAAAAGGTCGTTGGGTCGACGAGCTTGAGGGGGTCTTTTGGTCTCATCGCACGACGCCACGACGGGCCACTAACGAAACGCCATTCGCCCTGGTGTACGGGACGGAATGCGTCATTCCCTCCGAAGTCCAATTCCCAGGGGTTCGACGTTACCTCCTCCCCGGTCAAGAAGGTTTAAACCACTTGTTGTTGCGTGATGAGCTGGACCTCATCAACGAACGGCGCGACCAAGCATTGATCAGAATCGCAAACTACCAGAACGCCGCCGCTCGATACTACAACTCCAACGTCAGGGAAAGACGATTTCACGAAGGCGATCTGGTCTTGCGAGAAGTATTTCAGAACACCGCGGAACTCAATGCTGGCAAACTCGGAGCCAACTGGGAAGGACCATACAAAGTTACGAAGGTAGTCCGACCTGGCGTATACGAACTAGCAAACATGGCAGGCGCTCCCATTCCAAACTCGTGGAACGCAAAGCACTTGAAGACTTACTACCGTTAGTACAATGTTAGACTAAAGACTTCGATTAAAAAAAAAAAAAAAAAAAAAAAAAAAAAAAAAAAACGGTCTCAACAAGAACTACGAGTGACTTGATCCCTGCAAAGGGTACGTAGGCAGCCTATTTTCGGATGGGTTCAGTTGCCCCCCTCCAAAAAAAAGGGGGGAGTGGAGTGCATATGCTCATATACTCCGGCATTCTTGTAACACACTTTTGTGCAAATAAAAGTTTAATGCACTTACACTTTTCAGATCTTTACTTGTCACATTTCTTATTTGGCATTTCCTTCGAATCGGATAGAAGTCTTACTAAACAGACCATCCCAACCGCCACTGCTGGCCACAGTGGCGAGGCCTCAAACGAACAAAAATCTGCAGATTCTTATTTATACACAAACATCCAACTTCGGATACAGCGCGCTATAGAAATAATTAGTGTTCGTTCGGGAGCAGGTGCGTCCAAAGAGATGCGCACCTGTACACCCAAACGACTACGTAAAAAAACCCAACAACAACGTTGGTCAAAAGTCAAACAGACGTTTAAATCCAAACAACTGTTCTGCAAACATACAACGCGATTAATCAAAACAAAAAGACTTACGTTCCTTTTTACCAAAAAAAAGAATCCCGGTCCGAAAGCATCATAATATACATCCATGAAACTAGGCAAAAGAAACAAAAAGGGTAGGAGTCCAAAAAAGCAAAAAAAATTTCAAAGTAAAATCCGAGTAAATAAGAAGAAAGGAACAGACAATCTCGAATCTAGGAGTGGGCCTCTTCGTCCTCGCCCACTTTCTCAGAATCAGCCTTCTCGATTCCGTCATCACCAGTAGCAATCTTCTCGGCTCCGGCACTCTCGGTCCCTTCGGCTGTGTTGTGCTCGACTGCAACTGTGGGCTCCTCGACTTCGTCTTCGCCAGCAAAGGACATGCGGCCATCCTCGCTAATCATGAGGTCCTTCAGCAATCCGGCGCTGTCAATTCTCATCTCCTGCAAAGGAAAAAGGGAACCTTTGGGATCGAACTCGCAAAAATTCTAAAAGAAATCTCTAAGGTTAGTTCATCCGCGCAAAACCTGCAAGAGTCCGCCTGCGCTCTCCGAATGCATATGCGATCCAGAGACATCCGCGATACCAGCATCCGCTGCGAGCTTCTCAAGCGGTACGTCTCGGTTCCGTGTCGAAGGCTTGGCAAACTGAAAGAGGATCCCGAAAAACTGTTCAAAAACATCTCCAAAAAGAAAAAAAAAAAACATGATATACTTAAAAGTAAAACGAAAATGACCTCAGGAAGAACAACGTCCAAACATTCTCCGAGGGACTCCATCAGCTTGTCAAAGTACTCTTCATCGCCCGAATGTGCCTCCACCTCCGCGGTAAGAGCCGCGAGCTCATCCTCGAGCTTGGGAACCTTCCTCTCCGGAATCAGCCCCATAAGCTGTCTCACAAAGTCAAGATTAGCCTCCCGCTGGATTTGGAAGACCATTCTGTCTTGCGGAGTGCCTTTGAGTTCCTCAAGTTTGGCCCTCGCAGCCGCAAATTGCTCGTAGAAGTCCATGATCAGAACCTTAGCCGTCTTCAGTTCCGTCCTCTTCTTTCCAACCTTAGCCTTCAGCGCTGCGACCTGAGCGTTGCGGTCCGAGAGGCAGTTGAGCGAGTTACTGGCGCTCTTTTCAGCAACCTCAAGCTTCCTCGACAACTCCTCGTTCTCCGCACGAAGTCTCTCGTTATCGCCAAGAGCCTTCTCAAGCTCTTTGTTCCGCCTCTCCAGCTTATCAGCATACTTGTTACGCTCGGCCTTCGCAACTGACTCTCCTTTCGCACAAGCATCGGCGCGAAGCTGTTGTCTCTTGGCTTCATCCTCAAGCTCATGACACACGCGGTTCACAAAGGCCAGAAACTGGATGAGAAATAAAGAGATCGAAAAATTAAAAAAAAAAAAAAAAAATATAGATAGATTGGATAAACGAAACGTAAACAAGGACTCACCTTAAGTCCGGCGCGAGACATCGTACTAGAAGAGGACGATCCCTGAACAGGACCACAAGGATCGTCCGGAAAGGCTAAGGTGGCGAAGAGACGCGCAGCTGCAGAGTCATCGTCAAAAACCGACCGAGAAACTTTTACAGGAGAAGGAGGATCAGTCCTCGCCCTCTTCGGCTCTCTTCCGTCCGCACTCTGGGACTCGCTCCCTCGGTGGTCAGCACTTGCAACGTCCTGAGATTTTCCTTTGGCCTTCCTCCTAACATCGTCTCCAGAACGAGAAATGGCTAAGGGAACAGAGGAGCGCGCGGCTTTGGGATCGCTAGCTGGCATAGCGAGGACGAGGCTCGACGACACACGCGCAGATTGCTTTGGCAACAAGGCAGTATTGCTCGGCGTGGGGTTTGGAACCTCAGATGCGCTCGGCATCAAATCGTGGGCGGCGCTTGGCGTAGAAGTTGCCCTCGGCGCCGAGGAATCTCTCGGCAGTGCAGGTGCTTTCGAAGTACCTGCGCTGCCAGCTGCTAGGTCTCGGAAAGATCTTTTCCCCATTTCTGACCGATCTTCTTTAGAGGAATCCGAAAAGTAGAAGCTTGAAACAGAGGAACCTCCAAAGAAAGCTCTCGCCTTCTCAACACGCCGCAAAGAGAAGTGTTTGTCCCAATTGCACCCTTGAGATGCAAGAAGCGTATGAATAGCCTGCGTGTTGTCGGGAGTCTTAAGAATCACGTTACTCACTGCAAAACCAACATAAACGAAAAAGGTCAGAAAATAAGTAAAGGGAAAACAAGGAAAATAGTGGCAATACGCCAGACAGGGTCGGTCCTAGTCAAATAAAATCAACTACCCTTCCTAGTCCATCTTGCTCGTATCAAGTCTACCCCTTCTCCCAAGGTCTCGCTACAGACCGGGACGTAGAAGAACAAGTCCGCCCATTGACGATCTTTGCTGACAAAACCACTGAAGATCCGAAATCCCTTTCGAGGACTGATGTAGTACAACAACTTGTCTTTGGGAGGAGAGCGACGAAGATCGAGATAATTCCGCAGATGATGAACAGTCAGGGTCTCCTCGCACTCATAACTCCTAACAAGGTACCCCACCAAGTGACGGATCCCTCGAGGAGTGATCTGCGAGATCGAGACGTAGAACTTCGCAAGGAATTCCAGAATCACGAGTGGAATGGGAAACCACAGGAACGCGGCATCAAAGAAGCTTTCGTATAACGTAAAGTAGCCTTCTGGAGGTCGATCAGCACGGTCAGAAGGCAATGGCAACTTAAGTTCTATTTCGTCGGAGATGGAGCACTTGCTTCTCAAAATACCAAGCGATCTTTCGTCTGAAATGGTCGAACCTGGCGGGTTCAGAAGTTTGAATTTCTTCGGGCGTGGTCTTTTTCGAGATCGACGGGGAGCTCGTCTCCTCGAACCGGACAAACGATCCAGCCTCCTTCGTTCCACGGCATTATCGAATTCTTCCATCTCGGCTTTGACATCGACAAGGATTGGAGCCTCGTCGGTGAACTCATCAACATGGATTGGAACGTCACTGATTGGCTCGTCGGCGGGAAGAGGGCTCTCCGGACCATCCGCTACATGTTCTTCTAACAAGGATTCGTCTCTCAGCTTGGAACAAGGGCGCAACCAAGAGCTGGATCCAGCGTCAGAACAGGCCTCCTCGGCGTGAGTCACCGCATCACCAACATCAGCCGTCCTCGGCTTCAGGACGTTCGCCAGGAACGTATCGAAAGATGAAGAATCTGACATAGGAGACAACTTCGCAGAAATTGACCAAGTATCGGCCTCGTCTTCGATCTGAAATCCGCACCCGGAGTGCTCAGCCTCGGCTTGTGTGTTCGGCCTCGGTCCGTTTCCTTGTGCTTTGAGTGCTCGGCCTCGGATTATTCACGCCTCGGAGGCTCGGCCTCGTCCCAGACTCAAGAAGACCCGAAGCGCCGAGGACTCGGGAAGGTCTGAAGCGCCGAGGACTCGGGAAGATCTGAAGCGCCGAGAACTCGGGAAGATTCGAAGCGCCGAGGACTCGAGAAGACCTGAAGCGCCGAGGACTTGAGAAGGTCTGAAGCGCCGAGGACTCGGGAAGGTCTGAAGCGCCGAGGACTCGGGAAGATCTGAAGCGCCGAGAACTCGGGAAGATTCGAAGCGCCGAGGACTCGAGAAGACCTGAAGCGCCGAGGACTTGAGAAGGTCTGAAGCGCCGAGGACTCGGGAAGATCTGAAGCGCCGAGGACTCGGGAAGATTCGAAGCACCGAGGACTCTATGCGATTCGAAGCATCAAGGATTCTGAACAACCTCGAGACGAAAAGCCGAGGGCTCCTCGTTTCACAAAAATCCCTCGATCCTGGTTCGACGAAGAGCCGGGACGCGAGCGTGTGAGGGATGAACGGTAAGGGATGGCCGTCGGAAAAGCTCTCCCGGCGGTCGTCAATGGGCGACGGGGAGACGAAGAGACGGCGGCGGCAGATATGGAGGACTAAACCCTAGTTTTCTAAGTAAAAATAAAAACAAAGGAGAGAGAAGAGAGAGAGGAAGTGACAGTGTACCTTTCTTTTTCTGGAAGAATGACGTTATGAAAGAAATGAGAGGGGGAAGGCCAATATATAGCCATTAATGCCGCGCCTTAGCATTAATAATCCTAGGCAATCGGAAATAACCTTTTCTGACGATTAAAAGAGATCAAAGTTTTCAAGCCAAAGAACCAGCTTCGCAAATCTTCTCAAAGAAAGCGGGTCTGTTAGGTCTACATTGAGCCAAGCGTCATTCGCAAAGACTAGCGTAGTAACTTGAGTGGTGCTGTTGGGGATAGCCTTGGCCGGAACTTGGCCACATTTTCTTGAGAACCTCACTTTCGCCTCTTTCTCCTTAAACTCAGCATCATCCCAACTGATACTGCTGAGCTGGGGGGCTAACTGTTGGGGTCAAATCTCACCCCGTGTGAGATTACCAAGAAAATGGCTAAGTGTTCTTTACCGCGCGCAGGACACCAGGACTAGTGCTGCCAATTTCTGGGAGGACCTAGGCTCATGAAGATAAGCATTGCTTTTACGAAGAACGAGCTCAGAAAACCCAGACTCCAGAAATGGCGCGCTAAGGGTCCTAGGACAACGTAGCAGCGAAATCAATAAGCTTGGGCCTAGACAACTTGTCAGGCCTAGGCCCAGAACGAGGACGAGGCCGGAAGCCCTAAAACAGCCGCCGACTATGGAAGGACCCTATCCCGAAGGATTAGGTTTTTTGGCACTTATCTTTTAACAGGCCTAGCCGACTTAAGACATGTATAAATATATCTTGTAAGCCTCATTCAAAGGCACGATAAAATTCTTATACGCTTCGCGCAAAACAGCAATAACATAACTACTATTTCAATCTTTGCCTACGTGATTTCGTTCAAAGAAACCTCTGATTCCTTAGAACCTTTGACAAGTTTATTGTGTAGGATCTAACACTCACAGTTAGCAAGATCATTTACCTGCCACGCCCTTTACTGAACCTTTTTATCCTAAAGTAAATCAAAGTTACGAAATCATAATAACTTAATAAGCAACTATCACGTACTGAAAGAAACGTGATTCTCGACAAAAACATGGATCACGGTAAATGACATATTCATATCTATATATACACACACAAATTAATTCAAAGGTATCTCTACAACAAGGTACCTAGAGTAAAAGTTTTATACAATGGCAACTCTAGCGCAGATGGGTTCACCTCTTCTTTACAGTAATGTCCTTGTGAAGACTATTCGACGTCCTCAGTCTTTTATATGGACCACAGTGGCCAAAACCACACCGGGTGAGGAGTCTCTAGTGGTTCCTCGTCGTTCCGCAAACTATCAGCCTTCTCTCTGGGACCATCACCATCTCCTCTCTGTTGAGAATAAATATGTGGTACGTAAGTACTTACTCCTTATATAGATCTTCGAAGATTAATGTTGTATGATTGAGTAGTTTGTTCTTATATAGCTATGTTTATTTATTTACAATACAGTGCATCCAGAAAGATAAAAGTGTGAGGGAAAGAGATTTGTTGAAGGAAAAGGTGAGAAAGATGCTTGATGATGAGAAGAATACTTATCTCGACAGATTAGAGCTCATCGATGATCTAGAGAAACTCGGGGTTTCTTACCATTTTGAAATGGAAATCGGAAACATTTTAGCAGTTTCTTATCAGAAAGATAGAAGAAACGTCAGGGAGTGTGACATGGAAAAAGATCTACATGCAACCGCACTCGAATTCCGACTATTCAGACAACATGGTTTCAATGTTTCAGAAGGTTATTAACCTACTTTGTTAGATTTTTATACAAAGTTGGTATTAATATATTTGTTAACGGGTAATATGCGTTTTTGTTACAATGAAGCTCAAAAAGGGAGAACTCAAAGTGATGTTATTGGTTGTATACATTATACACTATTAATTTAGTCTTATATAACATTAATCAATTTTATATAAATTACAGATGTATTTGATGTTTTCATGGAAGATTGTGGGGAGTTTGTGAGAGATGATATGAATGTAGGACCCGAATTTCTACAATTGGGCAATTGATATATAATAAGATAAATTTAAGAACAAATTCAGAATTACAATACCAAATTACAAAGATGAAAAGAAATTGCAGAGGCGAGACGAATCTCTTTCCTTAAATATTTAAACGCCCCGTAGTGTGACGGTTTCATAGCGATAAGATTCCCAGGATACAACTGCATTGTTTCTATCTTCCATCACCAAAGAACAGAACCTATCGAACCAAAATTCTGCGTGTACTCTCAGACACAAGAAAAGAAGAGATCATGAGGAGAATTGCTTTGAAACTCTTTCTTGATATTATATCAAAATGTATATATATCATCGAATGAATGTTTTCTCTTTTATAGAGAAGTAAGAGAAGAAACGTTTTTTTCTTTAAGACTTTTCAACAAGTCATTACTAAAAAACGTTGCACATTAATTTTGGGAATCAATGTCAATTACCAAGTCAATGGTACGTTTATTTGGTATCAAATTATTGAGATATTTTGTGATTATTTAATTACAAAATAAATCACTCTTTTAATTTTAGTTTGGTCCAAAACAAATAGATTATTAATCTATGATCCAATTACCAAACCTATATCTCAATCCCAATTCCAAGTCCGATTTCAAAGTCTGTACGGTTTGATTCGGTATACCGCATATGCGGATGATTGAGATTGTTTCTCTCTAATACACCATAACTTTTGCTATGACTTCTCCATAAACATACAAGAGGACTTTCACCTCATGTTAACAATGTGGTATAATTGCTAGTTTTATACTTAGCCAAATATTCAAGCTTTACAAGCTCTCCAAGTCATCGACTTTGGACCAAAATTTCTCATTCAAACGAACGCCATTTTTGACAAATGAATACACTGTCTCATAGTGCTCATTACAATGAATCCAACGATTCTAAGTTCCGGTCATTTCGACAACAAATTGTCCAGAAAAGCCACCGGAATATTGGTCAACGTCATTGTCAAAAAACGAGTTCCAACAATGAATGGTCTCATTTCTCTCTACGAAGCATCATATATTTCGACAAAATCGGATACCAAACTGCAAAAATTCATAAGAGATTTTGCAACCCGACAACTCAGAGACTTTGTTGATACTCATCATGGTACTAACACAGATTTTGGACCCTGTGACGTCAGAGAGATGGTGGTCCAAGCGCTAGATATGCCCTACTATTGGCGAATGAGAAGACTAGCAACGAGGTGGTACATAGATGTGTATGGAAAGAGACATAACAAGAACCGTGTCTTAGTTGAATTTGCAAAGATTGACTTCAATATCGTACAAGCTGTTCATCAAGAAGAACTCAAAAACGTTTCCAGGTAATATTAATTAACAGAAGCCATAAATCGACTTTACATATCTTAAAGTATTGTCCAAATTAAAATATATTTAAATCCCTGCATTGCTATTCAAATAATTTTTCTTCCAATTATTGATATGGAGTACAAGTGTGCAACAATTCTTATATTTAATAGTACTTTTTAATTATTTTCCTCTCGCTATATATATCGTGTGAAGCTGGTGGAAAGAGACAGGTTTAGGTAATCAACTTTACTTTGCAAGAGATAGAATCGTGGAGAATTATTTTTGGACTATTGGACAGATTCAAGAGCCTCAATTTGGGAATGTTAGACAAATAATGACTAAAGTTAACGCACTTCTTACAACGATTGATGACATTTACGATATCTATGGCACTCTTGAGGAACTTCAACTCTTCACTGTCGCGTTTGAAAAGTAAAGAACCCCACACTTTTATTTTTCTATTTTCAATTTCTTGTTACTTTATAACATAATGATTAAATATAACTGATTGCTGATTTTCTTGTGAACCCCGCAGCTGGGACGTAAATCGTTTAGATGACCTCCCCGAGTACATGAGGTTGTGTTTTCTTGTTGTGTACAATGAAGTCAATATCATTGGATGTGATATCCTCAGAAATAAAAATATCAACGTAATACCCTACCTCAGAAAATCTGTAAGTATATATTATCATTATATTTTGGATATTCAATTTATTAGTTAAAGAAAATTTTAAATAGATTCATCAATTTTGTATGATTTCTTTTGGACATTTTATTTTTGTAAATATACTTAAAAGTTGTTTAAATTATGTGTATTGGGGTTTATTTTTAATAAAATATTGTACATTTATCATATTTTAATCATGGAAACTTGGTTTTAAGACTGATCATTAACTAATTGATACTTTGTTTAATTATCTAAAATTTAGTGGGCAGATGTTTGCAAAGCATATTTAGTAGAAGCAACGTGGTACAAAAGAGGACACAAACCAAAGCTGGAAGAGTACATGCAAAATGCTTGGATTTCAATCTCAGCCCCAACGATATTTGTTCACTTCTACTGCGTTTTCTCCGACCAACTCTCTATCCAGGTTTTGGAGACTTTAACCGAACACCAGCAGAATGTTGTCCGAGGCTCTGCCTCCGTGTTCCGTCTAGCCAACGACCTTGTAACTTCACCGGTATAACAATTTCTTCCATATCTAATTAGATAGCTTTGGTAGACCTATTAGTTGAAAGTAGTTGGAGAGGTGTGGTTAGACCCGAACCAACCGCATTTTCAGTTACCGATTAGACAGATGGTTGGAACAAGCTCTCAAAATGGATGATTAAACATGTGGTTGGAACATATGGTTAAAAACTAGAAACATACGGTTACGAATTGCCTGAAAACTATCATTTACTAAAGAAAAAGTTGGATTATAAAATACTTAATCTATTCTTGTTAATAATTTTCGTATTTTGACATCAATCTTAACAATCGCCCAACCGCACATACCGTTTAAACGAAACCAACTTCTTTCTTATTTCCAAAAAACTTTTTAACCAAGTTATTAAAAATATGGTTATACGAATTCTACGTCTAAAATATGTATTCTAAGAAAGTGAAGTGAAACTATATATGTATATAGTTATAATTAAATAAAATAAAATATGAATATTTGTTTGTATGCATAGGATGAATTGGCGAGAGGAGACGTCCCTAAATCGATCGAGTGTTACATGAATGAGACTGGAGCTTCAGAGGAGAAAGCTCGTTCACACGTTCGGCAGATGATCAACGACTCATGGGATGAAATGAATTACGAGAAGATAGCACATACCTCTTCTCTACTCCAACATGATTTTATGGAAACTGTAATAAATTTGGCACGCATGTCCCAATGCATGTATCAATATGGCGATGGCCATGGCTCTCCCCAAAAGGCCAAAATCGTTGAAAGGGTCATGTCCTTGCTCTTCATTCCCGTCCCTTTAGATTGACTTAAATATTATATGTATTTAGATAATTGTAAGATAGGCTTCTAGCCAGTTCTATGACATTGTATTTGGCTTAATTATGTTTCATCAAAACCTGTTCTGTACCACATGTATGACAATGAGTTATTAAGAACTTGATTGATTCACCCGTTACCATTAATAATGTTACGTTTGCGGGTGATTGCGGTTGCCGGGAAAATACTTTCTACTGTTTTGTGCTGCTGCAAATCTTTCAAAATCATAACCGGCTTCCTTCGAACGTTTATAGATAGATAATTAAAAATATATTTTTTAGAAAAACAAAAGGAGATAAAATTCATTTAAAATCAGAATATATATAATAAGTTTAAAAATCAAAATTTAGATATTATAATTACAAAATATATGAACAATTTAACATTTTTAATAACCTATCATAATTTTCTATTTATAAAATTACTAAAGCAAAATTCTCTCGATAATTTTAATTATTAATATATATAAATCTAATATTAGTCTCTCCAAATATGAGTTATTTTTTATATAGAAATGTCACTTATGAGATGTAACTTTTCAAAAATGCCACTTTTTAAAAATGTTTGCAAAAATGCTAATTTTGAAAATATTTTTTTATTCAGATAATCATTTATATGTGTTTGTATTAACTTTTTATGTTAGGGTTTAATTTTTAGGGCTCAAGGTTTGTTAGGGTCAAAACTATTTTTAAAGTTTATAATTATACGATTAGAGTATAAAACATTATTAATTTGTGACATTTTTTTGAAAAAAAAGTAATTCAAAAGTAATCTTTTTCTATTAAAATTATATTTTTCGTCCAAACTAAAAAAATAAACACCAATTTTATATACATGGTTTTCCATTACTAATTATATTAAATTAATGATTTTTATATTTTATTATAGTAATATGGGTCTTCATGTTTTTCATAATTATATAATGTTAATTTATTATTTAGATGTCCACTAGTCAATCAATAATAAATATGCCGCAAACACACCTATTTTTAACCGCTACACTAATCGTATAAATCGCTTAATAATATTTGAACCGCTATTGCTCGTTTCCGCACAATCTGCAATCGCACCGCATCCGTTACGTTTAAACCAGTAAAGTCTACGAAAGCAAGTTATTAACTTATTATTCCCTAGACTATTATTTTTTTTAGTTAAAGGGCTACCTTGGAATATAAGAACATACTGCAAAATCTAATATTAGTGGGAGAAAATAATTCAGGTGCATTTTTTTGAATAAACGGTTGGAGTTACGGAACTTTGATCTATACTTTTGTTATATCTCAAATAACTTTTTCTTATAAATTTCTGGTCAAAATAATTATGCATGGATACATTAAAGGGAATTTGCATCCACTATCAATACGTTATAGGGATATTAGCCAAATGAAAACGGAACTGTTGGTATTTTCATAATCCGAATTTAACCCTATATCTACAATGACTAGGCGAGAGAGATGTTACGTGTGAAGAGATTTTGTGTCAGAGGAAAAAAAATATGAAAAAGCAGATATGGGATCCGGTGATAGGATTGACGGATTGGATAATAGGATGGACGGTGGCGGCTAGGATTAACTGCAGCGGTGGCGGCTAGGATTAACCGGCTACTAGGGTTAATTGTGGTGGTGGCGACTAGAGTTTAACTGTGGTGGTGGCGGCTAAAATTAACTGCGGCGGTGGCTAGGGTTATCTGCGACGGTGGCGGCTAAGGTTAATTGTGGCTGTGACGGCGGCGGCTGGGGTTAACTATGACGGTGGCGGATAGGATTAACTGCAACGGTGGCGGATAGGATTAACCAGCTGCTAGGGTTAACTATGGCGGTGGCGGCTAGGATTAACTGTAGCGGTGGCGGCTAGGATTAACTGTAGCGGTGGCGGATAGGATTAACCGGCTGCTAGGGTTAACTATGGCGGTGGCGGCTAGGATTAACTGCTGCGGTGGCGGCTAGGATTAACCGGCTGCTAGGGTTAACTGTGATGGTGGCGACTAGGGTTTAACTGTGGTGGTGGCGGTTAAAATTAACTGCGGCGGTGGCTAGGGTTATCTGGGACGGTAGCGGCTAAGATTAATTGTGGCTGTGACGGCGACGGCTAGGGTTAACTATGGCGGTGGCGGCTAGGATTAACTACAGCGGTGGCGGCTAGGATTAACTACAACGGTGGCGGCTAGGATTAACCGGCTGCTAGGGTTAACTATGGCGGTGGCGGCTAGGATTAACTACAACGGTGGCGGCTAGGATTAACTACAGCGGTGGCGGCTAAGATTAACCAGCTGCTAGGGTTAACTATGGCGGTGGCTGCTAGGGTTAACTATGGCGGTGGCGGCTAGGATTAACTGCACCGCTGGCGGCTAGGATTAACTGTACCGCTGGCGGCTAGGATTAACCGGCTGCTAGGGTTAATTGTGGTGGTGGCGACTAGGGTTTAACTGTGGTGGTGGCGGCTAAAATTAACTGCGGCGGTGGCTATGGTTATCTGGGACGGTAGCGGCTAAAGTTAATTGTGGCTGTGACGGCTAAGGTTTAACTGTGGTGATGGCGGTTAAGACTATCAAGCCGCCACCTACACCCTTTCATCTACAGAGACCTATAATTCAGAAGATGCAGGCTACGTGATTTTTATCGGTTCCCCATACAATTATTCGTTTCAGACGCCAAGGTTACTTTCGTCTTTCGTCATGGTCGGTCCCACAAATGAAAACAGTTTCAACATTTTTATTGTTACTTGGCTAAATAATACATTTTCCTTGATTATGTAGCTAGTTTACCCTACATTAAAAGATGTAAAAAGACAATACGAAGAGTACGACGCGACCGTTTTTGTTTTTAAAGAAAAGTATTTTATTAGAATGTACTCCTCAAAACTTGGATTGTAGTTTTATATGTTCATGTGCTTCATGCGACTAGTGGGGGCCATATGTTTTGCTGGCAGATATGGCACATGGCTGATGGCCCTAAGACACGACAAGCGATAGCACGAAGAACACACAATATTTGAGGCTTAACAATTTTTGTGCTAAAAGGTAAATATCATTACAAAGAAAAGTTAGATTTTATAAAAAACATAATCTATTTTGTGTACTTCTTTAGCAAAAAAAGTAAAAAAAACAAGATTGTACAACTGATTGGTTTGGGGAACCAAATATTCATCTAAGCTATATTGACATGGGTTTATTACACCTATAGATACTTTTCTAGTCAAATTTACACAATGGGTTATTGCCGGTTTTAGAAATGTTTTTGAAAAAGATTTTCCCACCAACTTTTCCGTACCCAAAATAGTCGAAAACCCTAGTTTCCTTTGCTGCGCCAACCATTCTCCGACGGCCGGTTGGTCGTTCCTCCACCGCCAGACTAGCAGGGAAGCCTTGATGTCTCCTCTCTACCCACCTTGGATGGAGCTAACTGTTAGGAGAACAAATCTCAGCTCTCAATTCGCGGGTCCAAAGCTGAAACTACCCTTTCCCTCTGCTTAAATCAGAGGAGAACTCTCCTTCTCAGCTTTACCTAGGTAAACTGAAGATCTCTCTAGAACCACTTAAATCGTCACTTCACCTTACAACTGCTCCTCTGCAAACATGGCACCAAGGTATTCTGCGGCTGAGAAAGGAAAAGCCATAGCTCACTCAAATGCCTCTCCCCCACGCAAGAGAATCCAAGCCCCTGAGGTAGATAACTCTGATCTCATCGAAGATAATAAGCTTACTCTGATAGGAAGGTTAACAAACCCAAAAGCTCAAAGACTATGGTCTATGATACCTTTCATGTCAAAGCGTTGGGAACTCAAAGGAAAAGCCACTGGTTCAGAACTGGGGCATGGCTGCTTCCAATTCAGGTTTGATAATGAAGAAGACCTCCAAAAGGTACTTGACAACAGGCCCTACCACTTTGCAAACTGGATGTTGATCTTGCAGAGATGGGAACCAGTCATATCCCCATCTTTCCCTTCCCAGATCCCTTTCTGGATCCGCATAAAGGGCCTACCACTACACTACTAGAAAGAAGAAATGATTAAAAACATAGGAAAAGCAGCGGGTTCCTACTTGGAACAGCAAGTTACTAAAACATCTGCTAAGGTACGGGTGATGATTGATGGACTCCAACCACTTATCTTAGAAACAGTTGTGGATTTCTCTCCTGGAGTGGACTGTTTAGTCAGTCTGGAGTATGAAAAGTTAGAGAAACAATGCTTCAAATGCAAGAGACTAAGCCATGAAAGGAAAGACTGCCCTGAGGAATCCATTGAAGCTAACCAAATGCTCAAAAGCCAAACTCTGGAGGCAAAAAGAAAAGATATACCTCAGAAAGAGAGACCAGAGAGATCTTACCACAGATCTGTGGAATCAGATAGCAGGTTCTCCAATTTGGTAGACAGACATGGTAATCCATATGGAGAAAGAGTCTCAAGGAGGACTAATCAAAATGATACCACACCAGGAAGGTATTACGCTGAGAGGAACCCAAAACACCACTACTCCTATACCAGCTCTAGACCCTCCAATCACTACGAGCCTGCTAGATACAGAGAAAGGTCTGAAAACTCTCTCAGGTTTGACAAAGATGATTTGAGAAACAGCCTCAGAAACAAAGAGACCATCTCAAACAAACATAAAGAAGCTAATATGCTATGGAGGGCAAAAGAACCTGGCATTATAGAAGATTGCGATGAAGTCGCATCCTCTCAAAGTAGAAGACCCCCTTTGGAGAGAAACCTTGCACTGGTAAGCTTTCCCCCACTACTCAATCCACAGATCCCTAGCACAGAGGATATCATGGATCAGCTATGTGATGTCACAGTCCAGTACATGAGCACCCCAAACTTGAAGGAAAATGCTGCAAGAGAACAAAGAGTGATTGAAGGAGAAACCCGAGGAATGATGGCTGAGACTGCGGCTAATATCAGAGCTGCAGCTGAATCCTCACTTCAGGCAAGTCATCGACTTGGACGAGCTGAACCAGAAGATGATCTACCCCAACTCAGAGATCCAAGCTCACATCAGGAAAAAGGACCTGCAAAGAAACAAAGAGGTAGACCACCACTGAAAGCTAAAACCAGAGGCAGTCCCATTCCAGGAGCCTCCTCAAAGAAAAGAAATGCTAACCTGATTCAGAGCTCACCAAAGAAAAGAAACTCTTCCCAACGACAAATCCCTCGTAATGAGGAGAATTCTTCAACAGGAAACCCAGGACCTCCTGCTCCAAAAATCATCCCTGCCATATCCCAAAAGGCAAAGGGAAGGACGGATTTTCAGAATCCGTCAAGAAAGCTTCCTTAGTCACTGTAAGCTGGAACTGTTGTGGTCTGGGGAATCCCACAACACTCCAGCGACTAAAGGATATAAGATCTCAACAACGCCCTGAGATCTTATTCATATCAGAAACAAAAAAACCGGATGCTTATGTTAATACAACTCTGGAATGCCTTGGTTTTGAGAACCAATTCCTAGTATCTCCTCATGGGTGTGGAGGAGGTCTAGCTCTTCTGTGGAAACAGGAAGTAGAAGTGGAAATCCTATCAGCAAACCATAACTTCATCGACACAAAAGTCAAGTTTAAAGGGAAAGAATGCTTTTGTACCTTTATCTATGGAGACCCAGAGACCTCAAAAAGGAAGATTGTTTGGGATAAGATCAATGACATTGCTCTGCTTAGAAATGAACCATGGTTTCTATCAGGAGATTTCAATGAAATCATCGATAACACAGAAAAACAAGGAGGAAGAGTTAGAGAAGAAGCCACCTTCGTTGACTTTAGATCTTTCATCTCCAATGCAAATCTGTTTGACCTACAACACTCAGGGAACTTTCTATCATGGAGAGGAGTAAGGTACCAGCATACTATTCTGTGCAGGCTGGATAGAGCAATGGCTAATGTGGCTTGGATGGAAGAATACCCTGCGGCCAGGAGTGAATACCTGAGATTTGAAGGGTCTGACCATCGACCCTTAGTCTCCTATTTCTCTGATAAGATCCAAAAAACAAAGGTTTGTTCAGGTTTGACAGAAGACTGAAGAGTAATGTAGAAGTAAAAAGCTTAGTGGGAGTTACCTGGAATTCAGACCACAATCTTCCTGTGGTGGAAAGAATCAATCTTTGTCGAAGGGCTATCATAAACTGGAGCAGAGAAAAGTATAAAAACAGCCAATAGAGCATTGAGGAAAAGAAGAAAGAACTCGAGAAAGCTATGTCTAGCCCACACACTCAAGACAACTTGATCCAAAGAATAAACTTGGAACTTGCAAAAGCTTACCAAGCAGAAGAAGCTTATTGGAAGCAGAGGAGTAGACAATTATGGCTTACCTTGGGAGACAGGAATTCTGGCTACTTCCACGCAAGCACTAGAACAAGAAGAATTATCAACAACATCTCAGTTATTGAAAACGATACGGGAGAACCAGTATACGAGGAGGAACAAATCTCAGAAGTCATCTCCTCCTACTTCAGCTCTATATTCACATCCCAAGCAGGAAGAGACACAAGGGTAGTAGAGAGAGCCCTAAATCCTGCTATATCTGCAGAGACAAATGAAAAGTTGATCAAGATCCCATCAACAGAAGAAATAAAAGAAGCTCTGTTCTCTATCCATGGAGAGAAAGCACCTGGATCAGATGGGTTTTCCGCAGGGTTCTTCCAAGAAAACTGGCCTGTCATGGGATCTGCAATAACAAAGGAAATACAAACTTTCTTCACCTCTGGTTTTATACCAAGAACAATCAACCAAACTCATATAAGGCTAATCCCAAAAGTCAAAAGCCCTAAACAAGTATCTGAATACAGACCTACAGCTTTGTGTAATGTTTATTACAAAGTTATTTCCAAAATTCTTACCAGGAGACTTCAACCTGTGCTTCAAGAATTGGTATCAGAAACTCAATCCGCTTTTGTACAAGGGAGAGCAATATCTGACAACATCCTCATAACCCATGAGGTACTACATTTTCTCAAACAATCTGCAGCAACAAAAAGAGTGTCAATAGCTGTTAAAACTGATATGACAAAAGCATATGACAGACTTGAATGGGACTTCATTCAGGCTGTTTTGACCAGATTTGGTTTCCACACAAAATGGGTTAATTGGATTATGCAATGCATATCCACAGTCTCCTATTCATTTCTACTAAATTGTACAGCAAAAGGAGAGTTAATACCTACCAGGGGTATCAGACAGGGGGATCCATTATCTCCGTACATCTTCATCCTCTGCAGTGAGGTCCTATCCGGCCTATGTAACAGAGCCCAAGTTAATGGATCCCTCCCAGGAATAAAAGTGGCTAAGCGCAGTCCAATGATCAACCATCTTCTATTTGCAGACGACACGATGTTCTTCTGCAAAGCAAATTGGAAAAGCTGTCAGAAACTCAAACAAGTGCTATCTCAGTATGAAAACGCTTCAGGACAGAAAATCAACTGTCAAAAATCATCTATAACCTTCTCCTCCAAAACAAACCAGGAAACCAAAGATAGAGTCAAAAGAGATTTGGGTATTGAGAAAGAGGGAGGAAATGGAAAATATCTTGGTCTCCCAGAACTGTTTGGGAGAAGGAAGAAGGATCTTTTCAATAATATCCTGGACAGGATCAGACAAAAAACACTGAGCTGGACCACCAAGTTCCTCTCCTCCGCGGGCAAGATGACATTGCTCAAATCAGTCTTGGCTGCGATACCAACCTATACGATGTCTTGTTTCCAGCTACCAATCAGCCTATGCAAAAGAATTCAATCACTCCTCACAAGATTCTGGTGGGATAAAAATGAGGAAACAAGAAAAATGTGTTGGATTTCTTGGGAAAAACTTACAAAAAACAAAAAAGATGGAGGTTTGGGCTTCAGAGACATCCAAGAGTTTAATCATGCTCTTTTGGCTAAGCTCAGTTGGCGCATCCTATCAAAACCAGAATGCCTACTGGCAAAGGTTCTCACAGGTAAGTACTGCCACTATACCTCCTTCCTGAATGGAACAACCCCAACAACAGCTTCCCATGGATGGAGGAGTATAATGTTGGGCAAGAATCTCTTGAAAACTCAGCTGAGTAGAACCATTGGAGATGGGAAAACTACTAAAGTATGGGCTGACCCGTGGCTCTCCCTGTCTGTACCCCTGCTACCTATGGGGCCGCCTATGGAAACCAACAAAGAAATGGTGGTGTCAGACCTCTTCTTGCACAACACAACTGATTGGGATATAAGGAAAATCAGGAACTTACTCCCCAATTATGAAGCAAACATACTCCAAATCAAACCAAGCAGGATGGGAGCCGAAGATAAATGGGTCTGGCTAGGAACACCCTCAGGGGAGTATCAAGCAAAATCCAGGTATCACGCAGCAAAAGCAAACACCCTTTTTGAGACCAGTTCCCCAGCTTCATATGCGGACTAGAATGCAGAAATTTGGAACCTCAACACCTCCCCAAAATTGAAGCTTTTCATGTGGAAGGTCTTGAGTGGTGCTCTACCAACCGGAGAAGCCCTGAATACACGGGGAGTTACACAGCAGTCCCTCTGCATACACTACGGCTTACCAGAAACAACGCTCCACCTCCTCTTCCAATGTGATTTCGCCAAACAAGTTTGGCAGAACCTTCCAGTCAAGGTACCACTCACAACTCAGCTGCTCCCTGACACCTTAACGGGGTGCAAAGAAGCGAGAAAACTCCTATGTCTGCCACCAATAGGCATTAACTCGGGGCCTTTACATCCATGGGTTTGCTGGAACATATGGACAACAAGGAACAATAAAATCTTCAGCAAACGCTCCTTCTCTCCGAAGGAAACAGTGTCCAAAGCACTGGAAGATGCAAAGGAATGGCTCAACAGCCAAGAGCTACTCCGCAGTACCAATACGATGAGTAATCGATCTCCTCAGAACATACCTGGGCAGAGTGTAGATGGCGATACAGAGCAGTGGTTCACGGATGCGGCCTGGTGAAAGGAAGACGGTGCAGCAGGTTTTGGATGGATAAGACGGAACCAGCACGGCACCACAACCGATTTGCAATCATCTTCTATGCTCCAAGTCTCTTCGCCGCTAGCAGCTGAAGCTTTAGCTATGCGCGAAGCCCTAATGTATGCGATGGCTATAGACCGATGCAACTTCCGATTGGCCTCAGACTCACAGATCCTTGTCAATCTGATCAAGAAAAGAGAAGAAAAGTTTGAGATTCATGGGATCCTCCGAGACATCTCACTTCTAGCTTTCAATCTTAATGTAACCTTTGATTATGTTCAAAGGGGAAAAAACATAGAAGCTGATTCCTTGGCAAAATCAGCTCTCTTAACTGTACCGGTTCAAACCGGCTAAACCATCTTAATTGAATGAACCGAAACTTTTGATCAAAAAAAAAAAGATACTTTTCTAAAAAAAATTTCCAATTAAGATACTTTAAAATGAATGTGTACTTTTGAAAGTTTGGAATGATTTTGTGAACAATTATACCCCTCCAACCCAACGTAATGATAGATGAGGAATATTTAGTTGGGTACAAAAAATAGTTATGCTGCAAAATATCTAAACCGTTGATTTATTTGTATTGGTTTTAGATATATTGTTCTAATTGAGCATCAATAAATATATCCACGTTTTTTCTTTCTTTTCTTCTTCCTCCTTTCGTTAAAGAGAAAAGAATTTTATTATTTCATGCTTCTTCTCCTTCTTCTCAATTGAATATACGAGAGTTATTATGGTGTTTCAGATCCTAATTGAACCCAAGTTTTACATGAATTTGAATCGAAGATTTATAAATATCGTTCCAAAAAAATAAGAGCTTTTGTATTTTCATCGTGAATCGTCTCGGAGAAACCAACTTTTGTCTCTACCGAAGATGGCGAGAGCAACACGCAATAGATATCTCGGATTCTCCGATTCGCCTCAATTTGGTGTTTTTATCCTAAATTAGTTTCATGATGAACATTCTGATTCCGATGAAAAGCTTGTCTTTATCTACGAAATCTCCATTTTAGCCAAAATCAAAGGATATCTAATTTGTGGTTAAATTGATTTGGGGGTATGAATAAGGTTTTATCTTAGGCTAATTTAATGAAATTCTTGTATTTTCTTGATTCTTGTTTTGGATTTATGCAAATGGATCTTGGTCCAAGGAACTCAATTGTGTTGTGATGTGAAATTGAACAACCTAATGATGTTAGAAAGAGTAGAAATCTTATTCCAAAAAGAGTAGATCAATGTGCTAGATCTGTGGATACTCATTTGTGGCTATAGTAAAAATTAATGAATGATGTTTCGTGGATGTCATCCAAGAGAATTTGTTCATTCTTAAGTTTACACATACCAAGATGATTGACGTTGTGAAGAAATTAAGGTCATGTATTGATGGTCACATATTGGTGGTCACGTATAGATGTCATGTATTGATGGTCACATATTGGTGTTCATATATCAATGGTCACATATTGATGGTCACATATAGATGTCATGTATTGATGGTCACACATTGGTGTTCATATATCAATGGTCATGTATTGATGGTCACATATGGGTGGTCAATCGATGGTATACATTGAGTTTGGTTTTTATTCCAAGACTTAATATTCCTTTCAATGATCATTCATAGTGTTTGTATCTGCAATATTCAACGGTTCAGAAACTAGAAATAGTTGTATGCGAAGCCGTCTATCGAGCTTTGGTCGTTCGTCATGGCTTCGGGTTCTGGTTAGAAGACCTACTCTGTCCTTTCCTCCACCTCGATTCGATTTCTATAAGTTCCGTTTGCACAATTTCATCAAATTTGATATTTTAATATTTTACAAAATATGGTGGACATGAAGTGATGTACTCTTGATTTAATTCAAGCATTAGATGTAATCTAGTTTGTACGATGAAGCTTAAACAAGGTCTCCTGATCTATATGGTTAATTTTGTTTTCTGTTTACTTGGATTTATCATACTTTTATGAAATTATGCAGCAACCTAAAATGTGCAAATTGACTTGTGTTCATCTCACCTTAAAAGAAAAGGAGAGCAATCCTTGAATAAAGCAACAAAGCCCCTTACAGTGAACATATTATCTTGAACAACATGTATCAACATGTAATGAAAACCACTTCTGTGACGCCCGTAAACCATTTTTTTGGTAAAATGGAGGGGCTGTCGATCGACACACTTGTTGTCTGTCGATCGACAGGGCTCTTAAGGGCTGTCGATCGACATACCTAGTGGTTGTCGATCGACAGGTGCTCGAATTGGCTGGTTCTCTGGTTCGATTTAAGTCGTTCAATTGGACCGGGCCGGTTTGGGTAAACCTTAGGGCTTCGTATATAAGGGTTTTTGGCCGCATTTGAGCGAACCAAAGTCCCAAAAATCAGAAACAAGAGTTTTGAGAGGAGTTTCTCTTGTTCCTGATAGTTTGTGGATTAGGGTTTCGTTCTTGATCGATTTGAAGAGGAATTTCGTGGTGATTGTAGCTGAATCTGCTTCTAGCCTCATTATCCAGCAAATTCTATCCGAAAATCTAAGGTGGGTGCGTGACCATGGCTTCTGGGCCGGTGGATTCGTTAGGGTTGTATGGTGGTAGGTTAAAACTGGTAGATTGTGATGATTGATGTTGTTTCTGTGTGTTTTGTGGTGTATGGATTGTTGGATTGTGTTTGTGGTGCAGGTTTCGTGTTATCGCAGGGGAGGAATCGATCCGAGAGGATAATTGATCGATCACCTATGAATCTGCGACGGCCTGTCGATCGACAGCACCTATGTGTGTCGATCGACAGGGGTCACACGAGGGCTGTCGATCGACACCTAGAGGTTGTGTCGATCGACAGGTGATCGAGGAGCTGTCGTTCGACACCTAGAGGTTGTGTCGATCGACAGGGTCCTGTGTAGCTGTCGATCGACAGGCACCGTGGGTGTGTCGATCGACAGGTCTGAACAGGGGTGTCGATCGACACCTAGTGGTAGTGTCGATCGACAGGCCGCCTGTTGGGCTGTGGTTGAGCCGTGTTGTTGTGTTTGTTTTTTTTGTGTGGTGTTTTATGCGTGTTTGCCTGAGCGGATCCATCGCGTCTGTGTGCGCAGTCGTAGATGGGAGGACCGTCTCACTGGGTATTTGTGATAATACTCACGCATCTCTTTTATCCATGTGGTGCAGGTAAAGGCAAATTGTGATCGTGGAATCATGGCAACGAAGAGGGAGATGATCTAGGGTCTCGGTTTTCGTGCTGTGTGTTGTTAATTTCATTTCTGTTTTAGAACTCCGCTAGGTTGCTGGTTTTATCGCATTGGAATTTGTTATTGGAATTGTTTGGTTTAGATATAATGGAATTCTTATTTTGGTTATCCGCTGTTGTTTGATTGTCTGTGTTGCTTGGTTGTTGAGGATAGCATTTATGGGAATGCTAGTCCGAGACCAAGGGTTTAATTGTTTTAAAAAAATAAAAATAAAAACGAGTCGGGTCGTTTCAGTTTGGTATCAGAGCGATACGGTTTTAGGACGGGCTAGAACTGCTAGGATTGAATTCGGTAAATTGCAATTCTGTGAGTTTGGGGGTTCTAGATCATCTTCCTTCGAGCCTTTAAAGAGATTCCACGGTAAGTGTTGATTGTTGTGTTTGAGTCTTTCTAGTTCTTAGTTGGTCTGCGTGTGAGTGCAGTGAGATGGCTAGAGGAGCTAGAGGGCGTGGTCGTGGGGGTCGAGGCCGAGGGCGTGGACTCGTTGAGGAGCCAGTCGTGAGCTTGGTTCAGAGTTCCGCGCATGGGCCTGCGGCAGGTCAGCAGTCGGTGCATGATGGACAGACTGCCAGTGTGACTGCCAGTGTGGGGGCCAGTGTGGGTCCTGTAGGGGCTGGTTTGGGTCCTGTTGAGGCTGGTGGTGCTGGTGGTGTTGGTCCAGCTGTGGGTGCGGTTGCGGCCGCGGGTGTAGCCCAAGCTAGAGATGACCGTTTGGCTGACCTGCTGACACTGTTGTTGGAGCGGTTACCGGGTGCGGTGCCAGTGCAGGCTCCAGAGGTGCCACGGGTGGCAGAGGTGCAGCCGAGGGCTGCGGTTGCTGAGGAGGTTCCGTCTTATATCCGTATGATGGAGCAGATGCAGAGGATCGGTACGGGTTCTTTTACGGGTAGTGTGAAGCCTGAGGAGGCTGATGAGTGGCGGATGCGAGTGGAGCGGAACTTTCGTTCGATTAGGTGTCCCGAGGGATACAAGGTTGATTTGGCGGTCCATTATTTGGACGGTGATGCACATCTCTGGTGGAGGAGTGTAGCGGCTAGGTGGGCCGGGACTGCGATGGCGTGGTCAGATTTTGTGACGGAGTTCAACTCCAAGTTCTTTCCTCAAGAGGCGTTGGATCGTTTAGAGGCGAGGTTCTTGGACTTGACTCAGGGCACGAGGTCGGTGCGGGAGTATGACGTGGAGTTTAACAGACTCCGGGGTTATGCTGGTAGGAGCTTTGAGGATGAGCAGGCTCAGGTTCGGAGGTTCTTGCGAGGACTTCGACCGGATTTGCGGACTCGGTGCAGAGGCATCAGGTTCGCGAGCAGAGTGGAGTTGGTAGAGGTGGCTGCACAGATCGAGGAGGATCTGAGGGAGCAGGCTGCGATTGTAGTTCCAGCTGTTCAGCCTCGGAGGCCTCAGTAGCAGCATGTGCAGCAGGCAGGTCCTGGCAAAGGCGGCAAGCCTGCGCAAGGACAGAAGAGGAAGTGGGAAGGTGCTTCGGGATCGGGCCAAAGTGGCCGAGGCTGTTACATTTGTGGGAGTCTAGACCACCAGAGGGCGAGTTGCCCGAAGCGGAGTGAGGTTCGAGGAGTTCGGACGTGCTATCAGTGTGGGGAGTCGGGGCACATCATACCGAACTGTCCGAAGTTGCAGCTGTTGGCAGTGGCAGTGGTCCAGTCAGTAGCTCAGTATGGGCCGGTGCAGCCTTTGGATCAGATCGCGGCGATGGAGCGTCCGCCGGCTATTGCAGCGCCGGGAGAACCGAGCTCTAGACCGATCACAGGTAACTTTCTAATTCAGACTTTGTAAATTCAGTAGTGCAGAATGCTTAGTGCTTGTGTTAGATTGTTTGCCTGTGATAGAAAGTTAGGTTGCTTAGCACTTGGGAATTGTGTAGGGACCTTGTTTGTAGGTGGGTGTGAATCCCACGTGTTGTTTGACTCTGGAGCATCGAATTGCTTCATTACTCCGGACCATGCCGAGAGAAGTGGTATCCGGAGTGACGCTGGTGAGCGGACTGGACCGATTATGGTTGCTGGAGGTGAATTTCTAGCTACGCATGGCCGGGCGAAGGAGGTGGATATTCTGGTAGCGGGAGAGTTGATGCCAGCTGACTTAGTGATTAGTCCGGTGGAACTGTACGATGTTATCCTTGGTATGGATTGGTTGAATCGGTACAGAGTCCATCTGGATTGTCATCGGGGTCGGGTGGTATTCGAACGTGAAGGTGGCAGGTTGGTTTATCAAGGAGTGAGACCGACTTCAGGTAGCCTTGTGATCTCCCTTGTTCAAGCTGAGGTGATGATTGAGAGAGGTTGCGAGGCTTACTTGGCCACGATTGTAATGCCGGAGGCTGTTGGTGGGGTTGCTGTGAGAGATATTCGGGTCGCTCGAGATTTCGAAGATGTCTTTCAGTCGTTGCAAGGATTACCGCCATCTCGGTCGGATCCTTTCACGATTGAGTTAGAACCCGGAACGACGCCGTTGTCTAAGGCGCCTTACCGAATTGCTCCAGCAGAGTTAGCGGAATTGAAGAAGCAGTTGGAGGACTTATTGGAGAAGGGGTTTATTCGACCAAGTACTTCACCGTGGGGAGCACCGGTGTTGTTTGTGAAGAAGAAAGATGGTAGTTTCCGGTTGTGCATCGATTATCGAGGTCTTAACCGAGTCACTGTGAAGAACAAGTATCCTCTTCCGAGAATTGATGAGTTGTTAGATCAGTTGAGAGGGGCTACTTGGTTTTCTAAGATTGACTTGGCATCCGGTTACCACCAAATTCCGATCGACGAAGCAGATGTTCGGAAGACGGCCTTCAGGACTCGGTATGGGCATTTTGAGTTTGTAGTGATGCCATTCGGGTTAACGAATGCACCTGCGGCATTTATGAGGTTGATGAACGGAGTTTTCCAGGAGTATCTGGATGAGTTCGTGATTATCTTCATAGATGATATTCTGGTCTATTCGAAGAGTCTGGAGGAACATGAGGTTCACTTGAGGAAAGTTCTGGAGAAGTTGCGGGAACAGAAGCTGTTTGCGAAGTTGAGTAAGTGCAGTTTCTGGCAGAGAGAGATGGGATTTTTAGGTCACATCGTTTCTGCGGAAGGGGTTTCGGTGGATCCGGCGAAGATTGAGTCTATCCAAGATTGGCCTAGACCGAGGAATGCAACTGAGATCAGGAGTTTTCTTGGGTTGGCAGGCTATTATCGGAGATTCGTCAAGGGTTTTGCGAGTATGGCTCAGTCCATGACGAAGCTGACAGGGAAGGATGTTCCTTTCGTGTGGTCTGCTGATTGTGAGCTGAGTTTCGCGAAGCTGAAAACGATGTTGACTAGTACACCAGTATTGGCGTTGCCTGAACCGGGTGAGCCTTATGTGGTGTACACAGATGCTTCGGGAGTTGGCTTGGTTTGTGTGCTGATGCAGCAGGGAAAGGTGATTGCTTATGCTTCAAGGCAGTTGAGGAAGCACGAGGGCAATTATCCTGTTCATGACTTAGAGTTGGCGGCAGTGGTCTTCGCGTTGAAAATCTGGAGGTCTTACTTGTATGGTGGCAGAGTTCAGGTGTTCACTGATCATCATAATCTGAAGTACATTTTTACTCAGCAGAATTTAAATGTACGACAGAGGCGATGGTCAGAGTTGTTGGCTGATTACGACTTGGACATTGTTTACCATCCGGGTAAGGCTAACACTGTAGCAGATGCTCTTAGTCGGAGGAGGTATGATTCATCTCAGGAGCGGGATGTGGAGAATCTGGTGAGTGTGCTTAGTACTTTGAGGTTATGCGTTACTTCAGAGGAACCGTTGGGGTTAGCGGCGGCAGATCAGGCGGATCTATTGAGCAGGATCCGAGTAGCTCAGGAGCAGGATCCGGTGTTGTTAGATCTCTCCAAGGCTACTGGTTCCGAATATCAGATTTCTGCTAACGGGACTATCTTGGTGCATGGACGAGTCTGTGTTCCTAAGGATGAGGACTTGAGGCAGGAAATTCTGAGAGAAGCTCATGCGAGTAAGTTCTCGATTCATCCGGGAGCGACTAAGATGTATCGGGATCTGAAACGGTATTATCATTGGGTCGGGATGAAGAGAGATGTGGCAGATTGGGTTGCAGCTTGCAATGTGTGTCAGTTGGTGAAGGCTGAGCACCAAGTTCCTAGTGGCTTATTGCAGAGTCTACCTATTCCAGAGTGGAAGTGGGACATGATCACTATGGATTTCGTGGTAGGGTTGCCGGTTTCTCGGACCTATGACGCGATTTGGGTGATTGTGGATCGTCTGACTAAGTCAGCACATTTTCTGGCCATTAAGAAGACAGACGGAGCGGAGGTCTTGGCTAAGAAGTATGTGAAGGAAATTGTGAGGTTGCATGGAGTGCTAGCGAGTATTGTGTCGGATCGGGATCCGAGGTTTGCTTCAGTGTTCTGGAAAGCTTTTCAGGCTGAGATGGGCACTAAGGTGCACATGAGTACAGCTAATCATCCGCAGACGGATGGGCAGTCCGAAAGGACGATTCAGACACTGGAAGATCTGTTGAGGATGTGCGTGCTAGATTGGGGTGGTCATTGGGCGGATCACTTGAGTTTGGTGGAGTTCGCATATAACAACAGTTTTCAGGCGAGTATCGGAATGGCTCCTTTTGAGGCGTTGTATGGGAGGCCATGTCGTACTCCGCTATGTTTTACCCAAGTGGGGGAGAGGAGCATCTTTGGGGCTGATTTTGTTCAGGAGACGACGGAGAAGATCCGTGTTGTGAAGCTGAACATGAAAGAGGCTCAGGATCGGCAGAAGAGTTATGCCGATAGGAAAAGGAAAGAGTTGGAGTTTGCAGTCGGAGATCGAGTGTATCTCAAGATGGCGATGATGCGGGGTCTGAACAGGTCCATATCCGAGGATAAGCTGAGTACGAGGTACATGGGTCCGTTCCGGGTTGTGGAACGTGTGGGACCAGTTGCTTATCGGTTGGAGCTGCCTCCGATTATGGAGAAATTCCATGATGTGTTTCACGTTTCGAAACTCAGGAGTTGTTTGCATGCTTCTGAGGAGGTAGCAGTGACGATTCCTACGGATCTTCAGCCAAATCTGACTGTAGGGATGAGGCTGGTTAGGATTCTTGAGAGAAGTATCAAGGTTCTGCGCCGGAAGAGAGTGCCGTTGTTGAGAGTCTTGTGGGACTGTGACGGTATTCAGGAGGAGACTTGGGAACCAGAGGCAAAGATGAAAACGAAGTTCAAGAAGTGGTTCGAGAAGCAAGCAGAAGAGTGAATTCGTTTTCCTTGTGGTTTCCAGTTTCAGTTTTTGGTGTTGTGATCACCGTGTGTGGTGAGGTTTTTGGTTGTGGATTTTTGTATTTTCATTAAAGTTGTAATGATTATGACATTTTTCCAGTGAATGAGAAAGTGTTTTCTTATGTGTTTGACTTTGAGAGGCATGTGTTTGTGGTTAGAGAACCTCGGAATGGAAGTTTTATTGCGGATAGGACTTGCCAGTTCCGGTGGCGACTCTAACGGTTAGTGTGTGTGTGTGTGAGAGAGTCTCGGAATAGAAGTTTTACGGTAGTTAGAACTGTCTAGTTCCGGAGAGACTCTGCGGGGACATCCGAGGTGAGGGATGGTCCGGGTGATCTGTGAGGATCACGATTGTGATGGTATTCCGGGAGGGGAATATTATGTGAGACCTTAGGAGGTAGTTCCGGTCAGAGGTGCATTATAGACGTTAGGAATTGATTGCATAGCTCAGAGTTAGACATCGGTCTTTCTTGGAGATTAGTCTCCGGCAGATCTTGAGAGATGCGTCTCTCCGGGGGACAGTGGGTTCCCCGCATACCGATCGTTCGTCAGGACTGCGCGGACTGAGATCGTGAGGGTATGGGGATAGTTTGGGAGGTTGCGACCTCTGGCAGATCTCTGCATACCGAGAGCTTGATAGACTGTGTGTCTTGATGGATTGAGGTGTGTGGAGATGATTGAGTATCGAACACCGTCAGGACTGCGCGGACTGAGGTGGGTTGATACTAGACACCTAGAGCTGAGGGGTGACGATCCCGAAGGCTAGATGGTGGCTATGAGTTATGAGCTATGGGCAATCAATGTCTGAGACGGGTCTATGTGCATAGGACGGTTGTGAACCTCGGGAAGGTCTGGGAGATGTAGTCTCCGGTGTTGCTGGCGGGTTAGGCCAGGGTAGATTGGTGGGTAGTGTTAGAGGATTCGAGGACGAATCCAGTTTTAGTGGGGGAGAATTGTGACGCCCGTAAACCATTTTTTTGGTAAAATGGAGGGGCTGTCGATCGACACACTTGTTGTCTGTCGATCGACAGGGCTCTTAAGGGCTGTCGATCGACATACCTAGTGGTTGTCGATCGACAGGTGCTCGAATTGGCTGGTTCTCTGGTTCGATTTAAGTCGTTCAATTGGACCGGGCCGGTTTGGGTAAACCTTAGGGCTTCGTATATAAGGGTTTTTGGCCGCATTTGAGCGAACCAAAGTCCCAAAAATCAGAAACAAGAGTTTTGAGAGGAGTTTCTCTTGTTCCTGATAGTTTGTGGATTAGGATTTCATTCTTGATCGATTTGAAGAGGAATTTCGTGGTGATTGTAGCTGAATCTGCTTCTAGCCTCATTATCCAGCAAATTCTATCCAAAAATCTAAGGTGAGTGCGTGACCATGGCTTCTAGGCCGGTGGATTCGTTAGGGTTGTATGGTGGTAGGTTAAAACTGGTTGATTGTGATGATTGATGTTGTTTCTGTGTGTTTTGTGGTGTATGGATTGTTGGATTGTGTTTGTGGTGCAGGTTTCGTGTTATCGCAGGGGAGGAATCGATCCGAGAGGATAATTGATCGATCTCCTATGAATCTGCGACGGCCTGTCGATCGACAGCACCTATGTGTGTCGATCGACAGGGGTCACACGAGGGCTGTCGATCGACACCTAGAGGTTGTGTCGATCGACAGGGTACTGTGTAGCTGTCGATCGACAGGCACCGTGGGTGTGTCGATCGACAGGTCTGAACAGGGGTGTCGATCGACACCTAGTGGTAGTGTCGATCGACAGGCCGCCTGTTGGGCTGTGGTTGAGCCGTGTTGTTGTGTTTGTTTTTTTTTTTTTTGTTGTTTTATGCGTGTTTGCCTGAGCGGATCCATCGCGTCTGTGTGCGCAGTCGTAGATGGGAGGACCGTCTCACTGGGTATTTGTGATAATACTCACGCATCTCTTTTATCCATGTGGTGCAGGTAAAGGCAAATTGTGATCGTGGAATCATGGCAACGAAGAGGGAGATGATCTAGGGTCTCGGTTTTCGTGCTGTGTGTTGTTAATTTCATTTCTGTTTTAGAACTCCGCTAGGTTGCTGGTTTTATCGCATTGGAATTTGTTATTGGAATTGTTTGGTTTAGATATAATGGAATTCTTATTTTGGTTATCCGCTGTTGTTTGATTGTCTGTGTTGCTTGGTTGTTGAGGATAGCATTTATGGGAATGCTAGTCCGAGACCAAGGGTTTAATTGTTTTAAAAAAAAAAAAAAAAAAACGGGTCGGGTCGTTTCAACTTCATCCATATATTAGCATCCATACAAACATCTATAATATGACCTCTATACAAAGACAAAATGAAACTAAACAAGAAGAGAATAGAGAACTAAGTATATGTCTTTAATGTTTGGAATTTGGTAACATATCGAAATTCTAAATTTTACTTTTCGAACTTTGAACATGTAACTTTCTTTGAACACATACATGATCGCTAACAGAAAACAGTACCTCCACACACCACCATCCATTTGATTTGCCATCCATACCAATACATCCATAAATCACTATCTATAATTCAAATATCATATCAAATAACAAGCTTATTCTCACCTTGAACACAAAGGATTCAGTCACATGAACACAAAGATTTAAACAATTGTGAGTTGCCATTCAAACTCAAAGAACATTCCATGTTCATAAGAACATAGAAAATCATAATGAAGAAACCTGAATATATATGTCTAAATGATAACATTCACATTTAAGATTTTGTGTGGATTATCTGGTATGGATATCAAATTATAATATTCTTATGATTTTAAACATAGACCAATACATTAAAGGACATCTATTTTTACATAAACTTTGTTACAGTTACCTAAGATAGTAGCCAATAGTTCTATACTTCTATTCCATATGTTCACATATTACCATTCGGTCATACCCACCATCTACTACAAACACACTACCATCCATATCCTTTCATCCATACATGGCCATCCAAAATTCACATATCCATCTTATCCATATTACCATTTGGATTATTGTTTGTTAAAGTAGCATCATGAAAACTCCACTTCATGTGAGATTCTTGAGACCAACAAAGCAGAGGTTGTTGAGAGATACGGAAACTGAGAGTAAGGAAGAGGCGGTATCAACGGTAACGGAGAAATGGTGCATAGGATTGTGAAGCAATGAAGATTTGTTAAAGTAGCATCAGCTTCGTCTTCCTTACGATAACTAATCGATTTACAACCCAAAAACAAAAGAACTCCCAAATTATTAATCCGGCTTAATTCTTTTATATCACGAGATAGAAAAATCGAGTTATTCAACAAAGAACTGATATAGATATGAGCATGAAAGAAGGATTGAAATCCACACAATTTTTCTTTCTCAGATTTCAAGTCTATTGAAAAATCAAATATCCCACCGAATTCCGTTGCTACTATTCTCTCCACCGAATTTACTAGATCTACTTTTGGGTTTCTCAAGAACAAAAACCCAAAATCAAATTAAGATCTAAAAAAATCAAAATCTAACCCAGTGACGTTTTTATTGCCATTGCTCAAGCACCATAACCATATACGAAGCGGTGAAGACGACGGCGGAGAAGGAGGAAAATTAGATTTGTTTTGGTATAAATTATTTATGTTTTTACTTAAGTAAATAAGGGTTGTGTTTTAGTTAGAGAAGTAAATGGATTGTTGTAGTGTACTTGAGGGTAGGATAGTTATTAACCAGCAAAAAAGTATTCCTTCCGAATAAAGTGTCTATGATTGTTATAAGATGTTGAGAAAGTGCCTTTGAGTGTAATTATTCCTATTGACATGAGACCTGCAAAATTCTTTCTATGTTTTTTTACTGAGTAGTATTTCCTTGACATGAGGCTTAACATTCGCGCAGATAAGCAAGCCATAATGCTACGATCATACTTTTTGGTAAGATTTTCTCATTAGGGCTATAGATATTTACTTTGGTGTTGTTAGAAGATAAAAGATAAGAGTTGGATTGATGCAACCTTGAATCATTCGACCAATTGGAGAAAAGTTCCCCGACCTAATTTTCTCTCTTCTCCCCGCCGCCTCCAAAAGTCTTCTCCCTCGCAAATCGCAGGCATGGCTCCGGCGTTCGGTGGCTCTCTCAGCACTGATGTCGGAGTCCGTGCTTTGTGCTTTTTAGGTTTTTATTTTAATTTTCAGCACCTTTTCTTTTAGATCTCTTCTCAATCCTTCTAGCAGGTATGGATTTAGATCCTTGGTTATGGCTAGGGCTGTGTTTGAAGTAGGTGTCATCGAACTTGGGTGATGGATCGGGCTCATAGTTGTTGTTATCAATTGGTTTCGAGATTGCTCAGCTCAGATCTATTGAGATCTCGAGATTCAGCTTGTGACACGGCTCACTTTCTCGTCGGTGATAGCATATCCGTTTCTTGTTGATTTCGGCGAGCTTACTTCTCCGTTCTCCTTGATTCGTAGTGCCGATTTGGCTCATGTCCCGTCTTAGAATAGTATTGGGTCTTAGAGGTCTTGCCTTGTTTTGTCTTGCTTTGTGTGGGTTGTTAAGTGTTGTAGTGTTCGGGTGCGTAAGGTCTTATGTTTGGTCCGAAGCAGTGGTTCTCGTCTTGGTGTGTCTCTTGGGTTCATGTTCGTTTGTTTTCAAGCTGATCAAGCCGGTTTCTTCTCCGGCAGAGGCACTTAAATGTGGTTCTCTTCGCCTCGGATGTAGAGTTTTTACCATCGTTGGGTCTTATCTCTTTGTAATCTTCTCAGGAGACAAGGTCGTCTCTAGGTTTCGATTCGTCTGTGACAACTGGGTTGGATCCGCTATGTCGGAGCAGTGTATGAAGGTAAGGTTACAACGCATCTTCTTTATCATTGAAGCAAAGAGGGTTATGAAATTTTATCCGTTTGGTGAATCGTCTACTCCCGATTCAGCTTTGATGTGTGCGTAAGGATCTCCGATGTTAATCATTTTGTTTGTCGGATTTGTTACATTATTGCCTTAGTTTTTCTTTCAAGTATTTGTTAGCTAGTTTCATCTTCTGGACTCGTACCCATCTTTTGGGTTTTGGTTCGTTATTGTGTAATCTCCGGCATGTTCGATGTTAAATGGTATTCACAATCCTTTGATGACAAAAAAAAAAGGATTGATGCAACCTTGAATAGAATTCAGCTTTGATACCAAATAGTGTAAGCCCCAAAGGAGATGCTCATTTTAGTATAAACTCACATATCTAAATTTTCCAGAAGCATAATGGTTTGTAAGATGTATTGTTGGTAAGATGTATTGAGAATAGCCATTCAAGGGTGTGAAAACCCTTATGATGAGATCATGAATCTAGACCTTAGTAATCAAAACAAATGACATAAATTCAAACACTTTGTAAGCAAACGAATCCATCAATTACTTAGATAAACAAGAAACAAGTTAAAAGTCAAAGAAAATATTTTTTTGTTAGCAAACGAATTTCATATTTCCGTCTGTGGAAAGACGTATAAGTATCACCATATACTAGACACTCACTAATTAATTCCATGTGCATCACTAGGCTAGCTAATTATTTTTCCAAACAATTATTTCTTAATTAAAGGTTCACAACAAGGAAGAAACCAATCTATTCAAGAACCTAGTGATGCAGATCAACATTCGACAACAGTGGTGCAAACCATCCAGGAGATTATCTACCGATTCTAAAATGTAGTTGCAGGTTTCAGAGAATACAATTGCACTGAATGATCTGTCTTATTCAATAGTTCTTACAATGCCTTTTATATTAGACACAACAGAAGCAAACTAAACTGAAAGAGAAACTTACGGACATAAGCTCAACTAACTCCACTAAGCCTATTAAAACGCAAGACCAATTCAAACTAATGAGACGTGATCTCTTATTCCTAAACTTAAGCAAGACAACAACTGAAACAAGACTCAACAAACTCTCCCCTGAACTGAACTTCCTCATGCTTTCAGTTCACAACACTCATTCCAAATGCTTCTCGGATCCTCTGAAAAATCACCATCTTCAAAGGCTTTGTCATGATATCAGCTAGCTGTTCCTCAGTGCTGCAATAATCAAGCTTAATCACTCCTTCTTTAGTTAGCTCTCTGAGAAAATGATAACGAACCCCTATGTGCTTAGACCTCCCGTGCATCACTGCATTTTTGGACAGTTTAATAGTAGATGTGTTGTCACATAACAGCACCATCTCACCATCTTGTTCATGTCCAATCTCCTTTAGAACTCTACACATCCAGATGGCTTGGCAAGCACACGTTGCCGCTGCGACATACTCCGCTTCAGTGGTTGATAAGGTCACAATAGGTTGCTTACGCGAAGACCAAGCAACAGCTCCTCCGTTCATCATAAAAACATAACCTGAGGTGCTCCTACGATCATCAATGTCTCCGGCGTAGTCACTATCAGTGTACCCAACAAGCTCTGTTTTGCCTCCTCTCTTGTACCAAATCCCATACTCCATTGTTCCCCTCAGATATCGCATGATTCTCTTCACTACGCCAAAGTGCAGCTGAGTAGGATTAGCCATGACGCGACTAATGAGACTCACAGCAAACATTAAATCCGGACGTGTTGCTGTGAGATACATTAAGCTTCCCACCATCTGCTTATACAAAGTTGGATCGACCTTCTCACCATCTTCATCTCGACCAATCTTCTGCCCTGGGACTATCGGATTGCATACCGGATTGAAATTCTCCATTTCAAATCTCTTAATCAGTTCCGCTGCGTATTTCTTCTGACATATGAAGATTCCATCGTTCCCCTGTATCACTTCTATGCCAAGGAAGTATCTCATCCTTCCTAAATCAGTCATGTCAAACTCCTTCTTCATAGACTCTTTGAACTCGTTCAGCAGCTCCTCATCATCACCAGTGAACAACAAATCATCAACATAAATGCTAACAATTAGAATTTTACCTCCTCTGCGTTTGATGAACAAAGTTTGCTCATTCGAACTGCTCTCAAACCCTTCCTTACTGAAATAAGTTTCAATACGGCTAAACCAAGCTCTTGGTGCTTGTTTAAGCCCGTAAAGAGCTTTGTGCAATTTATAGACCAAGTGTTCCTTTCCTGCTGCTTGATAACCTTGAGGTTGCTCCACAAAGACATCTTCTTTTAGCTCTCCATGTAAAAACGCAGATTTCACATCCAATTGGTAAATTTCCCAACCTCTTTGAGCTGCTAAGGCGATTATCATCCTCACTGTATCCATTCTAGCCAGTGGTGCAAAGACTTCTGTATAGTCGATCCCATATTCTTGAGCATACCCCTTCACTACAAGTCGAGCTTTGAATTTGTCAACCTCTCCCAGCTCGTTGAACTTAGTTTTGTAGATCCATTTCACGCCGATTGCTTTAGCTCCATCTGGAAGCTCCACCAAAGACCAAGTCTGGTTTTTCTCTATTGATTTTATTTCCGCATCCATCGCTTCTCTCCATTTCGAGTCTCTTGTAGCTTCTGGAAAAGATGTCGGATCTGAGATGGCCATACAAGCCAAGTTTTCAGACTCAACTCTTGCCATATTTGCCTCTTCTTCTACATCAGATAGCTCGGCTCCACTAGTGTAATCTGCAGCCCAAATTGGTGGTCTTCTTGACCTACTTGGAGCATTTGATCTAACGTGATCATCACCTCCACCTCCATCTTCTTCCACCAATGTTTCCACTTCTTCCTCTTCGGTTTCATTTTCAATATCCGCAAACTCATCTTCATACTCCAACTCCATGTTCTGTTCAGTTGAGAGACCCCAATCCCACTTCTTTTCTTCTTCAAAGATCACATCCCGGCTAGTATGGATCTTCTTTGTTGTCGGATCATACATTCTGTAGGCTTTTGACTCGCTGCTATAACCAAGGAAAACACACTTCACACTCTTGTCGTCGAGCTTAGTTCTTTTGACATTAGGGACATGAACATGTCCGATGCAGCCGAAGATTCTGAAGTGTTCAACATATGGCTTGATGCCACTCCATGCTTCTTCTGGGGTCATATCTTTCACAATCATTGTGGGAGATCGATTAAGGACATGATTTACCCACTGTACCGCATCAGCCCAGAAGCTCTTTGGTACCTCCTTCTCAGACATAACCGCTCTCACCATATTCATGATAGTGCGGTTTTTGCGTTCAGCAACGCCATTTTGTTGTGGGGTGTACGCGGCGGTCAGCTGTCGCTTGATTCCACGTTCCTTGCAGTACTCGTTGAATTCAATAGAGTTGTACTCTCCTCCTCTGTCTGTTCTTAAACATTTAATAAAGCTTCCGGTTTGTTTTTCCACAAATGCTTTGAACAACTTGAATTGGTGAAAGGCTTCTGATTTCTCTAGCACAAAATAAATCCAAGTCTTCCGTGAGAAGTCATCTATGAAGCTTATCAAGTACCTTTTCTTGCTGTTGGATGGTGGTGTGATTGGACCACACAAATCAGAGTGAATGAGTTGCAGCTTCTCAGTTGATCTCCACTTGCTTTGTGTAGGGAATGGTACTCGATGTTGTTTCCCTTTGACACAAGCTTCACATGTGACATCAATGAGCTCAAAATCTGGTAATCCGGTGACCATCTCCTTCTTTCGAAGAGTGGAGAGACCCTTTTGGCTAAGATGTCTGTATCGATGATGCCATAACTCTGCTTTGTCAAAGCCATCAACTTGAAGACACCTTTCTTCCTCTGTCTTTCTGCTTGTCTCACCGAGCAAGATGAACATTCGGTTTGAGCTCATGACTGATTCTGCTATCTTTCCTTTGGTGGGATGATATATGCTGCAAGTCCTCTGGTTTCCTCCTTTGAACAGCACATCTAACCCCTTCTCTTGTAGTTGCCCAACGCTTAGTAGATTGTTCTTTAACTCAGGTACGTAGTACACATCATTCAAGACATAGCTTATTCCATTGAGAATGATTTTTACCACTCCTTTTCCATTAACGTCCATTTTGTGATTGTTCCCAAGCTTAACATTGTGAGTGAAAGCAATGTTAAGGCTGGAGAACATGCTGCGATCTCCACACATGTGGTTTGAACATCCAGAGTCCACAAACCATGCATCGCCTCTCTTTGTTCCATGAAGCTCAACATACGCCATGAGAAGAACTTCCTCCTTTTCTTCTAGCTCGGCATAGTGAGCTCCATTGCCTCCGTTTGGACATTCATATTGAAAATGTCCCAGATTATGACACCGATAACACTCAACAACTGCCTTGTTGAATGAGCGTCCCCTGCCTCGACCTCGTCCTCTGTAAGATCCTCTGCCCCTTCCTCTTACATTGAGTGCTTGATCTTCCTCTTCATAGGATTGCTTCTTAAACTTCTTCTCATGTGTAGACAACGAGCTTTGCAATTCATCAATGGTCATGTTGCTCGTGTCATTGGATTCTTCAATAGAAATTACCACATAAGTGAATCTGTCGGTCAGGGTACGAAGGATCTTCTCAACAATCTTTGAGTCTAGCATCTCTTCACCATTGCTCCTCATCTTGTTTGATATCGCCATTACTCTCCCGAAATAGTCATCAATGTTTTCTTCTGTTTTCATTGAAAGGAGTTCGAAATCTCTCCTTAGAGTTTGTAGAAGAGATCTCTTCACTCTTTCGTTTCCCCCAAACTTCCTTTTCATTGATTCCCAAACGATCTTAGAAGTCCTGCGATCCAAGATCTGTTCAAACACAACCCGATCAATCGCCTGGAACAGGTAGTGCTTCACTTGATGATCCTTCATCTTGGCATCATCGTACGTCTTCTGTTGCGCTGGACTCATTGTGATTCCCATCGTCGGCTCTGCGTAACCCTCATTCACCAGACTCCACAATCCCTTGGCTCGTAAGAGATTCTCCATCAATTCACTCCAATGATCATAGTGACCATCAAAGTGAGGAATTTTGGTAAGGGTTTTGTCGTCGCTCATGCTTTCTTTCTTTTCTCTTTGTGATCACTTCTCTTTGTTTGCTCTGATGCCAACTGTAGTTGCAGGTTTCAGAGAATACAATTGCACTGAATGATCTGTCTTATTCAATAGTTCTTACAATGCCTTTTATATTAGACACAACAGAAGCAAACTAAACTGAAAGAGAAACTTACGGACATAAGCTCAACTAACTCCACTAAGCCTATTAAAACGCAAGACCAATTCAAACTAATGAGACGTGATCTCTTATTCCTAAACTTAAGCCAGACAACAACTGAAACAAGACTCAACATAAAAGTGTTCGGATACAACTATGAGAAGAGAGTGAAAGCGCTCAACGAAGCCATGAACGCTTTCGTGCAGCGACTGCTCCACAATGTCGAAGAGATGGAGAGAGCAACACAATGATTAGTCATTTATTGTCTCTATAACAAGACCAACCCAAGTTAGACAGCGACGTCATCATCAAAGGCCTCATCGTAAGTTCACTTACCGGCTCATAAAAGACCTAAAAATATCAAATATATATTATAGACGAAAATATATATTTGATATTTTTCTTGTCTTTAAAAAACCAAATTGGAAATATTAATTAATCATTTTTATTTAATCGTATTTCTTTTTAAATAACAAGAAATTGAAAGTAGAAAAATAATAAGTGTGGCGGTATTTACTTTTCAAACGCTGAGAGTAAAAAGTTGAAGTCCTTTCAGAGTGCCAGATATTGTAAATGTCATCAATCGTTGTAAGAAGTGCGTTAACTTTAGTCATTATTCGTCTAACATTCAATTATTGATGATATTTTTGTGAATTGATGAGTTCGTTCATATCCACTCATCTTATCCTTTCATCCAGATCTTCATGTGATTATTTATCAATTACAAATTCCATGTAGCCACGAAGATGATGATATGATGATGTTGCCGTAAATTATGAGCATAAACCAAGAATGAGTTCGTTCAGTTTACATTGTGACGTGCGAAGATGGAGATACACAACTACTAAAGTATTCTCTATTGAACTGGTGACCTTATGGCAAGGTATAAATGATACTGATGACCCTACGACCGAGTATAAACGTTGAAGATGACTCGACGGCCGAGTATAACGCCGCGATTTTTTGAAGACATGTCTGATCTCACCCGTGTTACTACGTATGACCTTGCCGGGGTAATGTGAAATCGAGAGGTTGAGATCGACCGAGATTGAACACCAAGCAAAATTATGAAAATATTCTAAAAGATTGTCAATATCGAAGATTAGGAAAGTTAACATTTATGTATAAATTATATTTCATATATATAAAGAATTTGGTGAACAAGTTATCTTCTTATATAAACAAGTAACTAGAATAATACCCGCGTTATACGCGGAATAAAATATTTATCAAGTAAAGCTAATATAATTTAAGTATAAATTAATTATACAGAATTTAAGATCAACTTTACATATTTTAATTTGCGATTACATATTATAAAATGTATTCCACCCGTAAAATAGTTGAAACCAACGGAACATATTTTTCAGAAATACGGTATATGATTCAAAGATAAAAAAATCGAAATTGCATATAACCTAAAACTTATCATCAAATTCCGATCGTATAAATAATGATTATTTTAATTGATGTAGAAGAAATCATAATTCTTTTTTTTTAAACTAATTAATCGATTTATGTTTTGTAGTGTAATTGAATTATTATTTTTATTAATTAAAAGTATGTTTGGATATATGGATTATGTTATGGTATTGTGTTTGGATAGAAGTATAGTAGTAGGTAATAATAGAATAATATATTAAATTAAAAATTGGAAAATAAAAAAAGGGAAAGTTTGACTTAAAAGTTTGTTTGGATCTGGAGATTATGTTATTGTAATGTGTTTGGATGGGAGTATAGTACTAAGTAAAAATAAAGTAATAAATTAAATCAAAAAGAGAGAAAAAATAAAAGCTTAAAACATAAGTTCAAAATGCTTTTCCTTTAATATATAGAAGATATAACTGAGAAAAAGTATATTACTTCTAAGGTTTTCTCCAAAATCTATCATATCATGTAGTCCAAAAGTAATTCTCCACGATTCTATCTCTTGCAAAGTAAAGTTGATCACCTAAACATGTCTCGATATATATAGCGAGAGGAATATAACTAAAAAGTTATATATGTATATATATATATATATATATTTTTTTTTTTAAAGAATTTAAAATGTTTACATATATATGATGAGTAACTCATCTATTAAAGAGTTTGCTTGAATGAATTTAAAATGTTTACATATGATGAGTAACTCATCTATTATAATTAACGGATTCTGAATTAAAACTTAAATAATTATATTATTAATTTGTAGTTTGTTTATCCACGTATTAAGGCGGGCCATAATCTAGTAGATAATATTTCAGTGTTTAAAAAAAAAATCATGTTCAAATATTATATTATTGGCTCTATGATTTATAAATATGATTGGTTATTTAATCTTAGGGATTTATTTATGGATTTGATTTAACATTGAATTTTAGTGTTAAAAATAGTAAAATACTAAGAATGGTCAAATCTTAGGAAAAACCTATATATTTGTAAAGATTTTTAATCCTACCAAATTTACAAATCATTTAAAATACATATCCCTAATATACTAAAACACAAGTTAGAAAGATTCCTTTTTTACACTTATGCTTACACCTCACCAATTTAACAGATGTCATTTTCTCAAATTTTCACCTTTTTAACCTAATTAGCCAAATTAAGCTTCTTTTTAAAACTAATTCATTTTTTTTTCAACAGCTTTATAAACTAAATCACGACCAGTTGGGTATCCAAGCTGGTGGTGACGAGCTTACAAAAGAAATTTCGTAATTAAAACTGCGTGCACCCTTCGCTAACCTGCCGGCTCTGAAGTTTTGTGTGCGCGGAATGAGCGAGAGCGAAAAATAAGTAAACTTCTCTTTTAGATTCGACAGGGCTTCGAGTTGTATGCCAAACGCTGGCCACTCCATCGGTGTAGACACCATCTTCACCAGATCAGAACAGTCTGTTGCGAAAGCTACCTCCGTCTTCTGCGTATGGAGCATGCATTGCATGGCCCATATTAAGGCGTCGACCTCCGAATGTAATGGGGAGATACTCCGTCTTGCATTGCAAGCACCCATCATGAATGCCATATCGTCCGTCTCAAAGGCATACCATCCAATCCCAAAAAAGAGATTAGTGTCCTTCCAAGAACCGTCCATGTAACATTTTAAACCTGGATAAGTTAGAACGTCACTGGGAGTAACCAAATCTGGTATTTGAGGATTCTCCTCAGCTTTGGCCTTCTCCCATGCCATAGCTTTGGCTTCCGCGTTCTTAAACTAATTCATTTAAGAAAATAAAAAAAGTGATCCTCAATTTCCTCCTTGAATTGCTCCCACGATCTCCACATCC
Source organism: Arabis alpina (assembly GCA_900128785.1). NCBI lineage: Eukaryota > Viridiplantae > Streptophyta > Magnoliopsida > Brassicales > Brassicaceae > Arabis > Arabis alpina. The sequence continues at coordinate 25,680,504 of LT669793.1, forward strand.
TCTCTTCAACAATAGAGGCACAAAACTGTCCATCTCTAACTTCCATTATCATCTCTACAATCGAAACTACCTATCATCTCTTTCAATTCCATTATCTTCAACTTCTCTCCTCACTTATTTTCTTCGGTATCAAATAATTAAAACACCCAAATTACAAAAATCATCTCGCATACAACAAAATCACGACTAAGGGAGAAGACTATTAATTAATAATTGAGTCACGGCCAAGGCCGAAGACTTTTATTTGCGGCGACGAAGCAAAACGGCCGTGACCGTAGTAAGTAACAAAGTAAAACGACAGTGGACGAGGTATCACGGAGAAAGAGACGTGCCGCACTGAGGTGATCCCGCAACACAAAAGCTGCAATGCGAATTTCTAGCGACAGTACGCGATGTTACTACCAACACCTGTGACTACATCACCGCCATTTTCAACATAAGTTTTATCTTTGACGTGGTTGTTTTACCCTATTACAATCCCAATCGCTGCAGCAAGTAATTGAACACGCCTATTTGTCTCTGTGCTTCTTTGTGTCACTGTCAGGAGGTTGGTTATCGCTGAGCACTAATTCCATCTTTTTCATTCTTTCCTTATCTAATACAACTAAATTTTCTCCGATCCATTTTCTCATGATTCTATATGACCTTAAAAGTTTCTCTATTTTTTCTAGGTTAAAGATTGTTGGCAACCAAGAGAGCATGTGAAACCACAACATGTAATATTAGTTTCGTCCCAAGCGCCATTCGAACTAGCGACCTCTAGGCTTTGTCTGAGATCTTTACCAGTTGAGCTATCGGCTCTTGGTTGCCAACACCTAGACTAATATTCACATGCTCTTTGGAAAGACTAAATATTATTTAAATTCTATTCATACACATAACAAAAACAAACAAAAACTAAATCATCAGTATGGGTATCGATAAAAAACTCATACCCTTAAAATATATTCTGATCATCATCTGTCTTTTTTTCTTAACCATTTTTTTCTCCTAAGGATGAGTATAGCCGTCGAGTAGTTCATTCACCGGATTTTCTAATAAGTCTAAAAGTGTCACCATTTCGATTGGCTAAACAAAACTGAAAGTGTTCACATAAGGAATCAAATTCAAGATGAAAGAGTTTACCTCATTCCCCTAAACCTTTTTACCATTAGGCTATCAACATTCATGCCTGATTATTACATAGTGCAACATGTGCAAATACACTACATCACATAATTTTGCATAACTATTCCTTGCAAAAAAAAAACCTAAGTATTGTAAATTTTGTAGAAAATACCCTAATTTTAAGAAATTGTAAAAAAGCTTTACTATATTTGTGAAAAAGATAGTTTGGGCACTAGGTACATCAAGCCAATGAGCCGGGCTGTCAGCATTTGGTTGATTTTCTATCATCATCTTCTTTTGGACAATCCCATTGACAAGATCTTTCATTATTAAGGCTGTCAAATGGGATAGTCGTCAATTGTCCAACCCAGCCCAAAATACTACTGGACAATAATGGTCATGACCAAATGGGAAGGAGTCCAAATGAGTTATGTCCAACTTTGTCCAAGTTAAAAGCGGGTCGGATTAAACGGTCATTGGTTATCCAATGGACAAATAATTGCTTAAATTTTGAATTTTATTAACTTAGGTAAATAAAAAAATTAAAAAAAAAAATCAAAATCAAAACTAGAATTATAATAAAAACAAATATAGATCATTTTAATAATTAAAATGCAAATTCCCGGTTTTTACACACAAAAAAATATTTTTATTGTTTTCACGGAAAATATAATTTTTTTTTATTTTGGTGGGATAACGTAATTTTAAAATTTTGGCGGGAAAACTTCAGTATTGCGGTTTTGGCCGGAAACACAGTTTTACGAATTTGGCGAGAAAAATATAATTTCACGGTTTTGGCGGGAAAATACAGTTTTGGCGAGAAAATCTACAGCTTCACGATTTTAGCTGGAAAATACAGTTTTGGCGGAAAAACTATAGTTTCGTTTTTGGCGGGAAACACAGTTTTACGAATTTGGCGAGAAAAATACAATTTTGCGGTTTTGACGGGAAAACTACAGTTTCGCCGTTTTGGCGGGAAAACTATAGTTTTTCGGTTTTGGCGGGAAATACAGTTTTACGAATTTGGCGGGAAAATACAGTTTTGCCGGAAAAACTACAGGTTCTCGGTTTTGGCGGGAAATACGGATTTACGAATTTAACGGGAAAACACTATTTACGGGTGTGGCGAGAAAAATAAAATTTTGCAGTTTTTGCGAGAAAAACACAATTTTACGAATTTGGCAAAAAAAAGTAGTTTTACGGTTTTGAGAGAAAACACAATTTTACGGTTTTGAATGGGAAGCGCAATTTTACGGTTTTGGCAAAAAACGCAATTTTAGGATTTTATGGGAAAATATAATTTTACGGGCTTAGCGGAAAATTAAAGCTTCACAGTTTTGGTATAATCTAAAGAGACAATAACCAATTTATCTAGTCATGTGTTTATCAACCACAACAATATTATAATTCAATGACTACTTTATGTATTGGTTCAACTCATATTTACCATAATGCCCTTTTGCCCACTCCTCGACATCCTCAACGTTTTGTATGCACATCCATGACGAAAACGACGCCAGTCACTGCTGCTGTTGACCCTCTTCGACGCTCTGCAAACTATCAGCCTTCGAGATGGGACCATCACTACCTTCTCTCTCTCGAGAATATATACGCGGTATGTATGTCTTTCTATGTATAGGATGGTATTGTTCATAACTATATTGATAAATAATACTTCATACTTGCTCCATAACAATTAAAACAATATTTCCTAACTTAGTGATACGATCCACACAGAGAGAAAATAAAGTGAGAGATAGAAATTTGCTGAAAGGAAAGGTGAGGAAAATGTTTGATGATGAGACCAAGACTCATCTTGAGCAGCTAGAGCAGCTAGAGCTCATCGACAAATTACAGAAACTGGGGGTTTCGTATCATTTTGAGCAAGAAATTAAAAATATTTTAATGGGTATTTATCATAAAGATGTAAGAGAGTACAATGAGAAAGAAGATCTACATGCAACTGCACTCAAATTTCGACTTCTTAGAGAACATGGTTTCAATGTCTCAGAAGGTTAGTATCGTGAATTCATGATGATCATCATATTCGTTACAAAATGATATTCTAATATTTAAATTCCATATTAATAAAGAGACCGCATCTTTCAGGCATTTTTGACGTGTTCATCAACCAAATAGAAGATGGTACATTTGAGAGTGATGATATTAAGAGTCTCATCTCTCTCTATGAAGCGTCCTTTCTTGCGACGAAATGGGATACTAATTTGCATAATGTCATTAGGCCTTATGCAAACCAACAGTTGAGAAAATTCGTTGAGAGTCATGATCATGACACTCACAATGTTAAGGTCCTTGAGATGGCCGTCCAAGCGCTAGAGATGCCGTACCATTGGAGAATGAAAAGGCTAGAGACAAGACGGTACATAGATGTATACACAAAGAAACATGACATCTTGATTGAATTCGCCAAGATGGATTTTAATATCGTACAAGCTGTCCATCAAGAAGAACTCAAATATATGTCAAGGTAATTATACTGGTTCACAACAATACAATATATAGACGTTATATTCTTTCTCTTCCACACCTTAAATTTGTGAGGTGAAGTTGGTGGAGGGAGACAGGTTTGAGTGATCATCTTCCATTTGCAAGAGATAGAATCGTGGAGAATTATTTTTGGACTGTGGGACAAATCCAAGAGCCTCAGTTTGGATATGTTCGACGAATAATGACTAAAATAAATGCACTTATTACAACCATCGATGACATCTACGATGTCTATGGCACTCTTGATGAACTTCATCAATTCACTGCCGTGGTTGAAAAGTAAGTACTCAGATTCTTCTTTTCTTGGTCGATTATAATAATTATTTGAGGTTTATAGTCTTTATAATTTATTTATTTATTTATATATATATATATATATACGTTACAGTTGGAATGTAAAGAGCCTTGATGAACTTCCCGAGTACATGAAGTTGTGTTTTCTTGTTTTGTACAACGAAACTAATAGCATTGGATGTGATATTCTCAAAGATAAGAATATTAATGTGATCCCATTCCTAACAAAATCGGTATGTACTTCTACGTTTTTTGTTTGTCATATATGCATTACATAAGTTTGAACTACTAGCAAAAACGATAGCACAAACTACTAAACTGCATATCATAATCAATTAGTATATATATGTTTTAAAGTAGAATTGTTAAATTAAAATACAGATTCTTACTAATACTTTTTAAATGATCTTAAATTAAGTGGGCAGATTTATGTAAAGCATATCTAACTGAAGCCAAATGGCACAAAAGAAATCACAAACCCAGTGTTGAAGAGTACATGCGAAATGCTTGGATTTCGATCTCAGCCCCAGCTTCATTAGTTCACTTCTACTGCATTTTCTGCAACCAAATCTCTAGTCAGGTCTTGGAGACTTTATCCCAACACCAACAACATGTTGTCCGATGTTCTGCCATCGTTCTTCGCCTAGCAAACGACCTTGGAACCTCATCGGTAACTAATTGTTTCTTCTACTTTATATTCTGTGTGTTCCATTGCATATACATTTTTTTATTAAACATTTATGAGTTTGAAAACTAACTGATAATGAATTAAGGGGTCATATCCTAACAATAAGATAAGTTAACTCATATGATAATTCACAAATTGTACTCTATATATAATTCACAAATATGTTCGGAATTGCATGTAAATTATGAGCATAAAATTTCATGAGTGGTCCATATATTAACAATGTGAAAACTATCAAAGAACTACGTATAATTAAAATATATAAGGCTTATAAGCTTATATGGTGTAGACATGAGTTTGTGTATTGATGTATATAGGATGAATTGAAAAGAGGGGACGTGCTCAAATCGATCCAGTGTTACATGAATGAGACGGGAGCTTCGGAAGAAGAGGCTTGTACGTACGTGCAACAGATGATCAACGACACTTGGAATGAGATGAACTATGAGATAATTTCACACGATTCATCGTCTCTTCCACGGGGTTTTGTGGAAGCTGCGATAAATCTTGCACGCATGTCGCAATGCATGTATCAATATGGTGATGGTCATGGCTCTCCTGACAAGGCTAAGACCGTTGATCGTGTCTTGTCTCTATTAGTTAATCATGTTCCTTTAGATTGACTTACATATTACATTAAATATATTGATTTATTATGATAATTATAGCGATATAGTCCCTTGCATGGTTTTACATTAAATATATATATTTTCTACGAGCCGGACTAGCTAGAGAACATCTCACCCTAAATATATTGGCTTTGATTGGTGTACTCTTAAATTTTGTACTGCTGCTTTACAAATATGTATTCTCGCTTGTGTAATCAATTAATAAAGTAACATTACACAAAATAGTATTACAATTTTTTTATGGGAGAATTGTAAAATCAAGACACATTGAAATGTGTTTTGTCTCAATATACTTGTATGTTTATGAACTTGTCTCAATAAAATTTGGTTAAAATTAAACCCATGCCCTTAATTTTTGTTTAATTTAAACATTTGATGTATTTTTAAAATCAAAGAAGGAAATTTTTTTTTTGGAAAATCAGTATTTTTTGGTTAAGGGAAGTTAGTTTATTCAAGAAATAAAAATGAGGTTCATAAACGATTATTTATAGAAAAATTGATTTTATAATATTAATTAAAACGAATTGATTCATTTATTACCATTGATTTCCAGAAAACATATTCTAAAGTAGTAGTAGGCTGTAGACAATAAGGAAGAAATTATCTTCTTCCACTAGTAGACGACATAAGAAGTACTAGGTGTGTGTTCTAAAATTCGTAGATCGCGGTACAGTTAGGAGAAAACATATTTTATAGCAATGCAGAATATAGACAATGTATGAGAACATAAATTCTTCTACCCGTTTTTAGAAAATATTCGTAGAATGTCAATTCTGCAAGCTGTATACAAAAACTATATCATTAATTTTAACCATAGTTTTAAAAGTTGAATTTTTTTTTGATATATAGAGATGACTACTAATGATATACACACGTACATCTCTCACTCTCACAGTCTCACTAAACCAATTGCTAAAACCTCAACGTTATATCCGGCTTAGCATAAGCTCAAATTCACTCTCATAGTCAGGGTCGCACTAAGGCATAAGCCACCGCTTAGGGCCCAAAAAAAATATTATAAGTTTTTATATAGTTTGTTTATGAAAATAAGGAAAATCTGAATATTCTTTATATTTTTTATGCTAAAAAGAAAACTAATTTCTCTCTTTCGAAAGAGTTATGCTTCAAAATCTCGACTATGTGGCTTTGATGGTCAAAAAGTAGTATTTTTACTGGTTTTTTTTGTTTCTTTGATGATATATTTTTCTAATTTTTTTGGAACTTTTTAATGTTGTTTTTTTAGTTTCTTAGGAGTTGAGATTTTCTGTTGTTCTTTTTTTTTTATTATACTCTTGAAGTTTTTTCTAGTTTTTTATACAAGAACACATATTTTATTCTCGCTTAAGGTCTCTAAAACCGTTGGACGGGCTCTACTCACAGTAGTTTACATTTTCATGTTGTGTGTCTTCCTTGATTGATATGGCAATTTCCAATAGAGAAAAAAGCCAAAACTCTTGTTTTGTATAAAAATATTTCAAAAACATAAACGTGTGGATATGATCCTTTTGCCAAACGTACCGGTAAGTGGTCATTATCATATCAGTATATACTTCCAACAACAAACAAACTCAAAACCTCAGCCGTTAATAGTAAGTTCTACAAATCCAACGGCTAAGAATCCGCCAAGTCCGTAAGCTCATACACAGTTTCTCACTTCTCCGAAATCATTGCGACTTTAAGGGAAGGACTAAACGAAAGGTTTTAATTTAAAGAAATGACAACTTTGAAAAACGATAATCTGGAGTCAAATTTATCAATCAGTGAGTACTCTTAAACCTCAATTTTAGGGTTTTTCCTCAGCTGATTTTTTCTTTCTCAATTTCGGGTGTTAGGTGATGAATTTGATACTAATCATCGAAAAAACTTCCGTAATTTTGTTTTGGAATTATGGGTTTCTATGAAAACAATTTTCTTAAAACAATCTTGTGGGATTTGCTTGTTGAACAATCCTGTTTCTGTACTGTAGTTAGGGTTGAGGTAAGATCACAAGAAGATGATAAAGCATAGATTTTTCAGGTTTGGGGAAAACACTGAGACGATTCAGTTGTTAGATTTTTCAGAAAGTTTTGATTTTTAGTCTATATTCATTAGAGAATTTTCATAAAGTTTTGATTTTTTTAGTTGTTAGACCAAAAGCTTTCTCTAATCAAATTTGTTAAATGTTCAGGACTTCTAATGGATCAAGAAACAACAGAACATCCATCTGTTTCATTTTCATATTCAAATTGGGTTTCTAATGTCAAGAAATCAACAAAAGAAGCGTACGAATCGAAACCCTTTTCACATTGGATTCTATTGATACTTAGTGGAGCATCAATGCTTATAGCTTTCCCAGCTTCTAGTTTACTATCTCGTCTTTATTTCTCTAATGGTGGTAAAAGCAAATGGATCATCTCTTGGGTTGCTGTTGTTGGATGGCCAATCACTTTACTTATCTTACTTCCAACATACGTGTTTCGAAAGATTAAACCGACACCTCTCAACACTAAGCTTGTTCTCTCTTATATTGTACTTGGTTTCTTGAGTGCTGCAGATAACCTTATGTATGCTTATGCCTACGCGTACCTCCCTGCATCGACTTCTTCTCTTTTGGCATCTTCTTCGCTTGCTTTCTCTGCTTTGTTTGGCTATCTCATTGTGAAAAATCCGCTGAACGCTTCGGTTATTAACTCCATTGTGATTATTACCGCTGCTATGGCTGTAATAGCGCTGGATTCAAGCTCTGATCGGTATGATTATGTAAGCAACCATCAATACTTTGCAGGTTTCTTTTGGGACATAATGGGATCTGCGCTTCACGGGCTCATTTTCGCCTTGTCTGAGCTTGTCTTTGTGAAACTGCTTGGAAGAAGGTTCTTCCACGTCGCTTTGGAACAGCAGGTCATGGTATCACTTATTGCTTTTGCGTTTACCACTATTGGGATGGTTGTGAGTAAAGATTTCCAAGGGATAGCTGAGGAAGCTAAAATGTTCAAAGGCGGTGAGTCTCTGTACATTCAGGTTCTTGTGTGGAGCGCGGTCACGTTTCAATTGGGCGTTCTTGGGGCAACCGCTGTCTTGTTTCTGGCATCCACAGTCATGGCAGGAGTCCTTAACGCGGTGAGAGTGCCCATCACAAGCATAGCCGCAGTCATATTGATGCATGATCCGATGAGCGGCTTTAAGATCCTGTCTTTGCTCCTCACGTTCTGGGGATTCAGCTCTTATATCTATGGGAGCTCGAGCTCGAACTCAAGTACTCGAGCCTCCTCTTCCTCCTAAGGTGCAGCCTTCTCCTCTGTTTTTCTTCCTTGAATGGGATCAAATACAGCTTCATGTAATTTATTATTATATTCCGGCTCAAATTGTAGCTGCTGGGACTCATGGTTTCTTTTGCAACAAGTTTTAAATGAGCAAGAACATTAGAGATTGGTAAAAGTAAACAAGCTATATACAATCAGTACACATGAAGAACTTTGAAGCAACCATGGAAAACATCAAAACAGTAAAAACAAAGGCAAAGAAATGAAACTTTCAAGGGAAAATGAAAATTTGCGGAGATTCAGAATGTGTTATTTCATTGATTAGATTTCGGTTCGATGTCTTTGAGAAGACCAACTACTTGCTGCATACTTGGCCGCTTTGAAGGAAGTTCAGCCGTGCAAAGGTATCCTATCTTGAGAGCTTCTTCCATCTGATCTTCTGAGCCTGTCTCTTGGATTTTCAGATCAATAGCTTTTGATCCTTGATTCTTCCTTACCAAGCTTCTAACCCAACTCACCAAGTCGGTATCTTTCTCATTGAGATAATCATCTTCAATCGGCTTTTTCCCTGTGATCAGCTCAAATAGAACAATTCCAAAGCAATAGACATCAGACTTAGGTGTTGGCAGCTCGTGTTCGGGTTGCAAGAACTCAGGAGGGAGATAACCGGGTGAGCCACGGGTAAACTCATCATCCAAACCATTTCCAAAGACTTTGGCTAAACCGAAATCAGATAATCTTGGTTCCCAATTCTGGTCAAGATACACACTACTAGCTTTCACATCTCTATGGATCATTGGCGGTGAACAACCGTGGTGAAGAAAGGCCAATGCTCGGGCAATTCCCAGTGCTATCATGTGCCTAAACCGCCATGTCGTGACTGGACCTTCAGGACCTATGTTTTGGATTCCATTGTCAGCTTCTTCTTCCCATGTATCCATGCTCCAATCATCTGTTGTCTGAACTCCAAATGGCAGATCTTGAAGCAGGTTTTGCAAGTTACCGTTCTCCATATACTCGTAAATAGCGATCCTTTGATCACCGGCTATGCAATATCCGGTTAATGGAACAAGATTTGGGTGCTTGATTCTTCCAAGAAACTCGAGCTCTCTAGCTGCTTCTTGGTCACTAAGAGTTGAGCCGTGGACTAAAACTTTTACAGCAACATGAATCCCACCGGGGAGGAAACCTCTGTAAACAGGACCAAATTTACCATCTGCTAAGAGAGTGTCTCTGTCGAAACTGGAAGTTGCAGCCAAGAGATCTGAAAACGTAATATTCAACAATGGCTTCTCAAAAATTACCACTGGTACCGCAGTTGCCTGCTTGACATCTGCAACCCATGTAGTGGAATCTGTTTGGAAAGAGAATGGACCTGAAATGCTTTGTTCCTCCTTGAACGAGACATCTTTGGCTTCACCAGATTTGGGTTTCCTTCTGCAGCCAAATGCTACAAAAATCAGTGCCCCTATGAGTAAACACATTGTAGAAAGCGTCACTGCCAAAGCCAACTTGAGTCCTCTTGTGGCTGATCTTCTTTTCTTGAAGAGTGACGGGTTTGCAGCGATAGGGCAGCTGCTTGTTGAACCAAAGAAGGATCTGATCAGAGTTTCAGGTGAGAGTTTTCCAGTACAAAATGTTAAGTTATTGAATGAGAAGTTGAATCTCTCCATCCAAGGGAGCTTCTCAAGGATAGACATTGGTATCTCTCCCGTCAAATTGTTCCTTGAAACATCGATAGCCACGAGATTCTTGATACTCAAAATTGGGATATGTCCTGATAGATGGTTTCCAGAAACATCGAATTTGCTCAAACCACTCAGCTTTGAGATCTCTCTAGGTATGTGACCAGAAAGATTAGTGTTTGACAAGTTAAGATACTCTAAACTAGTAAGCATCTCAATCCTCGGAAACATCCCTTTGTTGAACCTATTCCAGGCTAGATTTAAGTGCTTAAGCTTCTTTAGGAGTGTCAGATTCTTAATCATATCTCCATTAAGCTCATTCTCAGACATGTCAAGATAAATCAAACTAGACCAGTTGGAATCTACCTGAGAAATATGACCTTGAAACCGGTTTTTGCTGAGATCAGCCACCTCAAGAGTCTCCTTGAGCACATCTTTCGCCAAACCTTCAAACTGATTCCCTGAAATGTTGAGAGAACTTATAGATTTCATATCAGCAAAATCAGTGTCACTGCCATGAATCTTGTTTCCTGCGAGGTTCAAAGTTTTAAGCTTTGGAAATGCAGAGCCAAACCCATCAGGGAGAGACCCTTCAAGCTGATTAGAGGAGAGATCAATAGAAACAAGAGATAAGCAACCAAGAAGTCCTCTTGGTATTGACATCTGAAACCCATTGTGATCAAGCTTCAAGACTCTCAAGCTAACAAGAGAATCCACAGCTTCAGGGATTTCACCAGAGAAATTGTTATGAGAAATGTCAAGAGACTCAAGCTGACCAAAATTCCCAACATTGCTTTGGAAAGACCCAGAGATCTGGTTAAAGGAGAGGTTGAGATTCTTCAAAGTGTTCAAACTCCAGAAATCAGATGGTAAAGCAGAGATTTTGTTGTTACTGAGATCCAAAGATTGAAGCTTGCTGAGTTTACCAATGGTGTTATCAGGGATTGGACCAGCTAATCCCATTCCAGAAGCAATGAACTCAATCACATACTCATTCTGAGAATCACAAAACAAGCCTTGCCATGAACAGAAAGGAGCAGAGAAGCTGTAAGCTTGAGCAGAGCTTAAACCCATTTGCTTGAAGAATTGAGAGACATAGAAACCATCTGTGTTGGGTTCTTGGCAGTAAAACTGCTTCAAGAACAGTGGAAGAATCAATGCATAATACCAGAAACAAAGACCCATTGAAGAAAAAACCCTTAGAGAGAGCTAAACAGCAAAATGTTAGTAAAGCTACTTTTGGTTCCTCATGCTAAAACACAGAAAGCTGAAGTAGTTGAAGACAAAAAATAGATCTGAAGACAGAGAAAAGTGTTTATTTTGACTCTGTGGTGGTTCTCAAGAACACGAGAGAACCAAAGGACATAAAATCAAGAAAAAGGAGCATTTTTGTCACTGCATAACATCATGGATAAATATACACTTTGAGTAGATTACAATAATATTAAAATATTAAGCTTGAGCTACCTCTGACAATGACAAGACTGTCTATTTTAATTAGGAGCAGAAAGTAAGCTTTTTTCATAAATGAGAGAATTCATTCTTCTATCAGATTTCAGAAACAGTATCATTGGTTTCTTTTTTCTTCTAGTTGAAAAAGTCATTGATTCTTCTCACTGACTAGACACCCACTTTACAATTAGAAGTGATGAACAAAGTAAACGTAACATGTGACGTGAGACATCCCTCACCTTGTGAGAGTCAAAGAACTATTTGCTTGAGATTCACCGATTATGTATTTAATGAAAAAGAACGTGTTACCGACAAAATATTACTAATTTCCTTCAAAAAGTTATTTATTGTCCATCGATTTCCTATAAATGTTAAATATTTTTTCCATTTCTAATTAAAATTCGTTTTGAAACTATCTTTCAATGAAAAAAATACTTTTTCCGTCCAATTTTAGATGATCTTTAAGGTTTTTACACATAAATTAAGAAATCATTTAATTGTTCATATTTTCAATATAAAACATCAATTTCAAAATAATTCAACCAATAAAAAATGATCTGCATAATTTAAACAGTCAAAAACAACAAAAACACAATAAATTTTGCATAAAAAATTGAAAAATCAACTAATTTGGTACAATTTTTTTTCTTAGAAGATCGTCTAAAATGAGACGGAGAGAGTAATTCCATTAGATATTTAATTCGTTTTTCGGTCTTTACAATTTTACAAACAATAGAAAAATGATTATCTAACCCAAACTTCTTTTGTTGGGATTCAAGATTGGCACCGAGGGAGAACAATTGCTTCCTCCATATCATTTTACAAAAATTGTTGATAAAGCGATTCGAAATCGGTTAAGCTTACACAGGACCATAGGTGGTTTGCGACAAGACCTCTTCTTTTGTAAAACTATGATCAGCTAGTGAAAGTTTTTTTTTTGCAACTTAGAGTGAAACTTTTTAAACTCTGTTTTTTCTTTTAAACAAATTAAATTCTTTAGAAACAGGTATTGTAAAAAAAATTGTTTTGAATAAAATTTAACAGTCATTCAAAAAAAAAACGGGCACTGTGCCATATTAAAACATATGAAATAGTATAAAATTATCTGAATATTTTTTTTTGAGAAATTGTTTTCTAAAATTGTTTTATTTGAAAAAAAATTGCTTTTAAGATTAGAGATCAAAATGATTTGTATCATTATTGTTAATGAATCTTTTATCTAATGTTAACACTTGAACTTAGCAAATACATTTATTAGTTTCTCCTTAGACGCTCAAATCAACCAAATATATTGAACTCTATGCGCTAAATGATGTCCGTGTCATAATAATACATGACCACATTTGTTTGTAATTGGTCAAAAATTCACGTATAAAATCCTAGGATGTCAATGCCAATTTAGAGTAAACCTTTTCAAAATAGTAACTACACACAATGATGATGAAAAAACACAAAGAATAAGTAGTAGTGATAAGTGAAAATGATGTGAAAAGTGTGAAGAGGAAGAAACCAAAAGGCTTGAGTTGGGAGTGTAGAAGGAAATGATGGTTGGCTTGACAACGAGATTGACCCACAAATGTATTATGCCCTTTTAACATGAATTATAACACTTCTTCATGTTGCCGGCAACATCATGTCTACACTCACACGCATTGTCACTTCCCTATATAAATATGTTTCTGAGCATATATATATACATATCTCGATCGAGGCCCATATATTGAGATTCTAAAACGAAAAGTAGTATGGGTTTTTGTTATTTAGGTTAACTAAAATGGAATAACTATAAAATGGAGTTTGTTTTGTTCCAACTCTATTCTATTTTGGATTAAAAAAAACTCTATTTTACTCTAAAAATAGAGTGAAGAGTACAAATAAATGGTATTATTTCATATGTGGAGGAAAAAAATGAGTTTACACTATTTTGGAGTGAGAAATAGAGTTGGGTTGGAGCAAATTTGATTTCAAATTCTATTTTGAAGCAAGGTATGGAGTAGGGTTGGGGATACCCTAATAATTATTAAGTGTGATTCTTTTAAGTGTGATTAAATATTAAAAATTAAGTTGTTTCAACATTTTTCTGAACAATTCATGGTTGAAAGCCTAAAAAAAAAGCTGGCCCATTAAGTATCCATTTAGTAACGTGCTTAAGAAAGCTTACCGATTAGACGATCACTAGAGACTACATCACAAGAAGACTTGGCCCACACCGATGGCTACATTTTCCATACTGATGCGGCCTAGCAAAAGACACCTCAATGAGTGGTTTAGGCGGGTGGTTTTGATCTGCTTCAGAGACACTTCTGGAAGAATACTCGAGTCCTTTACAAAATGTACATTCAACTTTAGAAGCTGAGACATATGCCGTATTCAAGGGTTTACAAATGGCGAAAGACAAAGGTTATGATGATCTGCTTACACGTACTCTAATTCTCAGGTTTTGATTAATCTACTTCAAAAGAAGGAATTTCATACAGTTCTATAACATGTTGTTCGAGGCTAGTATGTTAGCTTCGTACTTCCATAAGTTTTCTTTTTCTTATGTACAACGAGATGTCAATATGTTGGTTGATTCGTTATCTAAACGACCTCTCTTACTTTATAATTTGTCGACTTTTTCGACTTAAGTTTCTAATAAAATTTATGTTTTGACAAAAAAAGAAAGAAATATGACTACTATTGTTATAGAAGAATTTGTTCAAAATTAAGAGATATTTTCACTTTTCAATTCATAAACAAAGAGAAAGTCAAAGATCTGAAAAAAACAACACAACCAGATTATACTGCATCAGATGAATGTTGTCTTTAATATTTTTCATTGGACTTATTCATTCTCAGCTAAATAATTCTCTTATGATCATTTTTATATACACTGAGCTGTTGTCTCCATCTTACTAATTATCAGAAAACGACAATGGTAGTCTCCTTCTCACTATTCATTTTAAAAATACTAGATTTTTATATAAAAATTTTATTCAAATAAAAAAAACATTTATACATCAAATGCAACTTCAAATTGAGTGTTTAAAAAAGGATATGAGAAGAGTGAAATGTAAGCACTAAAAATAAAACCACGGCCGCGTAGCAAACTAAAGTTCCATTTCTCCGTCGTCGTCGGTGATCACCTTGAGATCTAATACAAGTATAGTTCTTTTTCCCCAAAAATATCACTATTAATTTTAAGTTTCTGATAATAGGCTAACTTCAATATCAAAAAGGTTCAAGAACACTTCCTTATGATATAAATCGATGCCCTAAACTGAAAAAAAAATGCAAACATATGTTTGATTTTTGTTTATAATTTATTTAGGGGAAACAAGTGTTTTCATATAATAATTTTTGTTATTACTATAAATTTAAACTTGTTATGCTACGCCTCTGTTCTATCTCATCGAGATTTCAACAACACAAGAAGCTCGGTTCCTCCGGTACTTGGGGGTTGAAGCTTGGACACTGATTCACAGAAGATGAGCATGGAAAGGGCTCTGGAGATGAATTTCCGTCACCGTCAACATATTTTTCATTATGTTGTTTATGGCATTCTTTGTGACATCACATGTCTCCCCCTTTTTTCCACCATATCGTTTGCTTTTGTTCCACAAACGTATGGTGTTGAGGTTGGCCAAGCATGCCTTCCGTGTTTTAGAAGCTGTAGTTTCCCTTTATTGATTTAATATAAGCTGTTATTTAAAACAAAAAAAAAAAGAAAACGATATGGTGGAAAAAAGCAAACGATTTAATATGGCATTCTTTGTGACATCACATGTCTCCCTTTTTTTCCACCATATGGTTTGCTTTTGTTCCACAAACGTATGGTGTTGAGGTTGGCCAAGCATGCCTTTCGTGTTTTAGAAGTTGTAGTTTCCCTTTATTGATTTAATATAAGTTGTTATTTAAAACAAAAAAAAAATTAAAATGTGCTATTTTAAGATATTTATGCAATGTATCCAGAATAAAATCCTCTTTACTTCATAATTAAGTAAAACGAAAATATAGTGAGAACAATAACAAAGCAATAAAATAAAACTCAAAAAGTACGTGTAGAAAAACATTTAAATCGCATGAGGGTTTGGTCACGCGTATTGCAAACAACTTCTTATATTGAACTATTGTATAACTTTAGATCTCCATTATTTCCGTTTCTTATATTAACGAATAATAGGAATCCTTTATTTCATTTCCCTCCTCTTTGCGTCTGAGCAACAATGGCAGCAATAGTCATCTTTGATTTTCAAAATTGTTTGATCTTAACCCTCCTATGCCTCTTCACATCTCTCTTTATCTTTGCCTTTGTCTTCCACTACAAGAAACAAAATAATGGCATTGATCTGCCTCCAAGCCCTCCTTCTCTTCCGATCATTGGTCATCTTCACCTTCTCCTCACTGCTCCACTCGGCCTGGCTCCACTCCACAAGTGTTTTCACAAAATTTCATCCAAGTACGGACCTTTTCTCCATCTTCGCATCTTCCATGTCCCCGTCGTTCTCGTCTCCTCTGCCTCGGTTGCCTACGAGATCTTCACGGGCCACGACATAAACATCTCATTTCGTGGTGCTGTTGCAATTGATGAGAGCCACGTGTTTGGTTCTTATAGCTTCTTCAGAGCTCCCTATGGAGATTTCTGGAAATTAATGAAGAAACTCATGGTTACTCATATGACCGGACCACATGCGGTAGAGAAGTCACGAGACACTCGTGCAACTGAGCTACAGGGGTTCTACAAAAATCTGCTCGATAAGGCAACTAAGAATAAGAGCGTCGAGATTGGTGAGGAATTGAGAAGAGTCGTTATCAACATTCTCGGCAAAAGCATGGCAATTACTTTTTCAGAGGGGGAGGAAGTCATGGAATTTGTTAACGAGTTAACTGCCTTGTCTCCTATGTTTTTTGTGGCACAAATATTTCATAAGCCGCTTGAAAAGCTCGGGATCTCACTGTTAAAATATAACATAATGGAGGTATCAGACAGATTTGACGGGCTCTGGGAAGGGATTATAGTGAAACACGAAGAGAAAGTGGACTCATTGTTGGCAGTTTATCCAGATGAAAGCGCAAAGTCTGAGGTCACTAGAAACCACATCAAGTCGTTAGGAGCGGTAATAATATGTGTTGTGATATATCATTGGGAATCCCAACGAACACTATTATACTAAATTTACATTTGTAACTGCAGGAGCTTTTCTTTGCAGCCGGTGACACCTCTTCACAAACAGCACGATGGGCAATGGCAGAAATCCTCAACAACCCAAAAATCTTTGAGAGGTTGAGAGAAGAAATCGATTCTGTGGTAGGGAAAACAAGGTTAATTCAAGAAAATGATCTACCAAAACTCCCATACTTGCTAGCTGTCATCAAGGAAACTCTAAGATTTCACCTCGTGGCGCCTGTTTATTCAAGGGAATTTACACAAGGGTGTAGGATCAGAGGGTTCTACATACCAAAGGGCACATCACTTGCTATAAATGCATATACTATAATGAGAGATCCTGAATTTTGGAATGACCCTGATGAATTTCAGCCAGAGAGGTTTCTAGGGCAAGATGAGGAGACAAGAGAGAAAGCACTCAAGTTCCTCGCATTTGGCGCCGGAAGGAGAGCATGTGCTGGATCAAATCTAGGTTATATCTTAGCACAAACCATAGTTGGAGTGATGGTGCAATGCTTTGATTGGGAAATCGAAGGAGGAGAAAATGTCAAAACAGAAGAGGCTTCTGGATTAAGATTCTTCATGGCAATGGCTCATCCCCTCAAGTGCACCCTTCTTCCTCGAGACATAAACCTTAACATTCGAGAGGCTGATGAGGTTGTTTGACAATTGGACCAGAACAAAGGACATCACACCGGGCAAGAGTTCTAAACCAAAAGATGCAATGTTACTCTTAATATTTCCTAATGTTATATTTTAATTATTAAATTATATGCTTCATTTTTGTAAATAAGTATTTCCTGTTGTTTTATTTTAATTCTTAAAAATTATATGATTTAGTTGTATAAATAAGAGGAGAATGGGTCTTCCTTTTTATATAGGAACCATCTCTTCTACTTTCGTATTTCCCGTGCCAGTAGGAGCTGCGACTCTTTTTCCTTTTTTTCCGTCACAACGCACTTACACACTTATCGACTACATAAATACATCAGTATTTTTGAACCAATAAGGGATAAAAAATGCTTATGTAGGAAAAAAACTGCATTACGAAGACGAGCATTCCTCGCGAGGAAGTGTGCATTTTCATTCTTTTCCCTAGAACAATACTTGAGAGTAAAATCCGGAAAATAAACATGTAGCTCCTGCAGTTCATCCAATTCCGGTTTGAAACGAGGCCAGCTCTCGGGATCTGCAATCATGCTTACTAGTTCTGTTGAATCTGTGAAGAAAGCTGTACAAAACCTTTTTCGTTTACGTAGGCACTCCATAGCCCACAAAAGATTATGCAGCTCCGCATGAAGGGGTGAAACCACACGTCGTATCCCTCTTGTTCCCAATAGATCAGTCGGCTCATCATGTAGTTGCAGAATCCAACTCACCCCGCTCGTACCATCCTCCGCCGTCCACGAACCATCAATAAAACATGGGAAAATCTCATTCATGGCCTCCGTAGGGGTAGACGTGGCCATCGTAGGGGTAGGCCATTCCGTAGCCTCCTTCTTTGCTGTCTCAACCGTCGAATGCGGTGTTCTATCCAAATAATTGAAAACTTTATCATTGCGTGCCTTCCAAAGGTACCATATTATCCAGGGAAAGCATCGAACAGACTCCTCCAATTCTGCTCTATTCGGTATGCGGGAAAACAAGTAATCCATATTGCCCCATAAGTTTTCTGTTGGAAAAACTGACAGTGGGTTCGAGGATATTTGACAAGGCCCAACATTGTCTCGCTGGGGGGCATGTAAAGAGGACATGATTGATAGTGTTTTCCTCATTTTAACATCGTGGACAACTACGGTCTTCCTGTAGGTGCCTTGGACCAAGCGATCATTAACCGCTACAACGCCAGAGAGGACTTGCCATAAAAAGTGGCGAATTTTATTAAACGTTTTAATCTTCCAGACTTTCTCCTTAAGTGGGTTCAAGGATGGTTGTTGCAACGTGAATAGTAGGTCTGCCTCCAACTCCTGCCGGGCAATCTCGTACCCCGAACAAACCGTATACATTCCAGAGTTGGTAAAGTGCCAACAATACATGTCCATCGCTCTACCCTGTGATGGTCTCAACGACAAGATCATATCGACGTCTTCTGGGGTGACACAAGCACAAAGTCTTTCTAAATTCCACTGTCGAGTCTTAGGGTCAATTAAATCCACCACACGCCGATTTATGTTTATGGCTGGTACGATACCCCGCACTTGCTGCAGGTGTTTATCGGGGATCCATATATCCGTCCAGAACCACGTTTAAGCGCCAAAACCTATTGTACGCCGTATATCTTTTTCCGGTAAAAGCTTCGCGCTGTAAAGACTTCGCCATCCACACGAAGGTAGGCTGTGTTTTCTAGCTTCAAAGGGATAGGAGTAGTGAAAGTACTTTCCTCTCAAAACCCTTGCCACAAGCGAGTTGGGGTATTGGTGTAGTCGCCAAAGCTGCTTAGCTAGTAATGCCTGATTGAACTCTTCGTAAGACTTGAAACCAATACCCCCTGCATTCTTAGGGAGACACAACCTCTTCCAGGCAATCCAATGCATTCCTTTGGAGTTTTGTTTCGTCTGCCACCAGAACTTGGAAACCGCACTTGCCAACTTCTGGAGCAAGCTCTTCGGTAAAAGGAAAGTGGACATCACATAGTTTGGCAGGGCCTGCGCCATTGACTTAATCATTATCTCTTTCCCTCCTTTAGAAAGGAATTTGGCTGTCCAACCATTTATCTGTTGGTTTAAACGATCCTGAACATACGCAAAAACTTCCGCTTTCGATCCGTGTAGTTGTTCCGGAATACCTAAATACTTTCCGGATCCTCCATCCGTCATAATATTTAACTTTGTTTTCAGTTCAGCTTGCGACGTGTCGGTTACCTGCTTGCCAAAGGTAATGGCATATTTTTGGAAATTTACACGTTGTCCTAACGCATTCCCGTAAGTCTCCAGGACCTTGAGGATGTTGTCACATTGTTCCACCATCGCTTTACAGAAGAAAAAGCTGTCATCAACAAATAGGAGGTGTGTCAGTGCTGGTGCGGCCAGGGCAATCTTAATGCCGGAGATACCTCCATTTCCTTTTGCCATTCTAAGATTAGCAATGAAGACCTATATACAAAGAATGAACAAATATGGGGAAAGTGGGTCTCCTTGCCTTAGTCCACGGGTCAGAGTTATATTTCCCGATGGCTCACCATTCAGAAGAATATTGTAGGATACACAGTTAACACACGCCATAATCCAAGATATCCATTAATCTGCAAAACCCATTTTTTGCATTAGGGCTTCCAAAAACCTCCACTCCACCCGGTCATATGTTTACTCATACCGTCTTGATAGCCATACAATCTTGTTTGGCCACCGTAGTTGTTAGAGCATGAAAAACCTCCTAGGCAAGCAGGATATTGTCCTTGATCTGCCTCCGAGGCACAAAGGCATATTGAATTTCAGACACCAGCCGAGGTAAGAATCTTCTAATCCTTTAACTGAGTACCTTAGAGATGATCTTATAAGTTACATTACATAGGTTGATGGGTCTGAACTCCTTCATCGCTCGAGGTCTCTCCGACTTCGGGATCAAACAAATATTAACCTCATTACTTTTGGGGTCCAGAAACCCCGTATTCATGAAGTTTAGGACCATCTCTACTACCTGAGGACCTAGTTTTTACTAGTAGATTAACAAATTTCCGTATGCTGTGTTATTCAATCAATGATTTTTAATCTTATTTTAAAATTTAGTTTTATTGAATACGGTATTTGTAAAATCATGCCTTAAGAATTTTAAAATCTTGTGTTATTCTATAGAAGATTTTAAATCTACAATTAAAATACGCTTATTCAACTTTAAAAGATTTTGAAAGTCTTCATTTTTAATGAATTTGAAATCACTTGGAGAAGAAGTTAAATGAACAAAAGTTTAAAAAT
Source organism: Arabis alpina (assembly GCA_900128785.1). Taxonomy (NCBI): domain Eukaryota; kingdom Viridiplantae; phylum Streptophyta; class Magnoliopsida; order Brassicales; family Brassicaceae; genus Arabis; species Arabis alpina. The sequence goes on from LT669793.1 coordinate 25,701,166, forward strand.
TAAATCCAAAAGATACGGCATAGATTTTTAGAATTCACCCAAAGAAATTCCATCAAAATTTAAAATTTTCAAGATTATAAAGCTTATGGAATTGATTTTAAATCATTGATCCAATAACAGCTTAATTTATTTTTAAAAGCCCGTAAGCAAATAAATTAGAGGGAAAAAAAAATCATAAACAATGAAGAAAGAGAAAGTGAGAAAAAAATAGTGGTTCAAAACAGTTAAGGGTAAAAAATGTACTAAGATATTATACACAAAATATCATAGTCATGGTTCTACTATAGTTATTTGACATATTATAATTTGTTTGTTTGTTATTCTTGCTAAATTCCTTTAAATAAAGACTCATTTTTCTAGGAATATTCGGGTGAATAATCCAAAAAAAACTATAATTTAAATCTTAGCTATTTAACCTAAATCTAGTGAATACATTTAGGCCATATAAGCTAGTTTTGGTTAGTTTACTAATTATTAATTTTTTATTGGTTAGTTCACAAATCGACTCTTTTTCGGTATAAAATAAATTTTATAAAAACCAAAAAACAATTAGCTCTGGACCACTATAACATTAAACCGAAAACTTGTTTAAACAAGTTGGTTGGTTTGTGGAGCATGCAATACAAATAATAGAACCATTAGGCAAGGAAGTACGATGCAACCATATATATTTGTTTCTAAAGAAAAATATTTTATTAGAATGTACTCCTCAAATTTGGAATGTAGTTTTATACGTGAGAAAATGGCCAATTTGGACCCAAATAATTTACATTGTGCAGTTTTAAATCTGAGTTTTTGTCTGTGGCTAATTTAAATTTGAACTCCAAATACATTCAAGTTTTATACCTGAAATAACATGTTTTGTGTCGAATTATACCTTACCCAAGATTCTGTTAGCCGGTTCGGTTTCATTCGCTCAAAACGACGTCGTTTCATTGTTTTAGTAAAAAAGAAGTTTTCTTTGAAAGAAAACTTGAAATTGAATAATTAATTCGATAATTTGTCGTCGTTTTCATCTAAGGATTTATCAAATTAAAGATTCAATATCGAGATTTTTTAACATGAAAACCGTAATTTTTACTATAATAATGAAACGACGTCGTTTTGAATCGACGAAACCTAGCCGACTAACTCATGGGTCATTTTAATCAATATTCCGTTAACGTTGACTAACGGAATCTTGGCTAAGGTACAATTCAGCACAAAATATGTTAGTTCAGGTATAAGATTTTGAATTTTTTTAGATTTCATATTTAAATTAGTCGTAGACAAAAAAATCGGGTTTAAAACGGCACAATATAAATTGTTTGGGTCCAAATTGGCTATTATCCTTTTTATATGTTCATGTGTTTCATGTGACTTATGGGGGCCATATGTTTTGCTGGCATATGGCACATGGATATGGCACATGCACATGGACAAGCGATAGCACGAAGATCACAAAATACTTTACAACATTTCAGGCTTAGCATTCACACATATAAGCAAGCCAAATGCTACGATGAACCTTGGTAAGATTGTATCATAAGAGCAAAGCCGTGACATGGTGCTAATTTTTAGAACATTTGCCTAGGGCATCAGTTTTGTTTTTTAGAAAGTTTAAGGGCATCATTTTTTGTTTTTTAAGTTTAAGGATATTTTTCTTCTTTATTTTATTTAGTTATAATATTAATTAGATGTTGATAATTTCGTGGTAAACAAAATGTAAACCACCATAGGAACATGAGTTTCTTTAATTTAACAAAAATAAAAACAATGATTTATTATTAAAATACTAAAGTAACCAAAGATGTTTGTTTAATCATATGTCACGTTAGATAAAAAAAAATGCGAAAATTGAAATTTTCACTTTTTTTAAGATGAATCATCGTCGATGAGTTGAGTTACTCTATCTTTCCAGTAAAATCTAACTTGGATGGTTTATCCTTTGAAAGAGAATTGGTTAAAAAGGTTTATTTTGAAAGCTTGGCTAATATTATTATTTTTTAAAGATAAGAGATAATAGTAGTTTAGTTCATTATTTGTTTTTACTATATGACAATGGACCGTATTGTAAATGGTTTTTTTTATAAAGTTAAATTTTTATTTTTATTCGCTTAGGGCATCCGTCAATGTTGTCATGGCTTTGCATAAGAGCTATATAATTTTAATTTGGTGTTAACAAATTCTACAACGAAACTTAAGTTAATCTTAATCTACATGAAGCTCAGTTATGTTGCCATTTATGACGTTTATCTATTAATAATAGCAATCTTGGTAAAAACAATCAAAAAATTGTACTCACTAAAAATGTTATTTTTTTAATAATTATATATTTTAGGATTGCATTTTCTTAAATTTATTTCGTAAAATTGCGTCATTTATGGTTATTTTGAAGAGTTGTGTCCTTTCAAATTTGTAGAGTCGCTTCTTTTCAAAAAAAATCTATTTATAGTGATTTTGAAGGGTTGTATCTTTATGAATTTGTAGGGTCGTCTCTTTTCGAAAATAAATGTGGGGGTCGAATCTACACAGTTATATTTTTCAAGGATTGTAGAGGAGATGAAGATCTCTATGAGGCGGACTCACTAAGAACATAACAAATTTAAGAAAAGAGTTCTCGTTATTGCTGTTAAGGTTTAAGCGTTATTACAAGAGAGTTTCTATCCTAAAAGTTATGATCCCTTTTTAGGATGAATACAATGGACTATATATATTCTCATTAAGTAACTTATGTCAACTAATAGCATGGGCATGTAATATATTAAATTTAGGTCATGTCAACTAATAGAATGGGCATGAGGCCATTAAGCAATATATTAAATTTATGCCCAAATTTTCATTTCTGAAATTTGTTAATCTACTAACAAAACAAAGATTTTTCCGCATCTAACGTTGTTTGAATCTTTCAAAACGGACGTAAAGTTCGAAAGAATAGAAAAGTTGTAATTAGCTATACACTATTTTGTTTTACATGAAACAACATAAAAAAATATAATGTTAGTGTTCTTTCCATTCACTAATTTTTTTTAACTTACCAGATATACTTTAGAAATAGATCCTAATTTAAAAAAAAAAAATCTAACACGCCAAAATTTAAACTCACTCCTTATAACAAAATTCCAATTTTAAAATAAAGCCCAAAAATAAAATTCAATTCAGTTGAATTGACCTTTTCGTTATAGGGGTCGAATTTCGTTATAGCGATCTCATCAGGGGTGAAATTCGACCCCTATAGTTAACTCCCTGTTTGGCAGTATCGACTTATGAAGATGTCGAGGTAAGAGTTGTTAAAGTCTGAGAACAATATGTTCGACTGTGAAGTTTTCAGGTGTTGACGTTTTGTCACAGAACTCGGGAAGTTTCAATTATTCCATGCTGAGTTGGTGTTACCGTGTTTACCTCGACTTACGATTTATTCTTTACTTAGTGGACTCTAATGAAGTTGATGGATTTACTTGTTTAATGGGCATCGAGGCTTGCTGAGAAGTTTCTGGAACTTTTCCTGAAGCAAAGTGATTTTAGGAAATCTTCCAGATATAAATAAGCTGCTTCATTCTCATTATGTTTTACCAATTCACTTACCAATTCATAATGTTAAAATCGGTTGTTTAGATAACATAATTTTTTAGTGTTAAATATATGTAGATAACAAAGTTTCAAATAGTAACCGTAAATAGACAAAGAGCCATGCACATCTTAATTTAGGTGGTCTAATACAACATGAAAAAATAGAGTGAGTTCACGAGTCAAGAAGTTTAATTATTTGGCTAACTTTTAATAATCGTTTTCAAGAAGCATAAAATAACGCGAAAAATAAAAAACAATGTGGAGATAATTTTGATTACATTTTCAATACCAGCTTTGGAACTGTTGTTTGCATATTCGAAACTATTTTGCATGGTTGAATTATGAGAATAGATCACAAACATGATCAAAGACGCGTAAAAAGGTTGTCTAAACATTAAAAATATCCTACAAACGGTAATAATTTTAGACATATACGCCACATTCAAATTGTATGTAAAACGCCAGAGTCAATGACTATAATTTTTTTTAATTTTGTTTTTTTTTTGTTATGAAATTTTGTGTTTTATCTTACGAACGGATGATAAAGAAAATAAGGAAATGTAACTATAAGAAATGAAAAAGGATACAAAAATGATAACAAAAAAGAAAAAAGAAATTTTCCAACTATTTTAAAGTCAAACGCTAAATTTGTTTGATAAAGATCACAAGGAAAAAAATAAAAGAAAGGTCAAGAAGAAAAAATGAATAATTTGATAAAAGTCATACATTCACATTTGTTTTCACTTTTCACTAATTTAATATTTTAATTACATTTTCAAAAATTATATATCAAAACCCGGCTAATTTGTTGTCTATGAGTTATGAACCGAATTTTAGCTAAACGTAACTACAACCAAACCAATTAGAAAAAACTTTAATATGAAAAAATTACAATAATACTAAAATCGACCTAACTAAATTAGGAACAAAAACATTAAATATACTATTTTACCTAGTTCTACTATATAAGCATGTGTCGAGTGTGTTTATCAGCCACAACAATATTACAATTCAATGACTACTTTATGTATTGGTTCAACTCATATGTGCCATAATGTCCTTTTACCCACTCCTCGACATCCTCAACGTTTCGTATTACAATCCAGGACGAAAACGACGCCGGTGACTGCTTGTGTAGACCCTCTTCGACGTTCTGCAAACTATCAACCTTCTAGCTGGGACCATCACCACCTTCTCTTGGTCGAGAATATATATGCGGTATGTATGACTTTCAATGTATATAAAGATATGATGTATTGCTCAGTACTATGAATAATACTTGCTACATAATGATAAAATTATACTTCCTAACTTAGTAATACGACCCTGCAGAGAGAAAATAGAGTGAGTGATAGAGATTTGCTTAAAGGAAAGGTGAGGAAAATGTTTGATGATGAGAAGACTCGTCTTGAGCAGCTAGAGCTCATTGACGAATTACAGAAACTCGGGGTTTCGTATCATTTTGAGCCAAATATTAAAAATATTGTAAAGAATATTTATCATAAAAACTTAAGAGCGTACGACGAGAAAGAAGATCTACATGCCACTTCACTCAAATTTCGGCTTCTGAGAGAACATGGTTTCAAAGTCTCAGAAGGTTAGTATTGCGAATTCGTGATGATCTATATTCGTTTCAAAATAAGATTCTAATTTATATGTTTAAATACCATATTTATAAAGAGGCCGCATCTTTCAGGCATTTTTGACGTGTTCATCAACCAAATAGAAGATGGTACATTTGAGTATGATATTAAGAGTCTCATCTCTCTCTATGAAGCTTCGTTTCTTGCGACGAAATGGGATACTAAATTGAATAAAGTCATTAGGCCTTATGCAAACCAACGCTTAAGAAAATTTGTTGAGAGTCATGATCATGACACTCACAGTACTAAGGTCCTTGAGATGGCCGTCCAAGCGCTAGAGATGCCGTACCATTGGAGAATGAAAAGGCTAGAGACAAGACGGTACATAGATGTATACACAAAGAAACATGACCTCTTGATTGAATTCGCCAAGATCGATTTTAATATTGTACAAGCTGTACATCAAGAAGAACTCAAATATCTGTCAAGGTAATATAGACTAATACTTATTCACAACACTATAATATAGACGTTATATTCTTTCTTTTCCTCACCTTTTATTTGTGGTGTGGAGCTGGTGGAGGGAGACAGGCCTCAATTTGGATATGTTCGACGAATAATGACTAAAATAAATGCATTTATTACAATCATTGATGACATCTACGATGTCTATGGCACTCTTGATGAACTTCATCAATTCACCGCCATGGTTGAAAAGTAAGTACTCTGATTCTTCGTTTCTTGGTCGACTATAATAAAAATTGGAGCTATATTGACTTTATAATTTATTAATATAATATGTTACAGTTGGGATGTAAAGAGCCTCGATGAACTTCCTGAGTACATGAAGTTGTGTTTTCTTATTTTGTACAACGAAACTAATAGCATTGGATGTGATGTTCTCAAAGATAAGAATATGAATGTGATCCCTTTCCTAAAAAAGTCGGTAAGTACTTCTACATTTTTGTTTGTCACATGCAGAGGGAGCCCAAGAAGAAATTAGGGGTGTCATGTGTATTTATCAAATTAATTAATATTTAGTGTATGTTTAATTAGATTTAGTTTAATATTTGGTAAAATTACTGACACCCCTAAATTTGTGTTTGAAATAACAAATCTCCCCAACAAATTTGCCTTTTACTTATGTTATATTAGTATATGTTATTTTACTTTGAACCCGGTAAAAATAATTTCTAGATACACCACTAATCATATGCAATAAATAAGTTTGAACTACAAGAACGATAGCACAAACAACTAAACGGTATATCATGTTCAAATATATATATATATTCATGTATGTTTAGAATTAGTATTGTCAAAGTCTAATTAATACTTTCTAAATGATCTCTAAATAAGTGGGCAGATTTATGTAAAGCATATCTAACTGAAGCCAAATGGCACAAAAGAAAACACAAACCGAGTGTTGAAGAGTACATGCGAAATGCTTGGATTTCAATCTCAGCCCCAACGATGTTAGTCCACTTCTACTGCATTTTCTGCGACCAAATCTCTAGTCAGGTCTTGGAGACTTTGTCCCTACACCGACAACATGTTGTCAGATGCTCTGCCATCGTGCTTCGCCTTACAAACGACCTTGTAACCTCACCGGTAACTCGTTAATGTTGTTCTAGTTTCTATTTTGTGTTTCTTTTTGCATATACATTGTGATTAAATATTTCTGAGTGTGAAAACTAATTGATAATGAATTATGTGGTCATATCCTAACAAAAAGACAAGTTAAATCATTTTATAATTCACGGATGAAATTCTATATATAAATCACAAATGTGTTCGGAATTGCATGTAATTTATGAGCATAAAAGTTCATGAGTGGTCCATATCGTAACAATGGGATAACCATCAAGGAACTACGTATAATTAAAATAGATAAGGCTTATAAGCTTATATGGTGTTGGTGTCTATATGAGTTTGTGTATTGATGTATGTATCTAGGATGAATTGAAAAGAGGAGACGTTCTCAAATCGCTCCAGTGTTACATGAATGAGACCGGAGCTTCGGAAGAGGAGGCGTGTACGTATGTGCAGCAGATGATCAGCGACACTTGGAATGAGATGAATTATGAGATGATTTCACACGATTCATCGTCTCTTCCATGGGGTTTTGTGGAAGCTGCAATAAACCTTGCACGCATGTCGCAATGCATGTATCAATATGGTGATGGCCATGGCTGTCCTGACAAGGCTAAGACCGTTGATCGTGTCTTGTCTTTATTTGTTAATCATGTTCCCTTGGATTGATTTATTAAGATAATTAAAGCGATATGTTTTATTTACATTAAATCCATATATTATCTACGGGCTAGTTAGTGAACATCTAACCTAAAATCTATAGTCTTTCAAACTTTTGCCATGTCCTCAGTATTATTGAATTATGGTGAGTTAAACCTTAGAAGACAACACCAGTTTCATGTCTATGAGAGTTCTTGTCTTCTTGAGTTTAAATCTTTAAGAGGCATGCTTTCGTTGAATCATGTCACGATTAGGACTTTATTTTACACTATACTAACCATCTGTACGAGTGTAACCAAGATCAGCTTTAAAGATCATGTGGACACCAAATTTCTCCTTAATTATATTTCGACCATAACTACAATTTGTGAATGATTTCAACATCGTTATCATTTATATCACCGAATCAGGAAATCGAACACAACCACTAAACACGCGCTCTTATAAGGATGAAACATATATATATATATATATATTTTATTAATAAAACTGTTACAAACGATCATAAAATTTTGGAAAGTAAATTACATTGAATGTAAAGATTTAGATAAAAAATCGGATCTTCCGCTTCTATTTAGTATAGATTTGTTCAGAAATTGTATTAGTCACGACCACCTTTACCACGAACGCAATTTCCACGTGTACTTGATACAAAATGCAATTGCATCTCTTTAATCTTTGTTGATGGTTTAACCGGTATTTCTCTAAAAAAAATTTGTCCGATAGAGTCAACAAATCCATCGGTTCCAGTTCTTCATCCCAGATTTGAATCCCGTCTTCATCCTCTGTAGAAACTAAAGAGGCAAACCGGTTGAAAAGAACACCATGCTCAACATCACTACTTTCTGGGAAGTAGCAACAATCTGAGTTTGTTTCAACAAACTTTCACACGGGACAACAACACACACATACATCTCTAACTCTCACTGTCTCACTTAACCAATTACTATATAACCTCAAACGTAAAATCCGGCTTAGCATCAAAATTAAGAATAGGGCCAATTTAAGCTCGAATTTACTCTCACCAGTCACCAACCACCACAGTAGTTTACAATTTCATGTTGTGGGTCTTCTTTTCTTGATTGATGTGTCAATTTCCAATAGAGAAAAGTTTTGTATGAAGATAAATATTTCAAAAACATAAACGTGTGGATATGCCAACGTCCCGGTAAGTGGTCATTATCATATCATTATATATACTTCCTACAACAAACAAAATCAAAATCTCAGCCGTTAATAGTAAGTTCTACAAATCCAACGGCTAAGAATCCGCCAAGTCCGTAAACTCATACACAGTTTCTCACTTCTCCGAAATCATTGCGACTTTAAGGGAAGGACTAAACGAAAGGTTTTAATTTAAAGAAATGACAACTTTGAAAAACGATAATCTGGAGTCAAATTTATCAATCAGTGAGTACTCTTAAACCTCAATTTTAGGGTTTTTCCTCAGCTGATTTTTTCTTTCTCAATTTCGGGTGTTAGGTGATGAATTTGATACTAATCATCGAAAAAACTTCCGTAATTTTGTTTTGGAATTTAAGGGTTTTTATGAAAACAATTTTCTTAAAACAATCTTGTGGGATTTGCTTGTTGAACAATCCTGTTTCTGTACTGTAGTTAGGGTTGAGGTAAGATCACAAGAAGATGATAAAGCATAGATTTTTCAGGTTTGGGGAAAACCCTGAGACGATTCAGTTGTTAGATTTTTCAGAAAGTTTTGATTTTTAGTCTATATTCATTACAGAATTTTCATAAAGTTTTGATTTTTTTAGTTGCTAGACCAAAAGCTTTCTCTAATCAAATTTGTTAAATGTTCAGGACTTGTAATGGATCAAGAAACAACAGAACATCCATCTGTTTCATTTTCATATTCAAATTGGGTTTCTAATGTCAAGAAATCGACAAAAGAAGCGTACGAATCGAAACCCTTTTCACATTGGATTTTATTGATACTTAGTGGAGCATCAATGCTTATAGCTTTCCCAGCTTCTAGTTTACTATCTCGTCTTTACTTCTCTAATAGTGGTAAAAGCAAATGGATCATCTCTTGGGTTGCTGTTGTTGGATGGCCAATCACTTTACTCATCTTACTTCCAACATACGTGTTTCGAAATATTAAACCAACACCTCTCAATACTAAGCTTGTTCTCTCTTACATTGTACTTGGTTTCTTGAGTGCTGCAGATAACCTTATGTATGCTTATGCCTACGCGTACCTCCCTGCATCGACTTCTTCTCTTTTGGCATCTTCTTCGCTTGCGTTCTCTGCTTTGTTTGGCTATCTCATTGTTAAAAATCCGCTGAACGCTTCGGTTATTAACTCCATTGTGATAATAACAGCTGCTATGGCTGTAATAGCGCTGGATTCAAGTTCTGATCGGTATGATTATGTAAGTAACCGCCAATACTTTGCAGGTTTCTTTTGGGACATAATGGGATCTGCGCTTCACGGGCTCATTTTCGCCTTGTCTGAGCTTGTCTTTGTGAAACTGCTCGGAAGGAGGTTTTTCCACGTCGCTTTGGAACAGCAGGTCATGGTATCACTTATTGCTTTTGCGTTTACCACTCTTGGGATGGTTGTGAGTAAAGATTTCCAAGGGATAGCTGAGGAAGCTAAAAGTTTCAAAGGCGGTGAGTCTCTGTACATTCAGGTTCTTGTGTGGAGCGCGGTCACGTTTCAATTGGGCGTTCTTGGGGCAACCGCTGTCTTGTTTCTGGCATCCACAGTCATGGCAGGAGTCCTTAACGCAGTGAGAGTGCCCATCACAAGCATAGCCGCTGTCATATTGATGCATGATCCGATGAGCGGCTTTAAGATCCTGTCTTTGCTCCTCACGTTCTGGGGATTCAGTTCTTATATCTATGGGAGCTCGAGCTCGAACTCAAGTACTCGAGCCTCCTCTTCCTCCTAAGGTGCAGCCTTCTCCTCTGTTTTTCTTCCTTGAATGTGATCAAATACAGCTTCATGTAATTTATTATTATATTCCGGCTCAAATTGTAGCTGCTGGGACTCATGGTTTCTTTTGCAACAAGTTTTATATGAGCAAGAACATTAGAGATTGGTAAAAGTAAACAAGCTATATACAATCAGTACACACGAAGAACTTGAAGCAACCATGGAAAACATCAAAACAGCAAAAACAAAGGCAAAAAATGAAACTTTCAAGGGAAAAATGAAATGTTACAGAGATTCAGAATGTGTTATTTCATTGATTAGATTGCGGTTCGATGTCTTTGAGAAGACCAACTACTTGCTGCATACTTGGTCGCTTTGAAGGAAGTTCAGCCGTGCAAAGGTATCCAATCTTGAGAGCTTCTTCCATCTGATCTTCTGAGCCTGTCTCTTGGATTTTCAGATCAATAGCTTTTGATCCTTGATTCTTCCTAACCAAGCTTCTAACCCAACTCACCAAGTCAGTATCTTTCTCACTGAGATAATCATCTTCGATCGGCTTTTTCCCTGTGATCAGCTCAAATAGAACAATTCCAAAGCAATAGACATCAGACTTAGGTGTTGACAGCTCGTGTTCGGGTTGCAAGAACTCAGGAGGGAGATAACCGGGTGAGCCACGGGTAAACTCATCATCCAAACCATTTCCAAAGACTTTGGCTAAACCGAAATCAGATAATCTTGGTTCCCAATTCTGGTCAAGATACACACTACTAGCTTTCACATCTCTATGGATCATTGGCGGTGAACAACCGTGGTGAAGAAAGGCCAATGCTCGGGCAATTCCCAGTGATATCATGTGCCTAAACCGCCATGTCGTGACTGGGCCTTCAGTCCCTATGTTTTGGATTCCATTGTCAGCTTCTTCTTCCCATGTATCCATGCTCCAGTCATCTGTTGTCTGTACTCCAAATGGCAGATCTTGAAGCAGGTTTTGTAAGTTACCGTTCTCCATATACTCGTAAATAGCAATCCTTTGATCACCGGCTATGCAATATCCGGTTAATGGAACAAGATTTGGGTGCTTGATTCTTCCAAGAAACTCGAGCTCTCTAGCTGCTTCTTGGTCACTAAGAGTTGAGCCGTGGACTAAAACTTTTACAGCAACATGAATCCCACCGGGGAGGAAACCTCTGTAAACAGGACCGAATTTACCATCTGCTAAGAGAGTATCTCTGTCGAAACTAGAAGTTGCAGCCAAGAGATCTGAAAACGTTATATTCAACAATGGCTTCTCAAAAATTACTACTGGAACCGCAGTCGCCTGCTTGACATCTGCAACCCATGTAGTGGAATCTGTTTGGAAAGAGAATGGACCTGAAATGCTTTGTTCTTCCTTGAACGTGACATCTTTGGCTTCACCAGATTTGGGTTTCCTTCTGCAGCCAAATGCTACAAAAATCAGCGCACCTATGAGTAAACACATTGTAGAAAGCGTCACTGCCAAAGCCAACTTGAGTCCTCTTGTGGCTGATCTTCTTTTCTTGAAGAGTGACGGGTTTGCAGCGATAGGGCAGCTGCTTGTTGAACCAAAGAAGGATCTGATCAGAGTTTCAGGTGAGAGTTTTCCAGTACAAAATGTTAAGTTATTGAATGAGAAGTTGAATCTCTCCATCCAAGGGAGCTTCTCAAGGATAGACATTGGTATCTCTCCCGTCAAATTGTTCCTTGAAACATCGATAGCCACGAGATTCTTGATACTCAACATCGGGATATGTCCTGATAGATGGTTTCCAGAAACATCAAATTTGCTCAAACCACTCAGCTTTGAGATCTCTCTAGGTATGTGACCAGAAAGATTTGTGTTTGACAAGTTAAGATACTCTAAACTAGTAAGCATCTCAATCCTCGGAAACATTCCTTTGTTGAACCTATTCCAGGCTAGATTTAAATGCTTAAGCTTCTTTAGTAGTGTCAGATTCTTGATCATATCTCCATTAAACTCATTCTCAGACATGTCAAGATAAATCAAACTAGACCAGTTGGAATCTACCTGAGAAATATGACCTTCAAACCGGTTTTTGCTAAGATCAGCCACCTCAAGAGTCTCCTTGAGCACATCTTTCGCCAAACCTTCAAACTGATTCCCTGAAATGTTGAGAGAACTTATAGATTTCATATCAGCAAAATCAGTGTCACTGCCATGAATCTGGTTTCCTGCGAGGTTCAAAGTTTTAAGCTTTGGAAATGCAGAGCCAAACCCATCAGGGAGAGACCCTTCAAGCTGGTTAGAGGAGAGATCAATGGAAACCAAAGATATGCAACCAAGAAGTCCTCTTGGGATTGACATCTGAAACCCATTGTGATCAAGCTTCAAGACTCTCAAGCTAACAAGAGAATCCACAGCTTCAGGGATTTCACCAGAGATATCGGTGAGAGATGTCAAGAGACTCAAGCTGACCAAAATTCCCAACATTGCTTTGGAAAGACCCAGAGATCTGGTTAAAGGAGAGGTTGAGATTCTTCAAAGTGTCCAAACTCCAGAAATCAGATGGTAAAGCAGAGATTTTGTTGTTACTGAGATCCAAAGATTGAAGCTTGCTGAGTTTACCAATGGTGTTATCAGGGATTGGACCAGCTAATCCCATTCCAGAAGCAATGAACTCAATCACATACTCATTCTGAGAATCACAAAACAAGCCTTGCCATGAACAGAAAGGAGCAGAGAAGCTGTAAGCTTGAGCAGAGCTTAAACCCATTTGCTTGAAGAATTGAGAGACATAGAAACCATCTGTGTTGGGTTCTTGGCAGTAAAACTGCTTCAAGAACAGTGGAAGAATCAATGCATAATACCAGAAACAAAGACCCATTGAAGAAAAAACCCTTAGAGAGAGCTAAACAGCAAAATGTTAGTAAAGCTACTTTTGGTTCCTCATGCTAAAACACAGAAAGCTGAAGTAGTTGAAGACAAAAAATAGATCTGAAGACAGAGAAAAGTGTTTATTTTGACTCTGTGGTGGTTCTCAAGAACACGAGAGAACCAAAGGACATAAAATCAAGAAAAAGGAGCATTTTTGTCACTGCATAACATCATGGATAAATATACACTTTGAGTAGATTACAATAATATTAAAATATTAAGCTTGAGCTACCTCTGACAATGACAAGACTGTCTATTTTAATTAGGAGCAGAAAGTAAGCTTTTTTCATAAATGAGAGAATTCATTCTTCTATCAGATTTCAGAAACAGTATCATTGGTTTCTTTTTTCTTCTAGTTGAAAAAGTCATTGATTCTTCTCACTGACTAGACACCCACTTTACAATTAGAAGTGATGAACAAAGTAAACGTAACATGTGACGTGAGACATCCCTCACCTTGTGAGAGTCAAAGAACTATTTGCTTGAGATTCACCGATTATGTATTTAATGAAAAAGAACGTGTTACCGACAAAATATTACTAATTTCCTTCAAAAAGTTATTTATTGTCCATCGATTTCCTATAAATGTTAAATATTTTTTCCATTTCTAATTAAAATTCGTTTTGAAACTATCTTTCAATGAAAAAAATACTTTTTCCGTCCAATTTTAGATGATCTTTAAGGTTTTTACACATAAATTAAGAAATCATTTAATTGTTCATATTTTCAATATAAAACATCAATTTCAAAATAATTCAACCAATAAAAAATGATCTGCATAATTTAAACAGTCAAAAACAACAAAAACACAATAAATTTTGCATAAAAAATTGAAAAATCAACTAATTTGGTACAATTTTTTTTCTTAGAAGATCGTCTAAAATGAGACGGAGAGAGTAATTCCATTAGATATTTAATTCGTTTTTCGGTCTTTACAATTTTACAAACAATAGAAAAATGATTATCTAACCCAAACTTCTTTTGTTGGGATTCAAGATTGGCACCGAGGGAGAACAATTGCTTCCTCCATATCATTTTACAAAAATTGTTGATAAAGCGATTCGAAATCGGTTAAGCTTACACAGGACCATAGGTGGTTTGCGACAAGACCTCTTCTTTTGTAAAACTATGATCAGCTAGTGAAAGTTTTTTTTTTGAAACTTAGAGTGAAACTTTTTAAACTCTGTTTTTTCTTTTAAACAAATTAAATTCTTTAGAAACAGGTATTGTAAAAAAAATTGTTTTGAATAAAATTTAACAGTCATTCAAAAAAAAAACGGGCACTGTGCCATATTAAAACATATGAAATAGTATAAAATTATCTGAATATTTTTTTTTGAGAAATTGTTTTCTAAAATTGTTTTATTTGAAAAAAAATTGCTTTTAAGATTAGAGATCAAAATGATTTGTATCATTATTGTTAATGAATCTTTTATCTAATGTTAACACTTGAACTTAGCAAATACATTTATTAGTTTCTCCTTAGACGCTCAAATCAACCAAATATATTGAACTCTATGCGCTAAATGATGTCCGTGTCATAATAATACATGACCACATTTGTTTGTAATTGGTCAAAAATTCACGTATAAAATCCTAGGATGTCAATGCCAATTTAGAGTAAACCTTTTCAAAATAGTAACTACACACAATGATGATGAAAAAACACAAAGAATAAGTAGTAGTGATAAGTGAAAATGATGTGAAAAGTGTGAAGAGGAAGAAACCAAAAGGCTTGAGTTGGGAGTGTAGAAGGAAATGATGGTTGGCTTGACAACGAGATTGACCCACAAATGTATTATGCCCTTTTAACATGAATTATAACACTTCTTCATGTTGCCGGCAACATCATGTCTACACTCACACGCATTGTCACTTCCCTATATAAATATGTTTCTGAGCATATATATATACATATCTCGATCGAGGCCCATATATTGAGATTCTAAAACGAAAAGTAGTATGGGTTTTTGTTATTTAGGTTAACTAAAATGGAATAACTATAAAATGGAGTTTGTTTTGTTCCAACTCTATTCTATTTTGGATTAAAAAAAACTCTATTTTACTCTAAAAATAGAGTGAAGAGTACAAATAAATGGTATTATTTCATATGTGGAGGAAAAAAATGAGTTTACACTATTTTGGAGTGAGAAATAGAGTTGGGTTGGAGCAAATTTGATTTCAAATTCTATTTTGAAGCAAGGTATGGAGTAGGGTTGGGGATACCCTAATAATTATTAAGTGTGATTCTTTTAAGTGTGATTAAATATTAAAAATTAAGTTGTTTCAACATTTTTCTGAACAATTCATGGTTGAAAGCCTAAAAAAAAAGCTGGCCCATTAAGTATCCATTTAGTAACGTGCTTAAGAAAGCTTACCGATTAGACGATCACTAGAGACTACATCACAAGAAGACTTGGCCCACACCGATGGCTACATTTTCCATACTGATGCGGCCTAGCAAAAGACACCTCAATGAGTGGTTTAGGCGGGTGGTTTTGATCTGCTTCAGAGACACTTCTGGAAGAATACTCGAGTCCTTTACAAAATGTACATTCAACTTTAGAAGCTGAGACATATGCCGTATTCAAGGGTTTACAAATGGCGAAAGACAAAGGTTATGATGATCTGCTTACACGTACTCTAATTCTCAGGTTTTGATTAATCTACTTCAAAAGAAGGAATTTCATACAGTTCTATAACATGTTGTTCGAGGCTAGTATGTTAGCTTCGTACTTCCATAAGTTTTCTTTTTCTTATGTACAACGAGATGTCAATATGTTGGTTGATTCGTTATCTAAACGACCTCTCTTACTTTATAATTTGTCGACTTTTTCGACTTAAGTTTCTAATAAAATTTATGTTTTGACAAAAAAAGAAAGAAATATGACTACTATTGTTATAGAAGAATTTGTTCAAAATTAAGAGATATTTTCACTTTTCAATTCATAAACAAAGAGAAAGTCAAAGATCTGAAAAAAACAACACAACCAGATTATACTGCATCAGATGAATGTTGTCTTTAATATTTTTCATTGGACTTATTCATTCTCAGCTAAATAATTCTCTTATGATCATTTTTATATACACTGAGCTGTTGTCTCCATCTTACTAATTATCAGAAAACGACAATGGTAGTCTCCTTCTCACTATTCATTTTAAAAATACTAGATTTTTATATAAAAATTTTATTCAAATAAAAAAAACATTTATACATCAAATGCAACTTCAAATTGAGTGTTTAAAAAAGGATATGAGAAGAGTGAAATGTAAGCACTAAAAATAAAACCACGGCCGCGTAGCAAACTAAAGTTCCATTTCTCCGTCGTCGTCGGTGATCACCTTGAGATCTAATACAAGTATAGTTCTTTTTCCCCAAAAATATCACTATTAATTTTAAGTTTCTGATAATAGGCTAACTTCAATATCAAAAAGGTTCAAGAACACTTCCTTATGATATAAATCGATGCCCTAAACTGAAAAAAAAATGCAAACATATGTTTGATTTTTGTTTATAATTTATTTAGGGGAAACAAGTGTTTTCATATAATAATTTTTGTTATTACTATAAATTTAAACTTGTTATGCTACGCCTCTGTTCTATCTCATCGAGATTTCAACAACACAAGAAGCTCGGTTCCTCCGGTACTTGGGGGTTGAAGCTTGGACACTGATTCACAGAAGATGAGCATGGAAAGGGCTCTGGAGATGAATTTCCGTCACCGTCAACATATTTTTCATTATGTTGTTTATGGCATTCTTTGTGACATCACATGTCTCCCCCTTTTTTCCACCATATCGTTTGCTTTTGTTCCACAAACGTATGGTGTTGAGGTTGGCCAAGCATGCCTTCCGTGTTTTAGAAGCTGTAGTTTCCCTTTATTGATTTAATATAAGCTGTTATTTAAAACAAAAAAAAAAAGAAAACGATATGGTGGAAAAAAGCAAACGATTTAATATGGCATTCTTTGTGACATCACATGTCTCCCTTTTTTTCCACCATATGGTTTGCTTTTGTTCCACAAACGTATGGTGTTGAGGTTGGCCAAGCATGCCTTTCGTGTTTTAGAAGTTGTAGTTTCCCTTTATTGATTTAATATAAGTTGTTATTTAAAACAAAAAAAAAATTAAAATGTGCTATTTTAAGATATTTATGCAATGTATCCAGAATAAAATCCTCTTTACTTCATAATTAAGTAAAACGAAAATATAGTGAGAACAATAACAAAGCAATAAAATAAAACTCAAAAAGTACGTGTAGAAAAACATTTAAATCGCATGAGGGTTTGGTCACGCGTATTGCAAACAACTTCTTATATTGAACTATTGTATAACTTTAGATCTCCATTATTTCCGTTTCTTATATTAACGAATAATAGGAATCCTTTATTTCATTTCCCTCCTCTTTGCGTCTGAGCAACAATGGCAGCAATAGTCATCTTTGATTTTCAAAATTGTTTGATCTTAACCCTCCTATGCCTCTTCACATCTCTCTTTATCTTTGCCTTTGTCTTCCACTACAAGAAACAAAATAATGGCATTGATCTGCCTCCAAGCCCTCCTTCTCTTCCGATCATTGGTCATCTTCACCTTCTCCTCACTGCTCCACTCGGCCTGGCTCCACTCCACAAGTGTTTTCACAAAATTTCATCCAAGTACGGACCTTTTCTCCATCTTCGCATCTTCCATGTCCCCGTCGTTCTCGTCTCCTCTGCCTCGGTTGCCTACGAGATCTTCACGGGCCACGACATAAACATCTCATTTCGTGGTGCTGTTGCAATTGATGAGAGCCACGTGTTTGGTTCTTATAGCTTCTTCAGAGCTCCCTATGGAGATTTCTGGAAATTAATGAAGAAACTCATGGTTACTCATATGACCGGACCACATGCGGTAGAGAAGTCACGAGACACTCGTGCAACTGAGCTACAGGGGTTCTACAAAAATCTGCTCGATAAGGCAACTAAGAATAAGAGCGTCGAGATTGGTGAGGAATTGAGAAGAGTCGTTATCAACATTCTCGGCAAAAGCATGGCAATTACTTTTTCAGAGGGGGAGGAAGTCATGGAATTTGTTAACGAGTTAACTGCCTTGTCTCCTATGTTTTTTGTGGCACAAATATTTCATAAGCCGCTTGAAAAGCTCGGGATCTCACTGTTAAAATATAACATAATGGAGGTATCAGACAGATTTGACGGGCTCTGGGAAGGGATTATAGTGAAACACGAAGAGAAAGTGGACTCATTGTTGGCAGTTTATCCAGATGAAAGCGCAAAGTCTGAGGTCACTAGAAACCACATCAAGTCGTTAGGAGCGGTAATAATATGTGTTGTGATATATCATTGGGAATCCCAACGAACACTATTATACTAAATTTACATTTGTAACTGCAGGAGCTTTTCTTTGCAGCCGGTGACACCTCTTCACAAACAGCACGATGGGCAATGGCAGAAATCCTCAACAACCCAAAAATCTTTGAGAGGTTGAGAGAAGAAATCGATTCTGTGGTAGGGAAAACAAGGTTAATTCAAGAAAATGATCTACCAAAACTCCCATACTTGCTAGCTGTCATCAAGGAAACTCTAAGATTTCACCCGTGGCGCCTGTTTATTCAAGGGAATTTACACAAGGGTGTAGGATCAGAGGGTTCTACATACCAAAGGGCACATCACTTGCTATAAATGCATATACTATAATGAGAGATCCTGAATTTTGGAATGACCCTGATGAATTTCAGCCAGAGAGGTTTCTAGGGCAAGATGAGGAGACAAGAGAGAAAGCACTCAAGTTCCTCGCATTTGGCGCCGGAAGGAGAGCATGTGCTGGATCAAATCTAGGTTATATCTTAGCACAAACCATAGTTGGAGTGATGGTGCAATGCTTTGATTGGGAAATCGAAGGAGGAGAAAATGTCAAAACAGAAGAGGCTTCTGGATTAAGATTCTTCATGGCAATGGCTCATCCCCTCAAGTGCACCCTTCTTCCTCGAGACATAAACCTTAACATTCGAGAGGCTGATGAGGTTGTTTGACAATTGGACCAGAACAAAGGACATCACACCGGGCAAGAGTTCTAAACCAAAAGATGCAATGTTACTCTTAATATTTCCTAATGTTATATTTTAATTATTAAATTATATGCTTCATTTTTGTAAATAAGTATTTCCTGTTGTTTTATTTTAATTCTTAAAAATTATATGATTTAGTTGTATAAATAAGAGGAGAATGGGTCTTCCTTTTTATATAGGAACCATCTCTTCTACTTTCGTATTTCCCGTGCCAGTAGGAGCTGCGACTCTTTTTCCTTTTTTTCCGTCACAACGCACTTACACACTTATCGACTACATAAATACATCAGTATTTTTGAACCAATAAGGGATAAAAAATGCTTATGTAGGAAAAAAACTGCATTACGAAGACGAGCATTCCTCGCGAGGAAGTGTGCATTTTCATTCTTTTCCCTAGAACAATACTTGAGAGTAAAATCCGGAAAATAAACATGTAGCTCCTGCAGTTCATCCAATTCCGGTTTGAAACGAGGCCAGCTCTCGGGATCTGCAATCATGCTTACTAGTTCTGTTGAATCTGTGAAGAAAGCTGTACAAAACCTTTTTCGTTTACGTAGGCACTCCATAGCCCACAAAAGATTATGCAGCTCCGCATGAAGGGGTGAAACCACACGTCGTATCCCTCTTGTTCCCAATAGATCAGTCGGCTCATCATGTAGTTGCAGAATCCAACTCACCCCGCTCGTACCATCCTCCGCCGTCCACGAACCATCAATAAAACATGGGAAAATCTCATTCATGGCCTCCGTAGGGGTAGACGTGGCCATCGTAGGGGTAGGCCATTCCGTAGCCTCCTTCTTTGCTGTCTCAACCGTCGAATGCGGTGTTCTATCCAAATAATTGAAAACTTTATCATTGCGTGCCTTCCAAAGGTACCATATTATCCAGGGAAAGCATCGAACAGACTCCTCCAATTCTGCTCTATTCGGTATGCGGGAAAACAAGTAATCCATATTGCCCCATAAGTTTTCTGTTGGAAAAACTGACAGTGGGTTCGAGGATATTTGACAAGGCCCAACATTGTCTCGCTGGGGGGCATGTAAAGAGGACATGATTGATAGTGTTTTCCTCATTTTAACATCGTGGACAACTACGGTCTTCCTGTAGGTGCCTTGGACCAAGCGATCATTAACCGCTACAACGCCAGAGAGGACTTGCCATAAAAAGTGGCGAATTTTATTAAACGTTTTAATCTTCCAGACTTTCTCCTTAAGTGGGTTCAAGGATGGTTGTTGCAACGTGAATAGTAGGTCTGCCTCCAACTCCTGCCGGGCAATCTCGTACCCCGAACAAACCGTATACATTCCAGAGTTGGTAAAGTGCCAACAATACATGTCCATCGCTCTACCCTGTGATGGTCTCAACGACAAGATCATATCGACGTCTTCTGGGGTGACACAAGCACAAAGTCTTTCTAAATTCCACTGTCGAGTCTTAGGGTCAATTAAATCCACCACACGCCGATTTATGTTTATGGCTGGTACGATACCCCGCACTTGCTGCAGGTGTTTATCGGGGATCCATATATCCGTCCAGAACCACGTTTAAGCGCCAAAACCTATTGTACGCCGTATATCTTTTTCCGGTAAAAGCTTCGCGCTGTAAAGACTTCGCCATCCACACGAAGGTAGGCTGTGTTTTCTAGCTTCAAAGGGATAGGAGTAGTGAAAGTACTTTCCTCTCAAAACCCTTGCCACAAGCGAGTTGGGGTATTGGTGTAGTCGCCAAAGCTGCTTAGCTAGTAATGCCTGATTGAACTCTTCGTAAGACTTGAAACCAATACCCCCTGCATTCTTAGGGAGACACAACCTCTTCCAGGCAATCCAATGCATTCCTTTGGAGTTTTGTTTCGTCTGCCACCAGAACTTGGAAACCGCACTTGCCAACTTCTGGAGCAAGCTCTTCGGTAAAAGGAAAGTGGACATCACATAGTTTGGCAGGGCCTGCGCCATTGACTTAATCATTATCTCTTTCCCTCCTTTAGAAAGGAATTTGGCTGTCCAACCATTTATCTGTTGGTTTAAACGATCCTGAACATACGCAAAAACTTCCGCTTTCGATCCGTGTAGTTGTTCCGGAATACCTAAATACTTTCCGGATCCTCCATCCGTCATAATATTTAACTTTGTTTTCAGTTCAGCTTGCGACGTGTCGGTTACCTGCTTGCCAAAGGTAATGGCATATTTTTGGAAATTTACACGTTGTCCTAACGCATTCCCGTAAGTCTCCAGGACCTTGAGGATGTTGTCACATTGTTCCACCATCGCTTTACAGAAGAAAAAGCTGTCATCAACAAATAGGAGGTGTGTCAGTGCTGGTGCGGCCAGGGCAATCTTAATGCCGGAGATACCTCCATTTCCTTTTGCCATTCTAAGATTAGCAATGAAGACCTATATACAAAGAATGAACAAATATGGGGAAAGTGGGTCTCCTTGCCTTAGTCCACGGGTCAGAGTTATATTTCCCGATGGCTCACCATTCAGAAGAATATTGTAGGATACACAGTTAACACACGCCATAATCCAAGATATCCATTAATCTGCAAAACCCATTTTTTGCATTAGGGCTTCCAAAAACCTCCACTCCACCCGGTCATATGTTTACTCATACCGTCTTGATAGCCATACAATCTTGTTTGGCCACCGTAGTTGTTAGAGCATGAAAAACCTCCTAGGCAAGCAGGATATTGTCCTTGATCTGCCTCCGAGGCACAAAGGCATATTGAATTTCAGACACCAGCCGAGGTAAGAATCTTCTAATCCTTTAACTGAGTACCTTAGAGATGATCTTATAAGTTACATTACATAGGTTGATGGGTCTGAACTCCTTCATCGCTCGAGGTCTCTCCGACTTCGGGATCAAACAAATATTAACCTCATTACTTTTGGGGTCCAGAAACCCCGTATTCATGAAGTTTAGGACCATCTCTACTACCTGAGGACCTAGTTTTTACTAGTAGATTAACAAATTTCCGTATGCTGTGTTATTCAATCAATGATTTTTAATCTTATTTTAAAATTTAGTTTTATTGAATACGGTATTTGTAAAATCATGCCTTAAGAATTTTAAAATCTTGTGTTATTCTATAGAAGATTTTAAATCTACAATTAAAATACGCTTATTCAACTTTAAAAGATTTTGAAAGTCTTCATTTTTAATGAATTTGAAATCACTTGGAGAAGAAGTTAAATGAACAAAAGTTTAAAAATTAAATCCAAAAGATACGGCATAGATTTTTAGAATTCACCCAAAGAAATTCCATCAAAATTTAAAATTTTCAAGATTATAAAGCTTATGGAATTGATTTTAAATCATTGATCCAATAACAGCTTAATTTATTTTTAAAAGCCCGTAAGCAAATAAATTAGAGGGAAAAAAAAATCATAAACAATGAAGAAAGAGAAAGTGAGAAAAAAATAGTGGTTCAAAACAGTTAAGGGTAAAAAATGTACTAAGATATTATACACAAAATATCATAGTCATGGTTCTACTATAGTTATTTGACATATTATAATTTGTTTGTTTGTTATTCTTGCTAAATTCCTTTAAATAAAGACTCATTTTTCTAGGAATATTCGGGTGAATAATCCAAAAAAAACTATAATTTAAATCTTAGCTATTTAACCTAAATCTAGTGAATACATTTAGGCCATATAAGCTAGTTTTGGTTAGTTTACTAATTATTAATTTTTTATTGGTTAGTTCACAAATCGACTCTTTTTCGGTATAAAATAAATTTTATAAAAACCAAAAAACAATTAGCTCTGGACCACTATAACATTAAACCGAAAACTTGTTTAAACAAGTTGGTTGGTTTGTGGAGCATGCAATACAAATAATAGAACCATTAGGCAAGGAAGTACGATGCAACCATATATATTTGTTTCTAAAGAAAAATATTTTATTAGAATGTACTCCTCAAATTTGGAATGTAGTTTTATACGTGAGAAAATGGCCAATTTGGACCCAAATAATTTACATTGTGCAGTTTTAAATCTGAGTTTTTGTCTGTGGCTAATTTAAATTTGAACTCCAAATACATTCAAGTTTTATACCTGAAATAACATGTTTTGTGTCGAATTATACCTTACCCAAGATTCTGTTAGCCGGTTCGGTTTCATTCGCTCAAAACGACGTCGTTTCATTGTTTTAGTAAAAAAGAAGTTTTCTTTGAAAGAAAACTTGAAATTGAATAATTAATTCGATAATTTGTCGTCGTTTTCATCTAAGGATTTATCAAATTAAAGATTCAATATCGAGATTTTTTAACATGAAAACCGTAATTTTTACTATAATAATGAAACGACGTCGTTTTGAATCGACGAAACCTAGCCGACTAACTCATGGGTCATTTTAATCAATATTCCGTTAACGTTGACTAACGGAATCTTGGCTAAGGTACAATTCAGCACAAAATATGTTAGTTCAGGTATAAGATTTTGAATTTTTTTAGATTTCATATTTAAATTAGTCGTAGACAAAAAAATCGGGTTTAAAACGGCACAATATAAATTGTTTGGGTCCAAATTGGCTATTATCCTTTTTATATGTTCATGTGTTTCATGTGACTTATGGGGGCCATATGTTTTGCTGGCATATGGCACATGGATATGGCACATGCACATGGACAAGCGATAGCACGAAGATCACAAAATACTTTACAACATTTCAGGCTTAGCATTCACACATATAAGCAAGCCAAATGCTACGATGAACCTTGGTAAGATTGTATCATAAGAGCAAAGCCGTGACATGGTGCTAATTTTTAGAACATTTGCCTAGGGCATCAGTTTTGTTTTTTAGAAAGTTTAAGGGCATCATTTTTTGTTTTTTAAGTTTAAGGATATTTTTCTTCTTTATTTTATTTAGTTATAATATTAATTAGATGTTGATAATTTCGTGGTAAACAAAATGTAAACCACCATAGGAACATGAGTTTCTTTAATTTAACAAAAATAAAAACAATGATTTATTATTAAAATACTAAAGTAACCAAAGATGTTTGTTTAATCATATGTCACGTTAGATAAAAAAAAATGCGAAAATTGAAATTTTCACTTTTTTTAAGATGAATCATCGTCGATGAGTTGAGTTACTCTATCTTTCCAGTAAAATCTAACTTGGATGGTTTATCCTTTGAAAGAGAATTGGTTAAAAAGGTTTATTTTGAAAGCTTGGCTAATATTATTATTTTTTAAAGATAAGAGATAATAGTAGTTTAGTTCATTATTTGTTTTTACTATATGACAATGGACCGTATTGTAAATGGTTTTTTTTATAAAGTTAAATTTTTATTTTTATTCGCTTAGGGCATCCGTCAATGTTGTCATGGCTTTGCATAAGAGCTATATAATTTTAATTTGGTGTTAACAAATTCTACAACGAAACTTAAGTTAATCTTAATCTACATGAAGCTCAGTTATGTTGCCATTTATGACGTTTATCTATTAATAATAGCAATCTTGGTAAAAAACAATCAAAAAATTGTACTCACTAAAAATGTTATTTTTTTAATAATTATATATTTTAGGATTGCATTTTCTTAAATTTATTTCGTAAAATTGCGTCATTTATGGTTATTTTGAAGAGTTGTGTCCTTTCAAATTTGTAGAGTCGCTTCTTTTCAAAAAAAATCTATTTATAGTGATTTTGAAGGGTTGTATCTTTATGAATTTGTAGGGTCGTCTCTTTTCGAAAATAAATGTGGGGGTCGAATCTACACAGTTATATTTTTCAAGGATTGTAGAGGAGATGAAGATCTCTATGAGGCGGACTCACTAAGAACATAACAAATTTAAGAAAAGAGTTCTCGTTATTGCTGTTAAGGTTTAAGCGTTATTACAAGAGAGTTTCTATCCTAAAAGTTATGATCCCTTTTTAGGATGAATACAATGGACTATATATATTCTCATTAAGTAACTTATGTCAACTAATAGCATGGGCATGTAATATATTAAATTTAGGTCATGTCAACTAATAGAATGGGCATGAGGCCATTAAGCAATATATTAAATTTATGCCCAAATTTTCATTTCTGAAATTTGTTAATCTACTAACAAAACAAAGATTTTTCCGCATCTAACGTTGTTTGAATCTTTCAAAACGGACGTAAAGTTCGAAAGAATAGAAAAGTTGTAATTAGCTATACACTATTTTGTTTTACATGAAACAACATAAAAAAATATAATGTTAGTGTTCTTTCCATTCACTAATTTTTTTTAACTTACCAGATATACTTTAGAAATAGATCCTAATTTAAAAAAAAAAAATCTAACACGCCAAAATTTAAACTCACTCCTTATAACAAAATTCCAATTTTAAAATAAAGCCCAAAAATAAAATTCAATTCAGTTGAATTGACCTTTTCGTTATAGGGGTCGAATTTCGTTATAGCGATCTCATCAGGGGTGAAATTCGACCCCTATAGTTAACTCCCTGTTTGGCAGTATCGACTTATGAAGATGTCGAGGTAAGAGTTGTTAAAGTCTGAGAACAATATGTTCGACTGTGAAGTTTTCAGGTGTTGACGTTTTGTCACAGAACTCGGGAAGTTTCAATTATTCCATGCTGAGTTGGTGTTACCGTGTTTACCTCGACTTACGATTTATTCTTTACTTAGTGGACTCTAATGAAGTTGATGGATTTACTTGTTTAATGGGCATCGAGGCTTGCTGAGAAGTTTCTGGAACTTTTCCTGAAGCAAAGTGATTTTAGGAAATCTTCCAGATATAAATAAGCTGCTTCATTCTCATTATGTTTTACCAATTCACTTACCAATTCATAATGTTAAAATCGGTTGTTTAGATAACATAATTTTTTAGTGTTAAATATATGTAGATAACAAAGTTTCAAATAGTAACCGTAAATAGACAAAGAGCCATGCACATCTTAATTTAGGTGGTCTAATACAACATGAAAAAATAGAGTGAGTTCACGAGTCAAGAAGTTTAATTATTTGGCTAACTTTTAATAATCGTTTTCAAGAAGCATAAAATAACGCGAAAAATAAAAAACAATGTGGAGATAATTTTGATTACATTTTCAATACCAGCTTTGGAACTGTTGTTTGCATATTCGAAACTATTTTGCATGGTTGAATTATGAGAATAGATCACAAACATGATCAAAGACGCGTAAAAAGGTTGTCTAAACATTAAAAATATCCTACAAACGGTAATAATTTTAGACATATACGCCACATTCAAATTGTATGTAAAACGCCAGAGTCAATGACTATAATTTTTTTTAATTTTGTTTTTTTTTTGTTATGAAATTTTGTGTTTTATCTTACGAACGGATGATAAAGAAAATAAGGAAATGTAACTATAAGAAATGAAAAAGGATACAAAAATGATAACAAAAAAGAAAAAAGAAATTTTCCAACTATTTTAAAGTCAAACGCTAAATTTGTTTGATAAAGATCACAAGGAAAAAAATAAAAGAAAGGTCAAGAAGAAAAAATGAATAATTTGATAAAAGTCATACATTCACATTTGTTTTCACTTTTCACTAATTTAATATTTTAATTACATTTTCAAAAATTATATATCAAAACCCGGCTAATTTGTTGTCTATGAGTTATGAACCGAATTTTAGCTAAACGTAACTACAACCAAACCAATTAGAAAAAACTTTAATATGAAAAAATTACAATAATACTAAAATCGACCTAACTAAATTAGGAACAAAAACATTAAATATACTATTTTACCTAGTTCTACTATATAAGCATGTGTCGAGTGTGTTTATCAGCCACAACAATATTACAATTCAATGACTACTTTATGTATTGGTTCAACTCATATGTGCCATAATGTCCTTTTACCCACTCCTCGACATCCTCAACGTTTCGTATTACAATCCAGGACGAAAACGACGCCGGTGACTGCTTGTGTAGACCCTCTTCGACGTTCTGCAAACTATCAACCTTCTAGCTGGGACCATCACCACCTTCTCTTGGTCGAGAATATATATGCGGTATGTATGACTTTCAATGTATATAAAGATATGATGTATTGCTCAGTACTATGAATAATACTTGCTACATAATGATAAAATTATACTTCCTAACTTAGTAATACGACCCTGCAGAGAGAAAATAGAGTGAGTGATAGAGATTTGCTTAAAGGAAAGGTGAGGAAAATGTTTGATGATGAGAAGACTCGTCTTGAGCAGCTAGAGCTCATTGACGAATTACAGAAACTCGGGGTTTCGTATCATTTTGAGCCAAATATTAAAAATATTGTAAAGAATATTTATCATAAAAACTTAAGAGCGTACGACGAGAAAGAAGATCTACATGCCACTTCACTCAAATTTCGGCTTCTGAGAGAACATGGTTTCAAAGTCTCAGAAGGTTAGTATTGCGAATTCGTGATGATCTATATTCGTTTCAAAATAAGATTCTAATTTATATGTTTAAATACCATATTTATAAAGAGGCCGCATCTTTCAGGCATTTTTGACGTGTTCATCAACCAAATAGAAGATGGTACATTTGAGTATGATATTAAGAGTCTCATCTCTCTCTATGAAGCTTCGTTTCTTGCGACGAAATGGGATACTAAATTGAATAAAGTCATTAGGCCTTATGCAAACCAACGCTTAAGAAAATTTGTTGAGAGTCATGATCATGACACTCACAGTACTAAGGTCCTTGAGATGGCCGTCCAAGCGCTAGAGATGCCGTACCATTGGAGAATGAAAAGGCTAGAGACAAGACGGTACATAGATGTATACACAAAGAAACATGACCTCTTGATTGAATTCGCCAAGATCGATTTTAATATTGTACAAGCTGTACATCAAGAAGAACTCAAATATCTGTCAAGGTAATATAGACTAATACTTATTCACAACACTATAATATAGACGTTATATTCTTTCTTTTCCTCACCTTTTATTTGTGGTGTGGAGCTGGTGGAGGGAGACAGGCCTCAATTTGGATATGTTCGACGAATAATGACTAAAATAAATGCATTTATTACAATCATTGATGACATCTACGATGTCTATGGCACTCTTGATGAACTTCATCAATTCACCGCCATGGTTGAAAAGTAAGTACTCTGATTCTTCGTTTCTTGGTCGACTATAATAAAAATTGGAGCTATATTGACTTTATAATTTATTAATATAATATGTTACAGTTGGGATGTAAAGAGCCTCGATGAACTTCCTGAGTACATGAAGTTGTGTTTTCTTATTTTGTACAACGAAACTAATAGCATTGGATGTGATGTTCTCAAAGATAAGAATATGAATGTGATCCCTTTCCTAAAAAAGTCGGTAAGTACTTCTACATTTTTGTTTGTCACATGCAGAGGGAGCCCAAGAAGAAATTAGGGGTGTCATGTGTATTTATCAAATTAATTAATATTTAGTGTATGTTTAATTAGATTTAGTTTAATATTTGGTAAAATTACTGACACCCCTAAATTTGTGTTTGAAATAACAAATCTCCCCAACAAATTTGCCTTTTACTTATGTTATATTAGTATATGTTATTTTACTTTGAACCCGGTAAAAATAATTTCTAGATACACCACTAATCATATGCAATAAATAAGTTTGAACTACAAGAACGATAGCACAAACAACTAAACGGTATATCATGTTCAAATATATATATATATTCATGTATGTTTAGAATTAGTATTGTCAAAGTCTAATTAATACTTTCTAAATGATCTCTAAATAAGTGGGCAGATTTATGTAAAGCATATCTAACTGAAGCCAAATGGCACAAAAGAAAACACAAACCGAGTGTTGAAGAGTACATGCGAAATGCTTGGATTTCAATCTCAGCCCCAACGATGTTAGTCCACTTCTACTGCATTTTCTGCGACCAAATCTCTAGTCAGGTCTTGGAGACTTTGTCCCTACACCGACAACATGTTGTCAGATGCTCTGCCATCGTGCTTCGCCTTACAAACGACCTTGTAACCTCACCGGTAACTCGTTAATGTTGTTCTAGTTTCTATTTTGTGTTTCTTTTTGCATATACATTGTGATTAAATATTTCTGAGTGTGAAAACTAATTGATAATGAATTATGTGGTCATATCCTAACAAAAAGACAAGTTAAATCATTTTATAATTCACGGATGAAATTCTATATATAAATCACAAATGTGTTCGGAATTGCATGTAATTTATGAGCATAAAAGTTCATGAGTGGTCCATATCGTAACAATGGGATAACCATCAAGGAACTACGTATAATTAAAATAGATAAGGCTTATAAGCTTATATGGTGTTGGTGTCTATATGAGTTTGTGTATTGATGTATGTATCTAGGATGAATTGAAAAGAGGAGACGTTCTCAAATCGCTCCAGTGTTACATGAATGAGACCGGAGCTTCGGAAGAGGAGGCGTGTACGTATGTGCAGCAGATGATCAGCGACACTTGGAATGAGATGAATTATGAGATGATTTCACACGATTCATCGTCTCTTCCATGGGGTTTTGTGGAAGCTGCAATAAACCTTGCACGCATGTCGCAATGCATGTATCAATATGGTGATGGCCATGGCTGTCCTGACAAGGCTAAGACCGTTGATCGTGTCTTGTCTTTATTTGTTAATCATGTTCCCTTGGATTGATTTATTAAGATAATTAAAGCGATATGTTTTATTTACATTAAATCCATATATTATCTACGGGCTAGTTAGTGAACATCTAACCTAAAATCTATAGTCTTTCAAACTTTTGCCATGTCCTCAGTATTATTGAATTATGGTGAGTTAAACCTTAGAAGACAACACCAGTTTCATGTCTATGAGAGTTCTTGTCTTCTTGAGTTTAAATCTTTAAGAGGCATGCTTTCGTTGAATCATGTCACGATTAGGACTTTATTTTACACTATACTAACCATCTGTACGAGTGTAACCAAGATCAGCTTTAAAGATCATGTGGACACCAAATTTCTCCTTAATTATATTTCGACCATAACTACAATTTGTGAATGATTTCAACATCGTTATCATTTATATCACCGAATCAGGAAATCGAACACAACCACTAAACACGCGCTCTTATAAGGATGAAACATATATATATATATATATATTTTATTAATAAAACTGTTACAAACGATCATAAAATTTTGGAAAGTAAATTACATTGAATGTAAAGATTTAGATAAAAAATCGGATCTTCCGCTTCTATTTAGTATAGATTTGTTCAGAAATTGTATTAGTCACGACCACCTTTACCACGAACGCAATTTCCACGTGTACTTGATACAAAATGCAATTGCATCTCTTTAATCTTTGTTGATGGTTTAACCGGTATTTCTCTAAAAAAAATTTGTCCGATAGAGTCAACAAATCCATCGGTTCCAGTTCTTCATCCCAGATTTGAATCCCGTCTTCATCCTCTGTAGAAACTAAAGAGGCAAACCGGTTGAAAAGAACACCATGCTCAACATCACTACTTTCTGGGAAGTAGCAACAATCTGAGTTTGTTTCAACAAACTTTCACACGGGACAACAACACACACATACATCTCTAACTCTCACTGTCTCACTTAACCAATTACTATATAACCTCAAACGTAAAATCCGGCTTAGCATCAAAATTAAGAATAGGGCCAATTTAAGCTCGAATTTACTCTCACCAGTCACCAACCACCACAGTAGTTTACAATTTCATGTTGTGGGTCTTCTTTTCTTGATTGATGTGTCAATTTCCAATAGAGAAAAGTTTTGTATGAAGATAAATATTTCAAAAACATAAACGTGTGGATATGCCAACGTCCCGGTAAGTGGTCATTATCATATCATTATATATACTTCCTACAACAAACAAAATCAAAATCTCAGCCGTTAATAGTAAGTTCTACAAATCCAACGGCTAAGAATCCGCCAAGTCCGTAAACTCATACACAGTTTCTCACTTCTCCGAAATCATTGCGACTTTAAGGGAAGGACTAAACGAAAGGTTTTAATTTAAAGAAATGACAACTTTGAAAAACGATAATCTGGAGTCA
This sequence comes from Arabis alpina, assembly GCA_900128785.1. Classification (NCBI taxonomy): domain Eukaryota; kingdom Viridiplantae; phylum Streptophyta; class Magnoliopsida; order Brassicales; family Brassicaceae; genus Arabis; species Arabis alpina. Next base: position 25,732,417 of record LT669793.1, read on the forward strand.
AATTTATCAATCAGTGAGTACTCTTAAACCTCAATTTTAGGGTTTTTCCTCAGCTGATTTTTTCTTTCTCAATTTCGGGTGTTAGGTGATGAATTTGATACTAATCATCGAAAAAACTTCCGTAATTTTGTTTTGGAATTTAAGGGTTTTTATGAAAACAATTTTCTTAAAACAATCTTGTGGGATTTGCTTGTTGAACAATCCTGTTTCTGTACTGTAGTTAGGGTTGAGGTAAGATCACAAGAAGATGATAAAGCATAGATTTTTCAGGTTTGGGGAAAACCCTGAGACGATTCAGTTGTTAGATTTTTCAGAAAGTTTTGATTTTTAGTCTATATTCATTACAGAATTTTCATAAAGTTTTGATTTTTTTAGTTGCTAGACCAAAAGCTTTCTCTAATCAAATTTGTTAAATGTTCAGGACTTGTAATGGATCAAGAAACAACAGAACATCCATCTGTTTCATTTTCATATTCAAATTGGGTTTCTAATGTCAAGAAATCGACAAAAGAAGCGTACGAATCGAAACCCTTTTCACATTGGATTTTATTGATACTTAGTGGAGCATCAATGCTTATAGCTTTCCCAGCTTCTAGTTTACTATCTCGTCTTTACTTCTCTAATAGTGGTAAAAGCAAATGGATCATCTCTTGGGTTGCTGTTGTTGGATGGCCAATCACTTTACTCATCTTACTTCCAACATACGTGTTTCGAAATATTAAACCAACACCTCTCAATACTAAGCTTGTTCTCTCTTACATTGTACTTGGTTTCTTGAGTGCTGCAGATAACCTTATGTATGCTTATGCCTACGCGTACCTCCCTGCATCGACTTCTTCTCTTTTGGCATCTTCTTCGCTTGCGTTCTCTGCTTTGTTTGGCTATCTCATTGTTAAAAATCCGCTGAACGCTTCGGTTATTAACTCCATTGTGATAATAACAGCTGCTATGGCTGTAATAGCGCTGGATTCAAGTTCTGATCGGTATGATTATGTAAGTAACCGCCAATACTTTGCAGGTTTCTTTTGGGACATAATGGGATCTGCGCTTCACGGGCTCATTTTCGCCTTGTCTGAGCTTGTCTTTGTGAAACTGCTCGGAAGGAGGTTTTTCCACGTCGCTTTGGAACAGCAGGTCATGGTATCACTTATTGCTTTTGCGTTTACCACTCTTGGGATGGTTGTGAGTAAAGATTTCCAAGGGATAGCTGAGGAAGCTAAAAGTTTCAAAGGCGGTGAGTCTCTGTACATTCAGGTTCTTGTGTGGAGCGCGGTCACGTTTCAATTGGGCGTTCTTGGGGCAACCGCTGTCTTGTTTCTGGCATCCACAGTCATGGCAGGAGTCCTTAACGCAGTGAGAGTGCCCATCACAAGCATAGCCGCTGTCATATTGATGCATGATCCGATGAGCGGCTTTAAGATCCTGTCTTTGCTCCTCACGTTCTGGGGATTCAGTTCTTATATCTATGGGAGCTCGAGCTCGAACTCAAGTACTCGAGCCTCCTCTTCCTCCTAAGGTGCAGCCTTCTCCTCTGTTTTTCTTCCTTGAATGTGATCAAATACAGCTTCATGTAATTTATTATTATATTCCGGCTCAAATTGTAGCTGCTGGGACTCATGGTTTCTTTTGCAACAAGTTTTATATGAGCAAGAACATTAGAGATTGGTAAAAGTAAACAAGCTATATACAATCAGTACACACGAAGAACTTGAAGCAACCATGGAAAACATCAAAACAGCAAAAACAAAGGCAAAAAATGAAACTTTCAAGGGAAAAATGAAATGTTACAGAGATTCAGAATGTGTTATTTCATTGATTAGATTGCGGTTCGATGTCTTTGAGAAGACCAACTACTTGCTGCATACTTGGTCGCTTTGAAGGAAGTTCAGCCGTGCAAAGGTATCCAATCTTGAGAGCTTCTTCCATCTGATCTTCTGAGCCTGTCTCTTGGATTTTCAGATCAATAGCTTTTGATCCTTGATTCTTCCTAACCAAGCTTCTAACCCAACTCACCAAGTCAGTATCTTTCTCACTGAGATAATCATCTTCGATCGGCTTTTTCCCTGTGATCAGCTCAAATAGAACAATTCCAAAGCAATAGACATCAGACTTAGGTGTTGACAGCTCGTGTTCGGGTTGCAAGAACTCAGGAGGGAGATAACCGGGTGAGCCACGGGTAAACTCATCATCCAAACCATTTCCAAAGACTTTGGCTAAACCGAAATCAGATAATCTTGGTTCCCAATTCTGGTCAAGATACACACTACTAGCTTTCACATCTCTATGGATCATTGGCGGTGAACAACCGTGGTGAAGAAAGGCCAATGCTCGGGCAATTCCCAGTGATATCATGTGCCTAAACCGCCATGTCGTGACTGGGCCTTCAGTCCCTATGTTTTGGATTCCATTGTCAGCTTCTTCTTCCCATGTATCCATGCTCCAGTCATCTGTTGTCTGTACTCCAAATGGCAGATCTTGAAGCAGGTTTTGTAAGTTACCGTTCTCCATATACTCGTAAATAGCAATCCTTTGATCACCGGCTATGCAATATCCGGTTAATGGAACAAGATTTGGGTGCTTGATTCTTCCAAGAAACTCGAGCTCTCTAGCTGCTTCTTGGTCACTAAGAGTTGAGCCGTGGACTAAAACTTTTACAGCAACATGAATCCCACCGGGGAGGAAACCTCTGTAAACAGGACCGAATTTACCATCTGCTAAGAGAGTATCTCTGTCGAAACTAGAAGTTGCAGCCAAGAGATCTGAAAACGTTATATTCAACAATGGCTTCTCAAAAATTACTACTGGAACCGCAGTCGCCTGCTTGACATCTGCAACCCATGTAGTGGAATCTGTTTGGAAAGAGAATGGACCTGAAATGCTTTGTTCTTCCTTGAACGTGACATCTTTGGCTTCACCAGATTTGGGTTTCCTTCTGCAGCCAAATGCTACAAAAATCAGCGCACCTATGAGTAAACACATTGTAGAAAGCGTCACTGCCAAAGCCAACTTGAGTCCTCTTGTGGCTGATCTTCTTTTCTTGAAGAGTGACGGGTTTGCAGCGATAGGGCAGCTGCTTGTTGAACCAAAGAAGGATCTGATCAGAGTTTCAGGTGAGAGTTTTCCAGTACAAAATGTTAAGTTATTGAATGAGAAGTTGAATCTCTCCATCCAAGGGAGCTTCTCAAGGATAGACATTGGTATCTCTCCCGTCAAATTGTTCCTTGAAACATCGATAGCCACGAGATTCTTGATACTCAAAATTGGGATATGTCCTGATAGATGGTTTCCAGAAACATCGAATTTGCTCAAACCACTCAGCTTTGAGATCTCTCTAGGTATGTGACCAGAAAGATTAGTGTTTGACAAGTTAAGATACTCTAAACTAGTAAGCATCTCAATCCTCGGAAACATCCCTTTGTTGAACCTATTCCAGGCTAGATTTAAGTGCTTAAGCTTCTTTAGGAGTGTCAGATTCTTAATCATATCTCCATTAAGCTCATTCTCAGACATGTCAAGATAAATCAAACTAGACCAGTTGGAATCTACCTGAGAAATATGACCTTGAAACCGGTTTTTGCTGAGATCAGCCACCTCAAGAGTCTCCTTGAGCACATCTTTCGCCAAACCTTCAAACTGATTCCCTGAAATGTTGAGAGAACTTATAGATTTCATATCAGCAAAATCAGTGTCACTGCCATGAATCTTGTTTCCTGCGAGGTTCAAAGTTTTAAGCTTTGGAAATGCAGAGCCAAACCCATCAGGGAGAGACCCTTCAAGCTGATTAGAGGAGAGATCAATAGAAACAAGAGATAAGCAACCAAGAAGTCCTCTTGGTATTGACATCTGAAACCCATTGTGATCAAGCTTCAAGACTCTCAAGCTAACAAGAGAATCCACAGCTTCAGGGATTTCACCAGAGAAATTGTTATGAGAAATGTCAAGAGACTCAAGCTGACCAAAATTCCCAACATTGCTTTGGAAAGACCCAGAGATCTGGTTAAAGGAGAGGTTGAGATTCTTCAAAGTGTTCAAACTCCAGAAATCAGATGGTAAAGCAGAGATTTTGTTGTTACTGAGATCCAAAGATTGAAGCTTGCTGAGTTTACCAATGGTGTTATCAGGGATTGGACCAGCTAATCCCATTCCAGAAGCAATGAACTCAATCACATACTCATTCTGAGAATCACAAAACAAGCCTTGCCATGAACAGAAAGGAGCAGAGAAGCTGTAAGCTTGAGCAGAGCTTAAACCCATTTGCTTGAAGAATTGAGAGACATAGAAACCATCTGTGTTGGGTTCTTGGCAGTAAAACTGCTTCAAGAACAGTGGAAGAATCAATGCATAATACCAGAAACAAAGACCCATTGAAGAAAAAACCCTTAGAGAGAGCTAAACAGCAAAATGTTAGTAAAGCTACTTTTGGTTCCTCATGCTAAAACACAGAAAGCTGAAGTAGTTGAAGACAAAAAATAGATCTGAAGACAGAGAAAAGTGTTTATTTTGACTCTGTGGTGGTTCTCAAGAACACGAGAGAACCAAAGGACATAAAATCAAGAAAAAGGAGCATTTTTGTCACTGCATAACATCATGGATAAATATACACTTTGAGTAGATTACAATAATATTAAAATATTAAGCTTGAGCTACCTCTGACAATGACAAGACTGTCTATTTTAATTAGGAGCAGAAAGTAAGCTTTTTTCATAAATGAGAGAATTCATTCTTCTATCAGATTTCAGAAACAGTATCATTGGTTTCTTTTTTCTTCTAGTTGAAAAAGTCATTGATTCTTCTCACTGACTAGACACCCACTTTACAATTAGAAGTGATGAACAAAGTAAACGTAACATGTGACGTGAGACATCCCTCACCTTGTGAGAGTCAAAGAACTATTTGCTTGAGATTCACCGATTATGTATTTAATGAAAAAGAACGTGTTACCGACAAAATATTACTAATTTCCTTCAAAAAGTTATTTATTGTCCATCGATTTCCTATAAATGTTAAATATTTTTTCCATTTCTAATTAAAATTCGTTTTGAAACTATCTTTCAATGAAAAAAATAGAGAAAATTATAAAATCAAGACACATAAGTAAGATTTTAATGTTTTTCAATACAAAATTACCCCTTAATTTTGTTCAATATATATTGTTTTTGTATTTTAAAAACTAAGTAAAGAAATATTTAATTACAATGATTTAAAAAAAAAATATTTTAGGAAACTACAAGATATGAAGAATATTAGATCCTAGATTTAAGGGATTTTTCATTAATTTTTAAAATTATTTATGGAAAAACCAATTTAAAATATTAATTAAAATGAATTTAAATCATTTAATATAACTGATTTCCAGAAAACATATTCTACGGTAATAGTAGACTGTAGACAAAATGGAAGAAATTATCTTCTGTTATTGGTAGACGACATAAGAAGTGTTAGAATGTGTATTCTAAAATTCGTAGATCAAAGTACAGTTAGGAGAAGACATATTCTAAAGTAATGCAGAAGATACACAATCTAGCAGAATATAAATTCTTTTACCCGGAAGCCGTAGAATGTCGATTCTGGAAGCCGTTGACGAAAATTATATCATTAAATTTAACCATAGTTTTAAAGTTAATTTTTTTATATATATAGAGATGACTACTAATGATGTATTCTTAATTTTCAGATTTTTTTAAATTTAAAAAACAATGTATTTCAAATATTTTATATTTTTTTTAAGGGTAATTTTGGTCAAAAATGACAAAATACTTCAAAGTGTATTGTGACAAAAAAAATTTCAATGTGGCATAATTTTGCAAATTCCCCAAAAAAATACTCCCTCCGTCCAATTTTAGATGATTTTTAAGGTTTTTACACATAAATTAAGAAACCATTTAATTATTCATCTTTTCAATATAAAACATCAATTTCAAAATGATTCAACCAATAAAAAAATGATCTGCAGAATTCAAACAGTCAAAAACAACAAAAACATAATAAATCTTGCATAGAAATTTGAAAAAATCAACTAATTTGATACAAATTTTTTTTTCTTAAAAAATCATCTAAAATAGGACTGAGAGAGTATATTCCATTAGATATTTAATTCGTTTTTTGGTCTTTACAATTTTATAAACAATAGAAAAATGATTATCTAGCCCAAACTTCTTTTGTTTGGATTCAAGATTGGCACTGAGGGAGAATAATTGCTTCCTCCAGATCATTTTTCAAAAACTGTTGGTAAAGCGATTCGAAATCGGTTAAGCTTACACAGGACCATAGGTGGTTTGCGACAAGACCTCTTCTTTTGTAGAAACTATGATCAGCTAGTGAAAGTTATATTTTTTTTTTGAAACTTGAGTGAAACTTTTTAAACTCTGTTTTTTCTTCTAAACAAATTAAATTCTTTAGAAACAAGTAATAATCACTGTAAAAAAAATTGCTTTGAATAAAATTTAAGGAGGTTGACTAAAACAACATTCTTAGATTTTAATTACTGAGGTTATTTTCGAGTCCGTTTTACCCTTTTTCCTCTGATAACAAAAAACGTATTTACGAAAAAGCCATTAATGAAACGGGCCGCGTAGGCGCAAAAATTTCGCGCAAATAAAAAATAAGTCTACCGCTATGTGATGGTAGACTTATTTGAGTTCTGGTAGACTTATTCTTTTGTCCGTAGACTTATTTGAGGAGCGGTAGACTTATTTTTGAGCGGTAGACTTATTGTGTCTCATTTGGCGGTAGACTTATTTCCGAACGGTAGACTTATTTTCTCTGCGGTAGACTTATTTTCCCGTAGCGGTAGACTTATTTTTTGCGGTAGACTTTTTCTTCGAATGGTAGATTTATTTCCGTAGACTTATTTTCAGCGATAGATTTATTTTTCTTCGATGGTAGATTTATTTTGACTGGTAGATTTGTTTCCTTTGGTGGTAGATTTTTAGTCATAGTGACGGTAGATTTATAGTGACGGTAGACTTATTTTAGTAGCGGTAGACTTATAGTTTGCGGTAGACTTTTTTATCGTGGTGGTAGATTTATTTTGTGTTTAGTTGTGGTAGACTTATTGTAGTAGTAGTAGACTTATAGTTAGCGGTAGACTTATTTCGTATTTTCGGTCAACAAAACCAACCGTTGACTGGTAGACTTATTTTTTTAGGATCAATGGTGGTAGACTTATGCGTTTTTAGCGATAGAAGCGGTAGATTTGTTTTTACCCAGGTCTAGTGATGGTAGACTTTTTATCAAACTTAGTGACGGTAGACTTTTTTTAACATTAGACATTTGGTAGACTTATTTGTGATAGCGGTAGACTTATAGTACTTGGTGGTAGACTTATTTCCTGTTTATGAATTTATAGTGGTGGTAGACTTATTTTCGAACTTAGTGACGGTAGACCTATTTGTGATAGCGGTAGACTTATTGTACTTGGTGGTAGACTTATTTCCTGTTTAGGAATTTATAGTGGTGGTAGACTTATTTTCGGACTTAGTGACGGTAGACCTATTTGTGATAGCGGTAGACTTATTGTACTTGGTGGTAAACTTATTTCCTGTTTAGGAATTTTAGTGGTGGTAGACTTATTTTGGTAGGTGGTAGAGTTAGTTGCAGGGAACGGGAAATGTCGATTTTACCCTTTAAAAATAGACAAATTTGCACGAAAAACCTGCAACAATGGTGATGAACTAGGGTTTACAGCCGCATAGGTCGGATCTTTGCGAAGTTATTTTTTGAACTTTCCTTGTTTTCTAAAGTTCTTTTCGAACGAGTGAATTGAACAAATTGTTCTTGTCTGTGGTAGATGGAGTTTTTCGAAGAATGGATGGGAGTTCGGGGTTGACAACTCAAAAGGTGGTAGAGTTCTTGGGTTAGATCATGCAACCTCGTTCAACAATTTCCTTTGAATGGTGTATGAAGATTTCGGCGTCGATGAACAAATTTTCGAGGTAAAATTGAGTTACCTGTTACCAAGCTTAGCTCTAGATACACCACCGATTTTCGTTTCAAATTCAAGACAGTTCAAGAGTTTTGTACAACAATATAAGAAGGAAATGATTCGTCTATGCGTCGAGATTAGTGAAAAAGAAAAAAAACAGTTTAAAAGAGAGAGAAGTGGATGCAAGAAGGGAGAAACTATAGATGAAGATGATGAAGATGATGAAGATCATGAAGATGATGATTGTAGATTTGACTATTGCGACGATTCAGACGGTGCAAGCTCAGACGATGATGAATACGGGAGGCGTGGTAGACTTTCAGATGATGACGACGACGCCGCCATGGAAACTCTACCACCGAAGAAAAGGGGTCTACCATCGATTCCAGATGGTGTGAAGTTAGAAATGAGGTCGGTAGACTTAGCGGTTGGGCAACGTTATGCCACAAAGGAGGACTTGGAGAGGAGATTGGAGATTATTTCTGTTGCACGTAAGTTTGACTTTAACGTCGGAAACACAACTCCAACGTTGTTGACGGTTAGTTGTTGGGTGGAAGGATGTACGTGGAGGGTTCGTGCTTCAACTATTGGAGACAGTCCCAGTTTCCATATCAAGACTTATAATGGAAACCACTCTTGTTCTGTGACTGAGCGTTCAACCCGTGCTCGTAAAGTAACGTATCAGGTGTTAGGTCGTCTCTATAAAGATTTCATTGGTGGTGTTGGACCAACAGTCTTGCCAAGTCATGTTGCCGATGCTATAACGAAACGTTTCAGAATAAAGGTACTTTAAACGATGGTAGACTTATTTTCTATTTGATGGTAGACTTAATTTCTGTTTGATGGTAGACTTATTTTCTGTTTGATGGTAGACTTATTTTCTGTTAGATGGTAGACTTATTTTCTGTTTGATGGTAGACTTATTTCTGTTAGATGGTAGACTTATTTTGGTTTGATGGTAGACTTATATTTTGGTTTGACGGAAGACTTATTTCTGTTTGATGGTAGACTTATTTTGGTTTGATGGTAGACTTATATTTTGGTTTGAAGGTAGACTTATTTTCTGTTTGATGGTAGACTTATTTTCGTTTGATGGTAGACTTATTATTGTTTGATGGTAGACTTATTGTTGTTCGATGGTAGACTTATTGTTGTTCGATGGTAGACTTATTTTCTGTTTGATGGTAGACTTATTTTCTGTTTGATGGTAGACTTATTTTGGTTTGACGGTAGACTTATTTTCTGTTTGATGGTAGACTTATTTTGGTTTGATGGTAGACTTATTAATGTTTGATGGTAGACTTATTGTTGTTCGATGGTAGACTTATTTTCTGTTTGATGGTAGACTTATATTATGTTTGATGGTAGACTTATTTTTGTTTGATGGTAGACGTTTCTGTTTGACGGTAGACTTATTTTCTGTTTGATTGTCACAAGTAGAGTATTGGAAAGCCCATCGAGCATTAAAGTATGCAAGGCAATTGGTTAGAGGAAGCGCTGAGAATGGGTACGAAGAACTTCCCACGTACTTCTACATGATTAGGAGAGCTAATCCAGGGACACTTATAAAGCTGGAAGTTGATGGTGAAAATAGGTTCAAGTTTCTTTTCCTTGCATTTGGCGCAAGCATACATGGTTTCAAGTATATGAGGAAGGTAGTTGTGGTGGATGGGACATATTTGAAAGGTAAGTACAAAGGTACTTTATTGATTGCCACGACACAAGATGGAAATATTAACATATTTCCTATTGCTTTCGGTGTTGTTGATACTGAGAATGATGAGTCTTGGGAGTGGTTTTTTAGACAGTTAAGCCGAGTAATCCCAGATGATGAAGGTCTTGCGATTATCTCAGATAGGCATAGATCAATATCGAAGGCGATTGGGAAGTATACCCGCGTGCTTCTCATGGTATTTGCACATATCATCTGCATAAAAACATTTTGCTGAAATTCAAAGGTGGAGAATCATTCGGACTAGTGAAGAAGGCAGCGAAGGCATATAGACTTCAAGAGTTAATGAGTTATTTGGGTAGATTGAGGCTTTGTATCCTGCTCTTCATACTTATTTAGAGGGAACCGATGTTCGTTTATGGACTCGTGTGCATTTTCCCGGTCATAGATACAACTTCCTGACAAGCAACATAGCGGAATCTATTAATAAGGTCCTATCTCCTGCGCGCGGGTATCCAATAGTGGAACTTCTGGACACTATTAGGTCGATGTTGACAAGGTGGTTTGCTACAAGAAGGAAAAAAACAAGTTTAATGACCACAACCTTGACCACTGCAGTGGAAAAACAGCTTCAGGTAAAATATTTGTTATGGTAGATTTAATAAGCATGTTGTGGTAGATTTAATTTGCATGTGGTAAAGTAGATTTAATAGGCATGTTATGGTTGATTTATAAACAACTGAGGGTAGATTAATACTTGTTTGCCTTTTTTGTAAACAGGATAGGGTTGAGAACGCCAAGCTTTGGACTGTGCAAGAGATAAATGACAACGAAATAGAAGTAACGTTGGGGTCATCATTGCATGTGGTGAATTTGACATCAAATAGTTGTACTTGCAAAAGGTTTGACAAGGATAGAATTCCTTGTGTTCATGCCATTGCAGCAGCGGAAACAGTTAAGATGTCACGGATCGGCCTTGCACATCCCTACTTCCATACAAAGAACTTGTTCAAGGATTACTCAAAAAGTATTATGCCACGAGATATTACGCTTCCAGCGCCGGAAATTGTGGCATCAAAAGTCTGTAAACCTCCGATTGTGCGGGAACCACCAGGTAGGCCAAAACTTTCCCGGATTAAAAGTGCTTTAGAAATAGCCATGCCTCGGAAACGAACTAGGAAAGAACCCAAGTGCTCAAAATGTCTTCCTCATGGTCACAATCGTGCGACTTGCAAAGCTTAATCATGTATGTTATGTTATGTAATTTGATTAAAATTACTTTCTCTTTTCTTAAGGTACTTTAATGGTTACAAAACACATTGGAAACATAAAATAAGTCTACCATCAAACGGAAATAAGTCTACCATCAAACGAAAAATAAGTCTACCATCAAACAAAAATAAGTCTACCATCAAACAGAAAATAAGTCTACCATCGAACGAAAATAAGTCTACCATCAAACAGAAAATAAGTCTACCATCGAACAACAATAAGTCTACCATCAAACAGAAAATAAGTCTACCATCAAACAGAAAATAAGTTTACCATTAAACGAAAATAAGTCTACCATCAAACAGAAAATAAGTCTACCATCGAACAACAATAAGTCTACCATCAAACAGAAAATAAGACTACCATCAAACAGAAAATAAGTCTACCATCAAACGAAAATAAGTCTACCATCAAACAAAAATAAGTCTACCATCGAACAACAATAAGTCTACCTTCAAACAGAAAATAAGTCTACCATCAAACGAAAATAAGTCTACCATCAAACAGAAAATAAGTCTACCATCGAACAACAATAAGTCTACCATCAAACAGAAAATAAGTCTACCATCAAACAGAAAATAAGTCTACCGTCAAACCAAAATAAGTCTACCATCAAACAGAAAATAAATCTACCATCAAACAGAAAATAAGTCTACCATCGAACAACAATAAGTCTACCATCAAACAGAAAATGGTCTGATTGAAGGTTTACCATACCATCAAATGAAATTAAGTCTGAAAATGTTGTCAATACGTTTTCGCTACAGAAGTCTACCAAACTTTCGAAGGACCACCAAATCTACTCCAATGGTGATACTAAACATGGTCCTTCGAAAGTATGCAAAATAACCAATAAGTGTACTACCAAATGAAAATAAATCTACCACAACATACACAAAAGTCTATGACTACATACACAAAAGTCTACCATGACGTTAAATCTGACTATCCTGAATCTGTCTGTAACGGAAATTTATCGTCTGGATTAGTGCGCGGGTTTGGGTCGGAGACCTGTATGGCGAGGTCAATAAATGGTGCCTCCTCCAGGATATCAGCGGCAAGTTTTAGACGAACAGCACCCACAGTTGCATCGCAAATCCCATCCATTGTATGTCCTAGAGCTAGACACTCTAAGAATTTCATAGTGTAGACACCACAGTCACCTGATTGGATGTTTTGGGGTACGTTTGATTTTTTCCTGTAGAATTGAAACGCAGCCTCACTCATCCCCTTCCTTTTTTCAGGTGCTGCAGCAGCTTTAAGCAACTTAGGAATCATCTTCGTGTATGGTCTGCATGACTCGGCCACAACGTTGTCCTCTTAACCCGAGATGATGCTATCGTAACATTTGACATTCCTGTTAACTAGGTCTACCACAAGACCCACCCAATGCAAGTCGTTGATATTATGAGCTATGTACAATTTATCAACATCTGTTACCCATTTCTTGTGGATTGGACAAAACGTGGGAGTTAGGCCATTGTACATGTTGAAATACCCCTCGCCGAATAAAAAGGTTTTCTCTTTACCTTTGAAGTTCCATTTGTACTCCTGACACCAAAGATTCCCAAATATCAGATCCAGAAAGGCTATCCTTTCACTGGTAAAAGGGGTAGGACGTTGCATAGCCCTTTTTCGCAACATGTTCAATGCAGCCCCCATTTGCTGCAAAATAATTAAACCAACAGTAACTAAACATGGCACAAAAATTATAGATAAGTCTACCATCAAACGAAAATAAGTCTACCATCAAACGAAAATAAGTCTACCATCAAATAGAAAATAAGTCTACCATGAAACGAAAATAAGTCTACCATCGAACGAAAATAAGTCTACCATCAAACAAAAAATAAGTCTACCATCAAACAAAAATAAGTCTACCATCAAACGAAAATAAGTCTACCATCAAACGAAAATAAGTCTACCATCAAACAGAAAATAAGTCTACCATGAAACGAAAATAAGTCTACCATGAAACGAATATAAGTCTACCATCAGACGAAAATAAGTCTAACATCAAACGAAAATAAGTCTAACATCAAACGAAAATAAGTCTATCATCAATTGAAAATAAATATACAATCAAAAATAAGGCAGTAGTAGATTTATTTACCTCACTATTTATCCATCCATATCGAGTGTGTGGCCACATTTCTTTAGCTGTCATAATTCCCAAATAGAACTCCACTTTTGGCAGAGTCTTTTCAAATGGGTTGTCTCTGACATAGAACCATATGTCAAATGGTTAGAAGCAGTGTTTTGAAAACCGGACCGGACCGGGGGTCGGACCGGGTTCAACCGTGAACCGGCCAGCTACCCGGTTTGGGTCGACCCGGGTTTGATTTTTTTTTTTTTTTTTTTTTTGAAAATTTTCATTTTTTTTATATTTTTCATATTTAAATTTTTTATAATTAAAAATTTATAAAAAAAAATACTTGTTTTAAATTTAGTTAATTTTTGTTATGATTTAATGTTTTTAATTTTTTTTTTTACATATAAACTTAATTATTTGTCACTAATCTTTGTTTATGAATAATATTTTTGTTATTTAGATGATGTTTTTCATGAATAATTTTTAGAAATATGTTTATTTAAATATATTACTATATATTTGGGTATTCTAGTTATAAAAAAAACTATTTATATATTTTTTTTTTTTAAAACTATTAAACCCGGTTCGACCCGGTTCGATCCGGTCGAACCATATTGACCCATGACCCAAAAGCTTGTCCGGTTCGGTCGCCGGTCCGGTTTTAAAAACATTGGTTAGAAGGATGAAATTATTGGTGCATTGAATAAGACGTTTCTATTAAAAAGACTATTAAAAGGACAAATGACTTACAAATCTTGATTCACGTAGTCAATCAACTTTTCCTCCCTATGCTGGTCCACCGGCTCAAAAGGATTGTAGACAGCGGAAGAAGGTACTGTACCAGCCATGATTCGTACGGTCCCGGAGTGTCCTATGAATGGGGACTTCTGAGACGGAGCAAGATTTTTATTGCGACCTACGGGGGGACCTCCAAATCATCTTTGTCTGACAACTTTGCAATAGCATCGAAAGCAGTGGTCAGTGCATCATTGACCTGCTTCGCCTTTATATCATCATCATCATCAGATGATGTTGAGTACGCGTAATGCATCATTTTGCGCCGACTAGGAGGTGTAACAAAATCAGAATCAGATCTTTCCTTCTCTTTCCCAGCATCAGCAATAGGATCTTTTGTCTACAAGTTAAGAATTGAGTCAAATAGAAGTAAGATAACAACTGTAATCAATCCATAGCGATGACTCACAACAACGATAAATGTCCCAATAAGTCTACCACTAAGTACAAATAAGTCTACCATCAAACAGAAAATAAGTCTACCACTAAGTACAAATAAGTCTACCATCAAACAAAAATAAGTCTACCATCAAACAGAAAATAAGTCTGCCATCAAACGAAAATAAGTCTACCATCAAACAAAAAATAACTCTACCACTAAGTACAAATAAGTCTACCATCAAACAAAAATAAGTCTACCATCAAATGAAAATAAGTCATCTATATACGTACCACATCGTGGATTTCGACACAGTCAGCTCCTTTCTTCCTTTTAACTGCTGTAGATTCCGTCTCCTTCTCTTTAAACGTTAATCTTTTACTCTACAGCTCCAAACAATGTATAAGGAATGAGTCAAATGGAAGTAAGAAATTTTGTTGAAAATCAAACTACAAAGGAGAATTACTTCCCACCTTCAAACAAAAATAAGTCTACCATCAAACGGAAATAAGTCTACCATCAAACGGAAATAAGTCTACCATCAAACAAAAATAAGTCTACCATCAAACAGAAAATAACTCTACCATCAAACAGAAAATAAGTCTACCATCAAACGAAAATAACTCTACCATCAAACGAAAATAAGTCTACCATCAAACGAAAATAAGTCTACCATCAAACGAAAATAAGTCTACCATCAAACAGAAAATAAGTCTACCATCAAACAGAAAATAAGTCTACCATCAAATAGAAAATAAGTCTACCATCAAACACAAAATAAGTCTATCATCAAACGAAAATAAGTCATCTATATACGTACCAGATCGTGGATTTCGACACACTCAGCTCCTTTCTTCCTTTTAACCGTTGTAGATTCCGTCTCCTTCTCTTTAAACGTTAATCTTTTACTCTACAGCTCCGAACAATGTATAAGGAATGAATCGAATGGAAGTAAGAAAATTTGTTGAAAATCAAACTACAAAGGAGAATTACTTCCCACCTTCTTTTTAGCTTCAACCTTCTCCAAGGCTGTTACAGGTTTGCTTTTCTGTTTGCTTTTCTGCAGAGGTGCCACAGATTTGCTTTTCCCTTTCCGCTGGTCAGTTCGTGTAGCCTTTTCATCCGGCTTTCTAACTACACGGCTAACTGCCAAATTTGTTTTTGTTGTTGGTTGTTGTTCCATCCAAGACTGTTAAGAAAAGTAGAGGAAAAATGTTCAAGCAGCTTTATAAGTTCATATAAGTCTACCATAACACATTAATAAATCTACCACGCCTTAACATAGAAGTTCAGAAAAACATCTAAATAAGTCTAAAACATGGTTCCCATATATCTACCATAGGCTTAGAAAAGAGTCTTACGTACCAGATCATCCTCCTCCACAAATGCATCTCCGCTATCTCCCGTGTTTGACTGTTCATCTACCACAGCTTTCAAGACATTCTCTTTTCCCTCTAGAGATGTAAGCCTAGTATCAAAGTTGGCAATTGTGCTCGCCATTCCCTGAAGGAGCTTAAGCACTTCAGCAATATCTCCACCTTCGGTCTCCTTCTTTTTCTTTAGTTTCGGAATGTTTTTTATTTGGATACCCAAATCGCATTCCTCTTCCCTATCCTCTCTTCAGATCGCATCTTCTTTTTCCCATGCTTCACCTTCTCCTTCTCCTTATTTTTCTCTTTCTTTTCAGCCGGAGAGTCATCCTCATCCTCACTTTCTTCAACAACAACCTTAGCCTTGATCTTCTTGCTCTTCTTTATCTTCTTTTTCTTTTCAACAGGAGAGTCATCCTCATCCTCATCATCATCCTCACTTTCCTCAACCACCTTAGCCTTGTTCTTCTTTCTTAGAACCCGGAGAGTCATCTTTAGTCTTACTCTTATTTTTCTTAGAAACCGGAGCATCTAACTCCCAAAAATCTTCATCCATGCATCCACCAAGAATGCCGCGGATCATGTTATTAAGTTTGAAATCTTCTGCATCAATCCATGTAGGGTAAATGAATTCGAGAGGCTTCACCACTAAGTGTCTGATACGAACCTATAAAGAACATTATTGCAAAAACAAAGAAAGAGATTATTAATAAAATTCTACCATCAAAGAGCTAAAAAGTCTACCAGCAAATGAAAATAAGTATACCATCAAACAGACAAATAAGTCTACCATCAAAGAGCTAAAAAGTCTACCATCAAAGAGCTAAAAAGTCTACCATCAAAGAGCTAATAAGTCTACCATCAAATGAATATAAGTCTACCATCAAACAAAAATAAGTCTACCATCAAATGAAAATAACTCTACCATCAAACAGACAGTAAGTCTACCATCAAACAGACAGAGGTCTACCATCAAATAAAAATAAGTCTACCATCAAATGAAAATAACTCTACCATCAAACAGAAATTACCTTGTTGTTGTTGGAGGATTTCTTATCCTCCTCCATCACCTGTTCCAGGTTGTACCTTACCCGGCTTCCACCCCAACGTAGCATAGGAACACCTCCTTCTCTTCTCCTCCCAAATGTTTCCCCTAAAATGGGGAACTGCCTCGTAAACCCACACAAGCAACGCAAGAACACACCCATGGAGTGTGATCATTTTCATGTCCGTCACTTGCATGGACGAAATCAAAGATTCAAAGGACACTCGTCCCCATGGATACCTCTCGAAAGCCTCGGGATCCATCACCCTTTTTGCAGCTTTCAAAGGGATTCTACTATCACGAGCATAACCATACACTCCAACATGCAGAATAAACAATAGAGCTATCATTCTCTTCTTCTCCTCACTCCACGTCCTGATTTTGTCAAACAGGACCAACAGTTCAGACCACTTTGGTCCCTCCCCAACCGGGACACCAATTTCTTCCCAAAACTGTGTGTGGTCAATGTCCCAACCATCATTTGCATCACCCTCACCACAGTTCATCTGGGTTACCTCTTCAAACTCATTCAACGAAAATCTAACTGGCCGACCACCAAACAAGGACCACATCTCATAGAACCTTGCAGTTTTCAATTGGTTTGAGAGGAAATGAGTCACCGTCGCACCTGAGAAATTGAATTTCCCTGCAGCAAGCTTCAGAATTATTCCAACTGAGGAATTATTCATTATATCATTGTACACGTCTTCACCAACCGCTTCTGCCATTTTCTCAAAGTCGTGAAACATGCAATTGTGATGCATGCTTCTTTGCCCCGATGGTGATAATCCAGCCGGAAACCTTCTGGATGGATATATCTTTCGCACTATCGAAGAAGTCATATCTGCACAAATCAGTAATTATAAGTCTCCATCACAACAAAATAGATCTACCATCAAATGAAAAGTAAAATAATTCTTCAACATAAAATAAATCTACCATTACATAAAATAAATCTACCATGTCATAAAATAAGTCTACCATCAAACAGAAAATAAGTCTACCATCAAACGAAAATAAGTCTACCATCAAATGAAAATAAGTCTACCATCAAACAGCAAATAAATCTACCATCAAACGAAGATTAAGTCTACCATCAAACAGAAAATAAGTCTACCATCAAACAAACATAAGTCTACCATCAAATGAAAATAAGTCTACCATCAAACAGAAAATAAGTCTACCATAAAAAAAAAAATAAGTCCCATCAAACAAAAAATAAGTCTACCATCACATAAAATATAAGTCTACCATCACATAAAAAATTTCTACAATACAACAGAACGTAAAAACACTTTAATTAATTTACCGCTACTTAAAATAAATCTACCACCACAGAGATTAACAAATCTACGATACCAATCTTTTCTCTTACTTTATCTGCGAATATCGACGCCGGAATCTGGGTTTTCACAACCGAAACTAAAAAAAATATACAGATTTCAGATTAGGGTTTTCGTCATTCATACAAGACTTCCACAAACCAAAACAAAAACGGTTAGAATAAACTGAATACCTCTTTTCAATGCACGAAATCGAAAACCCACCGCTTGCCGGAACTTTGCTTCGCCGGAATTTCGAAAACCTAAAACCGACGGACGCAAAATTTACTTCAAATTCCGTAAAAACTCCTTACCGAATACTCGTCATGGATAGAGAAGGCGAAAACTCATTAAAGAAATCGAAACTTACCGTCAAATCAACGTCGCTTCAACAATCGACAAAATCGCCGGAGAGGTTACGCAGAAGGTGAAGAAGAGAAACGGTTTTTGCGTTTAGGTTTTTTTTTTCTTTTTTTATATGTTCAGTTTTTTTTTTTTAGTGGCAAAACCGTTAATAAACAGTTTTGCCATATTTTAAAGGTCTTTGTAACCTTTTTTAGAAAAAAATAAGAGCTCAAACATATAAAGGTTGTTTGAGTAAACCATATATCTAAGAAGGTCTTTTGAGTAATTATTCCTAAAATTTAACAGTCATTCAAAAAAATAAACGGGCACTGTGCCATATTAAAACATATGAAATAGTATAAAATTATGTGAATTTTTTTTTTTGAGAAATTATTTTCTAAAATTGTTTTATTTGAAATATTTTTGCTTTTAAGATTAGAGATCAAAATGATTTGTATCATTATTGTAAACGAATCTTTTATCTAATGTTAACACTTGAACTTAGCAAATACATTTATTAGTTTCTCCTTAGACGCTCAAATCAACCAAATATATTGAACTCTATGCGCTAAATGATGTCCGTGTCATGATAATACATGACCACATTTGTTTGTAATTGGTCAAAAATTCACGTATAAAATCCTAGGATGTCAATGCCAATTTAGAGTAAACCTTTTCAAAATAGTAACTACACACAATGATCATGAAAAAACACAAAGAATAAGTAGTAATGATAAGTGAAAATGATGTGAAAAGTGTGAAGAGGAAGAAACCAAAAGGCTTGAGTTGGGAGTGTAGAGGGAAATGATGGTTGGCTTGACAACGAGATTGACCCACAAATGTATTATGCCCTTTTAACATGAATTATAACACTTCTTCATGTTGCCGGCAACATCATGTCTACACTCACACGCATTGTCACTTCCCTATATAAATATGTTTCTGAGCATATATATATATACATATCTCGATCGAGGCCCATATATTGAGATTCTAAAACGAATAGTAGTATGGGTTTTTGTTATTTAGGTTAACTGAAATGGAATAACTATAAATGGAGTTTTGTTTTGCTCCAACTCTATTCTATTTTGGATTAAAAAAGTCTATTTTACTCTAAAAATAGAGCGAAGACTACAAATAAATGGCATTATTTCATATTCGGAGGAAAAAAATGAGTTTACACTATTTTAGAGTGGAAAATAGAGTTGGGTTGGAACAAATTTGATTTCAAACTCTATTTTGAAGCAAGGTATGGAATAGGGTTGGGGATACCCTAATAATTAGTATTATTTAGTTATTGTTGCAAATCACTCATTAACCATATCTAGTTATGGCCATGAATTGTTTAGGTCGTAGGTTCAATTCTTTTAAGTGTGATTAAATAATAAAAATTAAGTTGTTTCAACATTTTTTCTGAACAATTCATGGCTGAAAGCCTAAAAAAAAGCTGGCCCATTAAAATTTTAATTTCCTTCCACCAAAATTGAACCAACGACCTGCAACTCTCATTGAAAGACGTTTACAAATAGAGCTAAATAAAATTTCTGTTAAATAATTGGCCCTTAATTTGATAAACTTTTAGCCTGCCCCCAGCACATGCTTGCATGGTAATGTGCTCAAGAAAGCTTACCGATGGCTACATTTTCCATACTGATGCGGCCTAGCAAAAGACACCTCAATGAGTTTTAGGCGGGTGGTTTTGATCTGCTTCAGAGACACTTCTGGAAGAATACTCGAGTCCTTTAGAGAATGTACATTCAACTTTAGAAGCTGAGACATATGCCGTATTCAAGGGTTTACAAATGGCGAAAGACAAAGGTTATGATGATCTACTTACACGTGCTCTAATTCTCAGGTTTTGATTAATCTACTTCAAAAGAAGGAATTTCATACATATCTATAACATGTTGTTCGAGGCTAGTATGTTAGCGTCATACTTCCATAAGTTTTTTTTTCTTATGTACAACGAGATGTCAATATGTTGGTTGGTTCGTTATCTAAAAGACCTCTCTTACTTTATAATTTGTCGACTTAAGTTTCTAATAAAATTTATGTTTTGACAAAAAAGAAAAGAAACATGACTACTAATGTTATAGAAGAATGTTTTGTTCAAAACTAAGAGATATTTTCACTTTTCAATGCAAAATTAAAAGATCATAAACAAACAGAAAGTAAAAGATATGAAAAAAAAACACAACCAGATTATACTGCATGAGATGAATGTTGTCTTTAATATTTTGCATTGGACTTATTCATTCTCAGCTAAATAATTCTCTTATGATCATTTTTATATACACTTCCATCATACTTCCTCTGTTCCTGAAAGATAAAAACTTTACAAAAAATATTTGTTATAAAAAGATAGAGTTTTTACTGTTTTTCTATGCACTTTTACCAATTCCAAAACAAATACTGAAATACTATTGGTTAAATTTTATTGAAAACTGTAAATCGTAGAAATCAATGCGTTTTCTTAATAAGTGTACATAACCTTAAACATCTATCTTTTTGGAACGGAGGGAGTACTAATTATCAGAAAACAATGGTAGTCTCCTTCTCACTATATATATTTTTCATTTTAAAAATACTAGATTTTTTATATAAAATAATATAAAATTTTATTCAAATAAAAAAAACATTTATACATCAAATGCAACTTCAAATTGAGTGTTTAAAAAAGGATATGAGAAGAGTGAAATGTAAGCACTAAAAATAAAACTACGGCCGCGTCGCAAACTAAAGTTCCATTCCTCCGTCGTCGTCGGTGATCACCTAGAGATCTAATACAAGAATAGTTCTTTTTCCCCAAAAATATCACTATTAATTTTAAGTTTCTGATAGTAGCCTAACTTCACTATCAAAAAGGTTCAAGAACACTTCCTTATGATATAAATCGATGCCCTAAATTGAAAAAAAAAATGCAAACATATGTTTGATTTTTGTTTATAATTTATTTAGGGTAAACAAGTGTTTTCATATAATAATTTTTGTTATTACTATAAATTTAAACTTGTTATGCTACGGCTCTGTTCTATCTCATCGAGATTTAAACAACACAAGAAGCTCGATTCCTCCGGTACTTGGGGGTTGAAGCTTGGACACTGAAGATGAGCATGTGTTGAGTCTCTATGACCTCAAAGGTGTCGACTTTCCTTGAGTAAAGAACCAACAAACCAAGAACAGAAACACTTTAAGTTGTTTGATGTTTGTGATGTCAAAACAGAGTATAGAAAACAGAGTAATGTTTGTGTTTGTTTGAGAATGAGAAACCGATTAGAAATAAATGTAAAAGCAAGAACACACAAGACTTTATCGAGTTCACTCCCATTAACAAGGGTAGCTACGTCTCGCCGAGTATTTAACCCGGAATCCACTAGATTCAAGAGATTACAATAGGAATTCACAGTGATATACCCTAGCCCTTCACTAGCTCTCAGTATACACACTCGATCTATTCCTATTAGCTTAGAGAAAACAAGAAGAAGTTTATGCAACAACAAGTTTTCTCTCTTATCTCTGTCTTAGTCTTAACTCTCTCTTATCTCTTAGTGTCCTTTATATATGGAGACACTCTCAGCTTGTACCTGACCTAAAGCAAACGCCGTTCTGACCAAGACGCCAACGCAGACTCCTTTAAACGTCATTTTGCAGTGGAGGACAAAACAAGCTTTAGATCATTTGAAATCACTAGAGGACAATGACCAAAACCGTTGCAGGTCTTTGAGATATTTCCTCTTTATGTGGTCCCAAAAGCATTGCCTAACCAAAGTATGATTTACACTAACCAGAGTTAGGCTTGAGTTAATCCATCTTGCTTGTCACATGGCCTTATTACGTGGTCATCAAGTTTCATCTCCACAAATCTCCACCTGAAATGATGATGACATAACCAAGTAATTGAAACAAGCTGAGTGAGAGAGAGTACCAATTTGAATCTAGTAACCGGATTCCAGACTCGGATCCTATGAGCTTTACTACTCATACTTGACTTGAAGCAAGTCCAAGGCAGCTCGGAACTTGTTCACAGCCAATGTCTTTGTGAAGATATCTGCAGGGTTCTTTTCAGTAGATATTTTCACCACATCAATATCACCGTTTGCAATGATTTCTCGGATATAGTGATACTTGACATCTATGTGCTTCGTCCTTTCATGATGCACATTGTTCTTGGAGAGTGCTATAGCACTTTGTGAATCACAAAATATCTCCACACTCTTCTGATTGTAACCGAATTCTTTCAACAAACCTTTCAACCACACAGCTTCTTTAACGGCTTCAGTGAGAGCCATATACTCAGACTCTGTAGCAACTACTCTCTGAAGACCAGATTTCCAACTAATGGTATTGCCACCAATGGTGAACACCAAGCCTGTGATTGATCTTCTTTTATCAGGATCAGCTGCAAAGTCAGCATCACAATAACCAATAATCTTGAAATCTGAGCTTCTCTTGTAAACCAACTTGGTGTCAACAGTGCCCTTGATGTATCTCAGGATCCATTTGACGCCTAACCAGTGATCTCCAATAGGCTTGCTCATAAAACGGCTTACCATTCCAACAGGGTAAGCTAAATCAGGTCTCGTACCTATCATGGAGTACATGATGCTTCCAACAGCATTAGAGTAGGGAACTGACTTCATGTAATCCTCATCTTTACACAACTGATCTAGTGTAGCAGCTTTCAACCTCATGTGAGCTCCAAGAGGTGTAAGAGTTTGCTTTGCCTCTTTCATGTTGTAGGTTTCAAGAATTTTATTCATGTATCCTTCTTGAGACAACCATAAAATACCAGCTTCTCTGTCTCTAGTGATCTCCATACCGAGAATTCTACCTGCAGCTCCAAGGTCCTTCATCTCAAATTTTAGGCTGAGTTCTTGTTTAAGATTTGAGATGGCTTCTTTATCTTTAGCAGCAACTAGCATATCATCAACGTAGATGAGTAGGTACATTAGAGACCCATCAAGCAGCTCTTTCACATAAGCACAATTATCATATAGGCTTCTTACAAACCCAATTTCAGACATATATGCATCGAATTTTTCATTCCATTGTCTTGGAGCCTGCTTGAGGCCATAAAGAGACTTGTTTAGCAAACATACCTCATCTTTCTTGAACAGAGACTCATAACCTTCTGGAGGTTCCATGTAGATAGTCTCCTTTAGCTCTCCGTGCAAGAAAGCTGTTTTAACATCAAGTTGTTCTAGTTCAAGGTCCTCTTGAACCACAATTGCAAGAAGTATCCTTATGGATACATGTTTTACCACCGGCGCAAAAATTTCATGATAATCAACTCCTTCACGCTGAGCATACCCCTTGGCTACAAGTCTTGCCTTGAATCAAGGTTCTTCTACACCAGGAATTCCAAGTTTATATTTGAAAATCCAACGACTTCCAATGATCCTCTGATTCGTTGGCCTTTTTACTACTGTCCATGTATGGTTTCTGGATTGTGAGTCCATCTCCTCATCCATACCTTGCTTCCATTTTTCCCACTTTAGATCCCTCCTAGCTTCTGCATAATCTTCAGGTTCAATTTCACCTCCATCTTCTGCAGTATATAAAGCTTCTGCAAAGTAGTCCTCATCATCAAAGCGAGCAGGAGCTTTTATTTCTCTTCTAGTTCGATCTCTAGCTAAATGGTAGCTGAGAGGAGACTGGTTTATGTCATCTCCTTCATCATGTTCAACATACTCTTCATGTAATGGTGTAGCAGGAGAGGGAGTAGCTAGTCTTGGACTGGAGTGAGCTCTACTTGAGCTGGATTCCATTTGAGGGTCTGTGTTGATCACAGGAGCTCCACCTGAGCTAGGCTCCTCCTCTGTATCCAAGTCCAAGTCAAGATAAGATTCTGGCTGAGTTTCACTTTCATCTTCAAGACTCTCTTGTTTGAAATCCAGATTTTTATAAGCAACATTTTCTTGAAAGATGACATTCCTACTTACCACAATATTCCTTTCCTTCACTAGCCAAACTTTATAAGCTTTGACCCCAGAAGGATAACCAATAAAGACCCCTTTATTAGCTCTAGGACTGAGCTTACCATCATCTGAATGTACAAACGCCAGACAACCAAATCTTCTTAAGTAGCTGTAGACAGGAAGCTTACCATACCATTTCTTATCAGGAATTTCGAAATTCAGAACTGAGGATGGCGTTTTGTTGATGAGGAGAGCAGCAGTGTTAGTAGCCTCTGCCCAAAATTTCTTTGGGAGACCAGAGTCACTAAGCATGCTCCTTACCTTCTCCATCAAGGTTCTATTCATACGCTCTGCAACCCCATTCTGTTGAGGGGTGTAGGCACACGTTCTGTGGCGTTGAATACCCTTTGATCCACAAAACTCATCGAACGACCTGTTGCAGAACTCAAGACCGTTGTCTGTTCTCAAAGTTTTAAATTTCTTGTTACTTTGATTTTCCACCAAGTTGATCCAATCCACAAACTTTTCAAAGGCTTCATCTTTAGTTTTCAGAAAATATACCCAAACCTTTCTTGTGTGATCATCTATAAATGAGATAAAGTAATGACAATTACCTATAGATGAGGGTACTGATGGAGCTCCCCAAAGGTCAGAGTGAATATACTCAAGTTTCTCTTTAGTATCATGTTGAGCAAGATTGAAACCAACTCGTTTTGCTCTCCCATAAATACAATCTTCACAGGTTTCTAGAGTAGACACCTTCTTCTTATCTAGTAATCCTTTCTTGAGCAAGAAATTCATGTTCTTCTGACTCATGTGCCCCAATCTCCTATGCCAAAGAACCGTATCATCTTGTCTCTTTTCTGTTGTGTGAGACTCCTCAATGATAGACTTCCATTGCATCAAGTAAAGGGTGTCATACCTTCTACCACTGAGAACTACATTGTCTCCAGTTTTCACACTCAAGATTCCATTTTCGGATTCAAACTTATATCCAGCTTTCTCCAGAGTTCCAAGAGATAAGAGATTTCTATCCATCTCTGGAATGTACCTCACATTAGAAAGAAGGAAGCTTAGACCTGCTTCATTTCTAATTCTGATTGATCCAACTCCTTTCACTTTGGACATTGTCTTGTTTCCCATTCGAACAGAACCTCCTGCATTCTCATCTAGTTCCTCAAACCATTCTCGTTTGTGAGACAGGTGATAACTACATCCGGTGTCCATTATCCACTCATCCTCCAGATGGATGTCAGTAGAAGACAATGCTTCAGACACATAAAGACCCGCTGCTTCTACAAAGTTTCCTTGTCCTTCTGATGTATCTCCTCTGTTATTACCATTTTCTCTTCTAGATTGAGACTTGTTTCGATTTGGACACATATTCTTGAAGTGCCCTTCTTCTCCACATATCCAACATCCTTTCTTACTTTTGGACTTGGATCTTGCTCTCTGAGATTTAGAGTTTTTATCTCTATACTCAGACCTTCCTCTAGTCTCTGCCTTGTCTTTGACATAAAGACCCTCAACTTGACCCTTGATACTTTTCTTGTTAGACCCCAACTCAAGCTCCTTTGAGTAGATTGCGGAAACGACTTCGTCTAACGTTAAGGTGGCTCTTCCAGTGCCATACCTCAGTGTGTCTCGTAGCTGGTCAAACGACTTAGGCAGGGACATCAGCAACAGAATAGCTTGGTCCTCATCAGACACCATAACATTTGTATTTTCCAATTCTTCAATGATATGAAGGAACTCATTAATGTTATTCTCAATAGACAAGCTTTCTGTCATCTTGAAGCTATAAAGCTTCTGTTTTAGATAGATCCGATTAGGAAGAGCTTTAGACATGTATAGCTTGTCTAAGGCACTTAACATAGCAGCTGCAGTCTGCTCTTTCTTGATCTTCCTAAGTACTCTATCTGTAACACTCAAAACTATGGTGCTTCTAGCCTTTCTTTTCTTCTCCTCTAAAAGATCTTGTATTTTCTCCTTTTCCTCCACAACTTTACCTTCTGCATCTGTGACTATAATAGTGTCTCTAGTCTCATCTGTTTTTAAAGCAATACTTAAACCCAGAATATCAAGATGAGCCATAAGCTTCTCTTTCCACATAGTATAGTCTCCACGACCATCAAACTTTTCTACTTCTATCCTTGCAGACATGGTTCAAAAGTTTTGGACTTTAGGGAACCAGAAATTACGAACCTTGGCTCCTGATACCAATCTGTTGAGTCTCTATGACCTCAAAGGTGTCGACTTTCCTTGAGTAAAGAACCAACAAACCAAGAACAGAAACACTTTAAGTTGTTTGATGTTTGTGATGTCAAAACAGAGTATAGAAAACAGAGTAATGTTTGTGTTTGTTTGAGAATGAGAAACCGATTAGAAATAAATGTAAAAGCAAGAACACACAAGACTTTATCGAGTTCACTCCCATTAACAAGGGTAGCTACGTCTCGCCGAGTATTTAACCCGGAATCCACTAGATTCAAGAGATTACAATAGGAATTCACAGTGATATACCCTAGCCCTTCACTAGCTCTCAGTATACACACTCGATCTATTCCTATTAGCTTAGAGAAAACAAGAAGAAGTTTATGCAACAACAAGTTTTCTCTCTTATCTTTGTCTTAGTCTTAACTCTCTCTTATCTCTTAGTGTCCTTTATATATGGAGACACTCTCAGCTTGTACCTGACCTAAAGCAAACGCCGTTCTGACCAAGACGCCAACGCAGACTCCTTTAAACGTCATTTTGCAGTGGAGGACAAAACAAGCTTTAGATCATTTGAAATCACTAGAGGACAATGACCAAAACCGTTGCAGGTCTTTGAGATATTTCCTCTTTATGTGGTCCCAAAAGCATTGCCTAACCAAAGTATGATTTACACTAACCAGAGTTAGGCTTGAGTTAATCCATCTTGCTTGTCACATGGCCTTATTACGTGGTCATCAAGTTTCATCTCCACAGCATGGAAAGGACTCTCGAGATGAATTTCCGTCACCGTCAACATATTTTTCATTATGTTGTTTATGGCATTCTTCGTGACATCACATGTCTCCCCTTTTTTCCACCATATCGTTTGCTTTTGTTCCACAAACGTCTGGTGTTGAGGTTGGCCAAGCATGCCTTCCGTGTTTTAGAAGTTGTAGTTTCCCTTTATTGATTTAATATAAGCTAGTTATGGTATATTTAAAAACAAAAAAACAAAAAAATGTGCTATTTTAAAATATTTGTGCAATATATCCAGAATAAAATCCTCTTTACTTCATAATTAAGTAAAACGAAAATATAGTGCGAACAATAACAAAGCAATAAAATAAAACTCAAAAAGTACGTGTAGAAAAACATTTAAATCGCATGAGGGTTTGGTCACGCGTATTGCAAACAACTTCTGATATTGAACTATTGTATAATTTTAGATCTCCATTATTTCCATTTCTTATATTAACGAATAATAGGAATCCTTTATTTCATTTCCCTCCTCTTTGCGTTTGAGCAACAATGGCAGCAATAGTCATCTTTGATTTTCAAAATTGTTTGATCTTAACCCTTCTATGCCTCTTCTCATCTCTCTTTATCTTTGCCTTTGTCTTCTACTTCAAGAAACAAAATAATGGCATTGATCTGCCTCCAATCCCTCCTTCTCTTCCGATCATTGGTCATCTTCACCTTCTCCTCACTGCTCCACTCGGCCTGGCTCCACTCCACAAGTGTTTTCACAAAATTTCATCCAAGTACGGACCTTTTCTCCATCTTCGCATCTTCCATGTCCCCGTCGTTCTCATCTCCTCTGCCTCGGTTGCCTACAAGATCTTCACGGACCACGACATAAACATCTCCTTTCGTGGTGCTGTTGCAATTGATGAGAGCCACGTGTTTGGTTCTTATAGCTTCTTCAGAGCTCCCTATGGAGATTTCTGGAAATTAATGAAGAAACTCATGGTTACTCATATGACCGGACCACAAGCGGTAGAGAAGTCACGAGACACTCGTACAACTGAGCTACAGGGGTTCTACAGAAATCTGCTCGATAAGGCAACTAAGAATAAGAGCGTCGATATCGGTGAGGAAGTGAAAAGAGTCGTTATCAACATTCTCGGCAAAAGCATGGCAGTTACTTTTTCAGAGGGGGAGGAAGTCATGGAATTTGTTAACGAGTTAACTGCCTTGTCCCCTATGTTTTTTGTGGCACAAATATTTCATAAGCCGCTTGAGAAGCTCGGGATCTCACTGTTAAAATATAACATAATGGAGGTATCAGACAGATTTGACGGGCTATGGGAAGGGATTATAGTGAAACACGAAGAGAAAGTGGACTCATTGTTGGCAGTTTATCCAGATGAAAGCGCAAAGTCTGAGGTCACTAGAAACCACATCAAGTCGTTAGGAGCGGTAATTATATGTGTTGTGATATATCATTGGGAATCCCAACGAACACTATTATACTAAATTTACATTTGTAACTGCAGGAGCTTTTCTTTGCAGCCGGTGACACTTCTTCACAAACAGCACGATGGGCAATGGCAGAAATCCTCAACAACCCAAAAATCTTTGAGAGGTTGAGAGAAGAAATCGATTCTGTGGTAGGGAAAACAAGGTTAATTCAAGAAAATGATCTACCAAAACTCCCATACTTGCTAGCTGTCATCAAGGAAACTCTAAGATTTCACCCCGTGGCGCCTGTTTATTCAAGGAAATTTACACAAGGGTGTAGGATCAGAGGGTTCTATATACCAAAGGGCACATCACTTGCTATAAATGCATATACTATAATGAGAGATCCTGAATTTTGGAATGACCCTGATGAATTTCAGCCAGAGAGGTTTCTAGGGCAAGATGAGGAGACAAGAGAGAAAGCACTCAAGTTCCTCGCATTTGGCGCCGGAAGGAGAGCATGTGCTGGATCAAATCTAGGTTATATCTTAGCACAAACCATAGTTGGAGTGATGGTGCAATGCTTTGATTGGGAAATCGAAGGAGGAGAAAAGGTCAAAACAGAAGAGGCTTCTGGATTAAGATTCTTCATGGCAATGGCTCATCCCCTCAAGTGCACCCTTCTTCCTCGAGACATAAACCTTAACATTCGAGAGGCTGATGAGGTTGTTTGACAATTGGACCAGAACAAAGGACATCACACCGGGCAAGAGTTCTAAACCAAAAGATGCAATGTTACTCTTAATATTTCCTAATGTTATATTTTAATTATTAAATTATATGCTTCATTTGTGTAAATAAGTATTTCCTGATGTTTTATTTTAATTATTAAAAATTATATGATTTAGTTGTATAAATAAGAGGAGAATGGGTCTTCCTTTTTATATAGGAACCATCTCTTCTACTTTCTTATTTCCCGTGCCGGTAGGAGCTGCGACTCTTTTTCCTTTTTTCCCGTCACGACGCACTTACACACTTATCGACTACATAAATACATCAGTATTTTTGAACCAATAAGGGATAAAAAATGCTTATGTAGGAAAAAAACTGCATTACGGAGACGAGGAAGTCTGCCTTTTTATTATTTTCCCTAGAACAATACTTGAGAGTAAAATCCGGAAAAGAAACATGTAGCTCCTGCAGTTCATCCAATTCCAGTTTGAAACGGGGCCAGCTCTCGGGATCTGCAATCATGCTTACTAGTTCTGTTGAATCTAAGAAGAAAGCTGTACAAAACCTTTTTCGTTTACGTAGGCACTCCATAGCCCACATAAGACTATGCAGCTCCGCATGAAGGGGTGAAACCACACGTCGTATCCCTCTTGTTCCCAATAGATCAGTCGGCTCATCATGTAGTTACAGAATTCAACTCACCCCGCTCGTACCATCCTCCGCCTTCCACGAACCATCAATAAAACATGGGAAAATCTCATTCATGGCCTCCGTAGGGGTAGACGTGGCCATCGTAGGGGTAGACCTTGATTGTATAGCCTCCTTCGCTAAAAGCCATTCCGTAGCCTCCTTCTTTGCTGTCTCAACCGTCGCATGCGGTGTTCTATCCAAATTATTGAAAACTTTATCATTGCGTGCCTTCTAAAGGTACCATATTATCCAGGGAAAGCATCGAACAGACTCCTCCAATTCTGCCCTATTCGGTATGCGGGAAAACAAGTAATCCATATTGCCCCATAAGTTTTCTGTTGGAAAAACTGGCAGTGGGTTCGGGATATTTGACAAGGCCCAACATTGTCTCGCTGAGGGGGCATGTAAAGAGGACATGATTGATAGTGTCTTCCTCATTTTAACATCGTGGACAACTACGGTCTTGCTGTAGGTGCCTTGGACCAAGCGATCATTAACCGCTACAACGCCAGAGAGGACTTGCCATAAAAAGTGGCGAATTTTATTAAACGTTTTAATCTTCCAGACTTTCTCCTTAAGTGGGTTCAAGGATGGTTGTTGCAACGTGAATAGTAGGTCTGCCTCCAACTCCTGCCGGGCAATCTCGTACCCCGAACGAACCGTATACATTCCAGAGTTGGTAAAGTGCCAACAATACATGTCCATCGCTCTACCCTGTGATGGTCTCAACGACAAGATCATATCGACGTCTTCTGGGGTGACACAAGCACAAAGTCTTTCTAAATTCCACTGTCGAGTCTTAGGGTCAATAAAATCCACCACACGCCGATTCATGTTTATGGCCGGTACGATACCCCGCACTTGCCGCGGGTGTTTATCGGGGATCCATATATCCATCCAGAACCACGTTTAAGCGCCAAAACCTATTGTACGTCGTATACCTTTTTCCGGTAAAAGCTTCGCGCTGTGAAGACTTCGCCATCCACACGAAGGTAGGCTGTGTTTTTTAGCTTCAAAGGGATAGGAGTAGTGAAAGTACTTTCCTTTCAAAACCCTTGCCACAAGCGAGTTGGGGTATTGGTGTAGTCGCCAAAGCTGCTTAACTAGTAATGCCTGATTGAACTCTTCGTAAGACTTGAAACCAATACCCCCTGCATTCTTAGGGAGACACAACCTCTTCCAGGCAATCCAATGCATTCCTTTGGAGTTTTGTTTCGTCTGCCACCAGAACTTGGAAACCGCATTTGCCAACTTCTGGAGCAAGCTCTTCGGTAAAAGGAAAGTGGACATCACATAGTTTGGCAGGGCCTGCGCCATTGACTTAATCATTATCTCTTTCCCTCCTATAGAAAGGAATTTGGCTGTCCAACCATTTATCCGTTGGTTTAAACGATCCTGAACATACGTAAAAACTCCCGCTTTCTATCCGTGTAGTTGTTCCGGAATACCTAAATACTTTCCGGATCCTCCATCCGTCATAATATTTAACTTTGTTTTCAGTTCAGCTTGACACGTGTCGGTTACCTGCTTGCCAAAGGTAATGGCAGATTTATGGAAATTTACGCGTTATCCTAACGCATTCCCATAGGTCTCCAGGACCTTGAGGATGTTGTCACATTGTTCCACCGTACAGAAGAAAAAGTTGTCATCAACAAATAGGAGGTGTGTCAGTGCTGGTGCGGCCAGGGCGATCTTAATGCCGGAGATACCTTCCTTCCGCCATTCTAAGATTAGCAATGAAGACCTCTGTACAAAGAATGAACAAATATGGGGAAAGTGGGTCTCCTTGCCTTAGTCCACGGGTCAGAATTATATTTCCCGATGGCTCACCATTCAGAAGAATATTGTAGGATACACAGTTAACACACGCCATAATCCAAGATATCCATTAATCTGCAAAACCCATTTTTTGCATTAGGGCTTCCAAAAACCTCCACTCCACCCAGTCGTATGTTTACTCATATCCGTCTTGATAGCCATACAATCTTGTTTGGCCACCGTAGTTGTTAGAGCATGAAACACCTCCTAGGCAAGCAGGATATTGTCCTTGATCTGCCTCCGAGGCACAAAGGCATATTGAATTTCAGACACCAGCCGAGGTAAGAATCTTCTAATCCTTTAACTGAGTACCTTAGAGATGATCTTATAAGTTACATTACATAGGTTGATGGGTCTGAACTCCTTCATCGCTCGAGGTCTCTCCGACTTCGGGATCAAACAAATATTAACCTCATTACTTTTGGGGTTTAGAAACCCCGTATTCATGAAGTTTAGGACCATCTCTACTACCTGAGGACCTAGTATGTGCCAGAACTTCTGATAGAATAAGGCTGTCATTCCATCTAGCCCTGAGCCTTTTCCGGGTGGATTACAAAGACTGCCGCCTTCACTTCCGAGGTTGTTACCTCTCGCGTAAGAATCTCATTCATCTCCGAGGTGACACTGCCCTGGAGGTGTGCTAGAGACACTTCAACCATTGTTTTCCTATTTGAACAATAAACAAACCAATATCTTATCTCAATTAAAGTAAATTTCTTATCTTTGAGATGATGATGTTGTGCATATCAATTAGTATGTCATCAGTAGCTTTATTTGGCGCTGATAGAACTCCATAAGAATTGTTGCATCCGATATTCAAAACCCCAAATTATACATCTCTAAGGAAAATTTATTATTGTTTACCATGATATCCTAATTTGCTGTACATATGGATAGTTCCGTAGCATCATATTTCCAATATTAGATGGAGACATTCTCATCATTGGTTTGAACTGAAATTTGGACATAAGATAAACCACTGATAACTTTTATCTACAGTACATTTGAAATAATTTGGATTAGGTGACATATTTGGAGGGTTTTACATAGGGATGATGTGGTGTGTAAAATTACCTACCCAACCACAACCCCCCTCCTCAAATTAAAAAAAAAACACAGGACTAAAATATTTTAACATAAAAACTCTCAAAATATCCTAATACCAATAAGTAGTCGAAATAAACATTACTAAGATAGTACCCCCGTTTTACGCCGGAGAAAATAATTACAAAGTAAAATTAATATAGTTTTTTTTAAACGTCTGGATTGATTTATTATTTTATTGCAAATTTTGAGAACTGTTACAAATACGATTTTACCACGTACAATTCACTCTAACCCTAGTAGATCCACGACAAACACACTTTTTGCTCCTTGCTCGTGATGGACACCTCCAACCTTTAATGCGTGGAATCATGGTGAACGGTTCTAATTGCGCAACTTTGGGATCTCCTACAAACTTTCTTCCACTAATCTGCAGATTTATTAATAAATCTATCATTTGGAGATCGAACCCCATACCTATGGGTGTAGAAACATAAATAAACCATTGGTCAACCACATGGGCCAAAGGGACTTCCACAATTAAGATATTTTTAGTTAAATAACTAATTGTAGTTACTGATATATCTATTATACGCAATTTAAGAACAATCTTACATATTTAAATTTGCGATTATTTTTTTATAAAATATGTTCCACCCGTGAAATAATTGACACTAACATAACATATTTTTCAAAGATACAAAAATAGAAGATTGCATTTATAAACAAAAACTTGTCACCAATTTTTGATCTTATAAATTAATTATTATTTTAGTGTTTATTTAGTAGATGATTCTACGTGTGAAATAACTGAAATTAACACAACATATTTTTCAAATATACTAAAATAGAAGATTGCGTACATAACCAAAAACTTTCACCAATTTCCGATCTTATAAATTCATAATTGTTTTAGTGTTTATTTAGAGATAATTCGTGCTTCGGAATTTTTTTGGTAATATGCATTATAGTAGCCAAGTTAGTATTGTGCATTGAAATAATATTTAGGTAGTGAAATCTTATATGTATAAATTTAATAATATTAATTATGTTAACTATATAAGTAAACTTATTTAACTTTTATTTGAATATAGAGATTAAGATATGTGGAGTGTTTGAATATGGATGTAGGTGAGTTTGAAGAATAGCTTTGATGTGATTTTCGAGTAGTGCTGTTTTCTATGGATGCTAAATGTTATCGGTTTTTATTAGATTAATCAGTTTTATTAAAAATTATTTCACTAAATTTATAATTATTATTTCAGTCGAATTGGGTTTCTGAATTTCATTTGATTTTATTAAACACTCGTTTATATAATAAATGAATACTTGAACGTTGAGATTTTGAAAGTACTTAAAACGTGAAAAGTTATATTTGGAGATATGTTCCATATTGTCTCGGCTAAATTAGGGAAATAGATGTTACATTTTTGGTATCAGAGTAGAGCATGACATGCTCCTAAGGACAACGTTTTAGCCTCTAGCCTCTAGCATCTAGCCTCTTCAAAATCATTTTGATGCAGCCACGCTGGGCCTCCTAAACTCAAGTAGGATTGGAACCGGCAGTCACGAATTAAGCTATTGCAGTACGATAGTGTTAGACTTTGTTACCACCAGTTTGAAAGAGCATCTAGTGTTAGAGTTCGTAAATATTTAGATAAAATAAGTAATAGAAAAGGAAAAAGCGTTATTGAAATCTACATAAATATAAACTTGTAACTGAAGAAAAAGAAGAAATCCGCATAAACTCCAAACTGAATTGGGAGACGCACAACTCTTCCACAAGGCAAGTTAACTTCTAAGTCAAAGAGAAAATAAGATAAATCTGCAGAATCATATTTCTTCGTCATCTCAATCTCATTACTAACGTGTCCCCTTGGAATTATTCTAATAATTAATTTGCTCGCGATTATTGCATGCAAGTATGTATAAACTATTATATACTTTCAGTTCTATATTATTGCACCTTCGTATGTTGATGGATTGTTGGAATCATTTGATCCATCTCCCTCTTCTTCGCTTTCAGTTGATGTGGTGCTGACATGACCACATCAACTACCATTGCCAAAGTCAAGGTAGATTTCGACAAGGCCATTAGTTTGGGTATGAAAATTTGAAAAAAAAATGCCGGAGTTTCCGTAGGTTTAGGCACATATTTCTTCGTACTGGCAGCACGGATCGTACACTTACCTAGTCCATCATATCGTTAAACCCAAGAATATTCTTAGTTTTTCCCCTGAAATTCTTCTTTATTAAATTTTTTGAATTGAACGCCTAGAGGCTATAGCCTTTCGCCTCCTCACAAATCTTTTGATGCAGCCACGCTGGTACTCCTAAAGTCAACTAGGATTGGAACCAGCCGCCACGAGTTACGCTCTTCGCTATTGCATGTGCGATAGTGTCAGACTTTGTTGCCACCGGTTTGAAAGAGCATCTAGTGTTAGATTTCGTGAATATTTAGAAAAAAAAAATTAATAGAAAGAAAAAGCGTTATTGAAATCCACGTAACATAACCTTGTAACAAAAAAAAAGGGGAAATCATGAACTCCAAATACAGTAATACACAACTCTTCCACATGAGTAAGTTAACTAGTTTCTCCGAAGTCAAAGAGAAATGAAGACAAAATCTGAAGAATAATATAACTTCGTCATTTGAAACTCATTATTAATTTGTCCCCTTGGAATTATTCGAATTATTAATTTGCTCGCGAGTATTGCATGCAACTTCTGATATAACTATTATATACTTGCAGTTCTATATTATGCACCTTCTTATGTTGATGGATTGTAGGAGTCCTTTGATTCATCTCCCTCTTCATCGCTTCCGAGCAACAATGGCAAGCGTTGACTTTCAAAATTATTTCATCTTACTCCTTCTATGCCTCTTGTCAACCCTTGTTTTCTTTATCTTCTTCTTCAAGAAACCAAAGAATGGATTGGATCTGCCTCCAAGCCCTCCTTCTCTTCCGATCATTGGTCATCTTCACCTTCTCTTCTCTTCTTCAATGCACAAGGCTTTACAGAAAATATCATCCGAGTATGGACCTTTCCTCCAACTCCGCGTCTTCAATTTCCCCGTCATTCTCGTCTCCTCTGCCTCAGTGGTCTACGAGATCTTCAAGGCCCACGACCTAAACGTCTCCTCTCATGGTGATATTGGAATCGATGAGTGCCTAGTGTTTGGAGCTTCTGGCTTCATCAAAGCTCCTTATGGAGATTACTGGAAGTTCATGAAGAAAATCATGGTCACTAAGATGCTTGGACCCCAGTCGCTCGAGCGGTCACGAGGCATTCGTGCAGTTGAGCTCGAGGGGTTCTACCAAAATCTGTTAGATAAGGCGATGAAGAAACAAATCGTCAATATCTGCGAGGAAGCTTTGAGACTCGTTAACAGTACACTCGGAAAGATGTGCTTGGGAAGTAGTTTTTTACAGGAGAAGGATGAGGAGGAAAAAGTCTTGAAATTATCTGTCGAGTTCGCTGCCTTGTCCCAGAAGATTTTCTTAACACAAGTGTTACGTAAACCGTTGGAGAAGCTACGGATCTTACCGTTCAAGAAGGAGATCATGAATGTTTCAAATAAATATGAGGAGCTCCTAGAAAGGATTATTGTGAAACACGAAGAGAAAGTGGACGAGCATGAGGCTAATGAAATTATGATGGACACATTGTTGGCAGCTTTTCGAGGTGAAAATGCTGAGTACAAAATCAATAGGAAACATATCAAGGCGTTAATGGCGGTAAACCTCTATACTCTCTTATTTGTTGGGTAAATTATTTAATTGAAAATCCGAACCAAACCTAAGTAACATTCCGTTATTTTGGTTTTGTCCATTTTAGATTGGAAAATAGAGTCATAAATGAACCAAATTTTATTTCAATCCGTATAAGGATTCGATCCACTTTTGGATTAAAAAAAATACGGTAAAAGTTTAATTAATAGTATGTTAGATATGTTTACATCGGTGTTCTAAAAAGCGTTCTATGCGTTTGTCTAGACAGCGTATAGGCGTTAGGCTTCCGTGGAAATTACCGCTTATGCTACTTAGAATATTAAAATATTATACTAATATAATAATACATTTTATTATTATAAATAATAAAATTCTCAGAATTATGATATAAAATGATGATAATATACATAATATACACTTTATTATTTATAAATCATAATATTTCATATATTTTGCTATACATATCTAATATATTATAACTTTTTGAAAAACGTTTAGACTACCTAAAAAATCGCCGATTAGGCGTTCTAGGTACTAGGCGCTGGGTCGCATTACTTCTGTTAGTTCGGTGAGGTTGCATAAAATATTCAGGTCTTCTTGGAGTTTTTTTTGTAATTTTGTATGTAGATTTATATATTTCTGACTTATATTAAATTTTGGTTTACGTTTAAAGTGATAAATTTCAATTCACCGTCATACAAATGAACACCACTATAGTTACAAATATTTGCAATTGCAGGAGCTTTTCTTTGGAGCTGGTGACACCACTTCACAAATAGCACAGTGGGGAATGGCAGAAATCCTCAACAACCCTAGGATCCTTGAGAGATTGAGAGAAGAAATCGATTGTGTTGTAGGGAAATTAAGGTTGATTCAAGAAACTGATCTGCCAATGCTCCCTTATTTGCAAGCGATCATCAAAGAAACTCTCAGATTGCATCCACCAGGGGTTCTCTTGCCAAGAGAATTTCAACAAGGTTGTACAATTAGAGGTTTTTACATACCTAAGGGCACACCACTTGTTATTAATGCTTACGCTGTGATGAGAGATCCTGATTTTTGGAAAGATCCTAATGAGTTTAAGCCAGAAAGGTTTCTAGGGCAAGAGGAAGAGACAAGAGAAAAAGCACTTAAGTTCCTTCCTTATGGTGTGGGAAGGAGAGGATGCCCTGGATCAAATCTAGCTTCTAGCTTAGTAGAAACCGCTATTGGAGTGATGGTGCAATGCTTTGATTGGAAAATCGAAGGAGAGGAGATTAACATGGAAGAGGCTAGTGGAAGAGCCTTATTGGCTTTAGCTCATCCCCTTAAATGCACTCTTACTCCTCGAATCCCAAATCCTTTGCCCTCCAATTTGCAGATTCCTAGTTCATGAATTCGAGATTTCACTCAATTTCTAAACACCTAAGAGCTTGGAATATCATTACTGCTTTGTAACTTCTTTTTTTTTGTTCAATAATATGTGGATTTGAGTCTTGGTAGTGGCACAACAATAACACTAGCACAAAACATTAATTTACATGTCCTCGTCTCCACCTGTTATCCCTTGTAAGTTGCCCTTGTAAGTCAGTTCGGTTTGATTCATATGATATCGGTTGGTCCTTGTAATTTGCTTCATATGATATTGGTTCGGTACATACAACGCATACATGTGCGATTGAGATTTCTTATCTCCAATACACTATAGTATATTCACAAGATTTTGAACCTTATTATGACTTCTCTATAAATATACAAGAGGATTTTTACCTCATGTATCTAATGTGGAAAATTTATAGTTTTCATACTTAACCAAATACGTATTCAAGTTTTACAAGCTTTCTAAGTCATCGACTTTGGATCAATATTTTTCATCCAAAAAAACTTTGTTTTTGACAAATATATACACTATCACTACAAAAAATCTAACAATTCTAAATTTCGGTCATTCCGACAACTAAATTATCTAGAAAAGCCACCGAAAAATTGGTCAACGTCATTGTCAAAAAATAAGATCCAACAAGTTCCCTAATGATTTATTTGTTTCTATATACCTAAATTATTGTGGAAACTATGATGCAGGGGAATGGCTAATTTGTGTCCCAACTATTGGCATTTGAGAAAAAACATACATGAACAAAGGACCAGTGCGTGCACATGTATATATATACATTAACTCCGATTTTTCAAAAATATTGTATATTAGCCGGCACTATAAAATTGCCATGACATGGATTAGTCAAACCTAGTGTAGACCTAGTGTTTACTTCTCGGATGAAACACATTGCGCTATCATTCTATATGTGTTGGTATACAATCTGCTGAATATCTAATTGAGTTGGCATTATTTGACCTAATACCTGAAAAAGCAAAGCAACAGGTGTGGAAGTGGTTAAGACGATTTTTGATAACTTAAGTATACCTAAAGAAGAAGACGACGAGCTAACCAACTCATTAACCCAAAAATTTTCGTCTCCAACTGACTAATCGTATAAATACAAAATAAAAAGTTGGAATATACAATATATTAACATCTTTCAATTGTATTTGTAGGAGCTAGGTAGCCTTAAATATCAACGAGATCAGTAATACATTGGAAACAAAAACAAAATTTGAGTGGTTTTCTGTAGAACACAACTAAAATAATTAAAACTAAAAACGTAATATAAAAAGACTAACTCAAAATATTTTACCGTCATAGTAATTAGTAAATGTGAAATATTTGTATATTAAATATATTTTTTCATTCGGAATCAGTGGACATAA
Organism: Arabis alpina; assembly: GCA_900128785.1. Lineage (NCBI taxonomy): Eukaryota > Viridiplantae > Streptophyta > Magnoliopsida > Brassicales > Brassicaceae > Arabis > Arabis alpina. Next base: position 25,771,691 of record LT669793.1, read on the forward strand.
GTTTACTTTCAACATCATTAATAAATGGATTCAGATTACCCATTATAATATGTTTATTTTGTTAACGAAACTCACTAAAATGTTAGTAAGAGTACTCAAGGGTGAAGGAACGATTATATTCGTTTTTAGGTTTAGTGTCAAACCTTACCTTTGGAATCTTCTGGAATTTTTTTACTCAGTTTGACTATTATTTTGTAGTTGTTTTCAGTAATTAATAATGAATGAACATCTGTTGTTCAAAAAAATAAAATAATGAATGAACATCTTATAATTATTTGTACTGTATTCAGGGTTCTAGGCTTGTAGCATATCTTAGTAATTAAGAGAGGTGACAAACATTTTGTTTCAAAAGTATCCTAATAACAAGAGTGCCTTAGAGCATGTGCATTGGAGACACTTATAATGTGTGTCTAAAATATTTTAGAATTAAATTTAATTAACTTTTATTAGAATAGGTGTCTAAAACCACAAAATGGATCCTATATTAGACACTTTATATGTTTTTAGACACTCATTCTAATAAAATTTAATTAAATTTAATTCAAAAATAATTTAGACACCCATGTTGAGTGTCTCCAATGAACATGGTCTTAGAAGTACAAAAATGACGTTTAATATTACAAAATAATTGGGACAACTCAGAGCATCTTTATAGGTGATACTCTAGAATATCACCAACATTAGTTTAGGATTAATTTTATTACTAATTTAATTTTTGAAACACAATAAGAATTTACTCTTATATGCATGTTTATAGGTGATACTCTTAGACTTTGCCTTTGAATAACACAAACAAGAGACATCAAAAAGCAATCTTCTTCAATACAAATTACACTTCATAATGTTAACAAGCTGGGATATTGAAACTATGCAAAACTGGCTTTCTCTCAAAGTGTACTCCTTTTGAGCATGCACAAGGCTCTGATTTAGAAGCTTAACCTGTTGTTGCATCCACCATCTAAAAGATTATAACCAGCACCTCCATAAGAGAAGCTGAAATTCTCATGATTCCAAGATTTAAACACATTGTCATGCATATGAACAAGAGTGTACCAGAGTTGTATTCATGACCATACATTCTCCATAAGAGAAGCTGAATTTCCCAACCAGCTCTTTCCATTTTTGCGATAACACGTACAAATCAATCTATAAAACAAGCAACACGACCATACAATTTGGGCCTCCTCTTAAGCCTATCGCTACTTCTAACTGGCTTAGCAACTGACCCATCTCCTTGACTTGATCGCTTCGGATGCATAGAGAAATGCTACCTTTGCTGACTACCTCCATCCATAACCTACAAACTCAAGATTCACATATCACATTTCTACACCGTATCCAGCACAAAATGAAATAACAACACACGGTTGCACTCTCTATCAAATAGCAATATATTTTCTGTAGAATACAACAACAAAAATGTCGAAAATCATTCTTTCACATTCCAAATAATCCCAAAAGGAACAAAACTAACATTCTCTCACAGCCACGCCCTAATTTAGCTCACCTAACTCCTAATACACATGCATTCATAAAGATAAACCTCAAAGAAGAAGCCACTAAACCTCCGAGCTACACAATCAACATTGAACCATAACTACACAATCAACATTGAACAACAACTAAAAAACCAACAATCAATGTTCTGTATAATCTTTGTTCTGTATAACTTGTTGTTCCGAACAACAACAACTACAATTTCTATAATCTAAACAATCAACATTGAACAACAACTACGAGAGACTAAACATGAGACTAAATAGGATAAAGATCAATCATTTTCACTCATCAACTACGAGACAACAAACACAAGGAATATCAATCGATTATATCCGATTTACCTGAAACTATGATGCATGCAAAGAACAATTCATTGACATCTATTGTGAAGAAGAGGAAAAAGAATCGAACCTTCACAGAACAAGAGAAAGAGACAATCATCGCTGGATTTGGTTTGAATTGAATCGAATCTTCTCTTCGATCACATGTGAAAATCACTGAGACAAAACATGGTTCAAAACATGATTAGATCGAATTGAATCAAGGAATTTCGACATGGATAAACTGATATAAAAAAAAAATCAATGGAGAACATGGATATGATGATGTGGTAAAGATTTGCAAAAGAGAAATGAAGGAATCAAAGAGAATCGATTCGGATTCTCTCGACGGCGACGAGAGAAAAACACAAAATGAAAGAAATGTTTGAGTTTCCTCCAAACCTAAAAATATCGGTCCAATGACAGTCGGACACGTGTCCCAGAACACTGTTCGTTGCGAATCAAATAACTGATATTTCGTGGGCTCAACTGATACCCAAACCCATTTATTTGATGAGATAAATCAAAGAAACTGGGCTGAGTATCACCCATAAAGATGTTCTCATACTGTTGACCATTATTTTCCCTTAATTTAGTTGTTAGAAAATTTTAGCATGGTTTATATAATAGACTTAATAGTCCAATCATGTTTTGGACCGAAACACGAAGAAGAAGCCAATGTTGGTGTGCCGTCCACGACCCGCATGACCCTCCTTGACGTTGAACTTGTTTATTATAAAATATATACACAATGATTTATTACATAAACTATAGTAGCAAGAAAACCGAGGATACTTTTGAACACAACAGCTTTTTTTTATACGTTTCATTATGAGAAAATTATGAAAAGGATTAATGGCACATTTCGCAACAAATTTTGAAACAAATGGCAATTGCCATAATTTTCTTTTTCATTATCAATATACAATATGTATTAGATGACTTTCCCGTGTATAACATACATTATTATTAATATATTTATTGTTAATAAATAATAATATAATTGTTCAAAAGTTTAATTTTACGATTTTATGATTTAAATATATAGACGTTAAACTAAAAATGATAATTTGTAATATGTTGAAGTGTACAATATAAATAGAAAACAATGAATGGTAAATACACAATATAATAAATTAGTTAACACAATTAATGCATATATAAAATTTTGAGTAGTCTTTTATGTATATATTTCAATCTAAATATGTTTACCTAATTAAAAAGATTCTATAATATGAAAAATATATTTACCTAATTTTGTAGTTCAAAAAAAAATTACCTAACTTTTAAAATCTCATGAAGATTAAATATATTTTTCAGATAATATATAAAAGATATTCCAATCTAAATGTATTTTCATTTTAAAAATTTAAAAATGTATGTTTAATCCGAAATTTTAGTAATATTATTTCAAATCTTTTAAATTATGGATATCACTATCCGTTTCAAAAAGAGTCATTCTAATCAATTTCATGTAGAATTCCTAGAGTGTCACTCTTTATGAAACATAAGAAATAATGATTATGAGGTTAAATATGAAAAATATTGAAAGAATTTTGCCATATCATAGTAAAAGAGTGTCATGTCATTTTTGTTTTGGCGAAAATAGATATGACAAAGACACATAAATTTTGGTTTTAAAATTACCATCCTAATAATATTTAGGGGATATATATATTGATCTGTAGAACCTATTAAAGTCCAATAAACTGAACGATGCATGCGCATTGATCGGATTGTGTCCTTTTTTTTGGTCGAACAGATTGTGTCCTCTATAGACATTTTTTTCACTTGATCTTTATAGTTATAACAAAAAAGATATTTAGGGGATATATTGATCTTTCGTGCCTACACATTTATTAAAACGAACATAAATTTGTATCCGAAAAAACCTAGGTGCGGTCCGTGCGGATACATTTTATTTTTGTTGATATTAATAGGTTGTGTTAATATAATCAAATGTTAAATAGTAGAACGACTTTGGGACGTAGCTCGTTCTTCAGGTAAGCCAAGAGGACCGAGCAATATATTTGGTGAACAAAATTTAAAAGGTAAATTAGGTCGTTGCTTTGCAAATAAATATACATACATCCTTTGTTTGGTTGGATATGGAACTGTGGTATTATATAAAAAATGTTTTTGACCCGCATCAAATCGTGCACCTACTGAACCATATGTATAAATTAAATTATATGATTAAAATACGTTTCGAATTTAACAGATACCTTTTGTCTTTATTCGAGTGGATATTAATTTCCCCTTATAATTGTCAATTCTTAAGATTTGTGCTGTGCAATAAATAGCACTGGTCCTTTCTTATCTCAAAGAAATTAAATCGCAGACATGATCTTTTCATTTACTCGTTCTCATAAAACATTTTTATTTTTAAGTTACCGTAAACTAATTCGATCTCACCTTTTCTCAATTACATAAAAGAACATGAAACTACTTATTACATATGTATTTTCTTTTCTTATCATTTTTCATTTTACAAATTTAGAATCAATATTCAGCTCTATAAAGAGAAGAAATAAATATTTAAAACTTGTCGTAGTGAGTCAGAAATGATTGCTTATTACTATATTATCCGAATTTGAATGGTTCCACTAACACGAACACTTGTTAGACAAAATTCGATAAAATATTAGAGAAAGTCTCTTCTTATCATCTTATAAGAAAGTAGTGTTTTTGAAAGTTTAATTAAAAATTAAGGACATCGCACATTCGCACTTATATTACCCGAAAAAATACAAACTAGTATTCTTTTTTGGTTTTTTTTTTTTTTGGTCGAAATTGCATTTTCATTAAAGTTAAACCGGGATTAAACCGGGAAGCAGAACATTGTTGTGAACCGATTTAGCCAAGCGGTCTGCATCGGTGTTTTGTTCCCTTTGAACATACTCAAAGGTAACTTTTTTGAAAGCAAGAGAAAGTGAGATAATATCAGAGAAGATTCCATAAATTTCCATGGATGGGTTCTTCGAATTGATTTGTTGAATCAGAGTACAAGAGTCAGAAGCTAATCTGAGGTTCCTGTGTCCGATAATCGTCGCTTGAAGGAGAGCTTCTCTGATCGCCATCGCTTCAGCCACGAGGGGAGAAGAGACATGCGATCTGATTGTAGATCCTTCTGAAATCAAGCGGTTGTTGTGGTTGCGAAATACCCAGCCTAGACCAGCCGTATTCGTTTCTTGTAACCAAGACGCATCCGTGAAGCCAAGGACCGTTTGATGTGGGATCTCTGGAGTGGTAACCGTTTCAGGGTGTTGTTGGTTCATCGGTTGTGCTCCAAGCCATTCACGAGCATCACTAATCGATTTGGTGATGGTATCTTCCTCAGTGGCAGATCGATTTGAGAAGATGAGGTTGTTCCGCGCAGTCCAAAGGTTTCAGCAAATCCAGGGGAGTAACTGTCCCGTACTTATTCCCGTCGGAGGTAGACACACCACTATTTTAGCCGCATCGATTCCTTGTCCCAGGTCCGTAACGTTTCGAGCCTGGAAGGCGTTATTCAAAGGAGCTAAATCCCAGACCCTACTCGCAAAATCACAAGTAAAGAAGATGTGTGTGGCTGTTTCTGTTGCTCCGCATCGTCGGCACTGTGTTTGGGTCCCAAGGCCTCTAGTCTCCAGTTGTGCTCCTGTTGGAAGAGCTCCACAAAGGCTCTTCCACAGGAATAGCTTCAGCTTTGGTGATGTGTGGGTATTCCAGACCAGGGAGTTCCAGGCCAGACCCGGGGCGAGTGAGGTACTTTGTGGTGTGGTTTTTGAATTAGCCTTTGCCACATGGTATCCGGATTTTGCCTGGTAGTCGCCCGTGTTGGTCCCTAGCCATACAGCTTTGTCTTCAGCACCTGTCAGGCTCAGCTTTATCTTGAGGATGTTCTCCTGGTACTCTGGTAAGTTCTCCTGTATTTTCCCTATATCCCAGTTATTAGTGTCTTTGTTGATCAGATCAGAGACTAGTAGTTTCTCATTTTGCTTTGTAGGGGGTCCCATAGGGCGTAGTGGTTCTGTAAGGGAGAGCCATGGGTCTGACCACACAAAGGTGGATTGACCATTGCCAATAAGATTCCCAAGTCTCAGCTTTAGCAGGTCTTTCCCCACCACTATCCCTCTCCAACCATGGGACGCTGAAGTGGGGGTTAAGCAATCCAGGAAGGGAGTGGAGTGGCAGTATCTCCCTGTGAGTACCCTCGCTACTAGGCTTTCTGGTTTTGATAAGATTCTCCAGCTGATCTTGGCTAGGAGAGCATCATTAAACTCTTGGATGTCTCTGAAGCCTAGTCCTCCATCCTCTTTACTGATGGTGAGCTTGTCCCAAGACACCCAACACATCTTTTTCTGTTCCATTTTTGTGTCCCACCAAAAACGTGTTAACACACTTTGAATGCTCTTGCAGAGGCTCACCGGAAGTTTGAAGCAGGACATCGTGTAAGTAGGTATTGCAGCGAGCACAAACTTCAACAAGACCATCTTGCCAGCGGTTGATAGGAAAGAGGAGGACCAGGAGATGGCTCTTTGACGGATTCTGTCCACAATACTGCTGAAAAGGTCTTTCTTTCTTCTTCCAAAGTGTTCTGGAAGCCCCAGGTATTTTCCAACTTCACCCTCCTTTGCTATACCTAGGTCTAGCTTGACTCTCTCTCTCTGTTCCTGAGGTGTTTTAGCAGAGAAAGTGATAGCTGACTTGGCACAGCTGATCATTTGTCCTGAAGCTTCTTCATATTGATAGCTGACTTGGCACAGCTTTTTTGGTTTATCTCCACAAATTCAACTTGATATGCATAGTACATAAAATAAAGAAAATAAATATAACGAGGTGTGAACATTTGAGATCTCCCGATTTAGGAATATACTACACGAAATATTAACCATTAGATCAAAAACAATATCTTAAAAAACACTATCATCCTACGGTACAAGAAACTTCAAAAGAAAGAAAAATATGGACCCACTTATGGTCTTTTTGGTTTTTTTTTTATTCTTTTAATGTATAAATGTAGAACAACTGTTGTGTGTAAACAGAATGAAAAAAAGCAGAGAGAGAAGTCAATTCGATTTCTCATCTTCTTAAAAAAATTCAAATTTTTCTTCACATCATCTATTAAATTTGATTCCCATTAATCATAAACATCTTCTTTCCCGTGCCTAGAGCTCAATTTCGAAGTCTTACGTTTTTTTTTGGGAGCTTTCATGGCTTCTTGAATCCATCGTTTGTTTTTTTCCACAAAATTGTCAAAATCAGACAAATTTTCGTTTCTTACATTGATGGGTATCTCAAAAGACAGGATCAAATTCAACGTTGGTGGTCGTCTCTTCGAAACAACATCAACGACGTTAGCAAACGCAGGTAGAGATTCTTTCTTCGGAGCATTATTCGACGACGAATGGAATCTCTTACCACCTGAAAAAGATATATTCATAGACAGAAACCCAGATTGCTTCGCTGTTCTTCTTGATCTTCTCCGTACCGGAGACCTTAACGTCCCTACAAACATCACAGAACGTCTCCTACACAGAGAAGCGTCCTTTTATGGTTTACTCGACCATGTACGGACCGCCAAATGGGGTCCATTTGACGGTAACCGTCTCCGTTTAGGCGATTCCGTTAAAGGAATCGCCCCTGGAGACGGAACCGCCATCAGGGCGGGCCCTGATGGCGGTTGCTGTGTCGCTCACGGGAGCGTAGTTCATGTGTTTGATTGGATGATGGATGAGCATTATCCGATTAATCTTGATTACCAAAGAGTTAACGATGTTGGCTGGATTGATTCAGACAACATTGTACTCTCTGCTTGTGAGAAGTTAGGTAGAGGAGATGGAGGTATGGGATTGTTTAGTTCATCTTCTGGTGATCTTCGGTATAAGTTTCAGGTCAGTCATGAGAATCAAGTGAAGAGTTACACAGCTGGAGCGTTGAGTTTTTCTCCGGATTATAAGATCTTTGCTAGTTGTAAAGGAAGGAGTAATGAGTATGGAATCGGAGTTTGGGATCAGAACACGGGAAAACAAACGGATTTCTTTTACGAGAGTCCTGGTTGGTCACTTGGTGATGCTGATAAGCTTCAATGGTTGAATGGTAAGAATTGTCTTCTTGTAGCTACATTGTTTCCAAGAAAGGATAATTGTTACATTAGTATGTTGGATTTTCGGGATAAGAATATGGTTTGGTCTTGGTCGGATATCGGATCACCGATGGCGATTGATGAGAAGAGAGTGAGAGATGCCATTGCTATGGAATATAGTAATTCTATATGTGTGGTTAATGAGTTTGAGGATTTGGGGTTTATTGATCTGAGGATGTATGGAGGAAGTGTGAGGTGGAGTTCGAGGAGTAGATTGATGAAAAGCAAGATGCCTGACGAGCCTTGTTACCCGAAACTAGCGTTGCACGAAGGACAGCTTTTCTCTTCGATGAATGATTCTATCTCTGTGTTTTGTGGACCAGACTGGGTTTTAACGTCTAGGCTAAGAAGAAGCTATGGTGGTTCTATATGTGATTTCTCTATTGGTGGGGATCGGCTTTTCGCGTTGCATAGTGAAGAGAATGTGTTTGATGTTTGGGAAACTCCGCCTCCTCCGATCATTTGATTCACTTTCTCAAGTCTGCACTTATTCCTGTTTGCTTGTTTTACTTTTCTTATAGTCATTAGAAAAACTACAGAAAGATAGTAATAGACAAAGACCACAATAGCAATAGAAAACTGCTTTAGACTGATCATAGGTTTGTTCTATACAATAAGTCTTGCTTCTTGTGACTAAGAAATGATATCGATTTTATGGATCTTAAACCGATCAACAATAGCCTGTCTTTACTCGATTCAGAGTTCTTAGTTTCAGACTTTCAGTTGGGTTTCAATTTGTTCTTTATTTTCAGCTTGCTTTATTTAATCCATACTTTGAACTAAAGCGTTTTGGCTTCTTCCATGGTCTAAGCTGTGAAGAGAATCTCCAACATCTCAATCTGACTTTATTAAGGTTTTCTGAGGATTCGTTCCCTTTGTTAGGACATGTGAGTGGTTGCAACTGCTGGCTGTCTTTTGGGAGCAGTTAAGTTTATATCTTCATTTCACTTTTCTTAAAGATGTCCTCAGGAATTTAGCTTTAGTTTTAGAGGGAATTTTCTTTTACTCTCTTTTTTACTTTTTTACTTTTGACCAATACTTTCTTTGTGGCATGACAATCTGAGCTAGTACAGTAGATAAGCTCTGATCTTCAAAGAATCTAATTCATTTCTTTTCATCACTTTGCAAAAGTTATATCTAGCCTCTCTGATCACTTGGACTGTTTAATTTCCATTCTAAAAAAGCCATATTCTCATCAAATGAAATGGATCATTTCTAAAGAATGAGATTGCTGGTTTGATAAGGATTTTTTCTCGGTCATTCGCTTCTTGGTCTACTAATTTGCGGTGTTCATTAAGGTCTACTAAATTTGCGGTGTGAGAACATAGTTGCAAAAATAAGATTGGTAGGAGGCTGGAAGGAGTATTTAAGTTCTGCTCCGAATGAAATTGTATCCGAGTATAATGTTAGTGCCAAAGATGAATTGAAATGTATGTTTGTTTTCTTTTTCTTTTAGTAAGATTAAACAGTGGTTGGTTTAACTAGGAAGGTCTAATTGTACTATGAACTGATCCGTGGCATCAAAATTTAGATCCCATCTGATCCATATCCAACCTTAATGAACATGCTTGACTACAATAACTTATCTCTGTAGGCCATCATTATAAAATGATCAGTTGGAAGATTGTACACTGCATGATAGAAAGATGGATCATGTCTATCTCTTGGTATAGGCTATTTTCAAATGTGAAATCAAACCTGATGAAACAGAATCCTTGAACCGGAATATAGATGATGGATTTGCTAGAGATACGATTGGAGATATGATGAGATCACCATTCAATGTGTAAATATTTGATTGACTCTAATTTAGGAACTACTGTAAATGCTTTAGCCTAGGTCCTTCTTGCTCCATGTTATATAACCATCCATGTACAGAGCTTGAGATGTAAAGAGAAAAATTACAATCTGTACTACCCAAAACGACGAAGAACCAAAGTCGTTTCTTATTTTAGGGAAACGACGTCGTAGTAGTTTCTTCTCCATCTCCCCTAAATCGTTTTTTACTACCGAGTGAATTTTTCTCCGACAACTTCTGTATTGTCTTTCAGTTACGACAGAAATGTCTCTGTAAACTCCGAACGCAATTCCTTGAAATCCAACGGTACAGTTTTTTTCTTTGTCCTTGCATCAAACTAAGTTGTCGGCGACAGACTCTAGTAATTGTCAATAGATTGACCTTTGTTTAAATTAAATCTGATGGTGTTGGGTGAATAATCTTTTGGGCTTCTCACTGTTTTTAGTAGAACATAGACTGTGTTGAGTCAACTTGTGTTGTTGATTAATTAGTAACTCTACTTACCCTAATTCAATATTTGTTTCATTGCTTCATTTTGTGTGTGTTTTCTTCACTTTCAGACTGAGCCAAATGTTTGTTAGAAACCAAAGTTTTAAACTCAGATTTGTTCTTTGGTACTTTACCTGAGTGTGTTGGTTGCTCTTTTGATATGTGATAAATCTTTTTTGTTCACCCATGTCTGTTTACAGTTTCCTAAGCACTAGAAATGTAAATTTCTTTCAGGTTTCGAAATTGGAGCTGTTTCCATCTTCATCACCAAACATGGCAGAATTTGTAACAAAAAACAAGTTACCATCATCATCATTGATGATTCCAGATTGGTCTCTACTCCCTGAAGAGCTACTGCACATTGTCTCGACTCATGTGAAGGACTGTTTCGATGTTGTTCATGCTCGGTCTGTTTGTACTTTGTGGCGATCCATATTTTCTTTTCCTACTTACCTATTGCGCTCAAGTTACTCTCTTCCCACATTCGCCAAGTTTCCTTACGTAAGCGAAGACTTGTGCACCCTCGAGAAGATCCCTTTGTTTCTCTATAGAGTCAAAACTCCTCTTGTTGTTGCCGATGTATCGACTTCGGATTATTTTCTTGGAGGAATAGGCCTAGATAAGTCCGAGAATCATATGGAGCTTTCATCTCCTATTCAGTGTTCAGTTAAGGTGAGCATCCCAAGAACTGATCCAACCTTGCTGAACATGCATGACTGCCAGATCCTACCTTTGGGCCACGAGTACAGAATGATCGGTTGGGATCCGAAATCATGGACCACAAAATACAGAGGCGTAGCTTTTCTTCCACTTGACAAGGAGAAAGGAGTAGGAGGGGAATTCGTCATGCTCCTTAACTACACTAACGTTTTGTTGGTGTTAAGAAGTGCAGAAATGAGGTGGATGTACCTTGAGGAAACCTCAATTGCTACATGCTCAGGGGTAATCACCTTTAGAGACAGATTTTATGCCACATTTTGTAACGGGGACATTTTCACTTTCGATCCTTATACGCTGATATCGACTCCCCTAGAGCCTTCTCAACCTATCAGGGGAAGCAAGTATCTGGTTCGATCTAATGATGATGATGAACTATTCCTAGTTGAGAATTTCAACCCATCTCCTAATTCGTCTGTACTAAGACTTGGTCGATTCGCATGTAGAGTGAGTAGGCTAGATGAGGAGGCTGGTAAATGGGTCGAGGTAAGTGATTTGGGAGACCGCGTGTTCTTTATTGGACATTATGGAAATGTCTCATGCTCGGCTAAGGAGCTTCCTGATGGTTGTGGTGTGAGTGGGAACTCAATTGTGTTCACTAACGAGTCAGGCAGAGGCGGTGTAACTTACGCCTATAAATATGGAGTTGATACAGGACCAGAAGACGATGAGTATGAGTACGAATTCATCTGTTGGAGAAAACTGAGAGAGAAACGTGTGACGATCCTTAGCAAATCTCCGGTGGTGAGAGATGGAGAGAATCGTGTGATGAAGCTCAAGCCATCTCCAGTGGTTGCTCTCCGGGTTGAGCTGTGAGGCGTAGATTCTTACCTTTGATACCTAGATATCTATTTGTTTTGTTTTGTTTTGTTTTATTAGATCAAAAACAACCTGTAACACTTTGGTATTCAACTCGTAGTCTTTGTTACATCAGTAAAAAACAGTCGTGTTTATGTCATGGCAGAGAATTTCAATCATGCAATTTGCTTATAGCATTGGTCTATAGGTATGCAATAGCTCCATACAGAACTTAAACACTTGAAGCAACACAAGATGCATAACCAACTAAGGTAGTCACAATGAACAGTTCCACTAAGCCTGAGCTGTGTTCCAACTTCCAATCATGCGTCAAACTTCTTGTAAAGTAGTAGTAAGAAGGGAAAATTAAGCTAGGAAACAAAAGTTATAATTAGGCACCACTACTTTAAGTCAGAACCAGAATGTTACACAACACAAGCAACTTACAATATCTTCTTAACACAAAATAACATTCCAGAATTCGACCATAGGACAACACATACTGAAAAGGGTCCAGTAGTTAAAACATTGATTCTCGAAATTCAAGAACCTCAACTACAGTTTCAGTTGGTCCTAGGCTTCACCTTGGAAGAGAACTTAAGAACGGAGCTTCCGTTTGCTTCCCCAATGAGCTTCAAGATAAACGAATTATCTATCTCGACACAGTTAGCATTGCAGAACTCTCTCCAACTTCCTTGCAATCTCATTCTCCTACTTCCCTCCTCAAAACACATTTTCGTAGACCACCTTACGCCGTGTTTGTCCAATAGACTCACCTTCTTTGCCTTTTCAATGCCATTCACTTTTGTGAAAAGTAATGGAAGAATCTGAACCAAATATTAGACAAACGATTGAGCATGATAATAAGTCTATAAAAAGACAATGTGCTTGATGATGAAACTAACCAGTCTAGATAATCTCAAGTTGTAAGATGTAACAGTTACTGTCAAAAATCGGTTTTGAGTCGGTGAAGATGAAGGTTTCCATATACATCTTTTACTTTTGATACCTAGGCATGTTGCTCTGATGGGCACCACGAAGTATTGTAAAAATCTCTCGGAAAGACGACGCACCCGCTTAGCTAGATGAGTTTTGATAACAGTTTTTATTTTCTACTAGAGAATAGTATCTCCTTTATATAAAAGGGGAAGATTTCTAGCCTTCTAAGGCATGCCACATGGGCAAAAATATGAATTTTCTAAACCAATCAATTTGACATGTCATTAATCTCATATCTCATTAATCTCATTTCATAAAATATTTCCCTTCTAAACAAAATATTATATACACATTTAATAACCACAAATTCGTGGCCAATCAAACTGACAAACCTCCATATAATGCATAAATATTCGGATAAATAATCAGCCAATATGAGTGTAATAATCAGCCACGTCAGTCTAGAGTGAACAAAAAAAAATTAGGGTCGCCAAGCAACCTCTTCGTCTTCGTTTCTCTTTCACTTTTGTGACAGTTTCTATACTGGCCTTTTTGTCTTCCAAAATCAATATTTCATCGTCCACCATTAAATGAATTAAATTAGAGCTTCTTCCCGTTCTTTATATATCTCTTAACTGGAATTGTTCTTCGCACCACATCTTCCCCAATTGCCGAGGTTTGACTCAGGGTTGAGTTATGGGAGGTGAGAAGATAAAGAATCAAAACAGGGTCACTGGGTAACGATTCACAGCACATACTGCTTTGAGTGACTCGGAAGATACGATGGGAGGAGAATTGTGTGAAGGACGAGTACCAGACCACTGAATCATCGTATAGCAAGGTAATGCTTTTGTGTAATTGAGAATCTGAAACGTTTTTTCCATAGGTATTCTCTTTGGATTCTCAAAATAAACAAAAAATGTCAATCGACAGTGCTTTCGAGGCATTTGGGAAGGAAAACAAATTAGCGATCATGAATGTGGAAGATCAAGTTCGTCCCTTTCAAAGCCAATAAAATCCAATGACAAGTGGATACAGAGACGACAGAGACACATAGTAATCAAGTAGATTAAGTTTATGATTGTTATGATTTACATTGTAATAAAGTAGATTAAGTTTATGATTGTTATGGTTTAGTGTTATAGTTAATATAATGTTTCTGGTTTTTGGTTTATACAAGGCTATAAGCCTATAACAGGTCATATTCTACAAAGCATCTACGGAGAAAGGAGAAACTCGGGCTAAGAACGCATCCATAAATCATACCCAGATTTATGCATCCAACATGAAAAAATCAACAATCAGGTAAACCATGTTATAGTGAAAATACCTCTGTTTTCTTATTAGATGCATTGATTAGATGCTTATTTGTGTTAATTCATTAATTTGTACACTGCGATGAATCCTCAGTTAGATGCTTATCAATATTGCTCGGGAAAATAGTTTCTGAGCGTAAAAACTAGACTATGAGCTTCTATTAGTGCAAACCAACATTGCTTCGTACACACTGTGAATAATAGCTTATATGCATGTCTATTGATTCATTACATTTTGTTTATTATACAATACTATTGTATACGTTCTCTACTGATGTTACTATTCTCAATTTCGTTTTATATCTGGTAATCAGGATGTCATTGCTACCGGAGGAATTGATACAACTGCCGTTCTCTTTGATCGTCCTTCAGGACAAATCTTGTCAACACTGACTGGTCATTCAAAGAAGATCTTTCTTTTGCCTTAGCTTTCGTATTTTTTTTCTTCTAACTTTTCTACTTTAGTTTCATGATTGGCATGTGTTGCTCCTTTTGCAGGTTACAAGTATTAAGTTTGTAGGTGACACTAATCTTGTTTTGACTGCTTCATCCGACAAGGTAAGTGATGATTATATACAGGCCTAAAATACATTGGTTTTGTAATCTTTCTATGTAGCGCTTGCATGATTATAACGAGTAGTATTGAGGAGATGAGCTTGTTATTTAAAGTGTATAAAATTAGTTAGTTGCTCTTCACACAGCTGCATAAACATTACCTAGCGTCATGTATTTTATGCATAAATTTGGTGTATAACACCATTGATTGTTTTTAGAACCACAAATCAGTTGACTGACATAAGGGATTAATTAGTTTCGCGTCTTGACTCTTTGCAGACAGTCCGTATTTGGGGGAGTTCTGAGGATGGGAATTATGCCTGCAGACATACATTGAAAGATCACTCTGCGGAGGTAAGGATGGAATTGAATAACTCAGTCGCAGACAGTTTTTACATTTGATTCAATATTTGTTTTGCTAATGTAAAAGCAATATGTTCTTTTCAGGTGCGAGCTGTAACATTATGAATACAATTGTAACATTATGTAAAAAAAAATTCAACCAATTGCATTAAAGCATCTCATGCATACCTTGTCAAACTCTGATTAAATGGTATTCTCGGATTACTTAAGCATCCCTCTCTATTAGCAATCACTCTTCTATGTTCCTTTTAATTTTTCGTGGAAGGTGTACAACTTTCAAAGCATGTCCTAAACTTGGGAAAAGGATATGAGTCTCAAAGACTTTGCTGAAATACATATATGACATGTGGAAAAAATACCATATCAGTTACTGGAATTTTCGTCATTGCTAAAATTTGCACTCAGGATCATCTTTCGAGCTACAAACAAAATTTAAAACTCAAAGCTCTTCTCGATGAGTGTCGATGCTTACTATCGAATAGCCATAGTACACGTTTCCAAAATCACATTAACAAGAATAGTGCTAACCAGAATATCATATGATTTGATTAAAAAATGTGATCACATTTAGAACCGGTTACTAATATTGGTTAGTATTTCTATTAGATTTTTAGCATAAAATTAGAGAATTGTATATGGGAAAAGGAGCAGCTTTGCTAACGATAGAAAAGAGACTCACATACAGTAGAAGATAATTTAGCAAGGATTAAAGGTCTTCACGGGACAAGGAAATTGTATATTTTGCAACATTAAGAAAAATTTCATTATCAACAAACAATTAAAATTTCATCCTTTGTTATGGTTTTGATAGACAATAATTATTCCACATAATGCTGTTGAAGTTGGAAATTTTTATTTTCCGTATACTTTTCTGATAAAAAAATCGGTATGTACAATTAGTTAGTCATTAGTTTTGTGATACAAACATAAAAAAATTAAAAAAACAACATAAATAACTAAAAAACAGGAAATTTTAACTTTTAAAGGTATGTTTTAAATCCGAAGAAATTAACGTGTTGCTATTATCAGATTTCAAATATAATCATGAATAAAAGAATGTTTTGGAGAAACAATATGCATAAACATATGCGAACAATTATAATTAATGAGGTAAAAGATAACAAAAAATATTTATGCCACAAACAAAATTGTGAATTCAAATTGTATATATTTCACATGAGTACATTCTAAATTTTAACAACTCAAATACTTAAATGAAAGAGATTAACTTATCATTTTATCTGCTTTATATTTGGTAAACTAGAAATTTAAATCCACAAAATCATAAAACACCATAATATAATTTTACATATAAAAAAAACATACAAATCTATTTACAACATACTCGAACGTAGCCTGAAACAACCTCTAGAAGTTTAGGGTTTAGGGGCTTCTGCAGCTGCTCACACAAATAATCTCAAATTTGAAAACATAAAATCTAACGGTATTAGTTATTAATCACAAAACCCGCATGTAGTGCGGTAGAAGCCCCTAGTCTATAGTATTAAAAGGAAGTCAAAAGATATGACGTGTGAGCCTCTCATTAACTTTCAAATGGTTAATTATTTTGTTATCCTCAATGAAAAATCAGATTTTCATTCCCCACTCAGTCCACGTTATGGGCCGGCGTGCAATAGTTTTTTTTTGTAAATGGGCTTCGTGGAAGTAAAGCCCATAATGTGATATGTTTTCTAATTTTCATTTAATTTATTTCATACATTGTGGATATATATTAAGCTTACACTTTATTACGATTTTACCAGCAATACGTTTTTGTCATTATTATGATGGGCTTTAGGCATTATTGTGCAGCCCATACTCACTGATATAGAGTATATCCAGTTTTGGTATGATGGGCTTTAGTCATTATTGTGCAGCCCATACTTACTGATATAGAGTATATCCATTTTTGGTATGATAATCTTCCATATTGATCATAAGATAAATGGGTAATGGGTCTTTTAGCAAAATAGCACAAAAAGTAAAATTAATTTTTGTAATAGCTATGTAATAATTTTAATAAGGAAACTAGCAATAAGATAAAAACTTGAAGTAGTGCTTTTACATTTTTAGTCCCAAATCCCAAATTCAAATTCTACCCCCTAAAACTATACCCTAAACCCCAAACTCAAATTCTACCCCCTAAAACTATACCCTAAACCCCAAACCCAAACCCTACCCCCTAAAACTATACCCTAATTTTGGAATAGTTAACCCAAACCCAAAAATTTAACATTCAAAACTAAACCCTAAACCCCAAACCCAAACCCTACCCCCTAAAACTATACCCTAATTTTGTAATAGTTAACTCAAACCCAAAAATTTAACATTCAAAACTAAACCCTAAACCCCAAACCCAAACTCTACCCCCTAAAACTATACCCTAATTTTGGAATAGTTAACCCAAACCCAAAAACTGAGTTTGTCATTGAGGACAGTTTTGTCATTAATACATAATACAGAAGAGCATAGTAAATTATGCTATTAGATGCATTATAATTTTTTTTTGTGTTATACACTACAATTACCCATGGGTAATTTGGTGTATAACCAAAAAAAGAATTATAATCTAAAAACTAACCTTCTTTTTGTTAGTTTTTAGATTATAATTTTTTTCTTGGTTATACATCCAATTAACCCTAAGATAAATGACAATCTTTCATATTTATCCTAATATAATAATTTACTTTTTTTAATATTTAGTGTAGCCATAATACTGTTTCGTTTATATATAGATGTATGTTATTGTTCTTTGTGCCGTCGTAAATTTTTAGGTTTTTATATTTTGTCGTCATTGTTTCTTATATTTTTAGGCATATGTCTATTCTATCACCTTTTACTAATGAATGGTTTATTGTTGTTTGTTTTTCTTCTTATATGTAGGTATATCGTAATTGGGTGTGGGTTTATATCAACGTATTAGTGGTAAAATCTATCTTTATTGATTATTTATTAATGGTGGCTAATTGATTTTTTGTTTTCGTTTCGATGATGCAGACGTGCAGACTGTTTTGTAGCTATACAGTTTATTCCAATGAAGAGAAGAATAAGATTTCATCATAAAAATTGGTATGGGGATTTTTATGTTTATTCTTTGAAAACAGTCGGTGTAATGAATACTATTCTCATCATTGAGATGGTTTTTGAGTACTGTTATTCATCGGTTGTCTTTTTGTTTCTGAATACAGGACATTGCATCCACTTTGTATTCTTCTTTAAGGTTTTTATAATATACTCTTCATGATTTTCCTTTTTGTAAAGTTCTTTCGTCATTTTGTGTTTTCCGTTTAATATCAGTATCTTTTACTGACGATTGACATTTGTTATTTTTCTATGTTTTTTTTTTACGTTGTTATTTTTCTATGTTTATTTCATTTCTAGCAGTTCTATCATAATATTAGTTACGTATTTTATACTTATACGCACGTCGGTTTGTAACTTTTTGATTATTTAATTTTGGTATTATTTTTAAGTCCTCCACATTATATATTAATCTGGTAGGAACCAACTCATTGTGATCTATGTCTTTGTTTTTTTTTTTAATTAATGATTTGTTTGGTGAAGTCTATTTTGTAGAGGCTTGGTTGGAATTATATGACGAAGGAGGTAACCGAGTATTAGAGTTTTTCTATTCTTTAATAATTATTGTTGGTATTTCGAATTTTAAGTTTTAGTTGAGTGATAGAATATTTTACATAAACTAAAATCTTATGCAGTTGTTGAGATGTATAAACTTCCCTAGAAAAGAGTAAAGAGTTAAGAATATCCCTGCTTCAACAATTTGTAATTTTATAATTTTCTAATATTGTAATGTGTTTCATGTTGGTTGATTAAAGGGCTTGATTATGACTTGATTTCTTTCATCTTCCTCCTTTGTACATTGTTTGGGCTAACATTGAATTTTTTTATGAACGACTGAAATTAAATAGAAATTATGAGCGTATTTGTGTAAATCTCTTAAAATCTACAAACTATTTGATTCTTACATGTTTGCTGGTTATGAAATTGTTGTACATGTTACGATGTACATCGAATGGTTTTGTTATTGTCTTTATTACTCCCTCCGTTTTTTTTGTTTGATGTTTAAAGTTTCTACACACAAACTAAGAAATCATTCAATTTTTAATTTTTTCAAAACAAAACATGTTTTATCATCAATTTCAAAACAAAATCATGTTTTACGAGGCACATCTTCTGCATTTTCTTATTATAATTTGTAAGATAGATGTCTTATTTTTATGTGTTGCTTTCCAGCCTTGAGTGAGCTACTATGAGTCCAAGTTTCAACCAAAATAACTCTTTAAATAAGTGAATGTAAAATCCACTCCATATGTTTGATATGATGGGTGTGTAAATAATTGGTATTGTGTATTTATAACTTTCATTTAACAATCTTCTAGCATTTGGTCATGAAGAATGTAGTTAAAGTTTTGTTTAAATCGAAAGAGTTTTCTTTTTCACTTTCTACTATTGGAAGATTTAGATCAATATGAGAAGTCATTGATAATTTTTTTTTTACTATGCATGTAAATTTTTTTCAAAATATACCACCATTCATGAACCGTTTTCATTTCTTTTGCCTTTAGTCTAAAATTTGAGTATTTTTCCGTACTTAAATTTTGGTTCCAAATGAATACTTTGTTGTGAAGAAGAGGATGAAAAGAATGAGTACATAAAAAGGATGACGACGGAACAGCCACCTACTACTCTAAAAAGCTCCCAGGCCCGTTTCCCGAGAAAGGTTATTACCCGCTGGTTTCTTGTCAAATCTACTCATATCCAACGGTTTATTTCCTGATTAAGGTGTCTCCCTCCTAAACCTAAACAGACACCCACTTTTCTTTACTTCTTCGGTACGCAACCACAACCGGGGAAGGGTTTGTTGCCGGCTGTAACAACACATCAAGCCAGCTCTTCGGAGCTCCAGGCTCTTGAAGCCTCAGAGACATCATGTCTCCTGTTTTGAAGACATCTACAGACCGGTCCTCTTACTTTGTTCTGGAGTTTTTCTGGTTTTGGCAGTAGAAGTTCTTACATCAGAAACTAGTTTTCTCTTGGCTCTTCTCTCCATCCTTTACTCACTAAATCAAAGCAAGCCCTTGTACCTGGTTCCCTCCTGAAGACATGTCTCGCAAAGCAACATACCTGGAAAAAGGCAAAGGCCTCGCTACTGAAGACAAAGACCCGAGAATAACACGGGTAAAAGTCAAATCATCTGACAACTCAGGCTTACTACTTCAACACAAGCTCACCTTAGTCGGAAGGATCACACACCCAAAGTTCCAGAAGGTCTGGTCACTTGTTCCTTTCTTCACTGACAGATGGGAGACCTCAGTTAGACCGGTGGGAGCAGATCTTGGAAATGGACATTTCCAATTCCACTTTGCATCCGAGAGAGACCTCCGACTAGTACTAGATGGAAGACCCTACCACTATGCCAAGTGGATGATCATCCTCCAACGCTGGGAACCTACAATAGACAGGGATTTTCCTTTTCAAATCCCCTTTTTGGTAAAGGTCCAAGGACTACCTGTCCATCTCTGGACCCCGGAAACCATTAAAGATGTAGGAGAAAGCATAGGAGTCTTTGTGAAAACAGAGATTACCTTAACCGCATCAAAAGTCCATGTGCTAGTCAATGGCCTCCAACCTCTGGTCACTACTACAATCGTGGAGTACCCCAATGGTGATGAACTTGAAACCTCCCTGGTCTATGAAAAGCTTGAACGCTACTGCTCAAACTGTATGAGGTTGAACCATGAAACAAAGGAGTGCCCTGAAGCCTCCAGAGAAGAGAATTTGAAAGAAACCCTTAATGGCCCTCACCTTTTTGAGACAACCAGTTCTTATGACATAGTGCGAGGAGATGGTGACAAATCAGCTTATCAGAGAAGGGGGGAAGATAGAACCTCCAAAACGGAGAAAAGAGCTTTTGAAAGACACCCCAGGAGAGATGGAGATCACACAAGAAGCAGAAACTGGGTCATTAAAGACTCCAGGACTCAAGGAGAAGACCATAGAGCCATAGCAGGCCAATCCCAGTTTAATAGACTCTCTTTAAGGCGTGAACCAGAGAGATACCAAAGATATAGCAGAGGCTATGAACAACCTTTTGAGGAAAACAAAAGAAGTTTGTATTCAAAATCCAGACCTGGACGACAAGAAAGGAAAAGTTTTAGGGAGACCGCTGAGGACTCACTTAGCAAAGCAGATATTGGAGAAACATCTCATGCTAGTAGATCAAGAACAGATCCCCTTGCTAATCCGGCTACACCACCACCCCTGGACCTCCAGGAGGCAGTAAATGAAGCAGTAGATGAAGTCAGGGACTACATGCTCAACTACTCTAGTTGTGTAGATCCTGTGGAAAGCGCAGCCAGGAAGGAAAGATTCAAAATTGCTGAAGCCTCAGGAGAGGTAGTAGCAGCAGCTGTACAAATGATCCAAGCATCATCACCATCTCAAAATATACCACCTCCTTTACAGGAAAGAACCCCAGCCTTTGACCGCCTGGGAACTCACTGGTGAGGCTATGGGAAAGCCAAAAAGGAAACCAGGGAGACCACCTGGTAAGAAGAAGATTCATGTTAGCCCTAAAGCCTTTAGAGGAGCAAGCTCAAGAAAGAGAAAAGCTGCACAAATCTCGAACTCACCTCGAAGAAGACTGAAAATCAAACTGCAGGGGACCAGAGTACTTCCTTGCCCCCAGTTTGCAACCTTATCCCAAGGATAAAGAAGAAACGGATGGATTTTCACACACCATCCGTTCCTCTTCCTTGAAGATTGCTAGCTTGAACTGTCAAGGACTGGGGAACGCCTTGACAGTCCAGAGAATCCGGACAATTCATCGAGAATTGGCACCAGAGCTGCTTTCCTCTCAGAGACAAAGAACCTTGAGGAAACTGTCCTCCACAAGCTTAAAGGATTAAATTACAGCCACCACTGCCTAGTTCCCCCACATGGTAGAGGCGGAGGAGGCCTAGCTTTATACTGGAAACAAGAAATCGCGTTAGAAATTCTGAAATCCTGCGATAACTTCATTGATACAAAGCTAGTTTATGAAGAAAGAACAATACACATAACCTTTGTCTATGGGGATCCTGACCGCAGTAAGCGAAAATCAGTCTGGGATGAACTTATTCGCCTCAACGCTGCTCGTGAAGGGCCTTGGTTTCTCACTGGAGATTTTAACGACATCACAAACAACTCTGAGAAAGAAGGAGGACCGGAGAGAGCTGAAGGAACCTTCATTGACTTCCGATCCTTCATGTCGGAGGGTGATCTTTATGACCTCCAATTCTCAGGCGAAGCGTTGTCTGGAGAGGTAATCGGTATGAACATCTGGTGCGATGCCGCCTAGACCGTGCTCTAGCAAACAGTACCTGGGCAGAGTGTTTCCCGACGGCGAGAAGCGAATACCTGCATTTCGAAGGATCCGACCACCGTCCTATCATATCACATTTTGACCTAACAAGGAAGCACCGGAAAAGACCTTTCCGGTACGATCGTCGACTCCGGCAAAATCTTGAGGTTTCAAACCTCATTAAGGCAACTTGGGCCGGTAAAAAGAACTGTACGGTAGCCCAACGACTCACTAAATGCAGATGGGCTTTGATCGAATGGAACAAGGCCCACCAAACAAATAGCCATATACAAATTGATTCCCTTCGATCTCAGCTGGAAGCAGCTATGATAGCTCCGGTCAATGATGGTGAACTAATTTCGAGACTCAATGAGGATCTCTCAAAAGCGTATCACGCGGAGGAGGAATTTTGGAAGCAACGAAGTCGGGCTCTTTGGTTAACCCTTGGCGATCGAAATACAGGCTATTTTCACGCTGTTACAAAGGGAAGAACAGCTCGAAATAGTTTCTCGGTTATTGAAGATGGGGAGGGTATCCCAAAGTTCGCGGAAGACCAAATAGTTGAAGTGGTTACTTCTTACTTCAAAAACATCTTCACCTCAACCAATTCTAGCAGCTCACAGATAGTAGAAGAAGCTCTCCAACTAAAAGTAACAGAGAAAATGAACATTGTCTTGATAAAGGACCCTACGGAGGAGGAAATCAAGCTAGCCGTCTTTTCCATTCATGCTGACAAAGCTCCTGGACCGGACGGTTTCTCGGCGAGTTTCTTTCATTCCAATTGGAACTCAATTGGACCTGAAATCGTCTCTGAAATCCAAGAATTTTTTTCAAATGGTGTTCTTCCTCGTTCCAGTAATGAGACCTTCATCAAGCTTATTCCCAAGACCCAATCTCCCAAGAAGATGACAGAGTATAGACTCATTGCCCTATGCAATGTCTATTTTAAGATCATCTCAAAGCTCCTTACCCGAAGACTACAACCTTTCTTGACGGACCTGATATCGGAAAATCAATCGGCCTTTGTGTCACAGCGAGCCATCGCGGACAACGTCCTCCTTACACATGAAACCTTGCATTACCTCAAAAACTCAAAGGCGAAAAAACAGTGCTCTATGGCGGTGAAGACCGATATGAGCAAAGCGTATGATCGCTTAGAATGGAGCTTCATAAGGTCAGTATTAGTAAAATTTGGTTTCCATCAGAGATGGATCCAATGGATTATGCAGTTATCTGTACAGTTTCGTACTCCTTCTTGATCAATGATAGCCCTAGGGGACATGTACATCCAGAGAGAGGCATTCACCAGGGAGATCCCTTATCTCCCTATATCTTCATCATGTGTAGTGAAGTTCTCTCGGGGCTCTGTTTAAATGCTCAAAGATCAGGACAGCTACAAGGCATCAAAGTAGCAACATGCAGCCCTAGTATTAACCACCTATTATTCGCAGATGACACAATGTTCTTCTGCAATACCAGTGTGGAAAATACTAGCATGCTCAACCTGATCTTGGCTAGATATGGAGAGGCTTCAGGGCAAGCCATCAACTACGAGAAGTCCTCAATCAGTTTTTCAAAAAAAAACCCTGCAGACATACGAGTAAGAGTAAAACAAGCACTCAAAATCCACAAAGAAGGGGGTGTGGGAAAATACCTAGGGCTCCCAGAGCATTTTGGCAGACGGAAAAGAGATTTATTCACAAGCATTGTGGACCGTATTAGACAAAAAGCCATAGGATGGTCCTCCAGATTTCTCTCAGGAGCTGGGAAACTAGTCCTTCTGAAAAGCGTGTTAGCAGCTATGCCTACATACGCTATGACGTGTTTTAAGCTCCCAGGATCGCTCTGTAAAAGGATCAAATCAGCCTTGACACGCTTCTGGTGGGATAAACAGGCAGACAAGAAAAGTATGTGCTGGCTCTCATGGGATAAGCTCACACAGCACAAGAATGCAGGGGGGCTTGGCTTCAGAGACATCCCCTGCTTTAATGATGCTCTCTTGGGTAAACTGAGCTGGCGCCTGCTAACTAATCCACAAAGTCTACTGAGCAGGGTGATACTGGGGAAGTATTGTATTTCTGCAAACTTTCTTGAGTGTATCTGCCCATCCTCTGCTTCTCATGGGTGGAGAAGTGTCCTAGTGGGAAGAGATCTCTTGAGAAAGAATCTTGGATGGGCCATAGGAGATGGAACATCGGTCAACATCTGGAAAGAGAACTGGATCTCCACAACCAAACCCCTGAGACCTTTTGGACCCCCCAAGCTGGAGGAAAAGGACATGTTAGTGGCTGATCTCATGACAGAGGCCTCAACTCAATGGGACACCCAAAAGATCCGCAGCTGTGTTCCCCAGTTAGAAGCTGAGATTCTCAAAATCAAACCAAGTCTTAGCTCAGCCCCTGACACAAGAATCTAGCTCAAGCATCACTCTGGCCTTTATAGTACCAAATCTGGCTACTATGCAGCCCAAGAGGATTCTTCTTTTAGGGCAAAAGAAAGCCTTGTCAATTGGAAAGAAGATGTCTGGCAATTACAAGTGGCACCAAAGATAAAACATTTTATATGGAGAGCTGCCAGTGGTGCCATTTTTGTAGGGGCAAAGTTGGCTGAACGCATTCCTGAAGCTCATCCTTTCTGTGCTAGATGTGGTGAGATAGAAACTGTTGAACATCTTTTGTTTCACTGTTCTTTTGCAAAGGATGTGTGGTCTTGTGCTCCCTTCTCATCAGACCCAGGTACACACCTTTCTACTGAGTTTGATGAACTTTGGAAAGCAAATTGCAATTTGGTTAGTCTTCCGCCTTCTGGTCTTAACCGGGGTCCTCTTGTCCCTTGGATTTGTTGGAACATTTGGAAATCCCGCAACAATCTAGTGTTTAATGACAAGAGTGTACCAACCTGTGAGGTAGTTGTTAAATCTATTTTGGAAGCAAAAGAATGGCAAGTTAAACAAGAATGTAAAGCCAAGTGTAGCACACAACTGGTGTTTCCCCCTGCAGATTCTTTCCTGCCTGAGATTGTATGTCAAACTGACGCAGCATGGCGAGAGGATTTATCTGTGGCAGGACTAGGTTGGACCTTCATTCAGCGAAGCTCAACCCCTTTCAACCACTTCTCTCTAATAGAACAGAATGTTTGCTCTCCCCTAGTTGCTGAGGGACTAGCCATTCGAGCTGCACTCTACCAAGCACGAGATGATCAAATAAGGACTATCACAGTTGAAACCGACTCCTTACAATTGGTGCGAGCTATCAATGATGGCTCCAAAGTTTCCATGATCCATGGAATCATTCAAGACATCTCAAGACTCTCTTTGGGTTTTGACTTTATTTCCTTTAAGTTTATCCCAAGAGCTCCAAACTCCATTTCAGATGCTTTAGCTAAAAATGCATTGCATAACTTTGTAATGGCCACTCCTTAGTTTTTGATTAATGAAGAAGTTACTTGTTACCCAAAAAAAAAAAAAAAAAATGACGACGAGGAAGATGAATAATATTAGGATGGCTCTATTCTATATTTTTGGCTTATAGTGGCATTATGTTTGTCTTTCTTTTCTTGCTCAAAGTGTCAAGTTCACCAGTAAAACAAAGTCACATATATATATGCTCTCGGAATTTACGCACAACGTAATGCATCTCGACTTCAAATCCCTTGCCAATTAACGTAAATAATTTTCGAACGTTTAATTTTGTATGATTGATCTAATTTTTTTTATTTGTTTCCAAAGGAAACGTCAATTGGTGGGTATGCTTTTCTTATTGTTTTATTTTTTTCAATTATAAACTATATTTCGATTCAACCGGAATAGACACTTCTATATAGCACATATATGTATTCATATAAAATTTATCTTCAGTCAATGATATTTGAAAAAAGATAATTCCTCTCACGAAATCTTAATAATTCAAGAAATTGAAAATGGATATATTCCAAAAAGTTTATACAATAATCAAGATATAGATGAAACATTATGGCCAACTACGAAAGATCTTTCAACAATGCCATTCAATATCAATTTGTTGTAATTTGAAACTATTTATCAATAAAATGTTTTTTCATCAATCCTTATAACTATTTCGATTCGAACCATTATACATATGTATTGGCAAAACATAGGGGTTCTAGAAATTGTTCCAGAAACCTCCTATGGATGGAGTTCTTGAACTTACATAAACCTATGAGGCGTTGGAGTCTCACGACGAAATTGGTGAACGTATTCTTACTAACTACTCATTTCAATTTCCACTAGCTTGAGACATTCCTAATATAATATTTAATTAGTCATCTTTGTTTGTTTATATTCGCTTGCATCACTAATGTTTTATGGAATGATGCTTTACTCTATAAAGTGGATATCATTTGCTAAAAATAATTGATGTTCTAATGGATTTGATGGGTGGAATTAACAAATATTCTGAGTTTTGATATAAATACAAAACATGTGACGAGTATATTTCCATATGGAATTGGGGTTTTAAGAATGATGAGAAAATGATAAGAAGAACGAGAAGAGTTTCCATATCACATGAGATTACAAAAACTAGAGGAATCATTATAGCTGTTGAAAGGAAGATGTCATAGACTTTTAATTCTTAGTTTAGTATTTTTAAAGATCAAAGTTTGTGATTTTCTGGTAAATAGATAAAGATCGAACTATCTAATTAGTTATTGGTTTTGTTTACGTATTTAGTTTGGTTTATGGTTTTCTTTTTTTTGTCGGTTTTTCTAAGATATTTTATATTTTTGGTTTATTTGAAATACATCTATTCTATATGATTATATATTGTATTGTTCGTATCTTACACATCTTGTTTCTAGGGGTGGAAAAAAAGTTTTATCTTCATAGCTCCGATCTCTTACGGCAATGTGTTTGAAATGTATTACCATCCGATTTGTATTTTATTAGTGTAATTAGTTTCTTTATGAAATCTATGATTGCACTTAGTCTATGAGTAGATCATCATTTATATTTATGTATGCGTTTAATTATATGAGATCAAAATTTTCACTTTTGAGAGACATGTTATTAATTTTGTTTTAATTTGCGATATCACCTTATATGCGTAAACGAACATATACGAACAAGTATGACTTTCTTTTTTATTTATATGAGACATACCCGCGCAGGGCGCGGGTCCCACACTAGATTGCGCAAAAGAAAGTATGATGATACGGATCTCGTGTGTCTCATGCGATTTTTCGTGGTCAAAGAATTCAGGGGTATTACGTTTTCTTTGGTTTGTTTTATGCTAATTTTGTTGTACTTTTATAGTCACTGTTTTTGATCCTCAACAGGATCTTGGACTGTTTGTTGTACTTTATATGATGGTTGTGATTACTATGTGATGGTCTCGTGTGATTGATTATTGTTATTTTTATCAGAATTATGAGACTTTCGATCTTGATGATGATGATGCTGGTGCTATCAGGTCTACTGGTCCCCCCGCTAAATGAAGTCGTGTTGTTAATGACTTTGATGTTTCGGATCCCCTCTTGCTCACACATAAAACGATCAAAGTCGAGAAAAATGATTAGTTGCTGAATTTGTTTTTTTTTTACATTGTTTTTAGTTTCCTGCTCTTTTACGGTAGTTTATGATTCCGATTTATTGTGGTTTTCTTTTCTCATTAAAAATGTCGTCAATCTATCACGGTAATCAATAAAGATATATGTTGGTTTAAAATTGTCGGGTTAACAAGAAGTCCCTATTGAAGACGTTCATGTCTAAGAATTGTTAACATTGACAGTTTTGAGTATTGGTTGGTATGTAACGCAGTCGTCGTTTGTTGTGTTCTTGGTACGACACTAGAATTATTGACAAATTATATATGTTTAGACATCTTCTGAGCTGTTTACAATTTTTAACCACGTGTGGTGTCACTATACGAACCTATAATTGCACCAAATGACATATAGTGAGCAATCTTCTTTCTGTGTGATGCTATTATGATGATTACTCTCTGGACTAATTGGTGAATCCATTTTTGTTCAAAATTTTTATGGACATAATCTTTATATGTGTTGGTCCTCTTGGTTATCTTGAATATAGATTTGTATTTGTGCTTTTTTTAAAGATAAACATATAAATCTTATTAAATCTTAGTTCATAGTCAATGGACTAATGAATATGAATATATATCCCATCGTGTTTACGTAACTTAGTATCTAATATATATATTTGGTTTTATTTGTGTATCATTATCTCGATTGTTTACACGTTATAGATATATGTCATGTGAGATGCAAATCATATCTCGAATAGGATCAGCTCATGTGCTTATCTTAAAGTTTTTTTTTTGTTTTTGGACTAGTTTGTATAAGTATATACTTCTTTGTTAATTGGGGAACCATTCTTGACCTTCAAAAATTTAATTTCATGGCTGATTCTTATATATCTCTATCGAATGTCACATGTGTCCATTTGGATAAGAAAGATTTCGCATCTGTGTTAAAGTTTTACGTCTTTGGGAGAATAAGTCTTCTACGAATGGAAACAGTATTGACGTTGTTTTAGCCGATAGACAAATAAGTTAACAATATACAAAGTTTTTGTTTGAAGAATTACAAATAACGCATACCACCAAACTGATACATGTTTTTCTGTTTTTTAGGGCTCCAAAATACAAGCTTTTTTAAATGGTGTGGTTTATGATCAGTTTGTTGACAAAATGGTCAGAAATTGTTGGTACACTATACAAAATGGTCAGTAGGCTTGATGTCGACTTACGAGATACAAGGTAATCGTAGATTATATCTAACTTATTTGTGTTATTCCGTATCTATTTTCTTTACTTTTAACGCTAATAAATGCGTAGTGATCACCGTTTAACATGCACTTTGTGGGGTGAATGTGTCGAGGATTTTGCTGAATATGCAACAAGTAATGTCACATTCTTAGCTGTCTGCGTCATTCAGTTTCTTTGTGTTGCTCCTTACCGAGGTTTATACTATATTTTCTATTGTACATATCATGTGCTATGCTTTTAAAAATTAAAATACCTTGTGTTTCTAATTCTAGGTATATTGGAAATTTCGAGTTACTCAGATGCTACTTCAATATGTTTTGATCAAGATACATACCTAATGGATTGGTTTACACACGCGTGAGTTTTTTTTCTTCTGGCATGTTTGGGCTGTTTGTAAAAATTATAAATCACCGCACTTATAAGGATCGGTTGTCAGGTTACCTGGAGACGAGGTCGATCTAACCATCAACGATGTTCCATGTTTGCTAGATGATTCAGATGTTTTCATTGTCGTTTGATATTTTATTCTATTCCTCGAATAGTATGTGACTATCTCGATCTTTCTATATTTACAGGATGATAGGCAAATATTACCCTCTGTTATTAGAGCCTTCGAAGGAAAAACAATTCTCCTAAAGCTATGGATTTCATATGATAATATAAGGTGTAGAGGCAATAACTACATTGGGACTAGATTTTGTGATGATGATGTTACAATTCAGAAGTTTAATTCTGTGGATTTTGGGGATTATATTTAGATCTTTTGTCTTGACAACCTATAATAATGAATATCATCTGATTTTTAAGTATACCATTTGTTCTAATTTGCTACTGTTTATTTTTAAAATGCTTATCCCGCGCAGGCGGGTACCGCCCTAGTATGCGTTATAAGCGGGATAACATATTTATCAAGTAAAATTAATATAAATTTAATTAAATAATTAATTTTAGTTACTAATAGATTTATTTAATAGAATTTAGGATCAACTAATAGATTTTTGGAAAAAATCCTGAAAAATACCTAAAGTTAATTATTTTTGCTACAAAAATACCTATACTTTTTTGGTTCCCAAACAAATACTTGAACTAAATAAAACTGTGTGTTTATTACATGTACTAAATAAAATTGTCCATTTAATACCCAAATTTGAAGGTTTTACACTTACGGACTGACGGAAGTTAACATCCGTTAACGGAAAGACAACGCGGTTGACGGAGATACTCTTCTATCTTCTTTCCCAATTCGATTTGGACAAAAACAAATCCTAATTTTTGTTTCTCTTCTTCTCAAACGAAATCCACACTAAAAAATACTCAAATTTCACCATTCAAATCAATAATCTAATTCTAATTGAACCCAAAACCAGAAAGCAAAACAATATTCTCAAATACAGTGACTTCATATTTATTGAAATACCAAAAGCTCAAAGCATAAAACTAATTTTCGCTCATGTGTTCGATTCTGAATTTAATCGAACTGTTTACGTGTTTGATTCATACCATGACAACCTTCTTCAAAGTCTTCAATTCGATTTTTGAATGTTGCTTTGGTTTGAGATGAAGAGAAACAAAAATTTGGGTTTGTTTTTTCCCAAATCGATTTGGAGAAGAAGATAGAAAAGTATCTCCGTCAACGACGTTTTCTTTCCGTTAACGGATTCTAACTTCTGTTAGCCCGTAAGTGAAAATTTTTAAATTTTAAAAATTTGGGTATTAAACGGACAATTTTATTTAGTTTAGTTATTTTTTGGGAGTAAAAAAAGTCTAGGTATTTTTCTATCATAAATAATTAGGTTGGGGTATTTTTCAGAGTTTTCCATGGATTTTTATGAGTGTTTCTTGCTTAACACAAATAAACATCTAGTCTTCATGTCTTCTTGAAAACAGAAAAGCGAAAAGATTATTTCAAATGAACATCAAGGTTTTTCAAGTTTTCATGGAAGAATTTCTAAGAAATAAAGACTAACCAAACCTCTATGATCTCTTGAGCTCACGACACCAAGCTTGTTTAATCCTGATCGATTCAATATCATCCACATCGTTCTCTGTAACCCAAAATATTATATGAAATAAATAACCATTGGCCCCATGTACATTTGCAGTCGTACTTGCCAAATTGAAGTTGTGTTTCTTGAGCTAGATCTTTTTACATAATTAAAGAAAAGAGGAAACAACGATTAGAAAAGAGACGAAATACTTTGAAAGAAGAGGATCAAGCTCTCACATGTTCTTCAATTTCTTCTTTGATGATTGTCTTTATGAGTAACTCGATTAATTTTGTATTGTTAGGTTTTACATGATATAACTTTCATGATTGACGTAATTATATAGAACTTTTACTGTCTTCCATTCCCCTAGCTACATTTAGATTTTGGGTTTTCTGCAAATAAACCCTCGAACTGGTTAGGATTAGCGATTTTACCCTTCATGTCAAAAATCCACATGGCAACCCTTAAAATATGAGTTAACCGGCAATATAACCTTCGGCCGTAAATAAATTTTTCAATCCGTATATAAGCGATTGCATCTTCTTCTAAGAGAAAATCATTCTTTATAATAGGTTTATAAATAAGCATGTTTGTAATATACGAACTGAAAAATCTATATATGGTCGAGGATTATATTGCGGGTTAACTCATACTTTAAGGGTTGATCTGTGGGTTTTTGACCTGGAGGATAAAGTCGCAAACACTAGCCACTCCGAGGGTTTATTTGCAGAAAACCCTTAAATATTTTCTTGGTTAAAATAAAACCTATGAATATTTCAATAACTATATTAATGAATTAATTATTCATACTATTCAATATATTAAAAAAATGAATAATTAATTTGTATAAAAAAATTTGAATTGAAAATAATATTAAAAAAAATACTAAATTCTAAATAAATATTTGTCGTGGCAATGAGGTTGAATATGATGTGTCTTCATGAGAAGAGAAAAAATTTCTTTATATATATATATATTATATTTAATATAAAATTGTATAAAAAAACACAATTCAAATAATACGCTTATCAACACAAATTTATTTATAGAAAACATATTTCAACCATCTAAAACATTTAGAACTTTTAGTAAACATCCATCATCCAAATTTTTTGTTATGCGCATCCCACACCGCTTACTTTGCACGATGTTTCTTTCCTACATGAGCTGTACTTGTACTGCTTTCTCCTTTCGTATTTGCTTGTTTTGCATCGGACGATTTACTATAACCATTTGACACTACAATTTCAGATCTTAACATATATTTCTATATTTTAATTTTGTACCAATAATTGTTTTTAGTATGTTGTATAACTAAACCATAATTACATGTTCTTTCATAACACTTTTAGGGTCATACAAATTGTGGTAATATAAATGCCCATACCTATAATTTAGATCATAATTAAAATTGACATAGGAGTTTTTTAGTTATTAATCACATGAACAATCTATAACATCATTGTTTGAGCCAAAAAGAAAGAACAAAAAGAGGTATAACTAACGAGAATTAATTTAAAAATAAAATAAAAAAAGACTCACATCATAGTAAAAATGAATTTCGTATCTTTCCAATGTAATTGGATGGTATCACCACTTTTGAGACCTCTTTCGTTCTTGAATGTTGCCCACCCATTTCCTAACGTATATCTACCACGGTGATCTTTTTGAAGGTCTACCCAATATGACTTTTCACCATCTTGAATTTGCACTGGAATACCACTTTTAAGTACCGCAATTTCCATTGTCTTTTCTATCTTCTTCATAACGGGTTTTGGTAGATTAAATCTACCTCGAACGGAAACATCATAATCTGTTAGAGTTTTTTCTGTCACTGGTTCCATTTTACTAAGCTTTAAAATGTCTAAAATTCAACTAAAAATGCTATAAAAAAACAAAATTGTTGAGGATTTTTAAGACTAGAGCTTAGCACATATATCTATATATAGTTTTTGGCCAAACTAACGTTCTTTGTCTTCTATGGTTTTTCAATAGTAGTATTCTCTTTAAAAAGTACTTTAAATTTAATAAATAATATGGATACATTTTTTAAATTAGCATAAGTTATTTTACTAAATTTACAAATTTCTATTTAATTTAATATATATATTCTAAATATGATACATTGTATTTACAACATGCTGGTTTTTTAGACCTTATGGTTTCTCTTTATATCTATTAGATAAATCTATTACAATATCTTTGAAATATCAATTCATATCACAAAAAATTTCTTAAAAACACATTTAAAATTATTAAGTTGGTACCTTATATTATTGACATCTATATTTTATTTTATACACTAACTTTGGTTATCTTTAGCATTTATTAATTTCAATTCTAAAGTTACGATTACTAACAAGAAATTTAGTAAATAATGCACAGTATGATAAATTGTACTTACAAATATTTTTGTATTTGTAGTCCTTACATTCTTCTCTTTATATAATAAGATATAATCTAAATCTATTACCATATCTTTGAAACATTAATAACTCAATTAGAATTACAAAAAGCGGTTTTTCAAACACTCTGAAATTATTTATTTGGTACCTTATATTTTGGGAAAGCTGTCATTTAAATACCGAATTCTCCAGATTGCGCCATTTTAATACCAAACTTTTAAATGCGTCAAACTAATACCAAACTCTTGTTGAATAAGACATTTTAGGTACGAAATTAGTCAAACATAACATCAGTTTAATTGTCGTTAACGACGTCTAGTTAAAATGACGCCCCAAATCAAATTTCAAATCCGTAATTCCCTTCGATAGTTACTCTCTTTCTCTCTCTCAAATCCTCTATGTAGATCGATTCGGAGAAGATGAGTTCACAGAAAATGATTATGAAACCAAGAGGGGCAAAATGAGAACGTGGTTTCCATCAAAGTGTATGTGTGGTAGTGAAGTTCGATTGTTTAGGGCGAAGACGAAAGAGAATCCAGGTCGTCCTTTCCATCATTGTGTAACAATGTTAGAAGTAAGTATTCTCTTAACTTGTGTCTTCAATTGAACATTTTCTCTTTCCTCAACAATATGATTTGTTGTTGTTGTTGATGTTGTATCCTAAGGATCATCTCTTTAAATGGGTTGAAGAATCGATGCTTTAAGAGCTTTAAATGAGAGTGAAGTTTACAATGTGAAATAAGATGTTGAAGGTTTAAGATGTGATATACGACTTGAAAGAAGAAGTAATGTGGAAACTGATAACCAAATCAGTTTGTGGATGTATTTGCTTCATCTTCACTGTCATTGCATATCTTGTCTTTTCAATTTGAGTTTGAGTTAAGTTTGTAAGATCTTGTTCTTGTTTGAACTGAGACTTGTTCTCGTTTGAGATTGTAAGACCTTGTTCTTGTTTGAGTTGAGACTTGTTCTTGTTTGTGTTTTACGGGTCACCTTGAAAAACATAGAGTTCACTAACCAAAACCATACAAGAGACATAAATTGTTTGAACAAAATACCTTGACTAAAACAAAGACATTGTTTGGAAAAAAAAAACAAGAGACATAGATCGTTTGGACAAAGACAAGAGACATAGATTGTTTGGACAAAGATAAGAGACATCAAATAGGGTCATAATAAGTACCAACAAAGACACTATTTAACAGACAAAATGATAAGAAACAAAGATGATAAATTCGATCAACTCATGTATCCTTGTGATCCTTGTGATGGTCTGATGTGTGATCCTTGTGATGGTCCGATGTGTGATCCTTGTGTTACTTCCTGTGTATAAACGAAATCAGACCAAATGTTGTGAAAAAATACAGTCAACAAAGATCAAGGGGAAGACCAAGGAAAAATCAGGTTTGTCTAACCTTTCTTTGATCCTTGATCTAGAACAACTGGTTGAGTTGTTCTAAAACATTTTTTTGGAGACATGGTATGCCACAATTTTTTCTTCTATTACCCGGTGGCTAGACACCTAGCCTATTTGTTGGAGGCCAATTTATCCTAGTTTTCACATGCTGAATACTCTCTTGATAGGTTTTTCTCCACATTTGAGTTGTGTAATACTCAGAGACAAAATCCTTTGCGTGTTGCTTTTTTGGAGTGATAACACAAGCAACATAAGGAAAAGGAATACCAATCAACTATCACTTCCCATACCCACATGTGTTCACATTCATGTCGACACAAAAAACATGACCATAAAGTTCAACTTCATGCTTATCTCATGTGGCTAAAAACCTAATGAAATCCTTAGCCTTAGTTTTAGCATCTTCTATTTTCAAGTGTGCACTCTTTGTGAACCTTGTCTTTAACCTATTTGATATGATATTCCTTTTCACCAGTACGCCCCATAACATGTCTCCTAATAGTCTCTAACATATCTAATAGAGGGTTTCTTCTTGGTTAACGAATGGTCCTATTGAATGACTCATTCAAATTGTTCAACACATCATTGCATAAGGAACTGATCCTAAAATATGCTATAGACCATAACTTAGGAGAAGATTTTAGCAAAGACTGATGCGCACCTTTATTATACTTTTCCAATGCGTCCATATGAGACCTATACTGTCTAATGGTGTATGATCTTGCTATTTTCCAAAACAGACGCTCTAGTTCTTTGTCGGTGCTAGCTCTCTTCCAATTGCATAAGATGTGTCTAGTACGATGTTCAGCTTGAGTCACAACATTCTTAATAGCTTTCACCAAACCCTGAACAAGAACAACAACATAAGTAAAATTTTGAATATACACCAAAGGACATTAAACGAATACTCAACCTTAGCACAAGACAACTAACCGATTGTTTGTCTGATATTAGAGCGACCTTGTTGCCATCACCAATTATCAGTTCATGCCTAATATGCATAACAAACCAACCCACTTATCATCATTTTTTTATATTTTCTACTGCCCATGCAATAAGACCTATCCTATTATCTCCATCTCTTCCAACCGCAGCTAAAAGATGCCTTTTTATATCATACATCAAAAAACCACCATCCAATCTTATAATAGGTCTATAAGTATTCAACCAAGCATCTCTGGTGATACCCGATTGAGCAACAATCCGAGATCGGTCCAAAGAATAGAGGAACTAGGTTTAAATCTAATTTCACAAAGAAAATATCAAGCGAAAAGATGAGTACAGAATTCTCTGTTGAATGCGGTGTCCTCGTTTCGGAGGAATACATCAAATAATTATACAAGTACAAAGTCGGTCCAAATAACCTTAAAAGGTAAATGGAAAATCTCCTAAAAGAAAGGAAGTTATACTAAGTCCAACTATTTCCTTTTATCGGAGCTAAATCTTCCAATTTTCATGTATTTGCCTAGGTCGGTTGACGCTCCTTAACAGGCCGAGACGTCTGAATGGATCCTCGCTGACCCATTTCTCCGAGATGCTTCCCGAAGCTCCATGTCGGGTCGGATGTGAGTCGGGTATGGTAATAGGTACTAAACTCGGTACCACCAAATAGTCCTCCCCCGAGTTCGGCGAGTATTACGTCAGCAAACTCGGCCGAAACGTACAAAGGAATATTTTCCCAACTCAGATCTTGATTCGAGACGTCGCTTCGCCTTTACACTTGGAACGCTCCGGACCGCTCGTTCTTCAAAGGACACTGAAGAGACGCCTCGGTTCGCTTGCGTCTGCCGCCAAGGTTTAATGAATACCCTAGACTTTTGCGCCTTAAAGTATAAATGTCGGATCTTTCAACCCTTAGATTTTCCTTATTTATTCGTCATCTAAACATGGTAAAATCTTCTTTCTCCCTTCTCTCTCCTCCCTTTTCCTTACTCATCTATATTTTTAGGTTTATTTATTGCTCTATACGACTCCGATCATGACCAAAATTTTCAAATTTTTATCTCCTTCTTTCTCTCCAGAAAGAAACACCAGTCTCGATGACAACCATGAGACTCCTCCGGTCATTTTTGACCCGACTTCTTTTTCGACGGAGGTCGAAGCATCGTCATCAAGATTCGCACCAGATTGTGCTAACAATTCAGGAAAAAACCGGGTGAATCTTGAGGCTTCAACTCTGTTCGTCGGTACGAGTGATCGTATGAGAGATGGATCTGGTGAACTATATCCAGATGAACATATCGGCCAAGAACAATTCGCCAAAGAATAGGTCGTTCGGGAGATCCTGGCTGCTTAGTTTGATATTTACGATATCTCTCCTTCGTTATCAAATGAGAGGTTGTTGGACTCGATGAGAAGGGTTTGTCGCATGTCGGATGAATTAGAATTCCTAGGCCCTAGATCCCATGAACGTCTATGAGATTGTCCTGCGGGTTACATATGTCTTCACGAATAGATGTTCGTTGATTGTTTCATGTGGTTCCCATTGCCTTATGTCTTCGTAAGGTATTGCGAGAATAAGAATATATGTTTCTCATAGATGACGATGGCCGGGACATGCAATCTCGTGGCACTTTTAGTGCTTGGTGCCGAGCTAACTTTTCTGTCGAAAGGTATGAACATATTTCTGTGATGAATGAGGGTCAATTTCCTGGCCGTTTTAATAACCGCATGGGGTTGGATGTAAATTCATCGATGAGACGTTTTGTCCTATAGTCGTATTCGTCGTGCTTGTGAAAGACTCGGTAATGACTCGGTACGAGTTACTTTAATAGTATAAAGTTCCATTCTAGTGACTTAAAAGTCTGACATCGCTTTGGATGTTTATTGTATCCGTGTGTTTAATATTCATTCCATTCCGATCCGTCCTAGGAAATCCATGAGACTTTCCGAAGTGTCCAACAGGTCGGATGCCGAGCTCACGGCCGATCCATCTGCCTAAGTAATTATCCAAGATTCTGAGGATAATACTGAAGGCATTTCTCTTCCAAATCAGGAAGAGAACGTAGCTGTCAGAGATTGTTCTCAGAAGATTTCTTCAACGACCGATGCGACCGATATGCAAAGGGCCGATGATGCGTCAGCTCCGGGGTGCGTACCTAGCGAGTCTAACGAGCCAAAGGGTCATGGTGATGCATCCCGCTCAAAGGGAAAAGGAAAAGTCGATCCCGTGGATAAGAAGTTGGAGAAGAAGAGGATAGCGGCTAAGCCTAAAGCCGACCTCGAAGCGGAAATGATTCCAGCCTTCCGGATTGGTGGAACTTGTGAAGTTCTTCTATCAGAAGCACATGTTGCTCAAAATTTGGGTGTTACTCCTCCTAATCCTCTTCCTGCCAATTCTGACGGCTCGGCGATCCCGTCGTGCTCAGCTGTTCAAACAATTGTTGATGTTCCTCAGCCTCCTCTTCCTCGTGCTCCCTCTCTCACTCCATTGACCAGATGAGCTTCAAATCTTTCGTCTGAGTGTTCTCTTTCAAAGAGAAGGCGCACTTGTCAATAGACGTTTTCTCACGTGGCACCGGTTATGCCTTTTTGCAATACTGCTCCGTAACATAAAGCGACGCTGATATCTCTTATCGGCGGTGTCGGAGTCAGCCTTCTTAAGCAGGACAGACTATCGATCTCCGAACTTCTATTCTTTTATTGGACTTCAGACATCATTAGCGTAAGTCATCCTTCGTATTAACCGTTTGATTCTTTCTAACTCATCAATCGCATCATCGGCGAATATGAACCAAAGTGCAAGGACGAGAAGACAAGATTAAGACTCTTGCCTCTCGTTCCCATGTGGATGCAGCATGGCAGGAAGTCGGTTGTTAGATGCATAAAGCTGATAGTTGGGAAGCAACTGCTTCGGAGAACCAACAGAGTCTAAATGACTTATTTGACCAGGCTAGTGATTTAAAGGAGGATAAACAGAGGCTGGAAGAAGAAGTGAAAAGGAGATGTTCATCTCGAGGTGGCTTCTGCCGAGACAGCTAAACTTTGAGCCCTCTTGGAGAAATCGCGCCTTACAGAGGATTATTTCGCGAAGAAGCGCGACGAGGCACGCCGCCGAGCTGATTAAATCGCCAGTGGCTGTTTTTTCAAAAGTGCGAGATAGTCGTCTCGTTTAGCGCGGATACGTTCGTATCTAGTTACTCTTCACGCTCAAGAAGAGATTAAGGCTCAGCTCTGTCATAGACACGGGGTTCGGATAAGCATGGAATAGAGGGTGGAAGCTGAGTACGAACTTTCTCCTTGTCTGCTTGAGAATTATGCGAAAGAGGAAGGAGAGTATCTCGCCCAGGTAGAATCCTTCAATGCTGACTCCCTCGGCGATGATACTTTGTTTCCGACTCCGCCGCCTCCTCTTGCAAGTCCTCCTCAAGACGTTGCACCCTAAGATCGTTTCTCCCCTCCCAAGATAGACAAGATGGCGACCAAGTTTGAGCCTCTTGTGGCTTGTAATTTTATTTTGTTTTATGAACAAGGTGCCCACTTTTGTGGCTTTAATTTACTTTTGTAAACATTTCGTTTTTCAAGGGTTTTAATCTTTTGACGGAGTTTCCTAATAGTTTTAAGTATTAATATTTTTCTTGCAATCCTTTTTAGTATTTCGTAATACTTAGGAAAATTTTCTTTTCTTGAGATCTTGGTGGAAGATCGACTTATTATGATTAATTTTTGCGCTCTTATGAAAGGTCGGCTTTGATTTTTCTTTTGCGATTTCATGGGAAATCGGTTTCAAGTATTTCATTAATACTTTGATTTTTCTTTTGCGATCTTATGGAAGATCGGCTTTAAGTATTTCATAATACTTTGATTTTTTTTTGTGATCTTATGGGAGATCGGCTTATTAAAAGCAATATTCCTCCAACACTCCGCTACTCACCAGCTCGGTGTCAGTTCTTACAATTTGTACCTAAGTACGAGGCAGGCTCAGTTTGGGGTATGAGAGTGCAAAGAACTAGTGTTTTGGTGTAGCTCAACTTTTGCCGTAGGACGAAACTTCAGTATGCGATCGAGAGCCGGCGTGTAATTTACTTGGTTATCCTAATTGCAAAGTGCGAACCTGGTACCGGATTATTAAAGTTTGTGGGTTATTTCACCATGGTACTTATGAGAAGCGCATTGAATGTCGGATACCTGGCCAGGGTACCAGCGTGAGTAATCACAGTCTGAACACGGTAAGTTCGCATTTTTTGTAAGGGTGTGCGTTCTTGCATCCGTCCAGCCTTTTTAAGGGTTGGATTAATCAGAATTTTTTTATTTTCTCTAAAAACTTAAAGTTTTTATTAAGGGTATGACTGCGCTTTTGTAAGAAGGTGCCTACGTATTCTTAAAGAGGAATCTACTCACTCGTTAACATTCATGATTCACTCGTATCCTCCTCACTATCATTTTCCTCATCGCCATCATTCCTATTCTCCTCTAACTCATCATCAGCATTATCAACAACGGCACAATTGTCATTGGGTACAACGGTTGGATTCATCATTCATGATCAAATCTTCTTCAGGATGAACAACAAGGGGATTTCGTCGTATCACAAACTTCTTTCTTCTAACCATCTCAGATTCGATCCAGAGGACAAAGAGATATAAGAGAGAAGATATATCAAAGAAGAAGAAAAGAGATGAAGAACAAAAGGGATTTAGGAATTTGAAATTCGATTTGGGGCTTTTCTTATTTTTCTTTATTTGTAAAACAACGTCGTTTAAACTAAACGTCCACAGTAAACTGTCGTTAACGACAATTAAACGGATGTTATGTTTGACTAATTCTGTATCTAAAATGTTTTAGTCAACTAGAGTTCGGTATTAGTTTGTTGCATTTAGAAGTTCGATATTAAAATGACGCAATCTAGAGAGTTCGGTTTTTAAATGTCCGTTTTCCCCTTATATTTTTGGTACATCTGTATTTTTTTTAATAATAACTCTAATCTATACTATAATAGATGGTCAACACCCTCTAGCATAATGACACATGGTGCTCTGTATGAGCATCCTTACTTTTTTTCTTTCTCAAAACGCATTAAACAGAAAGAACTTCTCCTCGGATTTACCAGAAAACCAAAGGTCGACCCTTGAGGTTACAAAACAATATGAGATGCATTCGACCAGCTTCAGAGCTTTTCCTCGATCCATCCAAATTTGTAACCTCTCTCTCCATGCTTTTAGAGTTCTTCATCGTATCAATTCCTTTTGTAAAAGTTTGTTCTAAAATTAATTTGTTCATGTATTTGTTAGAGTTTCTTTCCGGCACTGCCTAAGATTTTGCGGACTCTCAACCAAAATCGGGATTCGAGAACGCTTTCTCCGACTGTGTCGAAGATGTGAAGTGTGGTACTAGCTATTTCCTTCCCTAATTTGGGTTCTTCTCCCTTAGTGATATTTACTTATCCATTTTTGTAAATTTCTTTAGTGGCTCAATTTGATTTCTCTTGGGGAGACGCTCATTATCACCAAGAGACACTTGATAATCTAGGAGAATAATGAAGGATCCCTTTTTATAGAGAAACTTTAGAACCCTTCTTTAGAACCTCTTTTACTATTTGTGATATCCTCGTTAGTTAGATTTTGTTATTTAATTATTTAAATTAAGTAGTTTTAGAATATTCGTATAATATTAATATTATATACATTAGATACTTATTTTTAGAAACTTAGAGCATCCACATCAATCCACATCAGATGGTTTCTCTTTCTTTTTTTTGTCAAACCATCATATGGTTTCTCAAAAAAGAGGTTTTAATATACAAAAAAGAAAATATTTTTGTATTATCTAATTATTAGATTGAAATTTAATGTATAAATAAAAGTTAAACTAATTATAAAGTGACATTGGGCAAACCTATTAGTAAAACAGATCCTAAAAGTTTTCATTTGAGAACCTCATCTCTCTCTCATACATTTTCTATTTTTTATATTTTTTCATTTCTTTTTTTAGTTGAAGACCTCATATAGATATCTTCCATGGAGATGGTTTTATAGATGTGGATGCTCTTATAATCCTCTACAGAAAGGAGTGTATTGTAACAATGTTTGATAAGTTTAAAAGTTAATGAATAACTGACCATTGTTGTTGATATTGGCTTAGATAAGCTGACTCAATGTGTTGTTCTGCCTCAAGCTTAGTGGTTATTATTGAGACAAGAGTTAAGGTTCAGAGGTCTGCTAGGCTTATCCGATCCTCCTTCCCTAGGTGGAATCCTGTGTGTAATTACGAGTATGCTGAGCTTGGAAAAATTTGGGTTGTTTGGGATCCAACAGTTACGGTCCAGGTCTACTCCAAATCTGCTCAGATGATCACTTGCATAGTCAAACTGCCTCATCTACCTCAGGAATTTGTGGTGTCTTTTGTCTACGGTCTAAACTGCAGTTATGGAAGACAAAATTTGTGGCTAGAATTGGTTACTTTGGCAGGGGACATATCCATCAATGATAAGGCATGGTTGGTACTCGGCGACTTTAACAAATCCTTAGATCCCTCAGATGCCTCAACTGGTGGAACAAATTACTGGTGGGATACAATAGTTTCGAGACTTTGCACTCCACAAACTTGTTTGATCTTTCCTTCAGAGGGCACCACTTTACTTGGTGGAATAACCAGGAGAATCACCCTATTGCAAAGAAGCTTGGTCGAATCCTTATCAATGATAAGTGGTTTTTAACTTTCCCCTTTTCTTTTGGTCACTTTGGAGAGATAGAATTTTCAGATCACATGCCTAGTTGTGTTAGTATTGGAAACCAGAATGGAGGAAAAAAGAAACCGTTCAAGCTGGCAAATTTTTTGATGCATCATCCAGACTTTGCCACGAAAATCAGGTCAGTATGGGACAGATTGGCTTATCATGGATCCTCTATGTTCACTCTCTCTCAGAAACTCAAGTACCTAAAGAGAACAATTAAGAGCTTTAGCAAAATGCATTATTCTGATTTGGAGAAGAAAGTGCAGAAGGCTCTTTTAGTAATCACTGAGTGCCAGAACAACCTACTCGATGACCCTTCTCCTCAGCTAGCTAGATGTGAAAAGGAGGCTCATAAAGTATGGTTGGAGTTAGCTATTGTAGAGGAGAGATTCATATGTCAGAAATCTCGTGTTACTTGGCTTGCTAATGGAGATGCAAACACCTCTTTCTTTTACAGATTGGTTGCCAGAACGAAGAGCAATAAACCAAATTCACTATCTTCTGGATCACTCTGGTCGTAGGATAGAGAACATCGATGAATTGCAGAGCCACTGTGTGGAATTCTTCACTGATTTATTTGGTAATTGTATCACTTCTCTGTCCCAAAATTGCAAAGACTGGATTTCGCCTCTTTCCCGCTTCAAGTGTGATAGCAGTATGAAGGATTTGTTGGTTGCACTATAACTGATGAGACAATAAAATATGAGTTTCTTGCCTTTCCAACAAACAAATCTCCAGGCCCAGACGGTTATACTGCAGAGTTCTTCAAGAAGATGTGGCGCGTGATTGGTACAGAGTTAACTAAAGCAGCAAAGGAATGCTTTGATTCTGGTCGCCTGCTCCAGCAATGGAACAGTACTGCCATCACCTTAGTTCCCAAGAAGCCAAATGCAGATAAAATTACAGACTTCAGGCCCATATCATGTTGTAATGTCTTGTACAAGGTAATCTCGAAGATTCTTACCCGCAGGTTGGAGCACATCCTCCCTCTTTGGGTCTCACCATCTCAATCTGCCTTTGTTAAAGGAAGAATTCTTTATGAGAATGTACTTCTTGCAACTGAGTTGGTTCAAGGGTTTGGATAGAAGAATGTGTCTAGGAGAGGTGTTCTAAAAGTCGATCTTAGGAAGGCTTTTGATACAGTTGGGTGGGAGTTCATTATAAGGGTTATTGAGGCTGCAGATCTTCCATTACAGTATGTAAACTAGATCAGACAATGCATCACCCTTACAAGCTTCTCCATCAGCATAAATGGCAGCCTTTGTGGTCACTTTAAGGGTATTAGGGGCTGAGGCAGGGCGACCCTCTCTCCCCATCCTTATTTGTGATAGTTATGGAAGTTTTGTCCCGTCTCTTGGAAGATAAATTTGCAGATGGTTCCATTGTCTTTCATCCCAAAGCAAAGGATCTGAATATCTCAAGCCTCGCCTTTGCAGATGATCTAATGATCTTCTATGATGGGAAGCCCTCTTCTCTTCTTGCTATTACCTCTGTTCTGGATGATTTTAAACTGCTTTCTAGTCTAGAAATGAACAGGGAAAAATCTGGAATCTACACAGCTGGGTTAAACACAATTGAGAATGCTGAAACTGCAGCTTTTGGTTTTGTCAATGGTACATTCCCCTTCAGGTATCTAAGGC
The DNA here is from genome assembly GCA_900128785.1 of Arabis alpina. Taxonomy (NCBI): domain Eukaryota; kingdom Viridiplantae; phylum Streptophyta; class Magnoliopsida; order Brassicales; family Brassicaceae; genus Arabis; species Arabis alpina. Next base: position 25,815,844 of record LT669793.1, read on the forward strand.
TACCTCTGCTCCATCGTAAGCTACGCAAGGCAGACTACTCGCCCCTCATTGACATTATATCAGCAAGGTTCAATAATTGGGCTACGAAAACCCTGTCATTTGCTGGACGATTGCAGCTACTCTCTTTGGTCATTTATAGTATCTTAAACTTCTGGTTATCCACGTTCATTCTACCTAATTGATGCCTCAAAAAGATTGAACAGTTATGTAATCGCTTCCTGGACTGGTGATATTACTAGGAAAAACGGTATAAAAGTATCTTGGCAGCAAGTGTGTCTTCCTAAGGCTGAAGGAGGACTTGGCCTCATGCATTTTAGGACATGGAACAGAACTCTAAACCTCTGCCTCATCTGGATGTTGTTTTCAAATAGGGCATCTCTTTAGGTTGCTTGGAACCACTTCCACAGGCTTAAACATACGAGTTTTTGGAATATAGAGAGTGCCCCTCACCACTCATGAATTTGGAAAGCCCTCTTAAACCTAAGACCTTTGGCTATAACGTTTTATAAGATGTGACATAGCTGATGGAAGAACTGCAAGCTACTGGTATGACCAATTTGGGTGTTCTCATTGATTTTGTTGGGTCTGCAGGGCCTCAACTTACTGGAGTCCCTGAATCTGCCTTAGTAGTTAATGGTGTTAATCATGGACGGTGGATATTTCCCTCCTCAAGAATTGGAAACCAGAAGCTCACTAGCCTTCGTCGCGTTCTACTAGATGTACCTCTGCCTAACCATCTTCTAGGTGATGACTCCTATGTTTGGAACATTGAAGGAGCTTCTAATACATCTTTCTCCACAAAGAAAACATGGGAACAACTCAGACCTACTAGTAGTGTTCAGCAATGGGTGAAGGTTGTTTGGTACAAAGGATGTATCCCAAAGCATGCTTTCAACTTCTGGGTCTCGCATCTTGACCGCCTTCCTGTCAAGGCACGTTTAGCATCATGGGGTATGAACATACAAATCGCTTGTTGTACTTGTAACAGAGAGCCTGAAACTATAGACCACTTGCTGCTACATTGTGAGTTTAGCTCACAACTCTAGTCCTTGGTTCTCTCTCGACTTGGTCTGCCTCATCTTTTGTTTGCAAACTTGTCTGATCTTATTACTTGGCTTATGTCCCATTCGGATCCTTTGAGCAACAAACTCAAGAAGCTTGCAGTTCATACTCTGGTTTTTCACATTTGGAAAGAAATGAATAATACGCTGCACAATTCTGTCTTTACTCCACATACTGTCATATACAAACTGATTGACCGTAGCATCAAGGACTCCATTCTTGCCCGGATTCATCGGAAATCATTTCAGAGTCTTCTCACGCAGTGGTTCACCTATGAGTAGTTAATGCATTAGCTTGGGTCTTTTAACCTATTCTTGTTTTCATTTAGGTTTTTTTACACCTTTTTTTTGCCTTTTTGAAATTCAACGCTCCGCCGAGCATATTGTAACGAACACTCTTCCAGCTTTTGGTATATATAATTTACATTTTATCAAAAAAAAATAACTGAAAAATCACTGTATATCATTTCTTCTTTTTCATCATAAGAACATCATTATCACTAACACTTTCATTGAGTTTCAATTTTCTTTTATTTTAATGTCTTCTATTTAATAAATTATTAAAATGTTCTTCAACCAATAAAAAAAGACAAGTGACATCAAAGATTTTTGACATCTTAAAAAATGGTTCTGCGTGTGGAATCTTTTGATCATTTCTTCCTTTCTCTCTCTTGCTTTCCTGATATTTTTATAAAAATAATGAAACTTTTCAAAAGTTTATGCATAAAGATGTTCTAACGGACTCCCAAGTCCCAACTTTATTTTTTTTGTTTGTCATCTAAATTTCATTCATAAAATTCAAAGGTATAATTTGTTTTTGATACACCAGAGACTTAAACAAAGGTAGAGAACATGTGTAAAGCTTGAGACTTCTTGAAACCAAAGACCATAAGAAAAATCACCTTTAAAACCAGACCTAAATATTGATTCATGAGAAGATCCACCTAAATGCAACCGGTGGAAAGCTTGAAACTATCTTAAAGAAATGCAGAACTTATAATATAGTAAAAACATAGCAAACATATTTAGAAAAGAAAAATAATTCTTCCTTTGTAGTAGTAGGTAAAAAAACCAAAACTCTACGTAAAAGATGGTATCGTTTAGAGAAACACATCAAACCACTCAACCTTATTCTTCGTAGACTTCTTGTTGGTTGACTTTATCTCCCACTTCTCCTGTTTTGTTTTTGGTATCTCTCTCTGCCTAACCCCCCCAAGGTAAAAGAAAAATATAAAACGACCGTTATCACGGCTTCGAAATGGCCAAACCGTCTTTAACGGCAACAAACGACCCATGGGTTACGCTGTTGCCGTTCAGTTTACCGTTATCTATTGTCGTCGACTGTACAGTCATGCCGGAAAGATTTGGAGAGGAAGGACCTCTGACGTCAGCAGCTCCAGAGATTATAGGGTTACGAGAGTGACACGTGGCGGTTGATATGGCACTGGCTAAAGAGATAGGCATTAGACAAAGACCTTTCCCTTGAAGGTATTGCATGGCCGAGCCCATGTCTTCTTCCATTAGTTTCGCCACCTGATGCTCCGTCATCGTTACGCTCTCGTTGGCATTTCCGGCCACCGGCTGGTTACCGCCGGCGACGGCCGAGGATGCGTTCCCTTGGGACCCACCTGCCTGAAAAAATAAAAATAAGAAAGATTAAAAAAGTAAAGACAAGAAAGCATTTTATCCCAAAGAAAAAACTGGAAAGCGAAACCCTAAGTGGTAATAGTCGGCACGCGTGCGCTCTCTCCCTCTCTTTTTTCTCTATACTTTTAGAATTTGTCGTAGTACTGTTTTCTGTTTTTGAAACCTTTTTTCCATCTTACTTGAGTATAATGTCTATCTTGTTTATATCTATTTCTGACAACAAAAAATACTAGGCATGTACGATATATATAAAAAAGAAATATAGTCTAAAATTTGGTTCAATATTTTATCTTTGGCTTAGTATATAACCAAGACATTTTATCATGGATGGTTTAATACAATTTCGAATTTTAATCAAATATATATCTTTAAAAATTTGTATCTTTTGGTGAATTGTTATTTATTAATACTCTCGTAATTTTATACATTAATTAACTTGAATATTAGTTATTGGACTTTAAAAAACAGTACAAGTGGTAAAATAAATTACCTCAGAGATTTGAGAAGAAACGGAAGCAGCAGCACCCAATCTGCTCATGCTCAGTACCTAAAACGTATAAATAAAAATTAGAAAAGGCTATTAAGTCCACATTTAATTTAAATATACGGCATAATACGTTAACAATCGAGAGAAATATATATTGAAGAGGGAGCATAAGGAATTTTAGTTGCAGAGGCCCATATTTGATTAAACGGTATGTAAAATTGTATGGTTATGTCAGCTTTTCATTTTGTCTAATATGTCAGCAATAAGACAAAAGAAAGAATCTTCCATCACTAGTTCAGAACATTGAAATAAATCATTATGTAGTTTGTAAAGAATCACCTCTCTAGCTCTTTATATATAAAAAAAGGAATTACCGCTTCTAGTAACTATGGAGCCAAATAGAAAAATATAAAGAAATGTGTAAAAGAGAGAGAGAGATTCACCTTGACTTGGAGTTGTAAAAACTTGACATAATCTATAATCTCATCGAGCATCGATGCTTTGTCTGTCTGTCAATTATTATTTAAATAAATATACAAAAAAAAACCCGTCAGAGCTGAGATCCTAGTCCATTTATTACTGCATTAGTTCACTTTATTATTGTAGTCTAATTAATTAGCTAATCAGTGTTTTAATCATTTGATTGATAGTACTCCCTAGCTATATCATATGGAGAAGCTAAACAACCACCAATAATATGAGTATAACAAAAATATACTAACCCTGAGTTTTGGTCAATGAAAATTAACTCCTGAAAATAATAATCAGTTCTACTCCAATTTCTCATAATTTAACTACTGAAGTGAATTCCAAAAGAAGAAAAAACCATTTCTTATATTTTTCCGTAATTCATATTTCACAATAATTAAAATTTACGTCTAAATTATAAATAGACAACGGAGATTGTAAGTTATATGGGCAAATGATATGAGTCATACAATTCAGAGTGATGATGATGAAATAAATGATATATATATAAATCATCCATATAATATTTATTTAGGCAGATAAACTGAAAATGGAATAAAGACAAGTAATACCTTATTGCCGTTAGGGACGAGTTCTTGAAGAGCTTTCATTCTTTCCGCAATTCTCTCTCTTCGTAACTGCCTCATAAAACATTTTTTGTCACAACTTTTCACGAAAATACTCGAAAAAACTTAAAACTTTTCTTCCCAAAATTTTTAAAAATTCAATTTCGACACCTTTCTCGGTAACTGATACAAATTAATGTAACGAAAAAAAAAAATATTTGGGATAATAAAAAAATAAAAATTCGAACCCGTTCGGCGATACTGTGAGGATCAGTAGCTTGACCTCTCCTAGCTCTGACTTTAGTCCTACTCTGCGGCGGAGCCACCGTCGTACCGCCAGTAGCTGTAGACGCGCTCGCCTGCGGTTGCGATTGCGTTTGCGTTTGCTTTTGTCCTTGTTGGTTCATCAATCCACCTCCCGAACCCTATATTTCATCATAACTTACGATTTTAAACACCTATCATGTTTTAACTAAAAGAGAAGAGAAAGACATATGTATGGTTAATTACCTGAGGGATGTGAAAAGGAAGAGATCCGGCGGCGGAGATTCCATTATATAAAGCATGGACGGTGGAGACATCAACGAGGTCGTTTTGAGGGTGAGATGATAAAGGCATCATCATGATCTGTTGATGATGTCTAGAGTCGACGTGGTGGCCGTGGAAGCCATCGGAGGAAGGTGTCGGAGGAGGATGAGCATCATCGACGACGGAGGGCCACGGTGAGGAGGAGAAGATTTGATCGAGGAAGTCTTCGTGGTCAAAAGTCGTCACCGGAGTTTGCATATGGGAAGAAGATGATGGAGGAGTTAGAAGAGAGGAGTTCATCATGATGGATATGATGGCTTCTGCTTCCACGCTTTTTTTTTGGTGGGGTTGAAAATGAAAATGTTTTGAGGTTTGGCTTAATTATTTTATAGTAGATATATTACTGATTTTTATTTTAGGGTTATAAAAATAATTAATTAAAATATCATTTTTGCTTTTGGTGATGGTTGGGAAAAGAAACAATTTTTTCGTTAGCAACCCATATTAGATGATGATGAATCCATGATTATCTTTCCGTCTAAACTTTGGTTTCTCTTTACTCCATATCTTAGTCATTGTTTTTTCTTTTAAGCTTCATACTCTATATCAATGAAGAAAGCAAAAAGTAATATGCAACAAATTTTATCCTAACAAATTATTATATTAAAATAATATTCATGTTTCTACTAATTAAAATTAGTATAAAGTTATAACACATTTTCTGATAGTACTAAATGGGAACCAATTATATGAAACTAAACATCTCATGTATATATATGATAATACTTAAACGGGAATCAAATATAATATTCATGTTTTTATAATCTTTTCACGATGTAAGAATATCCATGACTATACAAACTCGATTTGGTACATTCATCAATATCAATGATCGATGCTCATGAGCGCATCATAGTGCTCTCTCGAAATTCTACTGTTTTTGCCCTGTCCCCAAGATCACAAACATCCTATCCCCAAAGACGATACTCGTATTTGACGTTAATAATCACATGAAATTCCGTACCAATAGGTTAACTTATCTTATGAGATATGTACATAATTTAATCAAGACGTGAAGTTTTTTTCTTTTGGTGTTCAAAGTGATGGTAATTTTTCTTTTCATAAATTTTCAGATTAGGATTTTCTTAATTTTGTCGTGATTCACTACGGTTTCATCCTTCCAATTCTATCATCACCAAAACCAGATTAATCGATCGATTTGGCAGATCCTCTTCGTTTTGGCTTCATATCCCCATGTCTAGTAGTTTTGGATTGGCTAAATCTTTTTTCTATTTTCAATTGCTAGTTTCTTTATGGTTCTCGTACATTTTGTATGGAATCAATTGGTTTATATGAAATCAATTTTATGTTTTGAATCTATGTTCTCTAGGAATTTTCTTATTCAAAGTTTCGTTTTTCAACAAAGTTCATATGAACATTTAATCGGAAATGATAAATTTATTTTAAGCCTTTTTTTTATTTGGAGAATTGAAGTTATTTTCTCATTATGAATCAAGTGTTGGAATGATTTGTGTCATATTCACTAAATCTGTTATATGAGGTCGATCTTGAGGCTTCAAAGCAACACAAGCCAAACTTATTTGAAACATCTCAGCCATCACTTTCTCTTTTCGATCTCGGCTTGGCAGTCATAATGAGATCCAAGATGCAGCAGTAAGTCGCAAATACAACCGAGTGACTATTGTTACATAATCTACATCATTTAGGTGCGCAATGACATGATCTCTTCCATAGAATTTATACATAGTTATTTAGGTATGCAAATTTGACATGTATGTATGTAGTTTTGACATATAGGCAAAAAATTATTAATATTTGTTTAGATCTTAGGAATGGAATTTTTACATAGATAATTAAGTTTCTAATTTTTATATTTAGGCATCAAACTTTTAGTTAAGAATGGAATTTGTGGTTTGATAGTTTGTGTCATTGCATAATTTAGTGCTTAATTATGAGCATTTTTTACCAGAAAAGCAATTATGAGCATTTAAATTTAAAGATTTTGTAGTTCACAAATTAAAATTTATTATGCAAATGATATGTTAATTTTTGTTTTTGAAGAGACCACCTTCATACAGAGAATTATTTAATGAGGATGGGAGCATTCCCGGTTCGAGCAAGAAGCAACGACAATGACTCGTGAGGATACACACACCGTTAATCTTAGAACATCCGATCATTAACTAGTTTTTAGATTTTTAGGATTTCTATTTTTGTATTTTGTTGACAACTAAAATTTTCAATTCAGTATTTATATTAAGAATTTTAATTATGACAAAATTTTACAATTTTTATTTTATTTTCGTATTTTCATAATATAAATTACATAATTGTTAAGACTTAAATACTATAATTCGATGCAAATTCGATGCTAAAATAGCAACGATTTAGCGTGGACAAAAGTATATATCGATGCTAAATAGATGCTAGTTTAGCTTCGAATTTGCATCAGTGGAAAGAACGTCGTTGCAAAGTGAATGCAAAAATAGCTTCGATTTAGCGTCGATATATTGTGTCGAATTTATTTCGTCGCTAAATTTGCATCGAAATAGCGTCGAATTTGGTTTAGCGTCGAAGGATTAGCGTCGAAACTGAATATGACGCAAATTCGACACAAGCCCTCTTTAGCGTCGAAATAGCATCGATATTTGCAAACGCAAAATCCATGTTTTCTTGTAGTGATTTGTACATTTTAAGCTTATAGCTACTTCTTCCAGCTTTAGACTATACTAACAACTTAAACTTATAGTCACTTATCAGTTCACAGTTTTTGGTTACCGATCAGACCCGATATTTTATGAAATAAGGCTTAAAAGTGTGATATATTCGAGAAATGATCTAGACTAAATCAGAATATTTATAGGCTTTAATTTATTTTTGTATCCGGATCTGCTGTTCTGAGTGACACATATGGTGTCAGTTTTCCTCAAGTGCATGTCAATTTCATTTGGAACGAGAGAGTTTTAGTTACTTACAAACCAGAGATGAGTTTTTTTTAGAGCCTCTCCAATGTATTATTCTATTTTCACTTATGGAGTAACTCCAAAATGAAGTTGAGTTTTACTCCAATGTATTACTCCATTTTCTACTTTAAAAAAAATATTTTAAATATATTTATTGTTTCCATTATATTATTAATTGCAAATAATATATTTTTATTTATAAACTTTACAAATTGACCCACTAATTTTCTTAGTTTGAAAATTAAAGTCATAACATTATGTTTTGTTATATTAACTTACATATAAACAGATATTAACTTAAGAAAGATACTTCTAAAGAAATTATATTTATAATGACATATATTAACTTAGATGTACTTACACAAACATTACAATTTTAACATTATAATATAATATGATTGTTTTGTGAAAAATTATGTGATTGGTAAACTTTAAATCTTTAATTATAGCTATATCCAAAAGAAAAATAAATTATCACCAAAATAATTATTTATGTCTTAAAATAAAGTCTTTTAAAATTTGAAGGAACATTTTATAAATTAAAAAGTCTAACTCCATAATGGATTAGAAAATGAGATTACTCTATATTTAAAATAAAAAGTGGAGGTACACCATTTTGGAGTTAGAAATTGAATGGGATTGGAGAAGATATTATTTTATTTTGGAGTTTGGAGTGGAAAATGGAGTAGGATTGGAGATGCACCGAGGGTTTCTAGGGTTATATTTTGTAGTCACAACAATTGTTTTCTTTTCACAACATGCACAAGTTTGAAAATAGCAAAACTATTTTTATCTAGAAAAACATGTACTAAGTACATCTGTGTGCATGTTTCTTCTCACGTTTTATATATAAATATATATATATTGGTTCGCATCTTGGAACCAATTAGTGCAATGAATAAACTTCCCAAGTCACTATTTTCTCAAGTTTATAACAATTAAACAAAACATCTATGCTGATTTACGTCAATTTATATGCCTACGTATATCCGTGTGTGTATTGCATGTATATAATAGAGATTTAAAATACGTATACATTTGCTACATCGGCAGACGTAGGCATGTCACACGTTATGCCCCAACAAACCTCGGGACACGTCTTGTGTTGGCGTGTCCAACTCCCCACTATCCGAGTTTTAGGTTTCAAAATGACAAAATCTTACTTTTCGGTAACAATTGATAGAGTGGTCGACTTTCACATAAATTATAGTAAAAAGTAACATAGCTTCATATTAAAATTGTGTGGATCGGATATATCCCATATTGTTCGAACCAAAGTTTTACGGTTCTTTCAAATTCGGTAGCACAAAGAAAGAAGAGGGGTTGTTGTAAGTTGTGAAATCATTTTGATTGAATTTTCAAAAAAAAAGAAGAAAAAAAAAGAGATCGTTTCAATCATAGTATGAATTTAAGGGATGACATGTATAACCTTAGTTTAATTCGAACGTAGTTATAACTTATAAGCCTAATTTGAAAGCAGATAAATTTATTTTAAACTATCGAGTATGAGTATAATTTTGTGGTTTGTGTTAATGATGCTACTATATTATAACCTAAATTCAAACATGGGTGACAAAAATCATGTCTCATTGACACACTATATAATTTTATTTTAACTAATAAATTAAAATTGTTTGCAAACGATATTAATAAATTAATATAATATGCATAAAACATGTAAACGACTTTTGTAAAATAGAAGTTTAAGTTCATAAAATGATATTCTCTCCGTCCCATTTTAGATGATCTTCTGGGATAAAAAATTTGTCCTATTTTAGTTGATTATTTCAATTTTTTATGCAATATTTGTTGTGTTTTTATTGTTTTTGAGTGTTTGAATTTTGCGGATTATTTTTTCAGTTGAATCATTTTGGAATTGGTGTTCTTTATTGAAAAAATAAACAATTAAGTGGTTTCTTAATTTGTGTGTAGAAACCTTAAAAATCATCTAAAATGGGACGGAAGGAGTAGTAGTATTTATTATGAAACTGTTAGAATATGAATATATTACTACTTCAAAGTATGACAATAATTATGTAAGTATATTAGATGGGATTAGTTTTAGGACACTATAAATAAATATTCTTTGTGTTTAAGCACATGGGACATTCTGCATTTGCACAAACTCACAAGGGCAGAAAGATGGGCTTTAATTACACTCATTTATTATACATGTTGGTCAAATAATTAATGTACTACACAACAAAGCTAGAGAGAGAGATCAATGAACTAATATTAATATTAATATTATTATTAAAATGACAGAGTAGTACTTCAAATTAATATGATAATTATCTTTGTTTGCTCTTAATAAAGTACTTCGAAGTCATAAAATATGTGTTTTTACATTCTTCTGAACAAAATAACAATTAATTAGAGATAAGTATATGTTGGTATACGTCTTTGTCCTTTCTTCCTTTACACCTCAACCGCATATTCCAGATAAATTAATAAGTATAAGAATTGTATCTTTACCTTCTTTTTTGTTGTACAAAGCAAAATAAAACTAAAGATAATAATGGGGATCCAAATAAAAATGTTCCGCTGAAATTTAACGTGAATTATGTAAATATGAGATATACCTATAAATATGAGACTTAAAGAAACTTTCATTATTAGAAATATCAAAAGATTGTGAATGAAAAGAAAACATTGCTACGTGAGGGAATTATAGACAAGAATTAATTTGATCAAAAGAAAGATAATGACAAATAAAACTCTATTTAAAACGAGTTTTTGTTCCGTGTGGATGTTTCGGGAGATAATCTAAAATAACCTTCTTAAAAATAACAAAATCTATAATGACTTTCATTAATTTACATGACTTTCATTAATTAAAATTATGAATAAATTTCTGAATATATCCGTATACTTAAAAAGTAAAACCAAACATTTTTGTTTTATTTGTCTACAAAATAATACAATTAATAAGAATCAAAATCTTAAACCCTAAAACCTAAAACCCAAAATCACCACCGGATGTCGTGGGCTAGTGGTTAAACGCAGAGGTTGGTCTTGTTGTGCTCCTAGTTCAAACCCCGGTGGGAGGAATGCTTTACGCCATGTTAGAAAGTATTAGCAAAGGCTGGTCCCGGCCCTTGGAGGAGACTAAGGCTTAGGCCCGAACTTCTCCAAGTTATTAAAAAAAGAAAAAAAAAATCCCAAAACCCTAAATATGAAACCTTAAACCATAATTTTTATCGTATCGGTGTTAGTGTTTGACGCAAGGGATTTTGATGCATGGGAGCTCTTCGAGATAAGCTTTGTTTACAATAATCACTACTAGAGAATAAGTAAACATAGTTACAAAAAAATTTGTGGCTATGAAAGTAAATTTGTAGCTATCTTATGTTTGTTACGAATTTGTTAGAACTTTTTTTTTCTGAGTCTCGGCTCGTCGCTAATGGGATTTTGTAGCACTTAGTAACAAAATAGCTACGAAATGCAAAACATTTATTTTGTTGCAAATTGAATCCAATTAGCAACTGGTTATTTTGAAGCAAATTTATTACAGATAATTACAAAATAATGTGTGGTAATGGGCTACACATTGTTACAAAGCCTCCGCAATTAATTAAAAAAAAAGTAAGAAATATTTTTTCTTAATTATGAATATAATGTAATATATAGTAAAAGTAAGAGATACAATTATGTATAAAAAAAAACCTAAAAAAAATTTATAAATTAAAAGCCAGAATGAAATTAGCTTCTTCTAGCTTATCCTTGCTTTACTCTCGTCCGTGAAATTCGCTTCTTCTAGCTTATCCTCGTAAGTTCGTTCTCTTTCTTCTTGATTTCTTTGCTCCTCTTCTTCTTCTTCTCGAATCCTGGACATGAGAGAAAGTTGAGAAAACGATATAGCAAAAAACTGATCAAAACATGTTCTAAACTTATAGAGATAAGTATTTCTTACTTGGTGATGCCTCAAAGAATTAAGAAGATAATGCAAATTCTTGAAAACTGAAGATAATTCACCGATTCTCTTTGCATATTGAGAAGGTCTTTGAACAAGAACATCAGCAAGCTCCAACATATTTAAAGAACAACGCTCTTGTAATCTACACAAGATATTTGGGATTTTTTTCAACAAAACAAAGAAAGAAGATAACTTGCAAAAGAGTAAAGCTGAGATAAAGAAGAAAGTATCCCAACTCTAGAATCAAAACCATCCTCATTAACTTTAGAAGCTTAAAAGCATTTGGATTTGAGTATGATCAGTTTAGAAGAATGACATACCAACACTTGGTCATTGGATTAAAGTTGAGGCACTCCTTGTCCTTCTAAGCTCGGAAGAACATCCTCAGTCTGCGACAAAAATCAAAATATGTAACTCACAAAGATGAGGAAATTTAAATGACTTGATAAGAGGAAAATGTGATAATCACACCATATGCTGTTCATGAAGATAAATCATAAGTAGATGGAAGTTAATTTAAAGAAACTAGAAAACTATCATTAGATAGGATAGCACTTTATGCATTATTCATTGCTATAAGTTATGTCTTTGATCCCTAATCTGCAAGATGCTTAAACCAATTTCGCGAGTTTGAATAGCCAAAGTCAAAACCATGTCACCAAACAAAGGCTAATAAAAAAGCAGAGGAGCGAAAGGCGAAGTCCTATACCTGATAAGGGATATTCAAACTTAACAAAGACCTACACCAAAGGCACACAGACCCGGTCAAAACCGCAAGAGAAACAACTAGGGACACACAGGCTTGAAAGAAGGAGACACTAACCCAACCTAAACACGAGCACGAGGAGGATAGAGGCAAATATAAGAACCAAGCTAAGCCATTACCTACCAAAGAGATCTAAACCGAGCTCCTAGAAGTCCACGCATCAGAATGAGGGACGGATAAGAAAATTTGGGGTACGCCTCCAAAGCCATGAATCAAGAAGAAACAGAGGTCCTGGCTCAGTCCTCAACAACAGCCGGACTAGCCAAAGCCACTATGAAACACATCACAGACCCAGGACCAAAAGACCACCTAGCCGAGCCTCACCGCCAACACTGGATCTCAGATCCAAAGAGAAACCCAGAATCACGGAACCCGTCGACCTTAACCAGATTGGCAACATCCTTTCGTCCGGAAAAATCCGACCAAACCCAGGACACTCGAGCCGACGACCGCTGGTCACGACAACGAATACAGATGAGCGGCCGCTAGGGTAACTTTTCCCAATGAATATTGAAGAGAGAGAGTAACAAACACGAAAACGTATACTACTTTGTTCATCTTTTTGTTGATCATTTGGGTCTACATATTTTAATTTCTTTTCAAAACAAGTGTTAGGGAAACCAAATTTTTTGTCTCAAAATTAAAAAATTTCAATTGTAGAGTTTTGGAGTTTATAGATTAAGGGCACTAAAATTTAAATCATCTCATGATTCTTTGATTCCTGTACATCATTTTCATAAACGTATTCATCGTTTGTATTACTATCGGGTAAAGACCTATACTCCTATATGATTTAATCAATCCTTGATAAGTAAAACTATTTAGTGTTTGAGCCATATATTGTCAGTGTTTTTACAAATTGTTAATTTGATTCTCAAGAGTTTACACAGTAAGTTAGTTTCGTGTTTAGGATTTTATTTTATACTATATTGTTTGTTTTATAATTTACGTAATTTGATTCCCAAAAAGCTTATACAGTAAGTTAGTTTTGTACCACATTGTTATTGTTTTGAAATTTTATAATTTGATATATGATATATGTTTAGTGTTTGAATGTATACATTAGTGGTAGCAAAATTTTCCACTAACATTATGTAACTCTTTGCAGCAAATTATCTACACATTTAATTATGTAGTTATTTGTAACTAATTACCCACAAATTATTTCAAATTAGCGACAAAAATTTAACATATCAAATTTTATAACAAATTGTACCTTTTAGTAGCTAATATTTGCTACAAAACATTTTCGTAGCAAAAATTGATTGTTTTGTCGTTCCATCGAATAGAGGCCACTTGTTATACTCTAGACACGCATAAGGAAAACAAATTATAACATTTTGATTCTAAACTTAATTCAAAGGTATTTGAAATGGTACATAGTTCACGCCTAGAAATTTTTTTCTATCTAGCCTGAATTTCTAATACGAAAAATCGGCCACTGCATGTTGCTTCCGGTGTATAACTGCTACTTGTATATCTGACCACTCAGTTTGATTCAGATCATCTTCTATAGCGTGGCTACACCATCTGAGATGGAGGACAATCACAAACGGCTTAACCCATCAAGTGATTCAAGTCTAAATACTTCTAGAGCCGATCCAATAGATCATCTACACAAATAGCACTAAAAGATTCGCCTAAACTAAATATATGTGGTGGTAGGATATTCGTTTAAGCTAAAAGAGACTATTTTATCTTTAACAATGGCCGGGCTTAGTATATTGTGTTAGTATATTATTTTTTTGTTTTTTCTTATGATCTCTCCTCTCCAGTTTTCATCTTTCCTTAATTCTTGATATTTATAATGGAACATGATTTATATTGGCCCCTCGCTCTGTTGAATTTTTAGGTCTAGTTACATCACTCATGCTATCGTGGAGTAGTTGGCAATTTTTCCAAACGTTAGTTGGAAAAGTTTACAATGATCTAACATGTCTAGCATATCTCACGGCAGGTTAATCTGTGGAGAATATAGTTAGTCTACTTTAGGACAGGATGCTAATGTGATAGTTTTGATTGAGAGGCATAAAACATCCCCAACTAATTCAAATATTATAGCGCGCATTATATATGAATATATTTCATATAAATTTTTTTTGTTTGGTCTAAAATAGTTTTGTGATTAATTTTAGAAATGCAATTTGATCAATTATTATTATTATCGTATGATGCCCATTATTTTCAATGTAAGAAAATTATTTAAATTGAGAAGAGAGCATTACAATTCCACAACTTATTATGATATTCTTCCACCTAATAATTTGGTGATCACATTAAAAAAAAAATGTTAATGCCTCAATGTCCAGTGCAAGCAAGGATGATAACTGAGACTTGAGAGTAGACTTTCTTTCATCAATCAAACGGAGTTTATTTCTTCAGTCACATTTCAATTATTTCTTCTTCTCCTTCAACTTCGACAGTCGTTGTCAAAAATATATAAACATCAAATCAATTCTGATTTAATTAAATTATATGTAAATTCTGTGTAATAAGTATGGCTTCTCTGAGTCCAAACCACGAACAGAAGGAAATAATTTTAATGGACTCTTAAAACGTTTATTCGATTGATATAGCATAATTCTTAGAAAGTATGCCCTAGAATTTAACCCTAGAATTATGTTACCCAATAAATAAACCGTTTAAAGCAAAATATTTTCCAAAACAAATGGGGAAATTAGATTGTATACCTCAAAGCTTGTTGAAAATTGGAAAACTATATTAATTTTTACAATATTGAAAAACTACCATTTTTTTTGTCATATGTTTCTTTCATTAACCTTTCCAGCATGGGTGAAATACATTGGTGGAATACATTTTTGGAATACATTTTTGAAATACTAAGAGGGAATTCAATGATGGATTTTATGGAGTTTAAATCCAAGAACAATCCATTGTTATTAAATGATGGATTCATTAATAGAGTTTACAATCTAGTGTTATTGGTTTTTATATTTACAATCTCTTCATTGATAGAGTTTGAAATCCATTGTTATTCAATCTAAGATTTAAAATGACAAACTAAAATCTTATGTTATTCATTTTTCATAGATTTTTACCAATTGATTTAACATAGTGGAGTTTCGGTGGATTTGATTGTAGATTCACTTGAAAATTCTATCACTCAAAATCCCACCATTTTGTTTGAATTTTTATAGCCAATTTTGATATCTCAATAAATAAAAAATCTCAAGATATCACACCATTTCCACCATTTCCATGGCACAACTTTTTCATCTTTTTTATCGCTCCATCATCATCACGTCGAAGGTAATGAGAGATGATTCCATTTTCAATCTTTTCTTTTATCATAGATCTTTATTATATCCATTATTGATCTAATTACCATCATCTTAGAGTCTTACGTAATGGAAGAAAATATTCAAGAAGAAGATGTTTCAGATTTAAAAAAAGAATACTCAAGTCAGATCTTACTATCACACATTTCGAGTAATATGGCTAAAGTATATTTTTATAATTTATAGTTATGATCTTTCTTGTTCTTAAGAAAACTCTTGTGCTCATTCGTCTCAATATACTCTCCAAAAATTGCCATGTAGCCCATAACAACAAATCAATTAGAATATTATCACTTGAGAATACAGTTAGCATGTCAGTGGAAGAAAGGCTAGGATGGATTCAAACATCGATGGAGTGAATGTGCTTTTTATGAGTTTTCTTCTCTTTGTTTTGTTTTTCTTTTGGGTTTGTTATATTTTATTTGATTTTTGTTTCTTTGTTTTATTAGATTTCATACTTTGAGCTTTACAAATTATTTGCCAAATGAATTTAATTCTATTATCAAAATCAAATGACAAGATGTTGACTTTGTAAATACACTGCCAGATATTTGATAAGTTATATACAATAGATTTTAAAATCAATAATGATTAATTCTAAATCAACCAAAATCAAATAAAATCTAATGGAGTTGATTTAAACTTATCCATTGAATAACACCCTCTAAGCAAAGACTAAGCCTTAACGATAAGGAGCCATACTAGGGCCAAATTCTAAGAAGACGACATAAGAGGGCAAAATTATAGAATCTTAAACTCAAAACTTGAGACAAAATACCAACTTATACCAACAACCACTCCATAGAATTACCCTTTTTTTGTTGTTTAAAAATACAGAAATACCTTAATATTTCCAAAGCCGTGTCTAAAGTTTTTAATGCCATAAGCGAAACAAAAATAACAATTTAATATGAAATTAATTATAAATAAAATTACTTATAAATAAAGAAACAAGCAAATATAAATATATACAAAACTATGATATGAGAATTCCAGTGTTTTCTATTTTATAAAAAGTTATCTACAATCAAAGTTGTAAGGTATGAACAAAAATAAATGGGATAAAAAAATTGACTAACAATAAACAAATATGAGGATAAATTCAAGAAATAATAATTAACTTTTAAGAAAAAAACAAAATTTACACCATATGCAATAAAATTATTTATTAATATGCCTCTAAATCCTCTATATGAAATGTGATGTCCTAAGCTAATGTTTCGAAATTTAACAAAGAGGCACGGCTCTGAATATTTCATAAATTATTAAATAAATATAAAATAGTGAAAAATTATTTAGCATAAATTCTAAAATTACCTTTGAGGCTTTGATTTTTAAATAACTCATATTTATTTTTTTCAACAGAAAAAATATTTTAATTAATTATGATCTAAAAGCAAACATTTTAATTAAATAGGTAGACTTACTTTACACAGTTGATTTATATTTATTTAAAAAATTTCCTAAATTACTACACTTTAAAGTTTTCTTTCCCAAAATACGACATTTTTTCAAAAATTTCAAAAATACCACTTTTTTAAAGTTCCAAAAGTACCACAAAATTAAAAGTTGATTTTTAAGGTTTAAAATTTAAAAAATTTGGGTTTGGGTTAACTATTCCAAAACTAGGGTATAGTTTTAGGGGGTAGGGTTTGAGTTTGTGGTTTAGGGTTCAATTTTGAATGTTATAAGTGAATTTTAATTTTGTGGTTTTTTAGAATTTTGGATAAAATGTGGTATTTTTGGAATTTTGAAACAATGTGGTATTTTTGAAAAAAACTTAAAAATGTGGTATTTTTAAAAATTGCCCTTTAAATTTTCATTTGTTGACTTTTTACTCTATTGATTTATTTAACTAGTGACTTATTTTTTTATGTTCTTCATCTTAATTTTCAGATTCGTCGACTTATTTTCAACTATTGATTTTTTTTTTCATTGTTGATTTTTTACTCAATTGAATTATATAACAATTGAATTTAGAGTAGTCACTAGTTAAAAATTGCCATTTATATTTTCATTTGTTGACTTTTTACTCTATTGATTTATTTAACTAGTGACTTATTTTTTTATGTTCGTCATCTTAATTTTCAGATTCGTCGACTTATTTTCAACTATTGATTTTTTTTTTCATTGTTAATTTTTTACTCAATTGAATTATATAACCATTGACTTATTTATTTTTTGTTAACAAATTTAGAGTAGTTAGCAATAGTTGTTTTTTTCTAGTGAATCCAACCACTGGTGTTCGTTTTTGCTTGAAGATGGGTCAGATCAGAGTCGGACAGAACTTCAAATTATTTCTTACCACAATATTCTAAAAGCAAAATATATGAACAGTTTGTACTTTCGATACCATCTGGAAGAATATTTTATTTCATGTAATAAAATTAAGGTTATTTTCCACTGCTATCTATTGAAAAATTCCACCGGAGAAATCGATGAGAATGGTCCCAAATGATTAATTTAAGATGAAATTTTTTAAATTATAAACATTAAAAGATTTATTTAGCAATATGATCTTTGTGTGCGTGGGTCACATTCTTGAGATGAAACCGTCCCCTGCTATAACACAACACAAACAATCTCTCACTCACCTTTCATATCTTACATTATATAAGAAACAAATAGTGTCCTCTTCTTGGTTACATAGAGATTACAAACCATAATTGTTACGCTAATCACACTCTTTTTATTCGTAGTTTTGATTCAATCCGATAGAAAGATGACCAATTGATTTGATTTGAAGGTGAAGAACATAAAAATGGAAACTAACCCATTGAGTAAGAAGGTGTAGGCAAGTTAATGACAGTGGTCTTCACTTTGGTCATCAAATTGATGCTATTTGTCACACCTTGTGATCCAATTCCACTATCTTTTAGTCCCTGTTTATTCCAAGTCAACACCAAGTTAGCTCAACGGTCATACCCGGGCCAAAAATGGGTCTAGAAATTAATGACTCACCTGGAAAGGGAAGTGGTCTGGTCCACGAGCTGGTGCAGAGTTGATCTGAACGGTTCCTGTCTCCATTGCATCACTGATCAGTATTGCCTTGTTGATGTCCTTTGTGAACACACATCCCTTCAAATAGAATAATATGTCCTCTGTTTAAGTGATAACCAAGTAAAGTGGACTAAACCAAACCCAAATAGTCAAAAATTGTGTAACCTGAAGGCCAAAGTTACTAGCATTGCAATGATTGATCCCTTCTTCGACGGAATTGATCCTCAAGACGGGCACGACAGGACCGAAGGGCTCCTCCCATGCGATCCTCATGTCCGGTCTAACATTGTCCAAAAGCAATGGCCAAATCAAGTTACCGTCTCTTTGATACTCTTGGCAAAACGTTGCTCCTTTCTCCTTAGCATCCATCACCAATCCTTCAATGAAATTAGCTGAAGATTCCGACACCACGGCCGTGATATCGCAGTTCTCCTCGGGAGGTCCCACCGTGAGTTTCGCCACTTTAGCTTTCACTTTCTCAATAAGCTCATCCGCAACTGATTCCATCACTAGAACTACCTTAACCGCAGTGCATCTCTGCCCGCTGTTTAAGGTAGATAAAACCGATAAACACATAAACGCATACATCGGTTATTTCTATTCAGTTTAGCTAGCTAGATTACCTGTAAGAGAATCCTCCTTTGATGATGTTGGAAGCAACTAAATCAATATCAGCATCCTCCAGGACAATGCAAGCATCTTTTCCTCCAAGTTCCATTTGAAGAGGGATCATACCAGCTTTCTTAGAGATTGAGATTCCGGTATCACCGCCCGTGAAACTGAAACCGGTAAATCCAAATATCAGCAGTTAATAGGAACAAAATCGGCTTGTTGAATATATATATATATACCTAATGCAGTTAACAGCAGGGTGCATAGTGAGGAAATCGCCGATCTCAGAGCCTTTTCCGGTGATGCAGCTAATAAGACCTTTTGGGAAACCGGCTAAGTGAAAGCAATGTACCATATGAAGACAAGAAACAGCGCCCTACAGAAACAGACCGTTAAAGCATTTTCAAAACATAAATTTAAAAATGTAACGTTTTGTTGGTAGGTTAAGTAAGGTTTTAAGTTACTTGAGTTGGAGGTTTGAGGACAAGAGAGTTTCCAGCAATCAAAGCAGGAGCGATCTTCGATACAGCGAGATTGACCGGATAATTGAATGGAGGAATAGCCAAAACCACACCGAGCGGAATCTGCAGCTCAGAAAACAAACAAATAATTAGATCAAAACATTTGTTAACATTAGATGCAGACATGAATGTAAGAGACTATACCTTGGAAGTGAGGCAGTACTTAGTACGGTCATTACCGGGGAAACTATCGGAGAGCAGAAACTTCCCTTCACCTAAGATCCTAACACCTTCTTCAGCACAATAAGATATCAAATCTCCAGACCTCACAACCTAACACCAAAAATAAAACATTATAGATCTAAAGAAAAAAAAAAACTGGTTTCAAATGAAGATGATGCATAGAGAGTGAGACCTCAGTAACAGAATCTTTAGCGGGTTTAGCGATCTCCTTGACAAGAGATTCAGCAATGGGAACTTTGTTATCCTTGAGGATTGCAGCAGCCTTGTGAAGTAGCTCAGCTCTTTTCCAAAGAGGAGTCTTTGCCCACGATTTCTGAGCCGTTTTTGCCATTTCCATCACCTTGTTCACTTCTTCTTGTGTGCATGCTGTGTTTCACACAAACAGAACATTATCTTACCTTAAAGTCCTCTTTCTCCTCTGTTTTTCTTGGGTTTGTTATTCAAGCTAATCTAAATCAGACTTCTCAATTTCCCATTTTTTAAACGTATATATCAATTACTCAACCAATATTCATAGAAGAGCATTTGAAAAAATCAGAGACTAACCTTGAACCTTGTACTGTGTCTTCCTTGTGGAGGGGTTAATGATGGCAACACTCTTACCGGAGGACGAAGTCTTCCACTCTCCATCAGAGTAGTATTTGTACACTTCTCCCTCTATAATCTCTGAGAAAATTCCAGTTCCGGCCATTGATGTCTGAAACAAAACTCAAAGGAGAAAGAAAATCAAAGAACACAAATAGTGTATGTGTTGTTCACACAATGCCTGAATATATAGACACAGAGACAAAACAGAGAAACAGAAGAAGAAGACACACCTCTGTGTCTCACTTCTTGAGTGTTGAGAGAGAGAGAGAGGAATTGATTAGTGGGTTTCTGAAAGGAGTGGTGAAAGAGCATGAAAGGTAGATGGATAGAAAGAAAGATAGATGTTTGATTTAAGTGTAAAAGAAAATCCAGAAAAGGATAAAAGGAAGATGAAAATTTGTATGGTGAGAAATGAGAAGTAGAGAGTGAAGAATTTCTTTGTGTGTGATCGTTTTGTTGGTTATTGAATAGCTTTGGTCCTACAACAATGTTTAAATTAACCAAGGGACTTATGATAGCCACAACCACTAGCACATCTATTTACTCAGACACAAACAAAACATCCATATATTTAACTCAGAAGGACCGTTGCTATGGAATATTCCGAACTGTAAACATATGTGAAAAAGGTAATATATATACTAATTTGATTATGAGGAAAAGTAAAAAAGCGGCGATCCATCGCCTAGCACCTTGAAACTTATAGCCTATGCGATTTTTAAAGTGGTCTAGACTCGATATAAATTATATATATATCTACTATATAGCATAATACATAAAATACCATAATTTTAATATAATAAAAATAAAATTTACTTCTTAAAATAGATTCAATTTTAAATTGTACCAAAAAAAGCATAAAATATCAAAAACACCAAAGTTAAACATCAGAAAATATTATATATGCGAATTAGACAAAAACATTCATTCAATATATATCAAACAACATATCAATTTTTACAATCATGTATTTATAAAGCCAAAAATTATCAATTTAATTATGTGAAGTTAGAAATTTCAAAAGTTACACTAAAATAAATAAATGTTAATTAATTATTAAGTAGGGCCGTATAAGTCCGGCTAAACAGTAAAGAAAAAAGTTTGCTGAAAGCCGCCTAAACAAAAACGTTTAATACCACCATCCAACGTCTACAAGGAAATCGCCACGATCTCTGGATTTCTAGCGCCTATGATTTCAAATATTGTCCATAACCTCAAGTATGATCGAATATATATATATATATACATTTTTTTTTTAAAACAAACTTTAATTAAAATCTCAAATCAAAGGATTTGGTTGTTTGCAACAGGTGCTACAGATAGACCCCTAAGGGCAGTTTTTGCAAGAGTGTCGGCATACATGTTTGCCTCTCTTGGAATGAAATTGAAGCTTATGGTCTTCAATCGATCAGAAGAAAAAGTGATATCATGGATTATCTCGTGTAATTCCGATGGTTTTGGTCCGATCACTATGGATCGGATGAGTTGTTGTGAATCAGACATGATTTGGAGGTTGGTCAACCCTAGCTCCGATGCCTTGTCGATTGCACTTCGGATCGCTAAAGCCTCTGCTGCCAAAGCTGATCCTACATGTTCCAAAGCCTTTGAACCTTCCGCTATGACGATCTTTTGGGATGATTCGATTACCCATCCAATTCCTGCCGATTTGGTGTCTCCTCTCCAAGCTCCATCTGTGAACACCTTCACCGATCCAGGTTGATCAGTTAATTTCCAGTTTTGTCTCTGTTTACTCAAGAAATTTTGATGATTTGGTAGTGCTTCATTCCACTCTTTTGCTCCTTTGATTGCATTAAGTATGATCTCCTCTGCAGTGAAAATCCTATTGTTGAATAGCTTGTTGTTTCGTGCAGTCCATATGTTCCACATGATCCATGGGTAAAGAGACCCTCTTACTAGTCCAGTTGGTGGTAAACACGTTGTTGTTCTGAGCCGCATCAATCCGCTCTTGATTTCTTCGATCTCAGAGAGGTCTATTGTTTCCTTCAAGGGAGCCAAATCCCATACTGATGTGGCGAATGAGCAGTGTAAAAGTAGATGCTTTATGGTTTCTGATTCTCCACAGTAGGCACAACAAGATTGTGGGATGATTTTTCTTTGTACCAAGTTCTATCCTGCAGGTAAAGCCCCTTGCACTATCTTCTAGAGGAATAATTTCAGCTTTTCAGAGAATGCTCCTTTCCAAATCTCATTGTGCCAGTTAAACTCATTGTTTCTCTCTGCACGTTGTATGTGTTCAAGGTGATTCTCTGTTGAAGCGTGATACCCTGATTTGGTGGAGTATTCGCCTGATTCTTTTGGTATCCAAATTGGTTTATCTGCTGCATTTAGACGGCTTGGTTGGATGCAGAGTATCTCCTCTTCGAAGTCAGGTAACACTTCTCTTATCTTTTGTTTGTCCCAAACTGTTGAGTTTGGTAAAAATAGGTCTGCTACCTTCATATTGTAGATGTCTTCTTCTGCTGGTCCTATTGGTTTCACCTTTTTTGTTGTAGAGATCCAGTTATCCTCCCACACTCTAGTGCTTCTCCCATTACCAATAGTCATTCCCATATTCTGTTTTATCAGTTCTTTTCCTATTATAATCCCTTTCCATCCATAAGAGCAGGACTTTGAGAGTAAGCTAGGGCTGGGCATTCGGATATCCGATCGGGTTCGGGTCAGGTATATCGGTTTTTCGGGTACTTCGGTAATGGGGTTTAGTACCCTATCGGGTATTTTATAAATTCGGGTCGGGTTCGGATAAAATGACTTCGGGTTCGGTTCGGGTTCGGTTATATCCGATGTGCAATCTATTTAAAAATATACTTCAAATATGAATTTGAACAGAACTCAGATTGATCAAAAACTTCAAAACAAAAATTCAAATGAACATAGATATCGAAAAAGAAATTCGGTTTTATTAATTTTTACATGAATTATCCAAAAATACCCGATAAAATATCAAAAACAAAATTTTAAAAATTCAAATAGTGTTGATAATTTAGTTATTTTTATCCGAATATAATCCATACTATTCAAATGAACCAAAAGTTATAGAAATTATCTAAAATACATGAACATATCTAACCTTACATTCAATTATCTTTGGTTTAATTTAGATTTGTGTTAGTTCGGATATCCGTTCGGTTATCGGTTCGGTCCGGGTTCGGATTCGGGTTTTCGGGTTTAGAAACATAGAACCCGATCGGGTATTTTATAAATTCGGGTCGGGTTCGGATCGGGTAATTTGAGTCGAATTCGGTTCGGTAATTTGGTTACGGGTAATTTGCCCACCCCTAGAGTAAGCAGTCTAGGAATGAAGTTGTGTGGCAGTATTTGCCTCTAAGGACTCTACTTAGCAAACATTCTGGCTTTGCTAGTAGGCGCCAACTTAGTTTTGCTAGTAGAGCCTCATTGAATTGTTGAACCTCTCTAAAACCCAACCCTCCATCTTGTTTTCCTTTTGTGAGTTTTTCCCAAGCCACCCAACACATTATCCTTTTTCTGGCTTGGAATCCCACCAAAAGCTTGTAAGAATTGATTGTATCTTATCACAGAGACTCACAGGGAGTTTGAAGCATGACATGGAGTAAGTTGGCCTTGAAGATAGTACGGATTTGAGGAGTACCATTCTCCCTGCATTTGACAGGAATTTGGATGACCAAGACACTGCTCTCTGTCTGATTCTATCAACTATGGAGCTAAAGATATCCACTTTCCTTCTTCCAAACTGTTCTGGAAGTCCAAGGTACTTCCCAGATCCTCCTTCTTTAATTATTCCCAATTGTCTCTTTACTCTTCTTCTAGTTCCTTGTTATGTTTTCCTAGAGAATGTGATTGCTGATTTATGAGTGTTGATTTTCTGGCCTGATGCTTCTTCGTATTCTCTCAGGATATCGTTCAGTGCTTTGCAGCTTTTGACGCTGGTTTGACAGAAAAACATCGTGTCGTCTGCAAACAGTAAGTGATTTATCTGAGGACTTCCTCTAACCGCTTTAATTCCTCTCATTTTGCCCTCTTTTTGTGCTTTGTTACACAGACCTGATAAGACTTCGCTGCAGAGGATAAAGATGTATGGTGAGAGAGGATCCCCTTGGCGAATTCCTCTTTGTGGGATTACAGTACCACATGCGTTTCCATTTATTAATGGTGAGAAAGTAGCAGTAGTCACACACTGCATCACTCAAGTTGTCCAAATCTGATGGAATCCCATCTTCTCCAAGATAAGTCTGATAAACTCCCACTATATCCTATCATATGCCTTTGTCATATCCGTTTTTACTGCCATTGCTCCTCTTTCATTTGCATCAGAAACTTTCAAATGATGTAGCATCTCATGTGTGATCATCACATTATCTGTGATTGCTCTTCCAGGTGCAAATGCAGACTGCGTTTCAGCTACAATCTCATTGAATAGTGGATGTAATCTTGCGGTAAGCACCTTTGATATTATCTTATAATATACATTGCAAAGAGCTATTGGTCTGTAGTCTGCCACTGATCTTGGTGTCTTGATCTTAGGGAGTAGACAGATATGTGTTGCATTGATGGATCTTGGTAAAATACCAGAGATGAAAAAACCTTGAATTTCCTTAATGGTTTCATTTCCAATAGTTTCCCAGTTAGAATGAAAGAAACTAGCAGAAAAACCATCCGGACCTGGCGCTTTGTCTGGATGAATTGAGAAGATGACAGTTTTTATCTCCTCCTTTGTAGGTATCTTTATTAGTTCTTCATTTGTCTCCTTGGATATTCTTGGAGTTATTACTTTGTCTACTGTTCCAACTCTATCTCCATCCTTAGAGGTAAACAGTGTTTGAAAGTACTCGTTAACTACTTGAGCTATTTGTTCATCTTCATAGACTAGTGATATATCATGGTTTTTACCATCTTTTGGCCATGATTTAACCCGGTTTTATCGAGTCTTTTTAGTATTTTCCTAGTGTTTTAGAGTCTTGGCAGGTTCGTAGGTGAATGGAGCTTAATTGGTGATTATGGAGCATTTTGGAGCATCAAGGAAAGTGCAGTCGAAGTCGCAAGCTTGATGCAGAAAGTGCAGGAATTTAGCGCGTCCGTCGATCGACGGAGTCACTTGTGCGTCGATCGACGGATACACCTGTTTCGCGAAAGAAGAGGATTTTCCAATTCTGAAGATTTCCTTTTTACCCCAAAAGTTCCAGAAGTTAACAAATAAAGCCAGCCCGAATCCTAGCCTATAAATACCTAGTTTTCTTTTAGTTTTCAAAAAGTTTTCTTTTATCAAATACCTAGGGTTTTTAGAGAGATTTGGAGAATTAGGGAGACAAGTTTTCAGACAATTCAGATTTCTTCGAACCCTTCTGTAATTCTTTCTTACTCTATTTTTATGCAATATTATTCAGTTATTATGATTTGCTTTGCATCCATGTCTGAGTAATCTACTTGTTAGGTTTAGGGTTTTTCAAAGGAATTAAGATGGATTGTTAGAATTGAATTCATGTTAGGATTATCTATTGGTTCTTCATCTAGATTGTTTTAACTCTGATTTAGGATTCGCGACCCTGAATTTGGATATCTTAGGTTGATTAATTAGAAGCGGAAGCATCAATTGATAACCTGATCATAATCTTAGATGAGCAAAATCACCTATTCTCAAAGGAATTTGGTTTAGGGATTTTGTGAACAATTGAAACCTGAACTTTAATGCTTGCATAAATTGATTGATTTTACAAAAGAATTTGGATTTCTAGGGTTTATGCATAGATAATTAATTCAACGGAAGTCGTTTAATTTTACATTGGAGTTTCAAGTTCGAGAACGGTTCTTCATTAAAATCATGACAGTTTATTAATTCTACAATTTATCTTTGCCTGCGAATTTCCCGAAAACCTAGCTTTTGTTTAATTGAATTCTTAAAACCAACAATCTTTCTTTGTTTTGAATTATTTCTTGTTTTTATTTCACTTTATTTGCTTAGCTCAATTCGAAGTCATTTATCCTATCGTTTGATTTGACTCCCAGTGATTCGACCCCTACTACGACGATCTCTTAATTTGAGAGAGTAGCTCAGGGTAAATTTGAGCATATCAAATTTTGGCGCCGTTGCCGGGGAGTCAAAATCTTCCATAGGATTTTGATTCTAGAATTCTGACTAAGTTTTTTTTTTTTTTTTCGTTTTTACGCGTTTTCTTTTGTTTTTGTGTTTCAGCAAGCTAAGATGGCTAATCGAGCTGTGGTCACTTTTCGGAATGATGAAGGAGAGAATGTTGACAGACATGGTAATCGGTACAACGATCTGGGTGACCCCATTGATGAAACTGGTAACATCCTTGAGGTTATGGATCCAGTTGCAGCAGAGCGTGCTGAGCTAGATCGCCAAAGAGTTGAATTGGAGCGCCAGCGCGCTGAGATTGAGCATCTGGCTCAGGTTAATCGTGCACCGCAGGGAGCGGCAGTCAACCAACGCACTTTGGGAGACTACTACCGTCCTGAAGAGCACTATGCCAACAGGGCAGCGATTCGACCTCCTAGATTTGAGCGGAGGGATTTTGAATTGAAGCCTGCATACTTCTCTCTTGTGGCTCAACATCAGTTCCATGGGCACCCATCAGAGCACCCCATGGATCATCTTGAGATGTTTGAGGATCTTGCGTCTAGCATCAAGGCTAACAACGTGTCGGAAGACTACATTATGTGTAAGCTCTTCCCATTTTCTCTTGCTGGAGAGGCAGCCTCTTGGCTGAAGCAATTGGAGCCAGGCTCACTGACTACTTGGAGAGATACCAAGAGCGTCTTCCTGAGTCACTTCTACGATGAGTCGCGCTCAGAGGATCTACGGGCTAAGATCCAAACATTCGCTCAGAATATGACAGAATCTTTCAAGGCTGCATGAGAAAGGTTCAAGGGATATCAGAGAGATTGTCCTCATCACGGGTTTACAGAGGTTCAGTTGCTGGGAATCTTCTACAGAGGAATGGATTGGAGACATCAGATGACTTTAGATGCTTCGAGTAATGGGAATTTCAAAACCAGGTTTCCAGCTGATTGCTTTGAGCTCATCAAGAACGTGTCTACTAGCAATAGTACAAGGAAGATTGATGAGGAAAGGAGACGAGGAGCTGGTTAAACAAATGGAGCTGAGATTTTTGAGAAAGATGTTAATTACATCAACCAGAATGGCTACCAGAATCAGCGGTATGGGAATCAGTCGGAGAACAAGGGATACAACAATTACAATCAGAGGAACTACGGATCTTCATCGTATCAACCGTTTCCTGCTAAGTCTTCAGAAAACGACATGAAGAGTACACTCGAACAGATTCTTGAAGGCCAACAAAGTCTAGCAGTAAATGTCAATGGGAAGATTGACGGGCTTTACACTACTCTCAATGGAAAAATGGATGGGCTCTACACTGATCTCAATGGGAAGATAGAAGCCATCAACATTCACTTGAAGAAGCTGGATACTCAAGTAGCTCAAACCGCAGAGAATGTGAAGAGACAGGAGGGTTTTCTTCCAGCTAAAACGGATGCAAACCCAAGACAACATGGATGTGCTGCGATTGAAGCTAGAATTGAGAAGGTTGTGGAGCCAAATCTGCGGAAAAACCCTTTGAATCACTTGATTCCCGAGCTAGAAGATGAAGAAGATGCAGGAATTTTCGCACCAGACCCCTCGTCGATCGACGCGCAGGAGGAGCAACGATCGACGGGTGAGAAAACTCCTGATACCGTCCCGACGTTACCTCGACGAGACCTCGACGAAGGATCGACGAACATTGCTCACGTCGATCGACGCAAAGACACTTTCGTCGATCGACGGGATACGCAGGAAACTGAAAATCCGCATATTCCTACTGATGTTGTGGAGAAGGTTTACCAACCTAAGATCCCCTATCCCAAGAACCAAAAGAGGTCTAAACAGGAGCTGGAAGAGCTTAGATGCAAGGCTATCATGGATAAGCTACGTATCGAGATTCCATTATTAGATGCAATGAAGCTTTCCCCTGTAATTCGAAGGTATGTGAAGAGGATGGTTACTAAGAATTTGTGTGTTGAGGAAGGAGTTGCTATGCTCTCTGAACAGGTTAATGCGATAATTCTGAACAAGATTCCAGAGAAGCTCACGAATCCAGGAAGTTTTGTATTAGATTGTTCGATCTTCACAGACAGGTTTCCAAGGTCTCTTTGTGATTTGGGTTCAAGCATCAATTTGATGCCACTCTCAGTTGCTATTAACCTTGGTATGACTGATTTCCAGCCAACAAGGATCTCACTTAGCCTTGCAGATAGATCAGTAAGGATCCCAGAAGGAATTTTGGAAGATGTTCCAATCAAGGTTGGAGGTTGTTTGATTCCTACAGACTTTGTGGTTTTACAATATCATGAAGAACCCAAAGATCCTCTTATCTTGGGAAGACCATTCTTGGCTACAGCTGGAGCAATGATTGATGTCAAGGGGAGAAGAATTACTCTAAGTGTCGGTGATTTGGAGATGAAGTTTGATATGGATCAGTTGGTGGACAAGCCTACGATTGATGGTCAAACCTACTCTGTGGATACACTCACAGACATTGCTCAAGAGGTTTTCAATGAGGTACATCCTACTGCTGCATTGGAGAGGACTTTGATTCGATCTATCGCTGAAACTGAGGAGTTAGATGAAGCTGCAACGGGTTATGCAAGGCTAATGGATAGCAATGAAAGAGAGACGAAGAAGGTTCAGAACGTTCTCAAGATAGTTCCTTCCGCTGCAAATCATGAAGCCGACAATCCTGTGATTCACAAGTGCCAAAAGATCCCCAAGGTGAAGCGCATAAAGCCCTCAAAACCATTCTCCAAGTTCAGAATAGTCATTCCTTTGGAGTTGAGAGAGAAAGGGGAGGTAGTTGTCCAAGAGATGCTGAACAATACTATGAAACTCTTTCCTGGTATTGTTCCTTGCAAATCTGGGGGAATGCATTTCAGTGA
The DNA here is from genome assembly GCA_900128785.1 of Arabis alpina. Lineage (NCBI taxonomy): Eukaryota > Viridiplantae > Streptophyta > Magnoliopsida > Brassicales > Brassicaceae > Arabis > Arabis alpina. The sequence continues at coordinate 25,845,419 of LT669793.1, forward strand.
TCCACCTCCAGCCTGAACATCATCCACAGTCAAGCTAATGACTGAAAACAAGCGCTTGGTGGGAGGCAACCCACCTGTAAGTCTTTTTCTTCCTCTTTTGTTTTCTTTTTATTGAGTCAATTTGTTATAGGAATTCAAAATTGTGAACTTGATTAGATGATATAGTGTTGGTGCTTTTGATCGTTTCTGTTTTTGAGTACTTTAAACAGGTACTTTAACCGACGATCGTTTTTCAGACAGTAGCGTCGATCGACGAACCACCTTGTGCGTCGATCGACGGGAACTTCAGAGGTCCGATTCTTTTTCACAATTTCTAATTCCTATTTTATTTTTTATTTTCTTTCACCAATTTCAGGCTTAATTAACACTGGGGACAGTGTTGTTTAAGTCTGGGGGAGGTAGTTGCTAACATTGTTTTCTATTTTGGAGTAAAAAAAAATGTTTTTATTGAGTCAAAATGTAGGGGATAATGATCTTTCTTAGGAATAAAGCTTAGTTTTTGAAACTTTTAGCTGTTGCGATGAAGCCTTTGGATGGAATGAATTCGAAACCAGATGATAGTACAGGTTCCCCTCTTATCGCAATTTGTAGAACGAAGTAGATCAAACTCCAGACTAGCACACTTGATCTCCATCACGCTATATTCTCCTTGATGATATCACGACAGTAAAACATTCAGGACTCCTTATTCTCTTTACCACTCTTTGTTGATCCTGAATGGCCAGCTCATTTTTAGTTGGTACCCAACCCCTAACCTTAACCATTGTTCAAGCCTCATGCGATCTTTTTCCTTCTGTTTTATGTGCAGGCATGTGTATAAACTCCGGAGAGAAAGAGGTCCGACGCAGTTTTTCATTCACAAAATTGCACAAGATGAGGATTTGGTTGGAGTACTTGAAAGAAAGCAGCAATGCTAAGCATTCCTTGGGACTTTATACACAATAATGGTAATTTTCGAGACTAACATCTTTGTAAGATCGTTTCCCCCCTTATAGTTATGAAAAAAAAAAAAAAAAAAAAAAAAAAGGGTTTAAATCTTTTATTTCGAAAAATAAGTAAGGGAAAGGGAAATGATCATCTTTATAAGTCTCTAACTTCAACAAAAGTCCCAAGGAATAGAGAAGATGGATGTGGATAGAGGAACGTGATTATATGAAGGTGTTTGGTTCCTGATAACGTTTTGGAGGAGAGTGCAATGTGAATGAGAAACTGTGGGCATCAACTGGATCCGACCCTCTCTTGTGATTATGCATAATGTCTGCATCCACCAAATAAAATCTGGTAACCCTAAACACTTTAGCTCCACTTAAACACAAAAGCCTTTAACATCACACCTAGCCCTTTTACTTGGTTGATATCATTGGAGAGAATTCCATCATCACTGCGATCGAGTGTGCGACAGTTAGGAGAATGTGAAACTGATGGGTTTGCAGGTTAAGATTTGAGGCCCAACCTATGATGGTTGAGATTCGTGGCCGCCAAAGGTACTTTGTCTATATGCAGCGAATGAGTCAAAGAAGCGAAAGCAATGTTCCACAGGATAAGTGAGTTTCCGCGATTTTCAAACCTCGACTTCATTCTTAGTCTCTAGTTTGCTTGAGGGCAAGCAAAAGCTAAGTCTGGGGGAGTTGATATATCATGGTTTTTACCATCTTTTGGCCATGATTTAACCCGGTTTTATCGAGTCTTTTTAGTATTTTCCTAGTGTTTTAGAGTCTTGGCAGGTTCGTAGGTGAATGGAGCTTAATTGGTGATTATGGAGCATTTTGGAGCATCAAGGAAAGTGCAGTCGAAGTCGCAAGCTTGATGCAGAAAGTGCAGGAATTTAGCGCGTCCGTCGATCGACGGAGTCACTTGTGCGTCGATCGACGGATACACCTGTTTCGCGAAAGAAGAGGATTTTCCAATTCTGAAGATTTCCTTTTTACCCCAGAAGTTCCAGAAGTTAACAAATAAAGCCCAGCCCGAATCCTAGCCTATAAATACCTAGTTTTCTTTTAGTTTTCAAAAAGTTTTCTTTTATCAAATACCTAGGGTTTTTAGAGAGATTTGGAGAATTAGGGAGACAAGTTTTCAGACAATTCAGATTTCTTCGAACCCTTCTGTAATTCTTTCTTACTCTATTTTTATGCAGTATTATTCAGTTATTATGATTTGCTTTGCATCCATGTCTGAGTAATCTACTTGTTAGGTTTAGGGTTTTTCAAAGGAATTAAGATGGATTGTTAGAATTGAATTCATGTTAGGATTATCTATTGGTTCTTCATCTAGATTGTTTTAACTCTGATTTAGGATTCGCGACCCTGAATTTGGATATCTTAGGTTGATTAATTAGAAGCGGAAGCATCAATTGATAACCTGATCATAATCTTAGATGAGCAAAATCACCTATTCTCAAAGGAATTTGGTTTAGGGATTTTGTGAACAATTGAAACCTGAACTTTAATGCTTGCATAAATTGATTGATTTTACAAAAGAATTTGGATTTCTAGGGTTTATGCATAGATAATTAATTCAACGGAAGTCGTTTAATTTTACATTGGAGTTTCAAGTTCGAGAACGGTTCTTCATTAAAATCATGACAGTTTATTAATTCTACAATTTATCTTTGCCTGCGAATTTCCCGAAAACCTAGCTTTTGTTTAATTGAATTCTTAAAACCAACAATCTTTCTTTGTTTTGAATTATTTCTTGTTTTTATTTCACTTTATTTGCTTAGCTCAATTCGAAGTCATTTATCCTATCGTTTGATTTGACTCCCAGTGATTCGACCCCTACTACGACGATCTCTTAATTTGAGAGAGTAGCTCAGGGTAAATTTGAGCATATCAACTAGCTTGCCTTCTTTATCTTCAATAAGAGCTATGTTATTCCTGGCTCTGCGACTCTTGGTAGCTGTATGAAAATACCCACTGTTTTTGTCTCCCAAGGTGAGCCACATCTGTCTACTTCTTTGTCTCCAATACTCCTCCTCAGCCTGATAAGCCTTTTTCAGTTCCTTATTGATTTCACTTATCAGTTGGTCATTGTTTGTGTTGTCTACCATTGTAGCTTCTAAGGCTTCTCTCAAGTCCTCTATCTTCTTTTGGCTGTTGTTGTGATGTTCCTTGTGCCATTGTATGATAGCGCTTCTGCAATTTGAGATTCTCGTTTCCGCTGTGGCTTGTCTTCTCATTGACCAGGATTCTGATATCAGCACTTGAACTTCTTCATTATTTCTAAGGCTTCTGTCATAGCGGAATAAGCCATTTTTCCTCTTTTTCGTAGGTGTAAAGTATGTGAGAAGAGGTCTATGATCTGATCCTTCAAACCTCAGGTACTCACTTCTTCCATTTGGGTGTTTTTCAATCCAAGAGTTATTAGCCATTGCCCTATCAAGCCTGCATCTTACATAATGTTTGTACATTTTTCCTCTCCATGATAGGTTGTTTCCTACTGCTTGTAGGTCATAAAGGTCATTTGCTGACTTGAATGATCTGAAATCCACAAAGGATTCCTCTGATCTCTGTTTTCCTCCACTTTTTTCAGAATTATCCACTATTTCGTTGAAATCCCCTGTGAGGAATCAGGGTTCAGCTCTTTCTGCCGTTTGGTTTGATATTTGATCCCATACTGCTTTTCTCCTTTCCTTCTCTGGATGACCATAAACAAAGGTTATAAACACTGTTTCTCCTTTAAACTTCATTCTTGTATCCATGTAGTTTCCACACTTTGCTAGCATTGTGACCTCCACTTCTTTTTTCCACAGTAAAGCTAATCCACCACTTCCAGGTGTAAGAGGTTCCATTTTATCATGATATTCATATCCCAAAGGTGTAAGTTCCTTAAGAACAAAAGCGTCTTTATTTTTTTGTCTCCATGAGGAACATTATGTCTGGAAAATCATATTTCTTTTTGATTTTCTTCAGACGTCGAACTGTCTCGGGATTCCCCAACCCTTGATAGTTCCAACTTACTATTCTTAAGGAATAGGTTTTGGTGGATTATGAAAATCCATCCCTCCCTTTGAGATGCCTGGTATGATATTGCAATGTGGTGGGTTATTTGCTTGCTGTTGACTGGCTCTTTCTCCAGTTGTCCCACTAGTGCCTCCTATGTGGTAGGTGGTTTTACCATTGGCCTCTGTATTGTTTCCCTATTTTGCCATACTTTTCCTCCTTGGTGATCCTTGCAAATGCATGTATTTTCTTTTCTTTGAGCTTGCACCATTGAATATCAATGGACTTCCATGAGATTTCTTTTTTTGCAGGAGGTCTGCCCAGTCTCTTCTTAGCTGGGAGCTTCTCAGCTGGTTCTCTTTCTGCCTGATGTTCTACTCCCCTCAAACCCAGTATCAAGGTGGTTGGAACTCTATCATAGAGTACAAGTCTTTCCTCTGGTTCCTCTTCCACATGTAAGTTTCTTAACTGAGATGCTCTTACCATATTTTCTGCTGATTCTAGATATTCTCCAGCTGCTTCTAGATATTCTCCAGCTGCTTCTGATTGTCTTGATCTTTCTTTTCTTGCTGCACTCTCCACCGGATCAGGGCAAGCGGAGTATTGTATCATTACATCTCTTAGTTCTCCCATAGCTGCTGTCACAGCTTCTTGGGGCAGTGATGGGTCTGGTATTACCATCCCTTCTCTTAAAAGTGTGTGGGTTCTAGATGAGTCAGATAACTCTTTCATGTTTCTTATTGGTGATCTTGCAGGCCCCTCTTCTCTAGCCTTTTCTCTCCACACAGCTCTTGGTGGTGATCTCCATTGTTCCCTATTGTGGTGGACCTTATCAGACCCCGAGTTATATGTTCTTGAATCCCCTCTGTAGTTTCCATTTCTGGTAGTATGTTCTCTCCCATTCATATTCCTCACATTACTCCAAATTTCAGATATGTGATTGTGATGGGAGGAGTTTGAGTATCGGTTGTTTTGGTACCCTTCCCTCAGTGGTTGATATTGTTCTTTATTTCTTACAACTTCTTCATTTCCTCTTTTGTAGTTTCTTCTTTCTAAGAAGTTAGGCTCTTCATTCCTTCTGTATTCATTTGTCTCTCCAATTCTGGACTGACTTGACACCAATGTGTCCTTCTGTTGTCTTGTAGATTGGAGTAGGGGACAATCATCGTACTCATGACTAATGAGACAACAGTAGCTGCAGTATCTTTCAAGTCTTTCGTACACAAGATTGGCTTCAACTTCATCTCCATTTCGGTATTCCACTGTTGATGTCATTATCAAGGGTTGTAAGCCATCAACCTCCACTCTTAGCTTAACTGAAGTGTTGGTGATCACTTGTTGCTCATAGTGGCCTATATCCTCTCCAATTCCTTGAATGGTTTCTGGAGTCCAGAGGTGGACTGGCAGTCCTTGGACTCTAACCCAGAAAGATATCTTTGATGGGAATGAAGGGTCAACTGTTGGTTCCCATCTTTGAAGTATAACCATCCATTTTGCAAAGTGGAAAGGTCTGTTATCTAACACTACTTGTAGATCTGCTTCAGTAGCGAATTGAAACTGAACTAAACCGTTTCCCATTTCAGATCCTGTCACTCGAGTTGACGTGTTGAATCTGTTCTTCTAGAGCTCTGAGAGGAAAGGGATCAAGGACCAAATCCTCTGCTCTTGAGGGTTTGTTACTCTTCCTATTAGAGTGAGGGTGTGTTGTTTGAGTAGCTCAGCGTTGTTTGGTTCTCCTACTTTAACTCTGGACTCCCTTGGAGTTGGATGACTCGTAGCAACTGCCTTCCCTTTCTCTAGGTAAGATAATTGTGAGTGCTAGATCCTACACAATAAACTTGTCAAGAGTTCTAAGGAAACAGAGAATTCTAGGGTGAAAACACGTAAACAAAGATCAAATAGTTCTTTATTGCTGTTTGCGTAAACGCGTATGTGAATGAAATTGTCGGCTCCTTTCAATGAGGCTTACAAGGTATATTTATACATGTCTTAAGTCGGCTAGGCCTGTTAAAAGATAAGTACGAAAATCCTAATTCTTCGGGATATGCTCCTTCCGTAGTCGGCGGCTGCTTAGGGTTTTCGCCGTCGTCCTTGCACTGGGCCTAGGCCTGAAAAGTTACCTAGGCCCAACTTGGGCTTCCCGTGTCGAAGGTCGGCCCAACTTGTCTTCTTTGGCGCCATGTCGTCCTAGGACTTCTGCTGCGTTATTTCTGGAGCCTAGGCCTTCTGAGCTCGTCCTGCGGATGAGTAGTGCTCGTCTTCATAAGCGTAGGTCCTCCCATAAACTGGCAGCGCTAGTTCTGGTGTCCTACGCCTTTGACACGTAGTCATTTCCTTGATAATCTCATATGGGGTGAGATTTGACCCCAACAGTTACGTCCTCGTCCTCGTCCTGGGCCTAGGCCTGAGAAGTCACCTAGGCCCAACGCGATATTTCGTGTCGAAGGTCGGCCCAACTTGTCTTCTCTCGCTGCCATGTCGTCCTGGGACTTTTACCATGTCATTTCCGGAGCCTATGCCTTCTGAGCTCGTTCTGCGCATGAGCAATGTTCGTCTTCATAAGCGTAGGTCCTCCCAGAAACTGGCAGCACTAGTTCTGGTGTCCTGCGCACGCCCTTAACACTTAGCCATTTCCTTGATAATCTCATATGGGGTGAGATTTGACCCCAACAGTTAGCCCCTCAGCTCAGCAGTATTAGTTTGGATGGTGCTGAGTTTAAGGAGGAATAAGGGAGAGTGAGATTCTCAAGAAAGTGTGGCCGTGTTCGGAACGAGGTTATATCCAGCAATCACCGTTCAAGTTACGATTGTAGTCCTCGGCATCATCGATCATAGTCCTCGGCGTCACTAGTCCTTGTCCTCGGCGTTACGACCACAGTCCTCTAATCCGGACCGAGGAGTCTTAGCGAGCCGAGGAACCTTCGCGAGCCGAGGAACCTTCCCGGACCGAGGAGTCTACGCGAGCCGAGGAGTCTACGCGAGCCGAGGAACCTTCGCGGACCAAGGAGTCCTCGACGCTCACTTGATCCTTTGCCTAGTCCTCGGCGTCATTTGTTCTCAGGACGAAGCCGAGCACGTTCGCCTCACAATTTCAGGACGAGGCCGAGGGTTCAAGGCGCGGCCTAGCATTCGCGGTGTGAAGAACCAAGCCGAGGCCGAGCACTCTCGGTGCGAACTTCAGGACGAGGCCGAGCACTCTCGGTGCCAACTTCAAGACAAGGCCGAGCACGCTTGGTTGTTAACCTCGTTGGTTCCATCGAGCACTAGCTTCTAATATTTGATACTTGGTCGATCTGGCAAAGTCATCTCCATGTCACATTCTTCATCATCTTTAGACAAGTTTTTGGCGAGCGTTTTGGTGCCGACGCTGACTTAGAAAGAAAACGCCGAGGGGACTTTTGCCAACATTGAGCTCGGCTTTGGGTTTGGTGATCTCGGCTTCAAGTGTTAAGCTTTACCGTTTTGTCTTTCTTATGAAGCAGGTTCGTTTTGTTCTTGGTAGATCATAAGAACTTGACTACGTCTTTTCTTGACGAATTCGTAAGTCAATGGTTATTTGGTTTACGTCTTAAGACGTCTCTTAGATGCTCTGACCATGACTGCAGAGTTTTAGTAGCAAAGATGTAATTGCGTTTGTTGTTTATTTTTACCAACGATGTTGCTGGGTTTCTGGAGTGATGATCATTTTGGTTTATGGACGTGCTGCTTTTTGAACACGTCTGCTCCAAGAATGAACATATACTTGTTTTTACCAACGATGTCGTTGAGTTTTTAGAATGACCACTTCGATTCGGAGGTGTCTGCTCCGCGAATGAACTCATTCGATTCTACCAACGTGTTGCTGGGTTTTCGGAATGATCATTAAGGTTTACGGACGTGCTGCTCTTTAAACACGTCCGCTCCTATAATGAGCATTGACAGCTGCATTTTACCAACGATGTTGTTGGGTTTTCGAATGATCAGTTGGGTTTACGGGTATGTTTCTCCTTGAACATATCCGCTCCTATAATGAATCATTAGTATTTGTATAGCGCGCTTATCCGATGATGGATGTTATTGTAAAATCTGCAGAGTGTTATATGAAAGATCGTCGCTGTGGCCAGCAGCGACGGTGAAAGATAGACTCGTCTGTTTAGTCAAGACATTGAGTAATCCGTAAAGGATGTGATTGAGATATCGGTTGTGTTATGACTTAAAAGTTTGCAAAATATCGCGTTTCAAGAGAATGGGAGTATATGTGTATACGCACTCACTCCCCCTCCTTTTTAAGGAAGGGGGCAGCTGAACTCCTCCGAAGAAGAGCTGCCTACGTACCCTTTACAGGGATCAAGCCACCTCGTAGTTCATATTTTGTAATGCCCAAGTTACTACATGCTTTCCTCCATCTCGAAATCCGCTAGACTAAAGTCGCCCTTGAGTGTTCCAGCTACCAACTTCGTCGCAAGTTTTTGTCCCTAGGTAGGACAGTTTGTGGTTGAATGTCCGGAGGTACAGTGGTACTCACAATATGTTGTTCCATCGTTGGTACTTGGTCCTATGGTACACATGTTGTAGCTCTCCAACTCGACTTGGTTGTTGCGGGCTCCTGTGAATCCTTCGTGCGGATTGAAACCAGGATTGTTCTTCTTTTGCGTAGGGGCGGCTGATTCGCTCGTCTGCTTCGGCTTTGAAGTTTTGTGGGTTCTTGCTAAAATTGCGTCTTCGACTCTGACGTAGTCGGCGGAGCGGTGGAGAGCGTCTTGGATAGTAGTTGGTTCATGTACCATTAACTCTTGCCAGAAAGCCGAAGGGCATAGGAGTGCTTCTTTCAAAGCTGCCAGGGCGGATTTGCTGGTCACCCCTTCTACCTTTGAAAGCATAGTCCTGAATCTCTTCATGAAGTCTCCTAAACTTTCGCTATCGCCTTGTTTCGTAGTCCACAGTCCTCCGTCATAGACCCTACGTTCTGCGAATATACTGTAATGAGTCACGAACATCTCCGAGAGTTGGTAGAAGCTGTCAATGGAATTTTTCTTCTGTCTATAGAACCACTGGAGTGCGGGCCCCTTTAAACTTTCTACGAACATCTTGCAGTATCCGGCGTCCTTCTCATGTTCTTTGAACTTTGCTCTTCCCATGGAAACTTCGAAAGCTAAGAGGTGGTCTTGTGGATCGGTGGTCCCCTCATAGAGTGGGAGCTTGACTCTTCCAGGGTCGGACATTTTTGTTTTTGAGATATGTTCAGCGAACGGCGTGTTGCGCGCCTCCTGGAGTACACGGTCGACATCTGGTGCCTTTCCGGCGGTGCATCTATGACTTCATGTCCAAGAGCTTTTGTTCTATATGTGCTCGCATCTGGGCCATCTCAGCTTTGTGTGCTTCGAGTAGCGCTCTCCTTTCTCGGCGAAAATCGGATGGCTTGGCCCCGAAGGAGTTCTCCTCTTCTTCAGCGAGGTATCTGGCGTATTCTGCGTCTGCCTCTTCTTGGTCACGTGGTCGAGTCCTTCTCGCCGGTGTGTTGCGTTCTGCCGTTTCACGAGGGTCGTCATGTGCGCGGGTGTCTTCTCCTGATGGTGAAGGGTTGTTGTTTCCGCGGATGTTGACGCGTTTGGGAGTCTGGTCTCCAGCCTGCAGCGTCGGCGGCGGGGGTAGGTCTCCTCGGGTTCTCGGCTTAGTGCGCGGAGTTGAGAAGCGGAGAGCATGAGGTTTGAACTGTCGAGTCGATCGCCGCGGCCTTGTTGTCCTTCTGCGGGCGAGGAGTGTTTCGAACATCTTCTTCACCTCGGTTAAAGGTTCCGGGTTCGCAGTAGGGTTCGTGATAGCCTCCTCTCCTTCGGGGTTATCTCTGCGCGGCGAAGACTCGTTCTCTTTTTCGGTTTCGCTGGCCATCTTCCTGGATCTGATGCGTAACGTGGTTTCGATTTGTGTCAGAAAGTCTCTAGTCCCCTTGGTCGGCGCCAATTGTGAGTGCTAGATCCTACACAATAAACTTGTCAAGAGTTCTAAGGAAACAGAGAATTCTAGGGTGAAAACACGTAAACAAAGATCAAATAGTTCTTTATTGCTGTTTGCGTAAACGCGTATGTGAATGAAATTGTCGGCCCCTTTCAATGAGGCTTACAAGGTATATTTATACATGTCTTAAGTCGGCTAGGCCTGTTAAAAGATAAGTACGAAAATCCTAATTCTTCGGGATATGCTCCTTCCGTAGTCGGCGGCTGCTTAGGGTTTTCGCCGTCGTCCTTGCACTGGGCCTAGGCCTGAAAAGTTACCTAGGCCCAACTTGGGCTTCCCGTGTCGAAGGTCGGCCCAACTTGTCTTCTTTGGCGCCATGTCGTCCTAGGACTTCTGCTGCGTTATTTCTGGAGCCTAGGCCTTCTGAGCTCGTCCTGCGGATGAGCAGTGCTCGTCTTCATAAGCGTAGGTCCTCCCATAAACTGGCAGCGCTAGTTCTGGTGTCCTACGCCTTTGACACGTAGTCATTTCCTTGATAATCTCATATGGGGTGAGATTTGACCCCAACAGTTACGTCCTCGTCCTCGTCCTGGGCCTAGGCCTGAGAAGTCACCTAGGCCCAACGCGATATTTCGTGTCGAAGGTCGGCCCAACTTGTCTTCTCTCGCTGCCATGTCGTCCTGGGACTTTTACCATGTCATTTCCGGAGCCTATGCCTTCTGAGCTCGTTCTGCGCATGAGCAATGTTCGTCTTCATAAGCGTAGGTCCTCCCAGAAACTGGCAGCACTAGTTCTGGTGTCCTGCGCACGCCCTTAACACTTAGCCATTTCCTTGATAATCTCATATGGGGTGAGATTTGACCCCAACAATAATCTTCTTGGGTTTGGTGGAGGTCTTCTCCTGTCATGTCCACCTGTTCTGTGTGACATCTTCTTTCGATTTAAAAAGAGTATAGCTGAAGTAACAGAATAGGTAGTCGAGATATCTTCACTACGCAGTGAGATCTAGTTCTTAGTTGGGGTTTCCAACTGTGAGTTTGAGTAAATCCTTGTGTGTTGAAAACTTTCTTTCTTAGTTAGAAGACAAATGGTTTAGTTCTATTCCTTCTCTAAACCATTCTTCCAGACCGAGTTGAGTGTATTGGGGAGTAGAAGGAGAGACTTACCAGAGGTGAAAGGGCCCTCCGACATCGTGCCGGGAGCTGAACCACGGCGATCTCCGAGCAGAAGAGTGAAATTCTACTCAGGTATCTTATTTCAGGAAGAAAAAAGTTGGTAGAAACTTAGGCTTTTTGAAAAACTTGCTTGAAAAAGAAGGTTTATTGCTATAACCGTTGGTGTAAGTTGACTTTCCCAAACAGTTAACGGTTAAGGACCTTTCTCGACTGTAGTGCCTGGGAGCTCTTTTTCTATTTTGGTCGATGTTTTTGAGTCGTATGATCGAATATATATGGGATAAATACCTACCTAATTGATTGATCTTCGTTGTTGATTTGGTTATTTCTTAGGTTGATTAAAGTTTTTTTTAATTAGTAATAGGTTGATTAAAGTCCATGTGACAATTCTATCATATGTTCGGTTCAATCATCGATTCTTGGTTATATATTGTTAAGAGATGGATTTTCTTGGTTATAGGGTTATTCACCACTCTTCCTACACTATTTCTTTGTTTTGAATTAAAACTTTATTTGTTTTTTGAAGTCTTTATTTTTATAAATTAGTCTACAATAAAACAGAATTGTCATTTTACAATTTATTGGAGTTAATGTGTTGTGGTGGAGTACTCCACACTATTAGTTGAGAATTAAGGTCTCATGGCGTAAAATTCTAGATGTTCCGAGTTCAGTTGCACTTTCGAGTTTCGAATAAAATTACTGTATTTGTGGCCTTTTACCATCTCCATCCATGAATGACTATTTGAGTCTATCAACAATAAAATATTAATAATTTTAGAATAGTGTAATTGTAGAGTTAAATTTTGAATTATAAAAACAAATTGGACCACTTAAGAGAAGATCAATGACATTTGGATCTCTCATGAAGACTCATATCATTCTCTCTTTTCTACATTTTTATTAGTTTTTTGGGAAAATTATGAAAATAGGCCAAAACAAAATTAAAATTAATAAAATAGGTCATATTTTTAAAAATTAGAAAAATAGGCTGTTGATGACATATTTATCCCTCTTTCATAATACATGTTTTTTTAAGATACATAATGTGTAATTATAGATAAATAATCTCTCATAAAGCTTAAACTTGTGTTTGTGATCAAAGAAACAAAATCTCTCCATAATCTAGCAATTTTCTTAACCTCTGTTTCACCTTCATCTTAATCTCAACGTCGATTTTTTTGAATTCCCATATTCCATTTGAGCATATTGCTCATTTACCACCAGAACTCTTCAACCGAACCGACCAAAATGCCGCGAATAAGCTAACTCTTTAGTCGAACTAATTGTCAATCGCCGCGAAGAAGCTTCGATCACTAAACACTATAACTCTTTCTCTTCTTCGTTGGTAAATGGTTTTGTTATTTTACACAATGTAGCATGTGTAATCAGATTGTTATTTTTCACTTTGTTTGTGATCTTGTAAAGATCACCTCTATTGTAATATGATTTGAAGACCGAATATTTTTTGGAAAAGACTAGTTTCAAAGATTTGACATGAGTTGGAGAAAGATGAATAAATCAACTAAAACTAAAAGTCTAAAAGTTTATGTGTACTTGAACGATCAAAGAATAAAAACGTGGATGACAAGTCACTGCATTTTGATAGAGTCATCAAACTCAACACAATCTACCTCAAACAATTAAAATTCCTCTTGTCCACAATCTCTGAAACAAATTAAATGTTTTAAACCTAAAAAAAGCTTGTTTGTCTCCGATCTAAGCCGAGATGAAGATATGAAAAATTAACACTGAACAATGAGAGGAATATTAGTTCGTCTTAGGGAGAAAGAAGATGGAGTCTCTGAGCATTTTATTATATACTCATTCAAACCTCCAACGGTGAAACATCTCTCACGGTAAAATGATTCACGTTAATCATTTATTCTACAAGGACAAATATGTCAACAAGAGCCTATTTTTTTAATTTAAGAAAACGTGACCTATTATATTTATTTTGGCCTATTTTCATAATTTTTCCTAGTTTTCTATATGAGAGACTCTACGAGAACAAGTGCTCATAAACTCTTTATATATGGATGATATACTTGAGACAAATATTTTCGATAAATTTATACCAAAAAGCATGCTCATCCCGGATTTAGTCGGATTTGTCTGGGACACCAGTGACAATAGAAGAAAAATGATGGAACTGTCATTTTACAATTTATTGGAATTAGTGTGTTGTGGTGGAATACTCCACAATAGTAGTTGAGGATTAAGGTCTCATGGCGTAAAATCCTAGGGGTTCCGAGTTCAGTTGCATTTCCGAGTTCCTAACAAAATTATTGTATTTGTGGCCTCTTTTTTTTTGCCGTCAAAAGAGATTTGTGGCCTCTTAAACTCTTTATGTTTGAGACATAGATTTTCTAGAAATTTCTATCAAAAAGCATGATAATCCGGGATTAGTCCGGGACACTAGTGACAATAGAAGGAAAATGACGGAACTATGATAAACGATGAAATTCAATAAAGCCAAAAGCGGTTTTGGAACTAGAAGTTTTGATTCAAGGCCTTACACGTTTTGTTTGTCTCTTTAGAGGGGGTTATTGGTTTATGGATTTTAATGGATTTGGAAATCCAAACAAAATCTAGTGTTATTGGTTCTATGATTTTAAAATCCATATTAAAATCCAGTGTTATTGGTTCTATGATTTATAAATCCTAATTAAAATCACGTGTTATTCAATCTTACGGAATTACTTATGGATTTGATTTCATTTAGGATTTTAATGGATTTGAAAGGATTTCATGTTAAAAATACAAAGGATCAAATCCGAGGGGAAACCTTCGGATTTACAAAGATTTCTAAATCTTATAAGATTTACAAATCAAATAACACAAATTTATAAATCCACAAATTAACTAAAATAATCAAACCAATAAATAAAACACCATCAAACAAAATAATAGAAAAATTGTGTCACGTATGTACTTTTCGTCTCTTCTTCATCATCTTATGTATGTTTTTCTTGCTTCTTTCTTTTTATAGGCTTGTTCATTTTTTTTGCTATTCACGTGATCAATTTTTCTATGATTCTTCACAATAAGGATTTTATTGCGAAATCATATACTAATCATCGTAAATAGTATATATAAAGATACAAAGGTGTATGTGTTAGTGTTCGTTTTTGATGGGTTAAGTTTTATTTGTTAAAAATATACTCAAACATGGATTCAACAAATACGGGAGAACAAGAAATCCTTGAAGAACGAGAAAGACATATATCACATGAAAATAATGAGTTAGATGTTGATATTACTTTATTGGTTAGTCAATGAAATCCATTTAGTTGATTTGTAAATCCATTTTATTTGATTTTGAAATCCACGTTATCTTTTGTTATGGATTTTAAAATCCATGGATTCATCTCGGATTTCTAAAATCCAAATGGATTTTAAAATCCATTAAAATACACAAACCAATAACCCCCTCTTAATTTTAATTCTGATGTCGTGACATTATTAAATTTTCCTCACTATTTTCAGGTATACTGAATATTGATTGTCATCTCTAACATGTAAATATAACAACAAATGCAGTTAAATCAATCAGACCTTATGTCATACCCAAACCCAAGATTTATATCCAGTATTCGATATTAAGTCACTCTTTTAGTTCTTTCCTTACAAAGTTATCGAAAATTGAAATGATGGTTGTCTGTCGGAAGCGTTCCTCAGAGTTCGTTATCTTCTTTGGCCATAACTACGATATATGTATAAGATTAAATATAGCTTTAAAAAAGTATGAGATTTCATCACACATTGACCACTATCTTTGTAAATATGCATATTTATATAGCCTTGCCTAGGTAGAAGTTTGCTCTTAAATCTCAATAACTTGAGGATAAATTTCACGGGAAAAAAATCATATGGCTTGGACAGTATTTTTGATAAAATTATTAGAGAAATAACAAAGAATAACCAGCTTTCATGATAATCTAATGTTTGAAAGATGAGGAATTTTGCAAAATGCCACAACCCCAATTCCACTTTTCAAAAATGCCACACTTTGAAAATCTTTGCAAAATGTACTTTTTGAAATATCATTTATATTTGGGTTAATTATGTTATGTTAGGGTTTAGTTTTTAGGGTTTGTTAGGGTCATAACCTTTTTAAAAGTTTAAATTCTATGGTTTAGGGCTTTAATTTATTTTAAAATTGTGTCATTTTTAAAAATAGACAATTGGTTGTGTCATTTTTGAAATTCTTCCTTAAATATACACCATGTGAAATTATTAAATATGTTTCTGATTAACATATTTTTCTACCAAATCAAGCATCTTTCAAAGAAATTTGAAACCACCGGAAACACAAAATTTCTAATGGATATACAACAAATATATTCAGTGATTATATGTTATAACGTAGAGCTTTTACCAAGAAACTAAGTAATGGAAAATTGAGTAGGTAAAGAGATGGGAAGAAAAGTAGATGAGAAATCTCATCACATAATTCTTGGTAGTTAAGAAGATCGAGGAACCACAAGAGTTCGGATAAAGAAAGAAAAAAGAAACTTGCAAAGTGATTAATTCATATAGGACCACAAAAACCATAACACAACATCAAGATCCCCACCAAATTGGTACCAATCAATCACTCTTTCCATGCGGACAAACCATAGCCTTGGAATTTTTAGTTTATTTTGTGAGTGACTATTAAAATTTTATACATGCACACATATATACAATCGTTAGTAGATTTTTTGTTTTAACCAATAGTGTTTTACTTTTGCTTACGACTTGTTAGGTGAATTGGCTTTGATGCATTAACGTAAGAAATAGTTTTTTTGTATCTCGTTAGATGACAAGAAGTCGAATCAATAAGTTACAAACTATACTAGGGGGCGCTTGGTAATGACTTTTACTTTATACTTTGCTGTAAACTTTTGGCTGTAGAGATTTTGGCTGTAAATGCTTTGACTGTTATCTTAAATTTTAATAAAAGTCTGTTTGGTAATATATAATCTTTCGAGGCTGTGACTGTTAATTTAATAATTATCTATAAAAAAATTGTAAATAAAAATAATTTATCACATAAATCTAAGAAAAGTATATTAATAAATACATTTTTAGATTTTTTTCATTCAATTTGCATTTTTTTTTTATTTTCATCATTTTGCAAAATTTTGATAATTTATTGATTTATATAAAAATGGATCTCAAAAGAATAGAAAAAAAGAGATAATAATTAGTCAATCAATGTTTTTGAGTTTTAAAGTTATTTATAAAATTTAAAAGAGTTTAAATGATTTTTGGAAAATAGGAGAAAAAATAAAACATTTAAAACTATTTATTTTTAACTTAAAGTCACTCCAATGAATGAAAGACAAAAAAAATAAAAGAAAGGCTTTGAAGACTTTAAAATCTTTTAAGACAATAAATCATGCGTGGCAAAAATATGTCTTTAAAGCTTTCAATTTTTTTAAAGACTTAAAAGACACATTACCAAGCACCCCCTAGATCATGCTCGTGAAATTACACTATAGATTCAGTTGTTTAAGATTTGAATTATCCTACCTTCATGTTTGGCCGCTAAACTTGTATATAACTTTATATATTCTGAAATTTTGTGTTCTTTTAACTTTGCTTTAGGGAAAATAAAGTTTTTTTTTCAGAATGAGTCATTGACATGTCATGTTCATTATCATGAACGTACAAAACGAAGCAATAATCATGGGGTTGCACTATCTTTATCAACTTGTCTCCTTAGGTTGCATCGTCGTATTATATATCTCTATCCACTTTTGTTTCCAATTATATTTGCATAGGTCTTCATTCTATCACTCTCACGGGAGATTTTCAGATCTCTACAGGCAAATAGGGCCCAGTTCCTTGTCCTCGAGTTTAAAGACTCATTTATGCTGAAAGGCCCCATTGAAAACCACCCACGAAGCCCAATACTAGTCATGCAATTCAACATCTAAAGCATGTGCTATGCAAATGGTCAATTTTTTTGTGATGAGTACACCTTGTAAGCAATCCCAGAGTAAGATAGATTCTAGCTCAAAGAGTTTTATTGACATAGAAAGCTAATATAAAAAATGAAGTAGCTCGTTCGTTAAGAGCTTTATTCAAATGCAAAATAGAAAGAATAAAGTTTTATGTTGTAACATGGCACTAATTGCACAAGACTCTTCAACTCGCCGGAATGTAGCTTCGGTGTTAATCGTTGAGGCATTTGCTTTGAAAGCTGCCTTAATTGCAGCTAATACGCTGGATTCCTAGTTCTAAATTGCTTCTCAGGTTTCCTTTCTCTTGTCACGTTGATTAATTCCAATGGTATGCACAATGAGTTGAAATTTTGTTTCTTTGACATTAGCTATGATTTCACTTCTATATTTATTGCTTTTATTCCGCGTACGGAAAATGTTTTAGCCGATGTGTTAGCTAATTTGGTCTTGTAGTTGTATCCATGAATTCGCCCTCCTAATTGAGAGCTTAGGCTTAATCGAAAATCGGTTTGCTAAAAAAAAAGCGTCTTCAAAAACAAAATGAATTTAGATTAGTTTCATACATTTAAAAAAGAGGCTGCATGAAACGCAACCTTAGTTATAGAAGACAATGCCATTACAAATGTTTATATAAAATATTTCATGCTAAAACCCTAACTACATGGGCTAATGAGTTTTAATACAATCTTGGGTTTGACCTCTATAATACAAGTTTGTCCATCTACAACCCCTAAATGCTAAAAGTCGACTGCTTTAAGTCTTTACAACATTATCCGTTGTGATCCGATTTTTTCAGTTATAACTTCTCCAGTTATCTATCTAAGGAAGTCTGCATTTTCAAAATTCCATCTCAGTTATATAATTATACAAAATTACTCAAATAAAACTAAATTTTCTATTGCGCTTAATCAACCGGTAATAAATAAGAAATTACCTTTATCCTTAGAGATGACAATTCAATAGTTAACCTTTTTAAGTCGGGAGCTAATTCATAATAATTTTGAATAATTACAAAATTAGAGGATTAATAATGAAGATAATTTATTTTGTGGCAAATTAATTCGCATGTAGTAAAAGTCTTTTAAGACTTTAAATTTTTTTAAAGCTTTTAAAGAATATGTTTTGCGAAGCATGCTATTTATAGGTTTACACAACAACAAAAAATTCAAAGTCAAAACCCTCAAAATACTCAAATACTATTGTTCCACTTCTAGATAAAACTTTTGGTTATTAAACCAAAACATAAAATAATATAATAAATGAATTTTTTTTATTTTAGATATTTTTTCTTGGTTTATGTTATCATTTATAGTTTTTACAAAAAAAATTATTTATAAATATTTATTAATAAGTGAAAAATGTATTTATTAAAATAACAGTTAAAGATTCTACCGATTATATTACCAAACAGACTTTTATTAACAGCCAAAATCTCTGGACTTTAACCTCATTTAACCTTCCACTACTAAAAACTAATTTAACTAACCCCCAAAACCTATTATTTCATCTTTACCCCCAAAACCCCTTTAAATATCTAATTAAATAACCCAAACAACCAAACCTATCTAACCTATCTAACCTATCTAATGCTAACACGTGGCCTTCCTCTTCCCCTTTCTCTCTCTCGGCTGCGTTTAAGAACAAAACAGAGCAAGAACAAAACATTGATTTTTCATCTCTTCCTCTAATTAAATTCGAATTCAATTATCCAACAACCTAAAATTAACCCTAACCTATCTACACTCTCCACGTAGCTTTCCCTTTCCTCCTTTCTCTCTCTCTGTTACGGTTAAAGAAACAGAGGAAGTTCAAAAATCGATTATTCAGCTCTTCCTCTCTTCCTCGTACGTCTGTGTTTGTCGTTTCATCTCGTCTTTATTCTCTTCCTTTCTTTTCTCTTAATTAGTGGTAAAGAACAACAAAAACAGAGAAAGCTTCGGATCCGGAAGCTTCCTCCTCTAAATCGTTCGATTCCTCCTTCTCACATCGTCGCCTATCTTCTTCCTCTATGTATCTCGCTCGTCATCGTCATTGTTATTTGGTTCTCCATCTTCGTTAACAAAAAAAGGCAATGCATAGGGTATTATAATGAGGAGTAAAAGCACGCTCTGTTCTTCGTTAGATAGTTAGATCTGCATAACAAAGGTATGATATTTACTTATTTTTCAATTTTAGAGTTTAGGGTTACCGATGTTTTAGAGTTTTAGACAGTTAGATCTGTTACATTGGTGTTTTGGAGTTTTAGTGTAACTGATACTACGGATATGACTGATATGACTGGTACGACTGATATGATTGGTACGACTGAAATGACTGGTACGACTAATATTACTGAAACAAAACTATATTAACAATATATGTTTTTTTCTTATTCTTTTGTAGGAAAAATGAATTGCACAATCATATGTTTTGATTATGGAGGATATTATTCAAATGATTGATATGATCCTTGAAAAAATAGAGGAATGGTTCAACACCAATCAGAAGGCATCTGCAGGAATACATGAGTCACAGAAGTTGGTTCCTCGCGTGAACAACGTGATAGAGAGTAATGTACCGATTGGAAAGAAGTTATTATCGCAAGAGCTAAACAACTCGACCCATGAGTATGTTGTGATTGGCCTTGATGGGAAGACTTATATAGTTAATTTGAGCGAGAGAACTTGTACCTGCAAGTGTTTTGATATAAACAGGTACCCATGTGTGCATGCAATACAAGCTATCATCCGATTAAGCGGAGAGACGGAGGTCCGTCATTATGAGTTTGTCTCACACTTTTATTTGGTCGACATGTGGGTAATGGGATATACTAGGACGATATATCATGTAACCCATTCTACAACTTGGCTGATACCTCAGGTAGAACTCAAGAAGATCCGCTACTGCTTGCCTCCGTTCCACGTGGTTAAGAAAGGTAGAAATCAAGAAATACGATACACTTCAAGTGGAGAACATGGACGAAGAGGAAGAGGAAGAGGAAGAGGAAGAGGAAGAGGAAGAGGTGAAGAGGAAGAGGTGAAGAGGAAAATGAAGATGGAGTGCAGGAGCCCATCATGCAAGACCCCAACGTTGGTTTGTAATTCTCTCTGGCCGATATAACTGATACTACTAGATATGACTATGCTTTATTATTTTCGTAATCTCTCTGGCCGATATAACTGAAACTACTGGATATGACTATGCTTTATTATTTTCGTATCTCTCTGGCCGATATAACTGATACTACTGAATATGACTGTGTTTTTGATTATTCTGTGTTCTTTTTCTTTTACGTTTTCTTTCCATGGTATATTCACTTTTGTACATATTACTTATTGCTACATCTTTATTTCCTTCAAACTTAGGTAGTACTTAAAAACATTGAAATTAGAGAGAAATATGTTTTTTTTAAAAATTATACCTTATAAACATGGTTAATGTACTCACAAGCCTTATTTTCTTATCAAATAAGCAAAATTGGTGTTATCATACATTTTAATACACGAAACAATAGTAAATACGTTTGAATGGTTCAATTGGATGAATACTAATAGATAAAGTAGTATTTGTGCCGAGGTTTGAATGAAAATACTTGAAAACTAGCCAAAAGTCCCCAAAAGTGACTGTGTGTAAAACGGTATTACTGTGTAACTGGATACGACTAAATGAAGTATTTTAATATTTTTTAATACATGATGGTGCATGTGTTAAATATGTTAATTTTTTATTCTAATTTGTTTACACATGTGTTTTTTTAAGGACATGTGTATGTTAAAAACTACTAGTACCATAAACATTAGTAGTACTATAAATAAAACGCAGTAGTACAAGTAGTACTAAAATCCGATTACCAACCTACAATATCCGAACATCACAAGTGCCTAAAAATACCAGAAAACAAACATCCATTCAAGTTTCATAACCTAAAAAACAACCATTTCCAACTATTTTTAAACAAGTTTCATAAACATCCTTTCAAGTCACTTTTTCTTTGCTTTCTTCGAAGTCTTGCTAGTTTCTTCGATGTTTTTCCTTTTGTACTCAACCTCTCTTGCTTTCTTCCTTGTCATTCTCTAGCCATCTTTTTCATCTCCTTCTTTCTTCATTGTCTTTCGATGGTCACCGCTTGTAAAGGGCGATTGCTTGTAAATCGATGGTCTTATGATCCTCTTAGGCTTAAGAGTCTTTTGCTTCTTAACACTCTTCTCGTTTTCGTCAGGTTCTTCTTCTGATTCAGGCTCATCTATTTCTTCCTCTTTCTCTTCTTCTTCTTTTTCTGTAATTAGAGCACCAACAACAAATTAGTTGTTGCTTAATATAAGTTTATTCATAAACAACAAACATTTTTATACCTCTCTCTTCTTGTTCTTTTTCCCCATCCTTCTCTTCTTCTTCTGGTTTCTCAGTTTCGTTCTCCTTCTCTTCTTCTTCTTCTTTTTATGTAATTGGAGCACCAACAACAAATTAGTTGTTGCTTAATATAAGTTTATTCATAAACAACAAATATTTTTATACCTCTCTCTTCTTGTTCTTTTTCCCCATCCTTCTCTTCTTCTTCTGGTTTCTCAGTTTTGTTCTCCTTCTCTTCTTCTTCTTCTTTTTCTGTAATTGGAGCACCAACAACAAATTAGTTGTTGCTTAATATAAGTTTATTCATAAACAACAAATATTTTTATACCTCTCTCTTCTTGTTCTTTTTCCCCATCCTTCTCTTCTTCTTCTTCTGGTTTCTCAGTTTCGTTCTCCTTCTCTTCTTCTTCTTCTTTTCAGTAATTTCAGCACCAACAACAATTTAGTTGTTGCTTAATGTAAGTTTTCACATAAACAACATAAATTTTTATACCTTTCTCTTCTTGTTCTTTTTCTCCATCCTTCTCTTCTTCTTCTTTCTCTTCTTCTGGTTTCTCGAGTTCCTTCTCTTCTTCTTCATCTTAATTACTAACACTTAAACTCATTAGTATCAGTTCGATTTGATTCCATGACATTTTTCCTAATTGCTAACAGTTAAATTTAGTAGTATTCAGTAGTTTTGGTCGTATCAAGCAGCGTCCACATAAGTACCACTTAATTCAGTAGTATTGGTTATCTTTTTCATGACAATTCGTATAACTGTTAACAATTACTATCATTTTTTATAGCAAATGTAGATCGAATACATACCTTCAATGGCGATGCGGTAGCTTCCTCATTCTCACGGGCCTCTTTTTCAGATTCAGACCCACTGCTTATAGCATATCTAAGACCATATCTACTACTTCCAGCCTCTGAATGGTCCATCTCTGCAAAATACGCAACAAAACAAATGAAATTTGTTACTATACTCTCCAAATTCTTGTTTTACTCAAACCCGAACCCAAATTCTAAATTCAACACATCTCCTTTTCAAATCAAAATCCTAGTATAACTAATACCACAAAAACTTCAAATAACAACCGGACCCAAAACACATTTTCACCAGAAAACCCCAAGTTGGTTTTACAAAAAACCTTAATTTTCCAATTTGTTCAATTTCAAACTAATACATCTCCAATTTGAGTAAAATCCGACATATTTCCGTTTTAAATCAAATTCATAATACAAATCAAAACTCAAAATCGAAATTCCATTTGAAATCAAAATCAGTTTTCTGAAAATTAAAACATGTAATTGAGGAAAAAGTTTTACCAAGAAAAGACGTGGAGATGGAGAAGTTGATGACGGCGACGGAGAAGTTGATGACGACGACGGTGATTGTGCTGGCGAACTAAGAGACTCAAAACAGTTCGACTCACACAAATAAGAGACACGGAGAAAGAGGGTTACGGCGGCAGTGACGGCTTGAATATGATAAGAACACGATAAGAACACGGCGGCAGTGACGGCTTGAATATGATAAGAACACGATAAGAACACGGTGGAAGAGAACAAGACTTAGATTTGAAAGTGAAAGGAATTCTCTTGGTTTGATTTGGAAAAAGTCGTATCATTCTAGCCTTCTTCCGTTTGTGTTTTCTTTGTTTAAAAAGGATATTTTTGTCTTTTCCTTTATTTTTATTTAAAAATAAATCAAAATTTAATTAGGAGGTCAGTTTGGAATTAGAATTTGGTTAGTGGGTCAAATGAGGTTAAAGTCCAAAATCTCTACAGCCTAAAGTTACAACCTTAACAGTCAAAATCTCTACAGCCAAAACTCTACAGCAAAAGTCTAGGCTCTAACTGGTGACCACTTCGGGAATAATAGGAATGAAGAGGAAAATGAATAAAAAAAAATTATAAGGAACAAAATTAAAGGAATAAATGTAGAACGGGAATGAAACAAATTTTCATAGTAAATTGTAACAAACATAG
Source organism: Arabis alpina (assembly GCA_900128785.1). Taxonomy (NCBI): domain Eukaryota; kingdom Viridiplantae; phylum Streptophyta; class Magnoliopsida; order Brassicales; family Brassicaceae; genus Arabis; species Arabis alpina. The sequence goes on from LT669793.1 coordinate 25,868,723, forward strand.
GAATACGTATTTCATAATAAAAGGAAAGTTTCACATTAAAAATGTATTCCTTCTCATTCCTTATCAAATTAGATGGGGAATAATTTTGTTCTATGTTCCCCAATATTATAAGGAATGGAGAGGAATGACATGAAATCAATATTATATATAAATGGTAAAAAAAGTTAAAGAATGAATGAGAATGTGATGTTCCTCTTCATTCTTTTTACTAGGGTTGGACTTGCCCGTTGGGCGAGTTTTGTTTCTTTTGATGTTCTTATGTTATTTTCCTATGTTTGAAAACTATATCGTGTACTGCAAAGTATTTATATTAGTATATATCTTTTACATTCATTAACATATTATAATATTATAATATCATATGTTCAATCATTAATTTGAGTGTGAAATTTTCTTTCTTTTTTTGAAATTCTTCCAATTTGGCATTTGATTTTAAATAAATAATTTTTAGTTTCTAAAAACTTATTATTTTATTTTTAGTTGCTTCTATCTTAACCATATTTTAATCACAATCTCGTAACATGCATAATAATATATTTACTTTTTCTTAAACACTTTAAAAGTATTGTTTCCTAGATTTTAGTGTTAAAAGAATTGATTCAAATATAGAATTATCAAATAGGTAATTTTTTTGGATCATGGTGTATAACTGCGTACACTTTTACATAAAAATCATATATCATTCTCCCTATATTTTGTTATATAATTCATGAATAACGCGACCATTCATTTTTTAACTTTATATATATCACAACTCAAGATTATTTATTTATTTTAAGTTATGGTATTACAACGTTTTCAATTTTTTCTTTTGTACTTCCAAAAACTCAATTATATTGAATAAATTCTTTTTTTCTTTTGGATAAATCTTATATTCCAAATTTTTACTTTACTTTCTCCTGAATTTTTTTGATATCTTTTAGTGAAATCATATATCCTATTTTTCATTAAACCTTCAGCCTCATAGCAATCGGCGGAAACTCAATTATGATGCCTTAATAATTGAATCATTTAATCTATTTTTTTTTTATTATATCTCATGTCGTTTATTTACATTTTTATTCATTGCTCTTATATGTAAACTCATAATGTTTTGATTATTTTCTAATGAATTTTATTATAAATGATATATATTCATTATTGTATTTTTAGTTTAGAAAATAAAATACTCAAATAATCCTAAAACATCGTTCGCGTGATACATGAGTTTTATAATTTTATTAACTTAACGATAAAATTTTGATTTTACCATTTACAGTGTATACCTCTTATCTTTCAAATAATGGTATTATAACACTTTCAAATTTGTCTTTCATCCTTTCATAAAATTCAAATATAACATAATGAAAAAAATTTATATTCTAAATTTTCATCTTATTATCTCATCTTTACTAAGATGGTTCAGTAGCTTTTTAGTGAAATAATATATATTCTTTTTGTAGATTGACAACTCCTTAACAATTGTTTGACATTGAAATTATTGAAATTATTTAGGTTTTTTTCTTTGATTCTTTGATGTCGTTTATAATTTTATCCACTTGTTCTTATATGTATATTTATTTTACATATTTCCAATTTCTTAAACTGATTATATATATAAAAACTTTTAAGCAAGAAGGTCAACCCGTTGTTTAGAATTTAACATTATATTTATTTTACTTGTTTAACCCATTTCTTACTTACTTGTTTAAACTCTACATATATTTACTGATTTTCGTTTTTTTTAATTTAATTAGAAAGTGTAGTAGTTATTAGTAACAATAAATATACATAAACGACATCATCTTTAGTGAGATGGTTCAATATTCTTGTAGTGAAACAATATATATTACTCCCTCCGTTCTTTTTTGTTTGATGTTTAAGGTTTCTACACACAAATTAAGAAATCATTCAATTTTTATTTTTTTCAAAACAAAACATGTTTTATCATCAATTCCAACAAAAATCAACCAATAAAAAAACAAACTGCAGAATTTAAACAGTCAAAAACTCAAAATCACAATTAATTTTACATAGAAAATTGAAAACATCAATCTAAACAAAACAAAAAAATCACTCTAAAACATCAATAAAAAGATAACGGAGGGAGTATTTCTCTTTAGATCAACAACATCTTAACAATCGTTGGACATTCAAATTATTTAGATTTGTTTTATTTGATTCTTTGATGTTGGTTATATTTTTATCCATTTGTTCTTATATGTATATTTAATGTACATATTTCTAATTTTATGTAGAGTTATCATAAAATCCATTTATTGTTGAAATTATATTTACAACAATAAAATACTCAAATTAATTTTACATGTACTACTTTTAGCTATTTATTGACTTATTTTCGTATTTTATATTTAATTAGATTTTTTTACCTATAAGTAAGAATATATATACATAAACATGAATTAAATGACACTTAAATTTAAAATTAATTGTAAAAAAATGATTTGCCTATGTGGACACCTTAGATGAAGAGAGGAGTTAGCTATTATATACTCCTTCTGTTGCATATTAGTTGTCATTCTAGCTTTTATTTTTTGTTTCATATTACTTGTCGTTCTGTATTTCCAATGCATATTTATTACTATTTTTCCATCTTTTACCCTTAACTTTCAGCTCAATAATTACTTCTATCAAACAAAACAACACATTAATTAGGGGTAAAACAGAAATTTGAAATGTTTTCTTAATTTGTGTGAAATCCCCTAGAACGACAACTAATATGAAACGGATGGAGTATATGATTCCTTATGGTCACCATTTAGAGCCTAAATTTAAGTCATTACCGAGCGCCCCAAATTTGTTTTATTTTTTTAAACCAAACCAAGTTCAAGTTACCGTCGGTCAACCCGATTAAATCCGGTTTTCACCAAGCAAGGAAGGATAGTCAGATATCGTCTTCTTCATTGGAACCCGGCTCGACCACAGTCGTTACTTGATCAATGAAGCCACAAACGCGCGATGATGAGCCTCTTGAGCGCTTTTATAAACCCATTTCACCATTTTACCTTTTTGGTCTTCCTCTTCATGTTTTATTTTTATTAGTTTTGTAAACTTTTGTTCAAATGATAAATTGGTAGTGAATTAGAATCTGAGAACAAGTATAGGCTTTTGAATATATGTTGAACACTTGTATCCATATTCTTAGCTTTTCCTATTTAGCTAACCACATGTTGTCTCTCTCCCACAATTATCACAGCTATTGTGGGCCTAAACCCTTTCTCTGTTTCAAACAATCATGAAAGCTCTCAACTTTGGGGACAAAAAAAGTTTGTGCCTTTGTGGTGTGCTCTATTCAGCTTTCTCTTATCTTATTACAGCAAATTGATGTTGAGTTGTATCAAGAATATGACTTTTTGGTTGGAATATTCAAAATTAGTGTTTAGGCTTCCTAGGTTCTCTTGTGTGGCCCTTGTTAACTATCAAATTCTGAGTTATTGTTGCTAAAGAGAAACTATTCTAAGATAAGAAAATGGTTTCTTTTCTATCTCATTGCCTCATTGCCTCATTGGTATTCTCAGTTTGGACCTTTTCCCAACCTTACTGTTTTGGCTTGTTGTTCATGACAATCACTTGCAACAACCCCAGTTTCGAGGATTTTTAACTAAATATATAAATACTCAGATCATTGCAAAACTAACAAGTTTTGTTTTTTTGTGTGGAGATAGAAGATGGCTTTATTTGGATCATACTGCCACTTGTGTGAGAGTTTGATTGATTGTTTGTGTCAGCATCATGCTTGAGACTTGAGAGAGAAATGGTAGAGACAGTATCATCACAAGTTCTGGAAAAAGGACAAAACTTTTTTCTGATGCTACTCACGTTATACCCCCCCACAAGCTCCAAAAGAGTTTACTTGGGAAAACAAAAGTTGACGAATGCAAAACCAATTTTGTAAGCATAAGACCAAACCACCACTTATTCTTCTTCTTCTACCATCTTGTGTGTATTTGAGTTGCATAAGAAATAGAGAGAGAGAAAAATCACATTAGGAATGTAATCCTTATCACATAAGTTATACTTATCTACAATCGTAAGCATAAGACCAAACCACTTATTATTCTTCTTCTTCTACCTTCTTGTGTGTATTTGAGTTGCTCTTGTTTTGAGAAAAAAAAAATGTATGCTTGTTTGTGTCTTGTGTTCCTGTTCTTCACTAGTATTGCAGAAGCAACTTACTATCCTCCAGGAGGTTTCCACCATCTTTCTTCTCTAAGACAAATCAAGAAGTCTTCCTCCAAGTCAAAGCCAGAGTTACCTTTTGAGACTCGTTACTTCCCTCAGAATCTTGACCACTTCAGTTTCAAACCAGAGAGCTACAAAGTCTTTCACCAGAAGTACCTCATCAACGGTAGTTTCTGGCGTAAAGGTGGCCCTATCTTCGTTTACACTGGAAATGAAGGAGATATCGACTGGTTTGCTTCCAACACTGGTTTCATGTCTGATATTGCTCCCAAGTTCAAGGCTCTTCTTGTTTTCATTGAAGTAAGAGCTTTTGCAAATCACATAATCTCAACTTTAGTTTGAAGAATTAGAATCAAAGCGTTTTGTCTGTTTGTTGCATATAATTGCAGCACCGGTTCTATGGAGAATCAACGCCATTAGGGAAGAAGTCGCCTAAGACGGCTGAGACATTGGGTTACCTGAACTCTCAGCAAGCGTTGGCTGATTATGCAATCCTGATAAGAAGTTTGAAGCAAAATCTATCGTCTGAGGCATCTCCTGTGGTTGTCTTTGGTGGTTCTTATGGTGGAAGTAAGCTCACAATCATTACTTTCAGTGGAATAATTAGTTGACAATAGCTCATTATTACTCATCATTTTGTTGTGTGTCTTGAGACAGTGCTTGCAGCATGGTTCAGGCTTAAGTATCCCCACATAACAATCGGTGCATTGGCATCGTCTGCTCCAATTTTGCATTTCGATAACATCGTGCCATTAACGAGCTTCTATGATGCCATTTCTCAGGATTTCAAGGTACTGTACGTTCTGTTTCCGGCAAATTTTATAGTAAAAGTGATGTTATAATGAACTGATCGTGAATTATTGTTACAAGCAGGACGCAAGTGTAAACTGTGTCAAAGTCATCAAGAGAAGTTGGGAAGAACTAGAGGCAGTTTCCACCATGAAAACTGGCTTACCAGAACTCAGCAAAAAGTTCAGAACTTGCAAGTAAATTGTGCTTCAAATCTTATCTTCAAACTTACTGTGAAATCCATTCTCAGTTCTTTAAACTCTACAAAAAAAATGCGCTGACCGGAACTGTTTTACTCAAAACTGCAGAGGCCTTCAATCTATTTATTCAGCCAGAGATTGGTTAATGTCAGCGTTTGTTTATACAGCCATGGTTAATTATGCGACTGCTGCTAATTTCATGGCGCCACTGCCTGCTTATCCAGTGGAGCAGGTAATATCCTTTTACCAAGTGTCATCGAGTATTTTCTTTTTCCCTATCAGAATTGGACTGGTTTCTTTTCCATCAGATGTGCAAGATCGTTGATGGATTCCCTCGAGGATCCAGTAATCTTGACCGTGCCTTTGCTGCTGCAAGCTTATACTACAACTATTCGGGTTCTAAAAAATGCTTTGAGATGGAACAACCAACTGACGATCATGGACTCGATGGTTGGGGATGGCAGGTGATCTCATTTTCCTCTATATTCAAAGATTGTATCATTTATGGGATACAACATATTTGGATTTACAGTCTCTATGTGCACAACTTGATTATGAAACTATAAATGACACAAATGTGATTACTGAATGGGAATAGGCGTGCACGGAGATGGTGATGCCTATGAGCATCTCGAATCAGAGCATGTTCCCACCGTATGACAATGACTATGAGGCATTCCAAGACCAATGCATGGGTAGATATGGAGTCAAGCCTCGACCACATTGGATCACGACAGAATTTGGTGGGAAGGTCAGTTTTGTTTTCTCTTCTCTCATTTCTTCCCCTCCATTTGATCAGTTTTGTGAGCTACCAGATTTGATATAACCACTTTGGTCATGTATTGCAGAGAATAGAGACAGTGTTGAAGAGATTCGGAAGCAACATCATATTCTCCAATGGAATGCAGGACCCTTGGAGCCGTGGAGGGTTAGTAGTAATAGTACTTCTCAATATATTGGAGTCATTGGACGAATCGAAAATTAAAAAGATTTTGTAAAACATTTTTATGGGGTTTTTTTCGTTCCGGTCTCATATTTTCAGGGTTCTAAAGAACATATCGAGCAGCATTGTTGCACTTGTGACCAAGAAAGGTAACGTTTTTCTTGAACCCCAACGTCATTAGTAGTAATAGTAAATGGGTGTTTTAGACAAATGGAGTGAGTGAAAACCTGAAAGCCGACATTGTTTGTGTGAAACAGGAGCTCACCATGCGGATCTTAGAGCTGCTACAAAAGACGACCCGGAGTGGCTAAAAGAGCAGAGAATGCAAGAGGTTACCATTATAGAGCAATGGATCACTCAGTATTACAAAGATTTGAGAGAAGAAGAGTAAGATACAAAAAAGCAATAAGAGCCAACCAAAAGTTTACACAACATCAACAAATAAAGACATTATGCTATGTTTTAGATTCAATACGTATAATTTAAACCAATTACGTTGTGTTTTTTAATTTCTTTTCTTCAATTCAGAAACCTCCATGGTGAAAAAGTAATAAAAACTTCATTTCCCAAAGTACCAAGAGCTAATATTTCAACCAAGTGGTAGTGGCCTAATGGTAAAAAGGCTTGGGGAAAAAGATCACCCTCTTCTAACCTGAGTTCAATTCTCTTTGGGAACATTTTCTCCCCCACTTGGCCAGTCGAAGTGGTATCATAATTTAGGCCCATTAGAAAACCCGGTGAGTGGGCTACTCGACGGCTACACTCATCCTAGGGATTAGTCGGATGATAAAAACCCGAATCATCCCTTGTTATATAAAAAAAGAGCTAATATTTCAACAGGTAAAGATTTCAGATAAAGCCTAAACGTCGCTAGTTCGAATGGCGCTTCGGACAAAATTAATACTACATGTTGTAGTTTCGGACCGGAAGGATTACAAGTTTCGGTCCAGAATCTCCTAAACAAAAAGACACTTTATTTCTGGGTGATTTCTGAAACAAATGAAACTAAAAGAGTACAATAGCAAATAGTTATAGGTGTGTTGAAGAATACAACGACGTCGTTTTCGGAACTGGAGTCACCACCATTATTGTATCAGACTGTGTGATCTCTGACCGACGATTTGAAAAGTGAGGTTTCGTGAGTGCAACAATGGCGCGGAGATCAGTAAATTGCTTGAAATGTATGGTCATAATCTCAGTGATATCAGCTTTAGTTGTGTGTGTACCTACTCTTTATTGGAAATTCAACAATGGTTTCGTTGGATCCGAACGTAGTAACTCCATTTGTCCTCCTTGTCACTGTGATTGTCCTCGTCCTTTATCTCTCCTCGACATTTCTCCCGGTACTGTTTCCATTCCTCCCTCTCTCTAGTTTTGATTGGATCTAGTATCTGTGTGCTTTGTTTGATTCAGAAATTTGGAGACTTTAGTTCGTTTTTAGAGGGGGTTTCGGATATTCGAGAGACCCTTCTCTCAAAATTGATCTTTCTGTGATGAATCTTTCAATCAAGCTACTGCTTTTACATTTGGTTGTTCGTTGTTGTCTAAGCCTTAAGAATCTCGATCTCTAACAAAGTGTTCTTTTGCAGGGCTTGCAAACCTCTCTGTTACAGGTTAGATCTTGTTCCTGATGCATTAAAATTTGTTGTTGAAACACTCTCTGTAATGTTTCTTTGTGTTCATTGTATTCTTGTATCTTTAATGATGTAATATGAATGAGACTGTCTCTCTCTGATGATTTCTCATTCTAGTTACTAATTTAGTAACCAACTTTGATGAGGGAAACTAGTTTATCATACATGAGAGCATGAGGTTTTCGTATCTGTTGCATTAGGGACACTTTCGACACTAAATACTGTTATAGTTATGTGTTTTTAAGGTGTTCTTTCCTCTTTTGGTCCATGGAAACAAAGAATGTTTAATATTTGAGTTATGTTGTGTAACAGATTGTGGAAGTGATGATCCAGAGCTTAAACAGGAAATGGAGAAGCAGTTTGTGGATCTTCTCACAGAAGAGCTGAAGTTACAAGAAGCAGTTGCAGATGAGCATAGCCATCATATGAATGTTACGCTTGGTGAAGCTAAAAGGGTTGCTTCACAATACCAAAAGGAAGCTGAGAAGTGTAACGCTGCCACAGAAATATGTGAATCGGCTAGAGAGAGAGCTCAAGCATTATTGATCAAAGAGAGGAAGGTCACTTTCTTGTGGGAGCAGAGAGCTCGGCAATTAGGTTTTGAAGGTGAGTAAGTAATTCACTGTTAGTGATTTCTTCCAAGTATACCGTGAAGAGCTTCTCGATGGAAGCAAACTAGATTTACTCTTCTGCATACATACAGCTCATGAGAACATGGGAATCGCTTAATTCTCAAGGCAAAAGTCTTATCTACCACGTTCTCTATCTATATATGTAGCTTTTTTGTTTTTGTTTTCTTCTTGGATCTAACTAAATATAGCTAAAGAAAGGGTTAGCCTTGTATTGACTTTTCTTCAGATATATTTGTGTCCACTGGACAAGAAGTCACTGACTTCTGTATTATTATTTCATGTTGGCAAATTATACCATCAAATTCTCATCAGCCAAGACAGAAATTATAATGACCTTTCTAGACTAGGTTTTTGTGTTTGTTGAGATAGCGAGACTGAATTGATTCTTGAAGTGGATTTGTTATTGCAGCTAAGGTTTGGTGTATCTGTTTTGTTATTTGTAAAGACTAACAAAGACTTTTTTTTTGGTCACATACTAACAAAGACTTTTCAGATGTTAAGAAACATGAGAGTTTGTGAATAGGGACAAGAGCAAGGAAGAGACAAAACTGGAGAAGTCAAAACACACTTGGGTTGACATAATGCAGCATATGATCTCTCCAGGTATCACGCGGTTATCAACTTTCAATATTCATTCATGCACAAAAACAGCTGCTTTTTTCTACTTTATTTGATTTGTTTATATTAGTGTCAGCCATTAAAATACTCTTGCATTATTCTAAATGCTCACATGGACAGATTCCATAGAGTTTTTTCAATGAACGCTTTAGATCTACCATTAAAGAACAGATCTCGGTTCAGTGACTTCTGCAAACCGTCCAAACCCATGTGGCTTGTCCAAACTCTATAGCTTGAGGCTATTTGTTCTAATATTCAACTTATTATGTGCTTATGTTTCTTCTGTGTTCTTCTCTGAAGCTTCCTTTGTGGACTTCTGCTGTTTTATTCTAACTTTAAAATAAGTTTAGTATATCTCTAGACACAGAAATTTCTTTTTTCTTAAATGGAAAGTTCCATGAACAAGCGAGGATACGAATGCAGTCAAGAGGATACGGACAACTTGCCAGAATCAAAGAGACAAAAACCACCTGCTTTGGCCAGGTAACTTCCTTAAGTATATTCTGCAATTATCCAGATAAAATTAACTCAATGGTTAAACTTCACAACTATTGAAGAAGAACATGCTTTGTTGTTTGATCATGGAGAAGAACATTTTTTGTTGTTAAACCCCACAATTTTCCCTAAGTATAATCTGCAGTTTGATGTTAACCTTGTTCTGTGTAAACTAAGATTCTTAACTCTTTTCAGTGGCAATTTTATTCTTTATTGAGAGATGTTCTTGTATTAAGCTCTCAAGAAAATTTAATCAAGTGTCCAAAGGTCGTGTGATTCTTTTGCAAGTCTGTCGATTTTCTCATCCGTCATATGTAACAAACTGTTTACAGTGTCATTGTGGAAGCTGTCAAGGTAGATAGTCTGCAGAGGCTATGCTCGTCTTTGGAGCCATTGTTTCGCAAAATTGTGAGTTTTTATCCTACCCGTAAGTTAGACATGTAATGTTTTTTTGAGTAAATTTTGAGATGCTTATAGAGTTGTAAACTTGGTATGTTGTGGACAATAAAATAGGTTAGCGAAGAGGTGGAACGAGCGTTATCAAGGTTGGGGAATGCAAAGCTAACGTCTAGGTATTTTCTCCAGTTATACCTTTTCTTAAAATGGTTGTGTGATCTTTGTGGCCGTTGAGTTTCTGGTAAAACTAACATGGAATCTTCAGGTCACTGGAACCAAAGAGGATCCAAGGCCGCGATGGAAGAAACCTGCAACTTCACTTTAGGACGCGAATGCCTCCTCACTTATTCACAGGTGGGAAGGTTGAGGGAGAGCGAGGCTCAGCCATTCATGTGGTTCTTATAGATGCAAACACAGGAAATGTAGTCCAAACAGGAGAAGAGTCTGCTTCAAAGCTGAATGTTGTCGTGCTAGAGGGAGACTTCAATGATGAGGACAATGAAGATTGGATGAGAGAGCACTTTGAGAACTTTGAAGTGAAAGAGCGAGAAGGGAAACGCCCAATCTTGACAGGTGATACACAGGTGATCCTTAAGGAAGGTGTGGGAACTTTAGGAGAGCTTACTTTTACCGACAACTCGAGTTGGATTAGAAGCAGAAAGTTTAGGCTTGGTGTTAAGGCGGCTCCAGGGTATAGTGATAGTTATCACATTCGTGAAGCCAAAACAGAGCCTTTTGCTGTCAAAGATCATAGGGGAGAATGTGAGTTTTTTTAACTTCTTGCTTGTTTTGATAAGTAGAGAGTGTTAGTTACTAATAACTCACCTCTATCATTGGAAATTCTTCATTTCTTTTGGCAATATTTTGCAGTATACAAGAAACATTATCCACCAGCTGTACACGATGAAGTCTGGAGACTGGATAGAATAGCAAAAGACGGTGTGCTACACAAGAAGCTATTGAAAGCTAACATCGTGACAGTCGAAGACTTCCTCCGTCTCCTTGTTAAGGATCCACAGAAGCTAAGAAACGTAAGCATCTTAAATTCTGTTATGTGAAAGAAGCCACAAATAAGCCAAACATATATAGATTGTTAAATGTTTTCTGATATTATAGTTGCTTGGGAGTGGAATGTCGAATAGAATGTGGGAGAACACGGTGGAGCATGCAAAGACATGCGTGTTGGGTGGGAAGCTTTATGTATTTTACACAGACCAGACTCACTCGACAGGCGTTGTCTTCAATCATATCTATGAATTCAGAGGCTTAATTGCAAACGGACAGTTCCTATCTCTGGAGTCTCTTAACCATGACCAAAAGGTAAAGACAAGCATATCTCTCTGAAAATTTGAATTAAGTTTCTTTATTATTAAGCTGATCATTGGTTAGCTCACAGATTTCTGCAGACATTTTGGTAAAGATGGCTTACGAGAATTGGCATAAAGCTGTTGAATACGACGGTAAACTGTTGAATTGCTTACCAGTTGCCGAGAAAGAAGTAAAAAGCTTACCTGAACCAAAAATGTCCATGGCACAAACAGCTCAGAACCATCAGCAGCTGCATAACCAGAATAATAGGCAAACTGTGCAATGTCATCAGAATGTTCTTTCCTATTCATCGATCCCTCAACCAATAGAGCAACATTGCAGCCAATTGTTACCATCGTTACCTTGCAACTTACAGGACTACGACAAGTCGGTGGAAAGTTCCAATGTTTCAGGCTCATACAACGGAGAAGACTGGTGTAAACCAAGAGCTGCAGGACAAGGTCTTGACGACATTTTCAGTGAAGAAATCAGACTAAGGAGCTCTGAGATGCTTGAGACTGACGATATGCAGAGACTCTTAAAGACGTTTGGGATCGGTGTGAATACTATGGGAACACAAGGTGGGTTTGGTCATACCGATGAGTCTTGTTACGGTTATAACATCCCGTACCAAGCTCAGATCGATAACACGTACAGAGGAGAACGTAATAGAGGCTCGGGAAAAGCTGTGGTGGGATGGCTTAAGCTTAAAGCTGCTTTGAGATGGGGTATCTTCATACGCAAGAAAGCTGCAGAGAGGAAACCTCAGATTCTGGAGATTGACTGAGAAAAGACACAGCCTTTTGGGGCTTTTTTCCCCTTTCATTTTCTTTTTCGTCAATGCTTGAAGAGAATTTCTATGAACACAAGAGTTTATCTTTTGGATGAACAATTTAAGGGTAGAGAGAACTGGACTTTGCTTTGTATTGTAATGCTTTATTTGTTTGCTCTCTTGTTTTCATGTTGTTTTTTTAGTTTGTCAATTATATTGACAATTTATATAATTCAATAACCTTTTTTATAAAATGAAAGTGAAGATTAAGATATCTAACAAAAAAAAAAGATTAAGATATCTTATTACATAAAATTTTCGTCTACTTTGTAGTTATAATATCATATGTCCAATAAATATACCTGTATATCTATGTGGAGTTGATTAATAAATCAAACGGAACAAAAATTAAGTCATAAGTGGTTATCTTAAAAAAAGATATGTGGATTAAATAATTACCAAATTTTAGTTAATTTTTAATATATTTGATAGCCAAAATATTTTTTCTCAATTAATATTTATATCGATTCATTATCTAAATCATATCATTATGTTTTCTCAACTAATATTTATGTCCTTTCTAAAAAAAAAAACTAATATTTATGTTGATCTATAAACTAAACTTCATATATTTGATAATATCTTTAATGTATTGCATTACATCTACTAAGTGTAGATTTTAAAATTATTTCTTAGTCATGTACCGCATGCGGTCCAACTAAAAACAAAATTCATGTTTAACTAAAAATTATACCTCATATATTTAACTAAAAAATCTATGTTTAACTAAAAATTGTAAACTAAACCTCATATATTTGTTAACACCCTTAATGTATTGCATTATATCTCGGTCTTGTACTGCATGCGGTCTATTTCTTAAGAAACGTTCATGTTTAACTTAACATTATACCACATATACAATATGTTCAATGGACACAATATAATAAGACCCACATATTTCACTAAAAAACTTTTCTCACCTATTCATCAATCACACAACCATAAAAGATAATTTAGATACGGTATATTATAATTTAAAACAGTTATGAAAACTCATCCAATTAATTTTATTGAAAATTATTATTATTGTAAACAAATTATTCTAGTGATATGAACAAAAATTAGTCAAAGTATGATAATTGTTATACCCACATTGCATGCATTGTACTCAAAGCAATTCAATTTTTGTTATGTTTGTATTGCACTACTTGATTCTACTGTTTTGTATTATCCGCATTAACAATATTTGAATTGTACTGCGTTCATCTGTACATAATGTAAACTAATGGAGTTTACGTGTACGTATACTAATAGGCAATATCATATTATAGATTATATATATGTTGTATTTGTATTTTTGTAAATACCATTAAACTAATTATATATGTTAGTCACATTGTATGTGTTGATGTGTACGTAATGTTGATTAATAGAACTTAGGTGTACGTATATTAATAGCATATTGTAGATTATATATGTTGTATATGTATGATATATCATGGTTTTTACCCATTTTTGACCATGATTTAACCCGGTTTTATCGAGTCTTTTCGGTGTTTTTCGAGTGTTTTAGAGTCTTTGCAGGTTTTTGTACGTGTGGAGCTTAATTGATGAAGTCGTTAGAACGGAAATTCAATTGCCGTCAGATTGGCGTGCCTGTCGATCGACATACATGGTGGTTATCGATCGACAGCTACATTGAAGCCTGTCGATCGACAGACACATAGGCGATCGATCGACAGGCCAGCGCAGAAACCGACCTAAATACGTTTTAAAGAAGGAAATTTGCCCACTAATGGGCCAGAAGTTGCCAATAGACCGTCATAAAAGCCCACCACGAGTTTTACCTCTATAAATAGTTTATTTTAGGTTTTTAGATCATAACTTAGTTTTTACTTAACAAAGTTTAGAGAAAGATTTTTAGGGTTTTTAGGGGGACAAGTTTACTTTGTTCTTTGAGATTCTTCGAACCCTATTGTAATTCTTCTTTTACTCTTTCTTTATGCATTATTATTCAGCTATGATTTGCTTTGCCTCCATGTCTGAGTAGTTTGCCTGTTAGGTTTAGGGTAGTTCGAATGGAATGATGATGAATTGTTAGGGTAAACTCACTTGTTAGGATTATCTGTTAGGTTCTTCACCTAGATTGCTTGAACTCTGATTTAGAATTGATCACTCTAAATTAGCTATCTTAGGTTGATAGATTGACACGAAAGTGTAATTGATTAGCCAGAACTAGATCTTAGGTGAGCAAAATTACTTATTCGCAAAGAAATTTGGTTTAGGGATTTTGTGAACAAATTGGACTTGAATTTAATGCTTGTTTAAATTGATTGAATTCGCAAAGAAATTTGGTTTTCTAGGGTTTAAGCATAGTTAGTTTTCGCAACGACAGTTGGTTAATTATACATTAGTGTTCCAAGTTCTAGAACGGTTCTTAATTAAATCCTGATTCTGTTTAACCTGCAATTATGATTCATCCTGAGAATTACCCAAAAGTCTAGCACTTTGTTTAATTGAATTTTAAATCAACAATCTTTCTCTGTTTCAATTTGCTTTTGTCTTTATTTTACTTTATTTTACTTAGCCGAATTTGAAGTCAATATTCATATCGTTTGATTTGACTCCCAGTGATTCGACCCCTACTACAATTGACCTCTTAATTTGAGAGAGTAGCTCAGGGTAAATTTGAGCATATCAAATTTTGGCGCCGTTGCCGGGGAGTCAACATCTTCCATAGGATTTTGATTCTAGAATTTTGACTAAGTTTTTATTTTCGTTTTTACGCGTTTTTCTTTTAATTTTGTGTGTTTCAGGTGTATGCATAATCGCAGAACCAGAAGCGACAAAAATCAGGAGCTAGTCAAGCTAATGACTATAAACAAGCGCTTGGTGGGAGGCAACCCACTAGTAAGTCTAATTATTTAGGATTTTTCTTCAATTTTCGGATTTTAGCAACCAAATAAAAAAAAAAAAATTCTAACTTTTTATTTTTCTTTTCTTTCACCAATTTCAGGCTTGATTAACACTGGAGACAGTGTTGTTTAAGTTTGGGGGAGGTAGTTGCTAACATTGTTTTTTTATTTTGGAGTCAAAATTTGTTTTATTGAGTCAAAATGTAGGGAACAACGATCTTTCCTAAGAATAAAGCTTAGTTTTTAAAACTTTTAGCTGTTGCGATGAAGCCTTTGGATGGAACGAATTCGAAATCAGATGATAGTACAGGTTCCCCTCTTATCGCAATTTGCAGAACGAAGTAGATCAAACTCCTGACTAGCACACTTGATCTCCATTTCGCTATATTCTCTTTGATGATATCACGACAGTAAAACATTCAGGACTCCTTATTCTCTTTACCACTCTTTGTTGATCCTGAATGGCCAGCTCATTTTTAGTTGGTACCCAACCCCTAACCTTAACCTTTTGTTCAAACCTCATGCAGTCTCTTTTCCTTAGTTTTATGTGCAGGCATGTGTATAAACTCCGGAGAGAAAGAGGTTCGACGCAGTTTTTCATTCACAAAAATTGCACAGGAAAAAGGATTTGGTAGGAGTACTTGAAAGAAAGCAGCAATGCTAAGCATTCCTTGGGACTTAATACACAACAATGGTAATTTTCGAGACTAATATCTTTGTAAAATCATTTTCCCCCTTACAGTAAAAAAAAATAATAATAACAAAAAAAAAAAAAAAAAAAAATTATTTCGAAAAATAAGTAAGGGAAAGGGAAATGATTATTTAAATAAGTCTCTAGCTTCAAAAGAAAAAAAAAATCCCAAGGAATGAAGAAGTTGGATGTGGAAAGTGGAACATGATTATATGAAGGTGTTTGGTTCCTGATAACGTTTTGGAGGAGGGAGTGCAATGCGAATAAGAAACTGTGGGCATGGATCCGACTCTCTCTTGTGATTATGCATAATGTCTACATCCACCAAATAAAATCCGGTAACCCTAAACACTCTTTAGCTCCACTGAAACACAAAAGCCTTTAACATCACACCTAGCCCTTTTACTTGGTTGATATCATTGGAGAGAATTCCATCATCACTTCGACCAAGTGTGCGACAGTTAGGAGGATGTGAAACAGATGGGTTTGCAGGTTAAGATTTGAGACCCAACCTATGATGGTTGAGATTCGTGACCGCTAAAGGTATTTTGTTTATATGCAGCAAAAAAGTCAAGGAAGCGAAAGCAATGTTTCAAAGGATAAGTGAGTTCTCGCCATTTTCAAACCTCGACTTCATTCTTAGTCTCTAGTTTGCTTGAGGGCAAGCAAAAGCTAAGTCTGGGGGAGTTGATATATCATGGTTTTTACCCATTTTTGACCATGATTTAACCCGGTTTTATCGAGTCTTTTCGGTGTTTTTCGAGTGTTTTAGAGTCTTTGCAGGTTTTTGTACGTGTGGAGCTTAATTGATGATTATGGAACGTTTTGGAGCATTGTGGAAAGAGGAGCTGAAGTCGTTAGAACGGAAATTCAATTGCCGTCAGATTGGCGTGCCTGTCGATCGACATACATGGTGGTGATCGATCGACAGCTACATTAAAGCCTGTCGATCGACAGACACATAGGCGATCGATCGACAGGCCAGCGCAGAAACCGACTTAAATACGTTTTAAAGAAGGAAATTTGCCCACTAATGGGCCAGAAGTTGCCAATAGACCGTCATAAAAGCCCACCACGAGTTTTACCTCTATAAATAGTTTATTTTAGGTTTTTAGATCATAACTTAGTTTTTACTTAACAAAGTTTAGAGAAAGATTTTTAGGGTTTTTAGGGGGACAAGTTTACTTTGTTCTTTGAGATTCTTCGAACCCTATTGTAATTCTTCTTTTACTCTTTCTTTATGCATTATTATTCAGCTATGATTTGCTTTGCCTCCATGTCTGAGTAGTTTGCCTGTTAGGTTTAGGGTAGTTCGAATGGAATGATGATGAATTGTTAGGGTAAACTCACTTGTTAGGATTATCTGTTAGGTTCTTCACCTAGATTGCTTGAACTCTGATTTAGAATTGATCACTCTAAATTAGCTATCTTAGGTTGATAGATTGACACGAAAGTGTAATTGATTAGCCAGAACTAGATCTTAGGTGAGCAAAATTACTTATTCGCAAAGAAATTTGGTTCAGGGATTTTGTGAACAAATTGGACTTGAATTTAATGCTTGTTTAAATTGATTGAATTCGCAAAGAAATTTGGTTTTCTAGGGTTTAAGCATAGTTAGTTTTCGCAACGACAGTTGGTTAATTATACATTAGTGTTCCAAGTTCTAGAACGGTTCTTAATTAAATCCTGATTCTGTTTAACCTGCAATTATGATTCATCCTGATAATTACCCAAAAGTCTAGCACTTTGTTTAATTGAATTTTAAATCAACAATCTTTCTCTGTTTCAATTTGCTTTTGTCTTTATTTTACTTTATTTTACTTAGCCGAATTTGAAGTCAATATTCATATCGTTTGATTTGACTCCCAGTGATTCGACCCCTACTACAATTGACCTCTTAATTTGAGAGAGTAGCTCAGGGTAAATTTGAGCATATCAATGTACAAGACGTTGTACTACAAATAATATTCACATTGTATACATACATGTGTGTAAGTTTATGTCACTACAAAAAAACTGTTTAATTATAATGGTTATATCTATCATTATTTCGTCAGGAATGGATCCTTTCGACGGGTTTCCAATGGAACGTGTCCGTTTTTTCTAACCACCTACCACAAACAAATTTCTTCAAACTAACAATCTAGGGATACATTTACATAACTAAAACCTTGAAAAACAAAGAAAAATTACAAAATTTACGTGTTTGACGTGATTTGGCAGATTGGTGAAGAGATTCAACGAGATTTAGACTGAGATTCGTGGATTATGGTAGAGAAGAAAAAAACGTTTTAGAAAGAGAAAATAGTTGAAGAGATGAAGAAGAAGAATTTGATTTCGTTATTAATCGACGATTTCCGACGGTTATATCCGTTAAAATTCCATCAGTTTCTTAAAATATTTCGTTTTGGCGTAGAAAATTCCCACATAAATAAATTTAAAAAAAATTAAATCCATCAAAAAATTCCGATATATTTCAAAAATGTATGTAACTCAATGTTTTAAGTAACACTGACGACTTTCAAACATATTTAGAGTATATTTAGGGTGTTTAGAACTTAGTAAAAAATATTTAGTAACCCATAACTTACATATTAAGTCTTTGAAAGTAGTGAATAAAACAATCTAACAATGTTTTATACATTTATCACTTCAAACTTATACATTTCACAAAACATTTCATTACTTATACTAACACTTTCATTAGAAATCTTAATTTTCCGATCTTTTACTAAACACATACAAATGAAAGTAATTTTAAACTTTTAGATGCTAGATGTAATAAAGATGCATTTACATGATTTTACCTACGTCTACAATATATTTTAAACAAAACCCTAACTCTAAATCACAATTTGATGTGGCCGTCGGAAACATTTCGACGAATTTTCAACGGCCACTTCAAAAATGTGACCTTGTTGATAAACATATACTCCCTCCGTTATTTTTTTTATTGATATTTTAGAGTGATTTTTTTGTTTTGTTTAGATTGATGTTTTCAATTTTCTATGCAAAATTAATTGTGATTTTGAGTTTTTGACTGTTTAAATTCTGCAGTTTATTTTTTTATTGGTTGATTTTTTTTGGAATTGATGATAAAATATGTTTTGTTTTGAAAAAATTAAAAATTAAATGATTTCTTAATTTGTGTGTAGAAACCTTAAACATCAAACAAAAAAGAACGGAGGGAGTATGATTTTTGTCAAAAATATGTCAAAAATATGTTGAAAATTTTCAACGAATGGCGGTTGTCAGAAAACCGTAGTAAATTTTTGACAAATTTCTGATATGTTTTTCGGAAATCTCCAACAAAATTTTGAGAGGATTCTTTCTTGTTGAAAAAATCATCAAAAATCTGTCAAAAATCCTTCAGTATATTCTAACAGTTTGATGTCTATAAAAAATTCCGCGAGAATTAGGATTGTTTTTTTTTTAGTAAGTGTAAGTATATTAATAGCATATTATAGGTTATATATATGTTATATGTGTACATGTGTTACAACATATCATAGTAACTACATATATTATTTATTCTGTATACATAGATTTGTACATAATGTTAGATTAATGAAGTTTTCGTGAGGTATATTAATAATATATAGATTATATATATGTTATATTTGTTAAATTAATATAACTTAGGTACATATATTGGAAAACTGATCGAAAATCAATGTACATTATACTACACATTGAGGTAATTCGGTTATTTCGCACTTGAAAATATCAAAATTTACTAGTGAAATTTCGAAAATGTAAGTAACCCATATAAAATGATGAAAAATGTTAAATTATGGTCTTCTTCTTCTTCATTGTCTTATCTTCCGATTCAGGCTTCTCTACAATTACGACATTTGTTCGATTTGGTGGTTGTGTTTCCACTTTTTTCAAAAAAAAAGTGGTTGTGTTTCCACACCTACGTAACCATAATTTCTAACACTTAATTTGACAAACCACGAAAACCGGTAGTAAACCAGAAAAGAACAAAAAGTAACTAAACCGGTCTTGGTACTACAGTACTACACTGTCCAGAGTAGAACAGTCATTTCCTCACTACTCTCACAAAAATGGCGGAAAGTATCGAAAGCGACGATAGCGAATTCGGAAGCATCACTTCTTCCCAAAGATCATTCCTAAACCACTGCCCTTTCGCTAACCCTCACTCCCTTCCTCCACCTAAATCTTCCGACACAGATTCCGTCAACACTGAAGTTGTTCTCGGTAACCCAATCTCAACGCCGATTGTCCAAACTCCAATTATCTCACTTTCTTCTCCAATCAGTCACGATTCCATCAACGGTGAAGTCTTCCGTACTCCTCCTGAAAACCCATCTCTCTCCTCTGCTCCTAACTCTCAAACCCGAGTTAGGGTTTCGGAAATGACACCAATTCTGAATTCGGAGACGAATCGTCGTTCTGATTCCGTTGATTCTCCGTCGTCTGTTACGGTAGACAATGTTAGGGTTCCGATTGGAAGAATCAGGGTTTTGGAAAATCAACCAAGTTCTTCTTCTTCTTCTGGATCTGCAACTTCGGAAATCAGTATCTCTGAATCGCTAAATCGTGGTGGAGATGAAACTCCTATCCCTTTCAAAGATATTATCCAAGCCCTTGTTCGTAACAATGGAGAAGATGGTAGAGAGAAGAAACAAGTCAGCTACGTTGAGATTCTCAAACAATGTGGCTTGAAATTTCCTTAAAGTTGTTTGCTTTTTTGGGTCTTTCTTGCTTTTTAGTGTGTTCTTGAATTGATAAGCATTCGATTTTGTTTATATGAATGCGTCGGATAAAAAGTTAAGTAAACAGAATTCCAAACTTTTGCTACATTACATTTCTTTTAACAAGGCTACATTCTACAAAGAGGAAAATCTTGTTTTCTTGTTTTGTTTTGGGATTGGATTCGTTAGCATTGGTTTTGAGGACATGACTCCTTTGTTGTGTGTTGCAAAGCTTGCAAGAAAGGAATCATCTACATTTGTGGTTTTCTGATCTTTGTTGATCATCTACGATCTTTGCTCTATCTTTTCCTGAATCGTAAGCAACGATTGTGTTTGATTTCAGTGATGCTTGGATCATCGTCTTGTTCTTTTGACGGATTGTTGAGAGCGAGTTTCTCCATTGCGTTTATGAACTTACGTAGGTGCTTTATGTACTCTGGATATGTCTCTAAGTTGCAATGCCCTCCTCCTTTAACCCACAATGGATCGTATTTTTCCTTTGCTAGCTCCCATAGTCGCTTCCCATGAGATAAGTTCACAATCTCATCGTTTGTTCCCTGCAGGATCGTAAACCAAGTTTAATGATCTCTCACTGCAGACCGCTCACTGAGTAAAAAATGATGTAACCTTACATGTATGACAAGAACAGGGCATGTCACATGGCGTATCTTCTCAATGTTCTGCGAAAAATCCACCACCAGATAGAAGAGTTTGAGAGACAGAGAGAACCAAGAGTAACCAAAGAAAAGCGACAATGGGGCTTACCTTGTATATATCGAACCAGAATGTCATTTTGACAGGATATAAAACTCTAAGGCCAGAGAGAATTGCGCTGTGAAGAACAACCCCTCTTAGTCTCTTTGATCGAGATGCTAAGTGCAACGTTGGTCCGCTCCCAACGGATTGCCCGTACAGAATAATTTCCTCTTGCTTGATACTGTACTCGTTCCGCAAGCAATTGTACACAGCTTCGATATCTTGGTACGTATTGCACTCAGACGGCTAGTTTTCATAAAATAACCATCAAATGCTATAAACAGAAAGAAGAATCATGACAAATGTTTGAAATTATGAATGAAGCTCTTTTCTTACCTTGCCTGTTGAAGCTCCATAGCCTGAATAATCATAGCTGTTTCAATGGCATATAAAGAGAGTCAGCTTTCTTTCATCAACCAAAAAGAAAATACAAGGTTTTGGTATATGTAAACCTCATAATGTTGATACGGAGATGAGCACGAAGCTCCATGAAGAGCTCGACCATTTGGCCAAGATCAGCAGCATTGCCATGAGAATAGAGAAGAGTAAATCTTGCAAAAGGGTGTTTCCAGAACGTAGCAACGACTTTGTTGCCGGATTTTGTGGTAATTTGGTGAACGTCCATGCTTTTTTCCGGCGTGATTCCGGTGAATATAAGCTTTCCGGTCTCCTCATCTTTACTCACGCCGTATGTAGCCGGTGACGGAGGAAAGAAAGCGAATTTTGCCGCCACATTTGACGTCACATTACCCATAATATCAAACAATACTTTTGTTGTAAAGAAACAACAACAAAAGCTTTCTATGAGGAGAAGGAGAAAAACAAAAACCCAAAATCTATCCTACCCTCTCTCTTGTGGTCTAAGAAAAGCAAAATAAAGTTAAATTTTAGTCTTTGGTGGGTTTATGTTTAGGGAAAACAAATGAAATGTAATGGTGGAGAATATTTGGCGGGAGGGAGAAATAAGCTTACCTGTGTTTTTTTTTCTGTTTTTGACTCAAAACGAAAAGTTGAATAAATAACAAAAAACTATTCGGATTGCTGTGATCAAGCTTCATTTTCACAATCAAAATTGCAAGCAGCTACAGATTTTACTTTTTAGTATATAAACCTCTCTTTTAACAAGATCATCTCTCATTTCTCTCTATCTCTCTCTTTCTCAAGTCAGCTCGGTGTCCCACTCTCAGTTGTTTTCGGGCTGTTACCACGTTCACTTGTCGAGCTACTGTTGTTGATCACTTCGCTTTCCATTGGCTTCAGAGAGACTGTAGGGGGTGTACCAGCAGAAGCATTAAGTGAATGATTTTCTGTATGTTTCGGTTTGTTCAGAGCTCGACAATGAGGACAGTAGTAAGTAATGTGCGGGAAGTCCTCTTTCAGGGCAAGTCCTGCGTGAAGAGAGAGAGACACACATTGTACAATTAAGTTAAAAACAACATTGTATCTCGTTTGTACACAAATATGTGGAAATGTGGTGTATTAGAAACTAGCTCACCATTGTGCATACGGCAGTTTCCACAGATGAGTGCATATGACTGAGTTGGATCTTCGCCCACAAGGAGAGCTGCAATGCGCGAGATCCAGCTACCGTCATGAACAGCATTTCCATGAGGATTATAATGCTCAAACACCATCTGTTGGTTTTGCTCTGTGCCGGGAATTCTTTCGCTTATTCCAGAATGGTTAGACTCATTATCAGAATGATGAGTTGGAGTTGTTCCAGCACTGTTGCGTTTTGTATTTGGTTGTCTTCGATTCCTGAGCCCTTGTGATTGTTTGGCATCCATGTCACTGCTCTTGCCTGTAGAGGGGTCAAGTTGGGATTCATCTCCTACATATACTTTCAAGCCTGAGTCAGCACCCAACTTGGATGCCAGAACAGTTGCAGCAGCCGCCTTTGCAGCTGGGTCAGGGTCATACCTCTGATACAAAATAGCTCGTGTTAAAACAAGTGAAGTAATGAGAAAACCCACACTAACAAGCATCCATCAAGATATATCAGCATTTCATTTCTCTTTCAAGTTCCTGAACATATTGCAAGTATAAGAAGTAATTCCAGAACTCACAAGTGCAGTCTTCATGTCAGATTCTCATTTCCAAGTAACTCAACTTGAGACAAACATATCACACTATGAATTTTAACTGTAACACTTAAGTTTAGATTCCTAATCACCCTTTAGCACATACAGCCATTAGTTTGACAGTTGTAAAGTTAGCGCAACTTGAAAACAAGCAAAAAAAATAGCCGAAAGGAGACTCTCAACATGGATAATCCTTGTCCAACGGCTGTAATTTCCTAATGGAATTCCAATCCAAATTCTACATACCATACTCTTTACAAAGTTTAAATTTAAAGACATCTCCTATTGCAACAAAGTATAAACATAACTTGCAATATAAAATAACAAAACAAAGATCTATTCCCATTCCCACGACAAAGCTAGAGGTGATAAAGTATTGCCATCATTAAGTGGTATGTATCTCTTTCAGATAGTGATGCGGTAACCGTGTTAGCCTACCAGAAATATATAAAGTTACGCAAGCAAGAAATAACAAGAGCACAAATCAAAACATGACAATAGAACACTGGAGATAATCAGGAATACCAGAAACCCAATAGTATCCGAAATGCAGTTATGTGAACTAGCTTCGCTCATCTTAAACAAACTTGTAACTTTTACCTGAATAAGTTGTTGTGTGGTGTAATAATTGGTCCTCTCTTTCAACTCATTGATCTTTCCCAACAATTCTGCTTGAAGCTTTTCCAAGATATTCTGATCTCTACGGTCACCTAAACAAAACCAATATACACACAAAGACATGATTAACACACCAAGCCAAAGATTTCACATGAAAAATGAACATATACAAACAACACAAAGACTCACACATCCTCGTGAAGCTAACGATTGAAGAATAAGCAAGAAAAGCAAGAAGAGGTAAAAGAAACATTGGCAAGATCCTGAAACTCCTTAGTTTCCAATCCAAATCTTCATCTCTGGTTGTCATAATCGCATAACACACTGCAATTATCTCAAAGAAGACAGAGAAAGCGATGAGATTTCTAATGAATGTCCTTCTTGTAATCGATCTACGCTTCATTCTAGATCGAATACTCGCTTCTTCTTTTGAAATGACTTCAAGTCTCTTCTCGAAATCATCTCCTCTAACCCTAAATAACACATTCCAAATACGCAACAATAAACCCTTCTTCTGCTTCTTCTTCTCGCTGTTCTCAACCACTGTTCCTTCGTGCTCCTTCTTCTCTCCCACCGCCATTTCGTAACCTCTGCTCTCAAGTTTACACTACCTACGGAATCAGTACTTGGTGATATAGAGGATTCTTCACTTGCCCAGTTACGGAATTTTCCTGATCTGGAGTTGTGTGGAGAAGGAGACTTGGAATATCGTGAAACGCGTTGCTTCGCTCTCTGCAAAAGTTATCGTTTTCTTCCTCTTGGAGGAAGCAATGGGAACCAACAATTAACTTAGTTTAGGGATAATTCTTAATTGATTTGGGGTTTAAGTTTTATTCGTTTTGAAAATTACTTGCAAGTTACATTGAAAGTATTCATTGATCATTAAGATTTTCGAAAAAATTATAAACCAAAGAAAAAAAAATAGAGTTAAACCACGTGAAAATTGCAAGAACTCTTTGGAAACTTATTTATTCCTTTGGTAAAACTCAGTAATTGAAAGTTAAAAATGTAATCTTTGAAATATTGGAGGACATCATTAACTTTTTAAGAAGGATGAAAGCTAAGTTATACTATATTGTATGTACAACAACAAATTTCTCTAAAAAAAATCCTAAAGGCCAATGAATCCATTATGAACCTCCTCAATCCCTGAGTGTGTTCATTCGTACCAAACCTGCCCACCAACAAATGAATATATACAATTCACAAAATCTCAATGTTGTTAAATTGACTCAATATTTTGCTTGTATCTTCGTTTTTTTTTTATTTGTTTCAATCATAGAATTGGTTTTTTTTTTAACTAGGTTTTTGTTTTTGTATTGAGGTCTGAGTGATAATACCTCACTCAATCCCTACCGTTCTCCTTCCTCTAGTGGATTCATTTGGTAGACACAAACTTCAGAGATAATCATATTCCTTTTGTTGCCAAAAGTATACTTTAGCTGGAACTAGGGAACCAACGAGTTACATTTACTATGTTTCAGTTTTTTTTCTTATTCTCAATTTGTTTTTTTTCTTATTCAGCTCTAGTTCCGCGATAAAAGAGACGGTGGTTTAAGGTATACTTTCACATTAATGCCACTAATGATACTATGGCTTCTCAAAGAGCACCCGTTGGTAGACGCAAACTCCAACTTTGACGCTAGCCAAAGACAAGAATGCTCAAAATTAGAACAAAAAGGTAGTTAATCATCTTTTTTTTATCTTCATTTTTTTCGCCGCTCTAAACCATCGTCCCTTTAGTAAAATATGTTATAATGGAAATAGTTCATTCACCAAATATTAACTTGTTACATATTCTCAAACTTTAGGAATAATTCTAAATTGATTTGAAATTTATCAAACTTTGTAATTCTGTTGATTTGTAATATTAATTTGAAAATTTAGTTACATTTTGGAATGAAACAAAATTCTAATATTCATTGAATTAGTAACATATTAAGTAAAGATATACTATTTATCTATATATAAAAAAAAATATGTGAAAATAATCAAGATATCAGAAAATATAACTTAAAATCCATTGTTATTAATTAACAATTTAGATATACATGTTTACAATTTCCATAAATCTTTGAAAATTTAGTTTTCGAAACTAGTTAGTTAAAAATGTAAATATTTACAAGAACTAATTCATGATTGAAATTTGACTAATTTACGAATAATTTATGAAAATAGTTGTGAAATAGTTCACTCACCTAGTTTTTCATTACTGTATTTTCTGTTTTAATTGTACCTATAACATAATTGAATAACCAACCAATACACATGTTTGCTCTTTCAATCAATAAGTGTTTAGTTGTATCCATCCACTTCCCTCCTACATTAATAAATGGTACTATGTATCATTATTGTACACCCGTATTCTCTTGCCACAATTCCGGACGAAAATCTTACTTGTTTTTCTTTTCCTATACATTTGACATAACATGTTCTAAAAATATCGTACATGCTATATACCATTCTCTCTATCTATCTACCCAGTTAAAGCAACATATTGTATGTACAACAACAAAATTATACTTTTTGTATCCTTTTTGTCTTCCTCTTCTTTTGGTGTTCTATAAAAATCCTAAAGGCCAATTGAGTATGAACTTCCGCTGCAGTTATGAATCGGTGAGTGTGATGGCAAAGTCAGGGACCATTCGTACCAAACCTGTCCACCAACAAATGTATATACTAACTCACAAAACCTCAACATTTTGCTCTCTTTCTTTTACTATCTACCTTTGTGGAATCGCTACACCTCCAGAAATGTGCTTCTATTGGAGACTTAGAGTCAACTTCAACATGCTTCCTCAATGGGAAAAAGATTGGAAACCTGGATAAAAACAAAAACATGCAAATTTTAGAGTAGTGTCTTAAAAGTTTGAATGTCACAAGATCAAAAGAGTTTCAACGCTGCTAATATTACCAGCCGATCAGGTTTGGTGTTGCTGTTGTAGGCTCAATGCTAAGATGCACATCATCATAAAGGACTGCTTCAAAATAGCCAGCAAATCCTAGTCACACAAGTCAATCAGATTTAGTTTAGTGTTAGAGAAAGCGAGTGAGAAATGTTACCCAAAGAAAAGCCATACCATGAACCAAAGCAGAACCCATGTCACTTGGTAGATTGAAAAGCAGCTTCTTGTAACATTGATTGTTGGGTTTTCTTAGGAAGTTTGGATGCGTGAATGTAAAACCTATTAAGAACAATAATATATATATATCTGAGCATCTAAAGCAGAAGCAAAATGTAATGACCATTTCAGAGTAGAAGCAGTCGTTTGGATTCGTTTGCTCATGACAACACTTTTAGCTAACACAAGCAAAAAAGGACTCACAGGTTGAGAAGGAGCAAGTCTGGCTACACTGTGCAGTTTAACAGAATAAGCATTTGCAAACTGGGAAAGATCATTACGAGCCTTAACCTGCAAGATAGATGACAAAACGTAAGTTGATACGTAGCTTATAGCGTGTAATCAAAAGCAGAAATCAGAAGAAAACCCACTTCATTGTAAAGTTTTGAAGATGTAATTGGCTGTATAAAACTTGTATACCTGAAAGGAAACAGAACAATAGATCTAATGTAATCCTCTCTGACATATTTCAGTAGTACTAAAGGCTCTTCTTATTGTGATTCAACTGCGAATATACATACGAGAGTGGTATCGAAATCCCGTCTGGCTTGAGAAACCTTTGGGCTCCATCAAGGCACTCAGGAGAGAGTTCATTATCTCCAAAAGAACCCAGCAATTCACTAACCTATAGAGAAAGGTGTCAAACACGAATGCGGAGGAGAGTATACCAGAACCTGTAATTACTGACCAAAATATCAGCTCTCTCCAGAAACGCATGTCACAAGATATTACGGTAACAGTGCCTTATTTTCACCAAATCCTATCAGAAAGGACAGCACCACAATAAGAATGATTTAAAACTGACTCAGAACGAACCACAGTAGAATCAACATTTATAAATTGACTTACATGGAGTGTAACGACAGCATTAGGATTCTTTTCCACAGCATAAACTTTCAACTTTCGAGTTCAGCTGCCTGGAAAAGGAAAGCAAAATGTAAAGTTGAATTTGAAAGTCTCCTTATGATCAGCCCGGTATTGCATCAGAACTCACCAGCAATGATGCCCTCACAAGGGCTCCTCTTCCTGCTCCTACAACCATCAGGATCTACAATCCACAATTCAGTACTATCAGAGTATTTCATCTGAGAGCTCCTTTGTGAGTGATAAACCGAAAACAGTAACAGGTAACTTACAGTAGTTAACTCAGAGGCTTTCTCATTAGGGACCCTATCCTTCAAGGCTTTAGCAATTGCCCTTTGATACTAACAAAACAAAGATTCGAGTTTTTTTTTCAAACTTGAGAGGAGTATTTCGTAATAATTATTATAGAAATAATAAAAGGGAGACTTAGTAAAACAACCTTCTTAGATTTTGGGTTGACTCAAACAACCTTCTTAGTTCTTAGATTTTAATTATTGAGACAATTTTCGAGTCCGTTTTACCATTTTTCCTTTGATAACAAAAAACGTATTTACGAAAATGCCATTAATGAAACGGGCCGCGTAGGCGCGAAAATTTCCAGCAAAAAAAAAATAAGTCTACCGCTATGTGATGGTAGACTTATTTGAGTTCTAGTAGACTTATGTTTTTGTCCGTAGACTTATTTGATGAGCGGTATACTTATTTTTGAGCGGTAGACTTATTGTGTCTCCTTTGGTGGTAGATTTATTCCGAACGGTAGACTTATTTTCTCTGCGGTAGACTTATTTTCCCGTAGCGGTAGACTTATTTTCCCGTAGCGGTAGACTTATTTTCCCATAGCGGTAGACTTATTTTCCCGTAGCGGTAGACTTATTCTTCGAATGGTAGATTTATTTCCGCAAACTTATTTTCAGGGGTAGATTTATTTTTCTTCGATGGTAGATTTATTTTTGACTGGTAGATTTGTTTCCTTTGGTGGTAGATTTTTAGTCATAGCAGCGGTAGATTTATAGTGACGGTAGACTTATTTTAGTAGCGGTAGACTTATAGTTTGCGGTAGACTTTTTTATCGTGGTGGTAGATTTATTTTGTGTTTAGTTGTGGTAGACTTATTGTAGTAGTGGTAGACTTATAGTTAGCGGTAGACTTATTTCGTATTTTCGGTCAACGAAACCAACCATTGACTGGTAGACTTATTTTTTTAGGATCAATGGTGGTAGACTTATGCGTTTTTAGCGATAGAAGCGGTATATTTGTTTTTACCCAGGTCTAGTGATGGTAGACTTTTTATCAAACTTAGTGACGGTAGACTTTTTTTCACATTAGACATTTGGTAGACTTATTTGTGATAGCGGTAGACTTATAGTACTTGGTGGTAGACTTATTTCCTGTTTAGGAATTTATAGTGGTGGTAGACTTATTTTCGAACTTAGTGACGGTAGACCTATTTGTGAGAGCGGTAGACTTATTGTACTTGGTGGTAGACTTGTTTTCTGTTTAAGAAACTTTAGTGGTGGTAGACTTATTTTGGTAGGTGGTAGAGTTAGTTGCAGGAACGCGAAATGTCGATTTTACCCTTAAAAAATAGACAAATTTGCATGAAAAACCTGCAACAATGGTGATGAACTAGGGTTTACAGCCGCATAGGTCGGATCTTTGCGAAGTGATTTTTTGAACTTTCCTTGTTTTCTAAAGTTCTTTTCGAACGAGTGAATGGAACAAATTGTTCTTGTCTGTGGTAGATGGAGTTTTTCGAAGAATGGATGGGTGTTCGGGGTTGACAACTCAAAAGGTGGTAGAGTTCTTGGGTTAGATCATGCAACCTCGTTCAAAAATTTCCTTCGAATAGTGTATGAAGATTTCGACGTCGATGAACAAATTTTCGAGGTAAAATTGAGTTATCTGTTACCAAGCTTAGTTCTAGACACACCACCGATTTTCGTTGCAAATTCAAAACAGTTCAAGAGTTTTGTACAACAATATAAGAAGGAAATGATTCGTCTATGCGTCGAGATTAGTGAAAAAGAAAAAAAACAGTTTAAAAGAGAGAGAAGTGGATGCAAGAAGGGAGAAACTATAGATGAAGATGATGAAGATCATGAAGATGATGATTGTAGATTTGACTATTGCGATGATTCAGACGGTGCAAGGTCGGACGATGATGAATACGGGAGGCGTGGTAGACTTTCAGATGATGACGACGCCGCCGCCATGGAAACTCTAGACTTAGCGGTTGGGCAACGTTATGCCACAAAGGAGGACTTGGAGAGGAGATTGGAGATTATTTATGTTGCACGTAAGTTTGACTTTAACGTCGAACGCACAACTCCAACGTTGTTGACGGTTAGTTGTTGGGTGGAAGGATGTACGTGGAGGGTTCGTGCTTCAACTATTGGAGACAGTCCCAGTTTCCATATCAAGACTTATAATGGAAACCACTCTTGTTCTGTGACTGAGCGTTCAACCCGTGCTCGTAAAGCAACGTATCAGGTGTTAGGTCGTCTCTACAAAGATTTCATTGGTGGTGTTGGACCAACAGTCTTGCCAAGTCATCTTGCCGATGCTATAACGAAACGTTTCAGAATAAAGATACTTTAAACGATGGTAGACTTATTTTCTATTTGATGGTAGACTTATTTTCTGTTTGATGGTAGACTTATTTTCTGTTGATGTAAGACTTATTTTCTGTTTGATGGTAGACTTATTTTGGTTTGATGGTAGACTTATTTTGGTTTGATGGTAGACTTATTTTCAGTTTGATGGTAGACTTATTTTGGTTTGATGGTAGACTTATTATTGTTTGATGGTAGACTTATTTTGGTTTGATGGTAGACTTATTATTGTTTGAAGGTAGACTTATTGTTGTTCGATGGTAGACTTATTTTCTGTTTGATTGTAGACTTATTTTCTGTTTGATGGTAGACTTATTTTGGTTTGATGGTAGACTTATTTTTGTTTGATGGTATGCTTTTCTGTTTGACGGTAGACTTATTTTCTGTTTGATTGTCACAGGTAGAGTATTGGAAAGCCCATCGATCATTAAAGTACGCAAGGCAATTGGTTAGAGGAAGCGCTGAGAATGGGTACGAAGAACTTCCCACGTACTTATACATGATTAGGAGAGCTAATCCAGGGACACTTATAAAGCTGGAAGTCGATGGTGAAAATAGGTTCAAGTTTCTTTTCCTTGCATGTGGCGCAAGCATACACGGTTTCAAGTATATGAGGAAGGTAGTTGTGGTGGATGGGACATATTTGAAAGGTAAGTACAAAGGTACTTTACTGATTGCCACAACACAAGATGAAAATTTTAACATATTTCCTATTGCTTTCGGTGTTGTTGATACTGAGAATGATGAGTCTTGGGAGTGGTTCTTTAGACAGTTAAGCCGAGTAATCCCAGATGATGAAGGTCTTGCGATTATCTCAGATAGGCATAGATCAATATCGAAGGCGATTGGGAAGGTATACCCGCGTGCTTCTCGTGGTATTTGCACATATCATCTGCATAAAAACATTTTCCTGAAATTCAAAGGTGGAGAATCATTCGGACTAGTGAAGAATGCAGCGAAGGCATATAGACTTCAAGAGTTTAATGAGTTATTTGGGCAGATTGAGGCTTTGTATCCTGCTCTTCATACTTATTTAGAGGGAGCCGATGTTCGTTTATGGACTCGTGTGCATTTTCCCGGTCATAGATACAAATTCCTGACAAGCAACATAGCGGAATCTATTAATAAGGTCCTATCTCCTGCGCGAACTTCTGGATACTATTAGGTCGATGTTGACAAGGTGGTTTGCTAAAAGAAGGGAAAAAACAAGTTTAATGACCACAACCTTGACCACTACGGTGGAAAAACAGCTTCAGGTAAAATATTTGTTATGGTAGATTTAATAAGCATATTGTGGTAGATTTAATTTGCATGTGGTAAAGTAGATTTAATAGGCATGTTATGGTTGATTTATAGACAACTGAGGGTAGATTAATACTTGTGTTGCCTTTTTTGTAAACATGATAGGGTTGAGAACGCTAAGCTTTGGACTGTGCAAGAGATAAATGACAACGAAATAGAAGTAACGTTGGGGTCATCAATGTATGTGGTGAATTTGACATCAAAAAGTTGTACTTGCAAAAGGTTTGACAAGGATAGAATTCCTTGTGTTCATGCCATTGCAGCGGCGGAAACAGTGAAGAAGTCACGGATCGGCCTTGCACATCCCTACTTCCATACAAAGAACTTGTTCAAGGGTTACTCAAAAAGTATTATGCCACGAGATATTGCGCTTCCAGCGCCGGAAATTGTGGCATCAAAAGTCTGTAAACCTCCGGTTGTGCGTGAACCACCAGGTAGGCCAAGACTTTCCTGGATTAAAAATGCTTTGGAAATCGCCATGGGTCGGAAACGAATTAGGAAAGAACCCAAGTGCTCAAATTGTCTTCATCATGGTCACAATCGTGCGACTTGCAACGCTTAAACATGTATGTTATGTTATGTAATTTGACTATCATGTTTACTTTCTCTTTTCTTAAGGTACTTTAATGGTTACGAAACACAAAGGAAACAGAAAATAAGTCGACCATCAAACCGGAAATATAAGTCTACCATCAAACCGAAAACCATCAAACAATAATAAGTCTACCGTCAAACAATAATAAGTCTACCGTCAAACAAAAATAAGTATACCATCGAACAACAATAAATCTACCATCAAACCAAAATAAGTCTACCATCGAACAAAAATAAACCTACCATCAAACCAAAATAAGTCTACCATCAAACAGAAAATAAGTCTACCGTCAAACCAACATAAGTCTAAAATAAGTCTACCATCAAACAGAAAATAAGTCTACCATCAAACAAAAAATAAGTCTACCATCAAACAGAAAATAAGTCTACCGTCAAACAAAAATAAGTCTACCATCGAACAAAAATAAGTCTACCATCAAACAAAAATAAGTCTACCATCAAACAGAAAATAAGTCTACCATCAAACATAAAATAAGTCTACCATCAAACATAAAATAAGTCTACCGTCAAACAAAAATAAGTCTACCATCAAAGATATTGGTCTGATCGAAGGTTTACCATCAAATGAAAATAAGTCCAAAAATAAGTTTTCAATTAACCGTACATTAATGTTGTCAATACGTTTTCATTACAGAATCTTTACCACACTTTCAAAGGACCACCACATCTACTCCAGTGGTGATAGTAAAACATGGTCCTTTGAAAGTATGCAAAATAAACAATAAGTCTACCATCGAGTAGAAAATAAGTCTACCACTACATTCACAAAAGTCTACCACTATGTACACAAAAGTCTACCACTATGTACACAAAAGTCTACCATCACGTTAAATCTGACTATCCTGAATCTGTCTGTAACGGAACCTTATCGTCTGGATTATTACGCGGGTTTGGATCGGAGACCTGCTGGGCCAAGTCAATAAATGGTGCCTCCTCCAGGATATCAGCTGCAAGTTTTAGACGAATACCAGGCACAGTTGCATCGCAAAGACCATCCATTGTATGTCCTAGAGCTAGGCACTCTAAGAATTTCACAGTGTAGACACCACAGTCGCCTGATTGGATGTTTTGGGGGACGTTGGTTTTTTCCTGTAGAAGTGAAACGCAACCTCACTCATCCCCTTCTTTTTTTCAGGTGGTGCAGCAGCCTTAAGCAACTTAGGAATCATCTTCGTGTACGGTCTGCATGACTCGACCACAACGTCCTCCTTGTAACCCGAAATCATGCTATCGTAACATTTGACAGTCCTGTTAACTAGGTCTACCACAACAGCCACCCAATGCAAGTCGTTGATATTATGAGCAATGTACAATGTATCAACATCCTTACCCATTTCTTGTGGGTTGGACAAAACGTCGGAGTTAGGCCATTGTACATGTTCAAATACCCCTCAGCGAATAAAAAGGTCTTCTCTTTCTCTTTACCTTTGAAGTTCCATTCATACTCCTGACACCAAAGGGACACAAATATCGGATCCATAATGGCTATCCTTTCACTGGTAAAAGGGGTTGGCCTTTGCATAGACCTTTTTCGCAACATGTTCAATGCAGCCCCCATGTGCTGCAAAATAATTCAACAAACATAAGTTCGCAAATTAAACCAAAAGTAATCAAACAAATAATAAGTCTACCATCAAATGAAAATAAGTCTACCATCAAATGAAAATAAGTCTACCATCAAACAGAAAATAAATCTACCATCGAACAACAATAAGTCTACCATCAAACAGAAAATAAATCTACCATCGAACAACAATAAGTATACCATCAAATAGAAAATAAGTCTACCATCAAAAATAAGGTAGTGGTAGACTTATTTACCTCACCACCCAACCATCCATATCGAGAGTCTGGCCACAGTGCTTTAGGTGTCATAATTTACAAATAGAACTCCACTTTTAGCAGGCTGTTTTCTAATGGGTTGTCTCTGAATAACCATATGTCTATAGTTAGAAGGATGAAATTTTTTTGTGCGTTGAATAAGACAAATGACTTACATATCTTGATTCACGAAGTCAAACAACTTTTTCTCTCTATGCTGGTCCACCGGCTCAAAAGGATTGTAGACAGCGGAAGAAGGCATTGTAGCAGCCATGATTCGTATGGTCCCGGAGTGTCCTATGAATGGGGACCTCTGAGACGGAGCAAATTTTTTATTGCGACCTATGGGGGGGACCACCAAATCATCCTTGTCTGACAAATTTGCAATATCACCTAAAGCATTGTCCAGTGCATAATTTATCTGCTTCGCCTTTAAATCATCATCATCAGATGATGATGAGTACGCGTAATGCATCATTTTGCCACTAGGAGGAGGTGAAACAAAATCAGCATCAGATCTTTCCTTCTGTTTCCCAGCATCAGAAATAGCATCTTTAGTCTACATGTTAAGGATTTAGTCAAATGGAAATAAGATAAGTTTACCATCAAACAGAAAATAAATCTACCATGAAACAGAAATAAGTCTACCATCAAACAGAAAATAAGTCTACCATCAAACAGACAATAAGTCTACCATCAAATGAAAATAAGTCTACCATCAAAAAGAAAATAAGTCTATCATCAAACAGAAAATAAGTCTACCATCAAATGAATACGTACCAGATCGTGGATTTCGACACACTCAGCTCCTTCCTTCGTTTTAACCGCAGTAGGTTCCTTCTCTTTAAACGTTATCCTTTTACTCTACAGCTCCAAACCCAAACAATGTATAAGGAATGAGTCAAATGGAAGTAAGAAAATTTGATGCAAATCAAACTACAAAGGAGAATTACTTCACACCTTCTTTTTAGATTCAAGCTTCTTTTTAGCTTCAAGCTTCTTTTTAGCTTCAACCTTCTGCAATGCTGAAGCAGGTGTGCTTTTCTGCACAGGTGTGGTAGATTTGCTTTTCCCTTTCCGCTGCTCAGTTAGTGTAGCATTTACATCCGGCTTTCTAACAACACGGCTAACTGGGAAATTTTTTTCGAAAGTGGTTGTTGTTCCATCCAAGACTGTTAAGAAAATTACAATAATATAAGTCTATCATAACACAATAATAAATCTACGACGCCTTAACATAGCAATTCAGGAAAACATCTAAATAAGAGAGTCTTAAAAAGTGGTTGTTGTTCCCATATATCTACCATCGCTTTATAAAAGAGTCTTACGTACCAGATCATCCTTCTCCATAGATGCATCTCCGCCAACTTCCGTGTTTGACTGTTTATCTACCACAGCTTTCAAGGCATTCTCTTTGCCCTCTAGAGATGTAAGCCTAGCATCAAAGTTTGCAATTGTGCCCACAATTCCCTGAAGGAGCTTAAGCACTTCACCAATATCTTCGTTCTCCTTCTTTTTCTTTACAATGATTTTTATTGGGATATCCAAATCGCATTCCTCTTCACTATCCTCCTCACCCGAAGTGTCGGATCGAATCTTCCTCTTCCCATGCTTCACCTTGTCCTTCTTTTTCTCTTTCTTTTCAGCCGGAGAGTGATCCTCATCCTCACTTTCCTCAACAACAACAACCTTAGCCTTCATCTTCTTGCTCTTCTTTATCTTCTTTTTCTTTTCAACCGGAGAGTCATCCTCATCCTCACATTCCAACACCACCTTAGACTTGCTCTTCTTTTTCTTGTTTTTCTTTTCAACCGGAGAGTCACCCTCATCCTCACTTTCCTGAACCACCTTAGACTTGTTCTTGTTTTTCTTCTTAGGAACCGGAGCATCTAACTCCCAACAATCTTCATCCATGCATCCACCAAGAATGTCGCGGATCATGTTATCAAGTATGAAATCTTCCTTATCAATCCATGAAGGGTAAATGAATTCCAAAGGCTTCACCACTAAGTGTCTGATACGAACCTATGAAGAACATTATTGAAAGAGAAGATTAATAAAAAAAGAAAGAGATGATTAACAACAAATAAGTCTACCATCAAATGAAAATAAGTCTACCATCAAACCAAAATAAGTCTACCATCAAACGGAAAATAAGTCTACCATCAAACAGAAAATAAGTCTACCGTCAAACCAAAATAAGTCTACCATCAAACCAAAATAAGTCTACCGTCAAACAGAAAATAAGTCTACCGTCAAACAAAAATAAGTCTACCGTCAAACAATAATAAGTCTACCGTCAAACAAAAATAAGTTTACCATCAAACAAAAATAAGTCTACCATCAAACAAACAAAAATTACCTAGTGGTTGTTGCTGGATTTCTTATCCTCCTCCATAACCTGTTCCAAGTTGTACCTTACCCGGCTTCCACCCCAACGTAGCAGAGGAACACCTCCTTCTCTTCTCCTCCCAAATCTTTCCCCTAAAATGGGAACTGCCTCATACACCCACACAAGCAACGCATGAACACACCCATGGAGTGTGATCTTATTCATATTCGTCCCTTGCATGGACGAAATGAGACATTGAAAGGACACTCGTCCCCAAGGATACCTCTCGAAAGCCTCTGGATCCATCACTCTTTTTGCAGCTTTCAATGGGATTCTACTATCACGAGCGTAACCATACACTCCAACATGCAGAATAAATAACAGTGCTATCATTCTCTTCTTTTCCTCACTCCATGTTCTGATTTTCTCAAACAGAACCAAGAGCTCCGACCACTTTGGTCCCTCCCCAACTGGGACACCAATTTCTTTCCAAAACTCTATGTGATCAATGTCCCAACCATCATTTGCATCAGCCTCACCACAGTTCATCTCGGTTACCTCTTCAAACTCATACAAGGAAAATCTCACAGGCCGCCCACCAAACAAGGACCACATCTCATAGAACCTTTTACTATTCAATTGATTGGTTAGGAAATGCGTAACCGTCGCACCTGAGAAATAGAATTTTCGTGAAGCAAGCTTCAGAATAATTTCAACTGAGGAATTATTCATGATATCATTGTACACGTCCTCACCAACCGCTTCAGCCATTTTCTCAAAGTCGTGTAACATGCAATTGTGATGGAGACTTCTCAGCCCCGATGGTGCTAATCGAGGCGGAAACCTTCTGGTTGGATATACCTTTCTCACAATCGAGGAACTCATACCTGCACAAATCAGTAATTATAAGTCTACCACACAACAACAAAAATCTACCATCAAATGCAAACTAAAACAATTCCTAAAATAAGTCTACCATCAAGCGGAAATAAGTCTACCATCAACAAAAAATAAGTCTACCATCAAATGAAAATAAGTCTACCATCAAACAGAAAATAAGGCTACCATCAAATGAAAATAAGTCTACCATCAAACAGAAAATAAGTCTACCATCCAATGAAAATAAGTCTACCATCAAACATAAAAATAAGTCTACCATCCAATGAAAATAAGTCTACCATCAAACATAAAAATATCGAACAAATCTACCATCACACAATTTAAAAACCACAATACAACATAACGTTACATAAAATCAAAAAACACTTCAATTAATCTACCGCTACTTTAAATAAATCTACCACCACATAGATTAACAAAACTACCATACCAATCTGAAATCTTACTTTATCTGCGAATATCGGCGCCGGAATTTGGGTTTACACCACCGAAACTGGAAAAAAAACATATTTCAAATTAGGGTTTTCGTCGATTCTTACAAGACTTCAACAAACCAAAACAAAAACGGTTAGAATAAAGAGATTACCTCTCTTCAATGCTCGAAATCGAAAACCCACCAGTCGTTTCAACTTTTCTTCGCCGGAATTTCCAAAAACCTAAAACCCGACAGACGAAAATATACTTCAAATCCGTAAAAACTCCTAACCGAATACTCGCCATGGATGGTGAAGAAGAAAACTCACAAAAGAAATCGAAACTTACCGTCAAATCACCGTCAGTTCAAGAATCGCCAAATCGCCGGAGAGGTTACGCAGAAGGTGAAGAAGACGAACGATTTTGCGTTTAGTTTTTTTTTTCTTTTTATATGTTCAGTTTTTTTTTTTAGTGGCAAAACCGTTAATAAATGGTTTTGCCATATTATAAAGGTCTTTCTAACCTTTTTTAGCTCAAAAAATAAGAGCTCAAAATTTAAAGGTTGTTTGAGTCAACCATACATCTAAAAAAGTCTTTCTAGTAATTAACTCATAATAAAATACAACTGTAATGCATGAAGTAAAAACAAAAGAAGAAGTAATGGTTACCAAAATATCTTTTCAACATTCCAAAATTATTGAGACACTGCGTCATCGTCGGCAGAGTGTTCTCGCTGACACTGTGTCCTCGCTGACACTGTCTCCTCGCTGTCTATGTGACTTTGTTGATACTGCATTCATGACTTTTTCTGCGAGGCGAGCGAGGAAAAGGTCTTTCCTTCAAGGCGAAGAAAAGATCTTTCATGCGAGGCGAAGACAGGGACTTCGGTGGCCATTTCTACCAGAGTCTTCGATGGCCACTATGATGACGCTTCCTTCTGCAAGAAGGTAAGACTTAGAAGACTTCGTCTTGCAAGCGGAGAAAACTTAGGACCTGAGACGATTCCCTCGCAAGCGGATGCTACACAGAGAAGACTTTCCCTGTAGATTACCTCGCATAGCGCAACGCATAGCGGATGCAGCGCATATGACATAGGGCAGAGAAGACTTGTTTTATTGTTGAAAACGACTTAGGGGCCATGTAATCTTTGCACGTCAAAGTATATTCGTTGTTAATCATACCTTTGAACACCGAAGTTAAGCGGGTGAAATCCGACCCCATCAAATGATTTCGTTCATCGCTATTATACTTGATTAGTCTCTTCGTTGGATTCTAAGGAGTTTAATTCAAAGGATTTTAATGGTCCGGTAGATATGATTGTAATCCATAGTGATTCGTTGACTTGCTTAGGGAATTCTTTCACTTAAATCTATTCATATTGCATGTTTTAGGGATTGATCACCTTGAAACAGATATTACATATTGTATCTGATAGCCATCCCAGATCAATTATTGGCTTCATGACCCAATAGCTCACCAGGCTCCCTTAATAACTAAGCTTTTAGCATACCAAATGATTCTCCAACTGTAGGATGGTCTGGAATCTTTTAGGGTGCTTTGAACGAGTGTGAATTCTTAAAGAACCTACTTTTGAGGACTTTCCTGAATAGGAAATTTGATTTTGTTTGATTCGCCATAATTCTTTAGCCAGCATCGCCTGATTGAAATTCTCCAAGGAGTGGAAATCCAACCATCTCTCATTATTTTTTGAGAAATATTTGTTTTCCACACAATTTAGTGCATACTATTGGATAGAAGTATAATCGCCACCAAAAGTTGGCAATTGCATTGTTTAACTTTTGACATAAACCTTCATGAAAAAGAAACCACGATATTGCATATGATGGTAATGGTAAAGCTATTGATTTTATCAAAACTTTCTGACCCTCCTTCTTTAGACACAAACTTTGTTGTCCAACTATTATAAGTCATGATACTTTTTTGAAGAATCGGAACAGAAATACAACAATTAACAAAATAGGTTTATGTTAATGAGTATTCTCACAAATGAAAAAAGTATCATTAGTCATATTTGGATACATATTTTATAACTATATTTGACTGATTTGATTTTATAATTTGCAATTTTCTAAACCTTACAAAATGATGAGTGTTTCGCTAATATGATTTAAGTTAGTTTTTTTCATATATAAAAGCAACAATTAGTTCTCTAATTCTTTGATTAGTTATTTTATATACTTATCTCATTTGTCTAAATTATTTGGAAAAAATATAAATTTTTTGTTCTTTCAAAGTAGGAGATTTATGGCTAACAAAATGTGAGTAAAGTAAAAACTTCGGTATCTAATCAGAGGCAGAAGTAGAGTAACAGTGATCTCTCCTTCTTTCTTTGGGTAATATGTAGCTCCTTGTTTTTGTCTATGGTCCATTAGATAGCAGGTGCAAGGCCAGAAAATTGAACACATTAGTTTTGTAGCTCCTTCCCATTCTTCGCTTCAGGGCCCCCCTTGCCCTAAACCTTACCCACAACACAGTGCCCGTTCGCTTTACGCGCAGGAAAAGATTCCTCTGTGAAGTTCATGAGACCGCGACAGAGTGTGGAGCGGCCGCGATAGTATTTTTCCTTTGAGAAACTTGGTTGTCAAGAGATTTGACATGAGAGGCCAAAGTAAACTTCCCATTAAGATCATTATACATGTTGTCCACCTTTGGGTACTAAATTTTAATGAAGATGCTTCAAAATGGTTCATTGTTCAGTGTGTAGAAGCACTATATAATTTTTCCATTATAGTCAAAATGAAAACCATTATCTTGGTTGGTGAGTCCCACCTCCTTAGTGGGTAAAATATTAAAATGTATGGTTGAGAAATTTTTAACCAGATCGAATGGAAAACAGTTCTACAGAATGACGAGAAGATATTAGCTTTATTGGTCAATGAGTTTCAGAATGAATTATAAAGAATCAACAAAGAAATCGTATGGAGATGATCTGGTCGATTGTTCATCACTCGTCGTTCAATAGTGGTAGAGTTACTATCGCTCATCGTGGAGTACTATCAAACTTTTATCGCTCGTCGTTGAGTAGTGGCAAGAGTTTGTCGATCTACGATTTCTGAGTGTTTTCAGATGATCCCGTCCTTGTGTTGGGACTCTCTTATTTATAGGTTTCGTAAACTCGAATCCTTGTTGAATTAGGACTGTCGTTGGTCCATTAGGAGTAGGACATTATGTCAATCCTTTTTCATGGGAACAAGTTAAATCAATCGTTGTGCTAAACTATTGATTATTAATAAATCAGTTTTAAGGTTGTCGGTCAGTGGTTAATCTATATACCACACTTCATTCTTGGTCAGACTGTTTGTCAGTGCTTACCATTTTTCTCTAGAGTGCAGTGGCATAGTCATTTCCATGAATTGTGCTTGTCGTTCGTTGTTCTCTCGTCTCCAATGACATGGTCAGTGCCATGAAATGTGACTTTGTCCACTCTGTCAGAGAGACTGCTAAAAGCTCTTTGTTGTAGCAAAGACTTAGCAACGAATGGTTTAACACGTCACAAACCTGTTTAACCTCCTAGTGATGGTGCGTCTCATAACAAAAAGTGTTGCAGACGAGGAAATGTGACAATATTACGTTGCAGTGTATCATCCTTTCTGGCTCCATGATATCTTTAGTTTCGATGGATCTTCAACCTCTATGATTTTGTAGAGAAATTATGTGGTTGACTTTCGTTTTATAATAGTTTATTTGAGTGTCCGGCTTTATATTAGAAGTGCTTTTTTTATGGATCGGTTGTATATTATTATATTTGTAATGAGTTTGCCTATTTGGGCGTATTAGCAGTAACCGCATGGAAGAAAAACACTTGTGCATGTTTCCATTGGTTTGTATATACTAATCTCTATTTTTTTTGTCAAAAATACTAATATCTCTATTTTATCCTAATCTATAGGCAAATCTAGTTATAGCCAATGAGCTTCCGACTTTTGGATTCTCTTTCCTATTTCATCTTAGTTTTTCTCGTGTATCTATAAAACCTAAGAAAGTGGAAAAATCACTCTTATACCAAAACCAAAATCATCTTTTATTGTGTTCTAAAGCTCAATCTCTAAAAACCACCCTAAGATTTGCAATCGATGTCGCGACGCGAATTGAAGAATCTCTCGAGAGGCGATGATCAGATATTACGAGATTACGATCCAAGCGACGAAGAGAAAAGATGGTACCCCAATCTTTATTTTTCATTAAATCATGTTTTTGAAATTGGATCGATCAGACTAGGCGGTCAATATGATTAAATCGAGATCCAGTAATATCTCCATGTCGGATTTTATGTAAATCTCGGCGTGTAATTGGACCGGAAAAATTCCGACGGCCAGTTCCCGGTTTGAACATAATTTGTTTTAAAATTTCACGCATGATGGATCTCAAATCACTAGAATTTTATTTATTTATTCTTTGTTCATTTTTCTATAATTTGTTGAGATTAGTTATTAAAAAGAATTACAAAAATATACATTTGCATACGAATACGATATATAGAGAAGAGATGGGAAAGAGAAGGATATGTGGCGGCTGGAAGTAAAATTATTAGAGCGTATTAGGTTAATTTTGTTTTTGGTTCTTTATCGTGATATAATTTTTTTTTGTCAACTCGTTATTCATAACTATACATTTGGTTATTATCTTGCTTTTTTCTGATTTGTTATGTTATTTTTTATTTTATACATTACCATATTTTTTTGCCATTATTATTAATATAATATATAGAAAACAATTCGTTTGTTTTCAAAATTTTAAAGACCAAAACAAAACAATTAATTCTTTGCAATGTAAAATAGTTTACAACAAAACATATTTTGGTATGTCATAATTTGTATGGATATAGATAATGATAAATATATGGTCAAGTACATATAATAATATATTTTATTAAAAATAAAATAAAATAAATGACCCACGGTTGACCAAATGACATGTTGAACCAGAAGGTAGTCTGGTTCGTTATTCTGGTTGGATATATAAAAAAAGTTATAGTAGTTTTCTGTGTATCTTTTTTTTAACTTAGTGATATAACATTTTTCATTTTTTTTACATCTTCTGTTAGCATGAGATATACGTTGATAAAATTTTAAACATGTATACCAGTTTAACGGGCATTCCCACACAAAGACGTGAGAGACATCGAAAATCCACTTTGCTTCAACCTTCTGACCGTTCGAATGAAGGATATGACTTATCTTGCGAGGAAGAAAACAATGATTCATCTTCCGATGCTGATTACAAACCACGTAAAAGTGGTAAGAGAAAATCTCAACCATCTTCTGAAAATAAGACTCCCGCAAGAAGACGCGGGAGACCAAAAAACAAGATACGAATCAAGAGAGGAAGAAGAGGAGTAAGGTCATCTCAACCATTGGAAAATATTCATCAAACACCTGCCTCATCAAGCAATGACAAAGACAAAACTCTTATTTCATCTTCTAATGATTTTAACAATGATGAAAAGAACCCTAAAGAAATCAAAGAAAATAATCCTTTGGTGGTCGAATGGGGTAAAAACGAAATGCACCAAAGAAAGATTGAAAATCGCGTTGAACGGTTGGTGGGTAATCTCCAGGAACTAAAAGAAATCGAAGAGAAGGTATCGAAATTTATTCTATGTATTCATATCACTCAAACACTAGCTAGTTGATATCTTACTATTTTGATCGGTGCTATTTCTAACATGCAGATGGATGTTGAAGTGTTGCTTGTCTCAATGGATGAGCAACAAATACCAAATTTGGAGAAACCTCAAT
Source organism: Arabis alpina (assembly GCA_900128785.1). Taxonomy (NCBI): domain Eukaryota; kingdom Viridiplantae; phylum Streptophyta; class Magnoliopsida; order Brassicales; family Brassicaceae; genus Arabis; species Arabis alpina. Next base: position 25,912,212 of record LT669793.1, read on the forward strand.
TGACTTTAAATCCTAGCTTTACAATAAAGTCATTGTGTGAGGTATGCTCTTATTTAATTATCCATTCCAAAAATTAAACAATGCAAATAGATTAATGTGTCGGTCATAGTTTAGTACATTTGATTAATGTTTAGTATGTTTCGTCTTTGACTAGTGGAGATCATGGACCTACATTTAGAATTTCTTAGTTATAAAAATAGAATAATGTTGTTGACTACAAGAGTTTGATAAAAATGTCTCATAATAACAGTATATGGCTTCTTACATCGAGGTCCGAGGTGAAGAAATTGAGATGTATGTGGTAAAAGAGTTGGTTAAAGATTTGAAAGTGATTGATCCGAGCAGAGACAAAGTGGAGATTGTGAACAAGCAACGCAGTATGGGTGCACTGAGAATGTATAACTTCAACTATGGATTTGTGGTTAGTGTTTTGCTTGTCTATTGAAGTTATTTTATACACAAAAAGTCACCTAACTTATTCATTTAAAAATAATTGTTATTGTTTCAGCTTCTTGCCTACAGAAAGATTACTTCAAGCGAGGAAGAGTGAAGAAATTTTCGGATTGTTGGAGATGAAATTGTCAAATAGTTAAACCACCTCCAAAACTTTATATTTATATTGACTTGGATATTAAGATTTTCGTATTTTTATGCACATGAGCATGAGATGTTTGGATTTTTATGGACATGGGCATGGTTTACTTGTTGAACTTTATTTTATTTGAAAAGTTGTCAGTTTCTAAGACATGACTTTTGTTCTTTACCAATTTCGAACATTTAGCAAATTCTTCGCATAGTTGTTGAGTCACTAGTAGATATGTTAAAATGGGCTGAAAATCCGTAGGCGTAAATGGTTAAAAACTAAACTCATTTAGGCCCGTTTATGAGTTAAATTTAAATGGGCTTTAACGGGTCAGCCCGTTTAGGTCCTATTATTAAACGAGTTTTAACATATTTAAACGGAGTGTCAGTTTAGGCCCGTTTATTTAAAAGAATTTTTTTAGAAAATACATATTTAGAAGGTCTCATTTGATCTATAATTTCATTTGCACTCCAATAATCTATTATATTATTAGAGAGGTGTATGCACCATAATGAAATTTTTTTTTATATTATGCCATATTTCAAAATTGTCTTTAAATGATTTTAATTCTAAAACGATATATTTCACAATTGGTTTATAATTTTGTTTTTACAATAAATTTTCTTTTTACCATAGAAGTAATCAAAAACTTTTTTTTTTACAAAATATTTTATTTCACGTGTCATTAATTCATGTTTATGTATATTTATTATTAGTTATTATAACTATTAAAACTCTTAAGTAAATTAAAAAAACGAAAATTAATAAATATATAACTAAAATTAATACATTCAAAATTATTTAAGTATCTCATTGCAGTATGACAAAATTCAAATAATAAATATATATATATATATATATTTCATTTGAGAATAATAAACGCATTATAAACTTATGATAACTATAAATGCTTACATATTTCACTTCAAAATTGGAAATATCTAAAATAAATATACATAAAAAATAAAATTTATAGATATGCTCTTAGTAACTTAAATAATTTGAATTCTTAAGAAGATATTGATCTTAGTAAAATGTTAGAGTATAAAGACTAAAGAGATAAAAAAAAAAAAAAATTTGAAAAATGCCACATTCAAAGTGCCACTTAGCAAAACTGCCACGGGTGAAAGCTCTTTCACAAAAATACCACAAGCTTTTTAAAATATTCCCAAAATGTCCTTTAACACAATTTACCCTAATTTTATAGTCCACGATCTCGCTCGTCGGTAGCCTTCATCGGAATTCCAAAAACGAGATTTCGTAATCCAACCAGTTTCAGATTCTGAGTACTCGCTTAATCCAATCGTTGCTTACTTGAATAACAAACGATTCGATAACGACGATGGCGATGATGTTGATGTCGCGATGCTCCGTAGCCAAAATCGAAATCAGAAACCTAAACAAACGCCACAGAGATTCTCGTCACCGGCATCGTCTAAACAACGGTCAATTTCATCGGGGAAGAAGAACAGTACTAGTGTAGTGGCGGTGGAGAGAGATCTGTCACCGATGGTTTCAGAGAAAGGGAGAAGATCTGCACCTCCGGTTCCATCGAAGTGCGTTGTGCCAAGTCTTGCGACGACTCGTAAGGAAAATCGAAAGGTTGCAAGAGAGCATGCGATTGTTGTTCCGTCGAGGCACAGAATGTAGAGACCTTTGTCTAATTTTTAATCAAAAGCTTGAACCTTCATGTCTTATTCCACTTATTTGCTTAGATTACCCACACAGCAAAAACACATCACATTCTTGCTCTCAAGAAGTTGATAGTAGCGTCCAACATGGGAATTTTAGTAATGGCGATGATTGTGATGGGAACAAGGTTAATTCAGATGGTAATGAGATGCATATGACTTATCTTTTCTACTCTTAATTATTAGAACTATTGTTCTATATCTTGAACAAATGTTTAAATGTATATTGGGTTTGGTTCAGAGACGAGTAATATAGAAGGAACCTGTAGTCATGATTAATATAGAGTTTTATGATTTTGGATCTTTTCAGGAGAGCAGTGATAAAGATTGATCGTTTTTATGATTTATGCACTATGAGTTAGGGTTCTTTGCAGGCTATATTTGCATTCATAAATTTGTTTGTGTGAAATGGGATGCTAATTGTGTGTTTAGTAAAAAGGATTGAGAGTCCATTGTAAACGATTGGTATGCATTTGATGTGTTGGAAGTAAGTGTTTTCACTCTAGTTGAATGATTGTGTATGGGATTAAATCCTTTTGCTGCCGTGAATTGTAAATGTCATCTTTATGCACCCATTTCTTAATATCACATGGATTGTTTCTCTTTTACTAGGTTGAGGGGCATTGTTCTGGATCATGGTACAAGTTACTCTGACAATGAAGCTACAAGCAGAGAATTGTCACATCCTAACTTGCAATGTGTCATTGGATTATGAGCGAAGGTGTTTGATATAAACCTTTAGTTGATTGGTTCGAAGGGATACGAAAGACTACAAGTTAGAAGAACTATCCCATGTATCACTAATTTTGTAGCCTAACTTTGTATATATCAATGAAATTTGTTTTTCTAAGGGTTTTTGTAAAGTTTATAAGATATTTAATTATTTTTAAGGATTTGATATAAAACTGTATTTTTGTAGAGTTTTTGTAAGGTTTGTAAGAGCATGATTATTGGTGATACTGTTTTGAGTATCACTAATATTATGTAGTATTAATTCTGTTAATTGAGACTCAATATGATACTTCTGTTTTTTTTTAGTGTTTATTGGTGATACTTAAGGTTTATAAAAAAAACTAATTTATGTTAACAAAAAAAAAAAAAAAATCAAAGAATAATCAAATTACTATGGATAAGTATAATAGATTTTATAAAAACACAAATTTATTATGCTTTATAACCTCGCAAACGTAAATTAACTAATAAAACTTTTTAAATATCTTATAATCCTTACAAAAACCTTATAATATACAATTTTGTAGATCGATTTTCAAATACCTTATAAACCTTACAAAAACCTTATAATATACAATATTATAGATCGATTTTTAAAACCATTTGAAGTCATGTTTGGCGAAACAATGAGAATCAACTAATACAATTTTTTAAATACCTTATAAACTTTACAAAAACTTTATAATATAGAATTCATTTAAAATCGTGTTTGGCAAAACAATGAAAATCAACTAGTAAAACCTTTAAAATACCTTATAATCCGTACAAAAACCTTATAATATACAATTTTATAGATCAATTTTTAAATACCTTATAAACCTTACAAGAACTTTATACTATACAATTTTATAGATCGATTTTTGAAACTATATGAAGTCATGTTTGGCGAAATAATGAGAATAAAACCTTTTAAATACCTTATAAACTTTACAAAAACCTTATAATATAGAATTCATTTAAAGTCGTGTTTGGCAAAACAATGAAAATCAACTAATAAAACCTTTTAGATACCTTATAATCCTTACAAAAACCTTATAATATACAATTTATAGGTCGATTTTTAAATACCTTATAAACCTTTAAAAACCCTTATAATATACAATTTTATAGATCGATTTTTAAAATCATTTGAAGTCCTGTTTGGCGAAACAATGAGAATCAGCCAATACAACTTTTTAAATACCTTATAAACTTTACAAAAACCTTATAATATAGAAATCATTATAAGAATCTGATATACACAATCACATAAGAATCTTACAAAGGATGGTAAATAAAGAAACAACTGTACATGTCCAAAGCCTCGTTGAAAGAGTCAGTATTAATGTCGAAATGGTAGTTTGTTTCTTCAGATGATGTATAAGCATTTGTACTGCCTCCATGCTACACCAAGGAAATTCCAAATTTCTCAAAATTTTACATCGTGTGATTAAGAACAACTTCGAGTCTCTTCAAATTCATATTCTGGAGAGTGTAAGGATATATAAATACATTACCTCAGTGATGTACTTGGAGTAGCTATCTTCCTCCAGGATATTTTGCACTTGCATAAAACAACATATGCTCTAACAAAGAAAAGCCATAATTAAACATTATAACAAAACCACTCCATGAACATCAAAAGATACAATTAAAACCAGATTTAAAGCTTGGTGACTAAATCATTCAAAGGCAAATAACTACTGGGCACACAATATATACTCAGCTCGAAATTACAAAACTTTAGAGGATTAAACGTACCAAGAAAATGAGTTAAGCTTTCTAATCCTTGTGGGTCAGAGAATGATCCAACATTACCACTCATCGAAGCAGCACACTTGAAAACAAACAAAAATAAACCCAAATCTCTGAATCAGTAAAGTAAATCAAAATCAAAGGGAATCAAAAGATTACAAATCTTAGCAATTTCACTCACCTTATCAGTATCGGGATCGCTGATCAACAAAACCTGAAGCAACAATCCTCCGATATTCTCTCTTTTCCGTACGCGGTTTTAGTATCTCAGCACCATCGACAGTCGTGTTCGATTTTTCCACGGCAAAACACAAATTGTAGATCTAGATAGATGACATACCTTGAATATCGCTCGAAACATACCGAAATTTTCGACCATATGACATCACCGCCGTACGAAAGAGAAAGAGAAAGAGAAAGAGATAGAAAAACAGAAAAATGAATTATTTGTGGGTAACTCTGTGTTTTCTGTCAGGGGTAATTTCGTTCAAAATGACGAGATTCGTGGCATATTTGTGAACAATATTTTTGCTGTGGCAGTTTTGCATAGTGTAATTCATATGTGGCATTATTGCAATTGCCCCTAAAAAAAATGAATTATATATGTTGTTAAATGGACACATATTTAAACGGGCTTTATTTTAAACAGACCTAAACGGATCAAATCTAAATGGTCTTAAACAGACCAGACCTAAACGGATTCGGACCTAAACAGGCCGGGCCCGCCCGTTTTAACATCCCGACATGGGCCCACCATAAAACCCTGCAAAAACCTCTTAAGCTTTGATCAACCAAAATCTTCCATTTTCTCCGATTTGCTCTCAGAGACGTTATAGAAGAAATGCCATTTCGAGGATGAGAGACGAGCGACTCCAAGTTATGCGGCATGGAAACTGATTTCTCCGACGATGTTCCTTCTCTTTTCTCTTTCAACATCGATAATGGCGGATTTGATTTCGTCCTTGCTAGGACCAAATTAAAATCCGACACATTTTTTATGTGTTGCGTAAGCGATGATGTAATATGGGTCGGGTTAAGACCCGTTCGGATTTTAATTTGGCTCTAGCAAGGACGAAATCGAATCCGCCATTATCGATGTTGAAAGAGAGAAGAGAAGGAACATCGTCGGAGAAATCAGTTTCCACGCCGCAGAACTTGGAATCGCTTGTCTCCCATCCTCGAAATGGCATCTTCTATAACGTCTATGAGAGCAAATCGAAAAAATGGAAGATTTTGGTTGATCGAAGCTTAAGAGGTTTTGCAGGGTTTTTATGGTGGGCCCATGTAGGGATGTTAAAACGGGCGGGCCCGACCCATTTAGGTTCGAATCCGTTTAGGTCCGACCTGTTTAAGACCGTTTAGATTTGGCCCGTTTAGGTCCGTTTAAAATAAAACCCGTTTAAATATGTGTCCATTAAAACCCGTTTAAGTAGCAACATATATAATTCATTTGTTTTATCTTTTTAGTCTTTATACTCTAACATTTTACTAAGATCAATATCTTCTTAAGAATTCAAATTATTTAAATTACTAAGATCATATGTATAAAAGTTCATTTTTTATGTATATTTATTTTACATATTTCCAATTTTGAAATGAAATATGTAAGTATTTATAGTTATTATAAGTTTATAATGCGTTTATTATTCTCAAATGAAATATATATATATATATATCTATTATTTTAATTTTGTCTTACCGCAATAAGATACTTAAATAATTTCGAATGTATTACTTTTAGTTATATATTTACTAATTTTCGTTTTCTCAATTTACTTAAGAGTTTTAATAGTTATAATAACTAATAATAAATATACAAAAACATGAATTAAATGACATTTGAAATAAAATTTATTGTAAAAAAAAAGTTTTCGATTATTTCTATGGTAAAAAGAAAATTTATTGTAAAAACAAAATTATAAACCAATTATGAAATATATCATTTTAGAATTAAAATCATTTAAAGACAATGTTAAAATACGGTATAATGTAAAAAAATAATTTTCATTATGGTGTATACACCTCTCTAATAATATAATAAATTATTGGAATGCAAATAAAATTATATATCAAATGAGGCCTTCTAAATATGTATTTTAAAAAAAAAAAATTTTAAATAGTCCTTTTAAATATGTTAAAACCCGTTTAATCATATGACCTAAACGGGTTGGCCCGTTAAAACCCGTTTAAATTTAACTCATAAACAGATCTAAATGGGCTCAGTTTTTAAAACATGTCCACGCCCACGGATTTTCAGCCCATTTTAATATCTCTAGGCCCATGTATACTCCAGCCCGATTTTTTGGTTTTGCGTGTACCGGTCTAATTGAATCGAACTGACCGTTACAACAAACCGACTGCAATAATTAACAACTTGTAACAAATCTTTATCCTCATTGCGCATCAAAAGGAGAGATCAGAGATGTGAATCATTGGGTTCGAATTAGCAAATTGTTTTGGATACTTATAGTTTTTTTTCGGGGAATTTGTAAACTTACTCCACATTGAAAATATTTTTGTCCAAATACACCTACGATGTATTTTGTCACTTTTCACCTAAATTACCCTTAAGAAAAATATAAAATATTAGAAATATAATGTTTTTAAAATTTTAAAAAATCAGAAAATCAAGAACACATCATTTATAGTTATCTTTATACATCAAAATATTTTTTTAACTTCAAAACAATGGTTAAAAAATGATATAGTTTTCATCTACGGCCTCTAGAATTGACATTCTATGGTCTCCTTCTACGAACGAGTGATAGTATTTATATTCTATTGAATCATCTATCTTATAAAATGCAGTAGAATATGATTTCCACTCAATGCACTTAGATCTACTACATTTAGAAAATGAATTATACGACTTCTTATGTCGTCTACCGTCGGAAGAAGATATTTTCTGCCACTATCTCTATCCTCTACCTAGGTTACACGGAAACTCCATCCGATGAGCGTTTCCCTTTTCAGAAACGTTTCAGAATCGGAAACGCGTTTCCTAAAATTATTGATTTGGAAACGCATTGGAAACGCGAGTTTCCACTTTGGAAACGCGAGTTTCCGTTTCGGAAACGCGTCTCTTTTTTTTTGAAAACGCGATTTTTGATTTTTGGAAAATAAATTAAATATTTTAAAAATATATGGATCTATTTTTATTTAATAAGTTTAAAAACATATTATGAAACACTCATATTATTTTTCTTTTATAATCGTTCATTATGATAACCAAAAATAAAGATGATAGTCTAAATATTTGAATTTGAATGATATTTGTTTAATTTTTAATTAAACTATTTAATATCTATGTATTGGATTTTTGTATTTCAAATACTTTTTAATATAGTTTTGATTTTTAATAATTTTTTCATGATAATAGTATATATATATATATATATTTGTATATATATAGACGTTTCCAAAACGTACCCGTTTTCTCTATTTTTTGAAAAATTCGTTTTCGCGTTTCCTAACGTTTCGCTTCCGCGTACCCGTTTCCGATTCCATGCAACATAGTCCTCTACTCATACCGTAAAAAATGGTTTCTAGAATTATTTAGGTATAATCAATGTAATTAAATTCTTTTTCTTTATTTTTGGAAATTTTTCTTAATTATAATATTTAAATCTTTGCAAATATCCCTTAACTATAGGATCTAATATCCCGTGAATTTTGCAGTTTACTTAAATATATGTATTTTTGTTTTTTAAATCATGTTTAATAAGTTTTCTTCTTCACGGTTTATTTCTCTTCTTCTTCACGGTTTATTTCTCTCCTTCTTCTCCTGCAAGTTAGTTATTTTTCTCGATATGATGCACATATATGCGACATCCGGTGAATGGAAATCGTGCAGGGAGAAAGGATGGACGTTTGTTTACTTCATTTAATTTTTTAAAAAATTATTGTTTGTCTCCAAAAATGTCATAAACCCAAGGTTTTTTCAAAATTATAAAAATTTTAGTCTTTCATACCCTATACCCTAAAGTAATTTTAATAGTATATGAACGACAGATGACTTTGTCATATTTGGAAAGAAACAACACTTCATTTAATCGACTTAGTGTAAATTATTGTTTATCTACGAAATGCCTTAACCTCAAGTCTTTCATACCCTGTACCCTAAACTAGTATATTTCATTTAATTTTTTTTTTCAAACTTCATTTAATTTTTAAAAAAAGTATTGTTTGTCTCCAAAAATGTCATAACCCCAAGTTTTTTTCAAAATTGTAAAATCCCTAGGCTTTCATACCCTATACCCTAAACTAATTTTAATAGTATATGAAAGACACATGACTTTATCATATTTGGAAAGAAACAACACTTCATTTAATCTATTTAGTGTATATTATTGTTTGTCTACGAAATGCCTTAACCCCAAGTATTTCATACCTTGTACCCTAAACTAGTATACTTCATTTATTTTTATTTTTTGTCAAACTTCATTTAATTGTTTTTAAAAGTATTGTTTGTATCCAAAAATGTCAAAACCCCGTCTTTCATACCCTATACCATAAACCAAAAAAATAAAGTTTTTTTTCAAAATTATAAAATCCTTAGTCTTTCATACCTTATACCTTAAACTAATTTTAATAGCATATGAAATACACATGACTTTGTCATATTTGGAAAGAAACAACACTTCATTTAAAAAGTAATAGCGAGATTAGTTGTTAATGAATGTTTCTTTCCAGAACACATCGAAATCCAATATGCAACAAAGTAAATGTGCGTTACTAATGAATGCATGTATTTCTTTCTAAAATTAGGTTATGAGAAAATGTAAAAAAATGTGTCACTAGGTGACATCGAATTCGTGACCCAAAGGAAGGCTAGTATGCATTGGGGAACCATTTGAGCTGTGTTATTTAATCGAACCATAACGGAACTTAATTAAATTATACACTAGTTTTTATCGAACTTAGGTTTGTCATCAATAGATTTAAGGTGAGAAAATGAAAAAAATGTGTCACTAGGTGACATCGAACTTGTGACCCAAAGGAAGGTTAGTGTGCATTGGAGAACCAATTAAGCTATGTTATTTAATCGAGCAATAACGGAACTTATATCTAATATCCGGACCTTGTTTTGATTTAGTAAAAGTGAACTACATTCCAATTTTTTATACGGGAAAACACTGGAAAACGCCATCGGGTGCTCTCACACCGGCCATGCTATCTCTCAATGTGACCGATGAGTAATGTTTGTTATATTTTAGTTAATTATGTATATTTAATCAAATTCCCCTAAAATATACACTAAATCTTACGGTTACCTTAATTAATTTTAATTATATTCGTAAATCAGTTTTTTTCAGTTACCTTATTTACGGAATTGATTGAATTTTCCTTATTTGATTAAACTGATTTACTAAAATTTTCAATAAATAAAAAAAATCAGCAAATTAAGGGTAAATGTGGATTGAAAATTATCTAAGTCTTATTGAGACAAACTCATACACACAAAGGTTTAGTGGGACAAAATTTAATTCAATGTGTCTTAATTTCACAAATTTCTCTTTTTTTTTTGAACGTCTAAACTTATAATTCATTAGTAATGGCATTTTGCCAATGTTCGTAATACGATCAATGGAAATTGAAATAAAGAAAGGAACTGTATTTTCTTCCTTTGTAATCGTTATCAACATGGTTACATCGAGAATTTTGTGAGATTCTTTACCGTATTTTCAACTAAAAATGTATATGAAATGATCTTAACTCCTTTTTTTAAAAAAAAATTCTTACAAAATTTATATCTTTCAAAATTTGTCCAGTAGATAAAAAGGGATTGTAAGTGATTTTGAACCATTTTACATTCCATGTTGACATATTGGTATGATATTTAAAAATCATTAGTCAAGACCAAACGTCTCAATAATCATATATAATATTTTAAGGTTTCACTAAGTTAAAGCTTTGACAAGTTGCCATGTGTCACTTTGGTATTAGTAATTAATGTCCGTTTTCATATTTAAAATCTAAATTTTATTTAGTTATGACATTTACCCTTCTAGAATTTAGAATTTTTGTATTTTTTTAAATGTGATATCAATTTTAATTTAAAGTAAACATTTAATATCAAATTATCTTCATGAAGTAATTGAAAATATGTAAAGCCATATTTTATTAGGATATTCTGTTTTTTTTACAATATCTCTTTACAAATAAGTTAAAAAAAAATTATTCTATAATAAAATAATAATTTTTTTATAAGATGTTTTAATATGTTTCTATTCACGATATGTGCCATAATATCACTATATAATTTTTTAATCATGTTTCATATATATCAATATTTTAATAATATGATAGATTTTTATAGATTTTAAAATAATTCACATAAAATAGATTTAAATATATTTCATATATTTAGTCTCTGAACTTATATAATTATCTACTATAAACTTCAAATTTCTGTAATATTAAATATCAAAATTGTCAATAACTTAACAATTATTGTATATTATACCATGTTAAGTTTTAAATCCACGCAACGCGTGGACATACCTAATATTAAATAAAGTTGGTAAGTGCAAAAGGTTACTATTACATAGAATTTCAACATGTATTTCACTAAGATTAATAATCATTTTACTCTCTCATTAGCAACCAAGAAAAACTCAATAAACGAGTCATGAATACTAAGTACTCTATGAACATGTGAAATCTAAGGATAATATTACCTTATTGTTCTCTGCGATCACTCCAAAAAGAAAAGACAAGACGCCTGAGGCAGACACGATCAACGACATATGTTTCATACTAAATGTCATCGTTAAAGTGAACAAATTTTCTTTCCTGGAATTAATTCTAAGAATCTATGAAATGAATTAGAGATCAAAACTTCTTGCAAAAACAGAAACAAAATGTTTAAGGTGCAGAGACAAATTGAGGATATGGTTTAATGTAACAGATAGTATGGCCGAGTACGAGTTTGGGTTTATAAATTTATTTTGATTTTGTTGCCCTTTAAATTGTGCTTTTTCCCCTTATTGACTTTTTAAGACCAAGCTAAGATAAATTATGTATAGTATTTTCTCTTTTCAATTAATATTAATACATTTTGTAAACTTTAGAATTTCAACATATTGTATGTACATCAACAAATTTCTCTATAACCTTTGGCTTTGATTTTACTTTCAATATTCTTTTTGTTTTCCTCTTCTTTCGGTGTCCAAAAAAATCCTAAAGGACAATCGAGTATTAACCTTCGTTGCAGTTATGAATCATTGAGTGTATTGGCAAATTCATGGACCATTCGTACCAAACCTGCCCACCAACAAATGAATATTTTGCTTTCTCTTTTTTTTTTACTATCTACCTAGAATCGCTACATTTCCAGAAATGTATTTCAGTTTCTTCCCAGTTTTTTTTTTCATTCAACTTTGTTTCAGTCATGATGAATTGAGTTTTTTTTTTAATCGAGCAGTGGAGCTGCATCAAAGATGATGATTAAAATGGGTTATGCCTGAGGCTATGGTCTAGGTTCGAGAGAACAAGGAATCAAAGAGCCTATTATTCCATATCATTTTTCAGACAAAACATCCCTTGACGAGGCAGCGACATTCCTCAAGGCAAAACATGAGAAGGATTAGAAGCATGGCAAGCAAGACTAAAGTTGTCACTTTAGAGAAATCCATCACTGATGCCAATTTTGAGAGGAAGATATAATTTTTACAGAAATAGATTGAAAATATAGTTTTTAATAGATTGAGTAGTGATTTAGCAAGAACAAAGAACCATGTACATTTCTTAATTGAGTAGTGATTTCTGACTCTGAACAGCAATGAGTGTATAATTGGCTTGCAAGTTGCAAACTTTATGCTAATAGAAAAAGTGTTCTTTACATTTTAACTAAATCTTGTTAATAGGTAACTTTAAGATCTAAGAATTGGAAGAATAATAGGTTAATTTAGGTTAAAATTATGTATATATATTTCTTCCATTTTATTTTAGTTGTCATTTTACACTTAATTTTTTGTTTTAAATTAGTTGACGTTTTACATTTTCAGTTCATATTTTAGCTTTAAACTCTGAATTTAACCTCATAATATCAAGAGTCAAATTCATTTTTAAAAATAAAACAACAATTTTAATATGTGTGAAACAGCTTAGAATAACAACTATTTTAAAATGGAAGGAAAATATAATAAACTAATTAAAAAATACAAAATTTTGGAAATCGATACAATCTTGTAAGCAAAACCCGCGAATCAAACCAAATATTGTTTAATAATCTAAAAATTTCCTATAATTTGAAAAGTAACTTATGTTTTTAAAAATTCGAAAAATTAACTTTTAATTGAATAAGAAAGAGAACTATAATAAAACACTGACATAGTTTTATTGACACATTATTTTCTTATATGGTCCGGATATTTATACCTAATTAAAAGACTTTACGTGCACCGTCAAAAGAAAATAAAAAAATCAATTTATGTAAGGGAGGGAAATTAGAAAAATAGTGTTGTATTTCTCCTCACTTTTTTTTGTTTCCATTTTCTTCAGGTACTCGAATCAGCTTCACAAATTCTCCAGCGACGAGCTCTAAAACCGAGAATCTCCGGCGACGAGAAACCAGTGACAACGAAGATGACTGAAGAAGAATCGACTCTCACATTCCCGATGTCGAGAGAATCGGAGTCCGCTTCTCGACTGAAATCGATTATCTCCGATATGCTTCCTCTCTTCTCCGACGATTACCACGGCGACGTCCTCCTTTCTGTTCGTTATCTCTTTTCATCTTACTTTTGTTCATGATCGTCTAGTTTTCGAGAGAATCAGAGAATTCTTAGGGTTTTGTTTTCTCGATTTTACTCTTGTACGGACTCGCAATAGCGAGATTCTTCGTTTATCTCAAACTCTTGTGAATTTCCTAATGGATTTGTTACTGGTGCCTATGTTGTTCTGTATCTCTTACTGATTTGAGTATTCGATTGAAAAAAGTATCGATGATTGTGTAGTACCTGACTTGTATGAGGTTTTAGAGAATGTGTTGAAGGATCTGTATAGATCTATCACTACTTTGTGTGGACTTGTTTCGTCTTATTGCATTGTACAGTTCTATACTGATTAGATATTGCAGGTTGTGTGAAGATGAGGTGATTCGTGTTTACTGATAACACCAGCTTGTTTCAGGAATACATTACAGTGCTTGTTTGTAATGGAAAGAGTCAGAAGCAGGCAAGAGAAGATTTGGATGCGTTTCTTGGAAAGCAGTCTTGTGAATTTGTTGCATGGTTTGTTTTGCTTTGCTATCTGCATACTCAATTAATACATTAGGATGCCGAGAAGGTATAAGGTACATTGAACAGTGAAGAAGATGAAATTTCATATGTCTTTTTCCTTTTTAGCTTATGGGAGCTTCTTCTGAATGAGTTCTCTCAAGATAAACAAGAAAATTCTGCTTGTGAACCTAAGACTGTTGTTGACTGTGGTTCTGATACTCCAATCAAACAAGGTTTAAGCTCCAGAAGGCATAATGACCATGATCCAAAAGCTACTTATCGGATGAACGTAAGACTAAGACATCTCTTTCATAGTTGTGAATGCTGCACCTGTTTCTTGGGCAGTGTCTTACTGTGATTGGCTTTGCAGGAGAAGCTGATATCAGCTACTGCTCCCATAGAAGGTACTGAGGCTCATGTATTACCAAAAGTTAAAAGCATGAAGATGCTACGACAAGAGCTCATGGATAGCCCTTGTAAAAGGGCACAACCAAAAGAGAACGTCGATTGGAACTCGCCTGGTTTGAATTACTCTAGAAAAGTACTGCGCTCCATTGTCGTTTCAGCCATTAAGCAACCATGTGGTACTAGTTCTGATAAGTACGAAAAGGTTAGAAGGTTAACTTCTTATTCTGAGTTGGTTTTTCAATTGTTTATGCAATTCCCATCTCTAACTTGACCTCTGTGCATATGCAAAGCAGTATATGGATGAAAGGAGTGGAACTCTACAGAATCTTCCATACTTGCCAGAAAGAGAAACGAGGAAATGTAATTCTCAATTTGTCCGTTCAGGTACTATCTTTCTTCTTTATAAGTTGTGATCTTTTGATAATATGGTGAGTGCATACTTCAACTCATAAAAACAATTTCTCAGGAGGAGCTGTGTCTGCAAGATCACATGATGCAGCTTCGCACCAGGAAATGAAGCCTCATGTTAGTGTTTGGGATCGTTTGGACCGACCAAGGTCCAGTCGAGTTCTTGACATCAAAAGCCTTAGGTTGCCTAAGTTTGATATTGAGGCAGATGAAAACAAAGTGCTTCAGCAGCATGGACCAGCATTATCTGCAGCATATATGGAAAGAGAAGTTCCTGCAGTTGGTTACATGCACAGATCCAAATCACATAAAGCTAGGCAACCCAAGAGTGGAACTATTACATCCACTGAACCTCATATGGCTTATAACCTCAGTAGAAAGAGACGTTATGGCATCACCAACCCCAATTCAGAAAATGCTCCAGCTTGTGAGTTTAGCAGTGTTTTCCAGGACAAGCAAGCTAAACAGGATGTTGGAAACCCAAGCCTGCTCTCCAATCAGTCCGCAAAGCCAGATCTTTTTTCGGTACGTGCTGCGCTGTTATATGATAGTTATGCTTTATTGCTGTCATTCATGTCAAAATAGATTCCTCACATCTCAAGTGATATGATGTTTTTGCTTTCATCAGGAAATAGAGAATGTTAAACAAAAGCTGCAACAACTAGAATTCCAAATTTTTCAAGCAAATCAGCTGAAGAAACAGAAAATTGGAGAAGTCGAAGCCTCACCACAATATGGTATGGAAACTCTCCATTTAGGATATCACTGAATGATTCAGTTGACCTGAAATTTTATCTTCTTTGAAGTCTTAAGTATCTGCTTTCCAAATTCATGCTTTTGATTCTCTCAACTCGATTTGAGCAGCACCATCTGAATAAAATATTGCCACTTTCACTTCCCCAATGGTTGTGCTGCCCAAAAGTTTATCGTTGCACTTGATAAAGTCTTCATTGCAGGCAAATTGCAGCAGCAACAAGATGTCACAAAATCAAGGATCATACATGTTACTAACGTAATCCAACATGGTTTCCTTTTTCTTTGTGACATTATCTATTTCCTTAAACTTACTGTCCTGGCTGATTTTAGAATCTTCACATACACACATGATATTTAGGTTGAGAACTTACCAATTCTCTTAAATGCAACTTGATTTTAATTTGTGGCGATTTCAATGTTTCATTAAAAGTACCTGGAACACATTGAAAGAACATTTTCATGAACTTATCAGGTACACTATGCAGCAAGGAAAGCAGCTATATCAATGTTCTTCAGCAAGTGTGGAGCTGTCGAAAACGTTACAATGGTTACTAATCCAATAACTCGGCTTCCAAAAGGGTAAAATCCTCTCTTCCTCTTAAGTCTTTCTTCGTTGAACACAGAAGAGACTTATTTAAAGCAAGAAATCGTCCTTATTTGCAATCAATATCATCCCTTCTGCAGTGCTGCTTTTGTGACTTTCGCTACAAAGGAGTCAGTTAACAAAGCAATAGCTCTGAACAACACAATGTTCTATTCAAGACCAATCAAGGTCTACTTCAATTCTTCTCTGTCTCAAACCACCATATGTATTTGTTTCCAACACAATCCTAAACCTTCCAACTTCTCTGTTTTCCAACTGTTCAGGTTCAGAGACACGTGATATCATCTGAAGCACTGTCAGAGACACCAGCAACACAAGTAGTTACTTGAAGGTAAACAATAAGGATCTGATATGTAATAGCCTAAAAAACGATGTTGTTGTACAGATGAAGATGGAATCATACGGTACAAAACGAGTGAAACTCCTTGTTTTCTCGTTACTGATGTGTCACTCTTGATTCCACTTTGATCGAATTTTTTAGCTCATTTTGATTTTCCCGACCACGGCTTTCACGAGGCAAAAATAGTGGTTGATGACGAAATTGAGTGAGAAATGTGAATAAACGGTACATCATACTTCAAGCAAAAAACTACTACGCAAACATTCTGTTTTCTTCTTAATTAACACCAACACTAGAGAATCCGCAAGTCTAAAATGGTGGTGGTGGTGTGGTGGGGTTACTTAAATTCTCCTATCTTGATAAAACAAAATAATACATTCAGATTTTATAGATACACAAAACACACACAGACACAAATTCATATCTAAAGCCCTTTTGAATTTGTTTTATAAATATGTTCTCTTTCTTGTTCTTCTTCTCTTTCTCTTGTTATTTTCTTGGGGATTATTTAGTCAATCGTCATTGGCTGGCTCATGCAACATCTGAAACGGGCTTTTCTAGCTTGCGTCATTATCTCTGTTTCCGCATCTTCAAGCAGCCTCACAACCTCCACAAAACATGGACGCACTTCTGGATTAGCGTCCCAACATCGGGTCATGATCTCACTCAGCACCGGGAGACAATCGTTTGGGACTGTTGGACGCACTCCTCGGTTCACAACCGCAAACGCAGCCTGTACAGCTGTCATGTTCTGGAACGGTAACAGTCCTGTGATTAACTCCCACAGCACTATCCCGAAACTATACACATCCACTTTTTGATTGTAGGCTCTATGCTGTATCATCTCTCTGCATCCATCAACAGAACTATATTTATGCAACTTGCATAGAGACAACAATGATTCAAAAAGAAAGAAAAAAAAAGGTAAACAAAAGCAAGAATCAGTTTGGAAACTTACGGAGCCATCCATCTGTAAGTTCCGGTTTCTGGTGTCATCCCTTCAGTTTGAACTTCGATTCTTGCGACACCAAAATCTGCAATCTTGATTGACTTATCAGCCGAGATGAGAAGGTTATCTGACTTGAGATCTCTGTGTATGAAGTTGCGTCCATGGACATAAGCCATACCCCTAGCAACATCCAAAGCCTGTTTAACAGCTAACTTCAAAGGCACAGCTCGGTTCTGTCTCTTTGTCAAAAACTGCCTCACGGAACCTCCTTTAGCGTATTCAGTCACAATGCACCAAACCATTGGCTTGCGACACGCACCAATGAACCTCACAATGTTGGGATGCTTCAAATTTGCAAGCATAGACACCTCTTGCTGAAACTGTTGTTCCATGAACTGTGCCTTTTCAGGGCTGTGCTCTGGCCGCTCAAGTATCTTAATGGCTACATCCTCTCCATTGTATGTGCCTTTGTATAGTTTACCAAAAGCCCCTTGAGCAAAAGGAGGACCCATGTAGAGATTCCTCAGATCTATCGTCCACTCTTCATAGTTGAGCAGCCCTTCTGTTGGATTCCTGCTATCCATCAATGCTTGAGCCAAGGCATCATCATTCAGCGCATGGGTAACTTTACCCGGGCGAAACACGCTTTGCCCAACCGAAAGCGAGTAGACATGACGCAATGGCTTCAAACCCGGGTGGCCAATAAGAGCATCACTGGAACCAACACTACTGTTATCCACAGACATAGATACAGATCCTCCAGCGTTACTCGTCTGCATACTCTCCATAGACATATTTGTACCTTCATTAAGCTTTTGATAGAAATCTTCTGTGAAACCATAGTAATTGTTATCATTGTTATGATTCCCAACAGCTAACACGTTGAACTTCGCTCCCTCGAGCATCTTTTCCAATCTCGGTTTTAACGTCTTACGATTCTCTCTACCCCAAACTGCAAGAACACGCACAAAGCAATCACACTTCAACATACACACCAAAAGCAAAGAGATACAAATAGCAAGAACAAGAAAAACTTACTTCTTGAAAAGAAAGCAAGAACCCTTTAAGAATTTGTGATGATCTACACCATGCAACCTCTAAATTAAGATAAACGAAACCATTAGATTCGAATTTTATTCTCACCAATAAATTATCAGAAACCCATTAAGGAAACAAAACCAAATTTGATAAACTGTCAAGTCCTAACAGTGATGAAGCTACAGATCATACCTCTGAATCATAGCACAAAAAAAGTGAAGAACACGAAGTAAAACACAGATCCGATGAATCAAGTAAAGTAAAAGAAGAAATTAGGGTTTACCTAAAGCTTCTAAGTCCAATAAATAAGTGGATATACACAGGAAGACATGAAAGAAACTCGAAAACACCTCCTTCTCACCAGATGAGTAGAAAAAACGATCCAATAGAAGAAACTAAAGAAGCTAAGAAGATAGTAGTGAAAACAAACATCCACAAAACTCTAAATCATCAAATCGCAAAAACCCTCCTCAAAGGATCAAGAAAACCTAAGAAATGAAAAGAGGAAAGAGGACGATGATGAAGAAGAAGAGTCAGTCGTCGTTTCCCATTTGCTTTCTCAGCTTTCGATTTTTGTTTTTTTTCTCTTTTTTATTAATTTCATTGCAAAATTCCTTTTTAGAGCAAAACTCTCGTCACATGAGAGTGTATCACACGGGATAAAGAAGAAGACACGTGTTATAACGTGATTTGCTGTGGCTAAGCTCGTGGCGCGTTGCCGCTTTAAAAGCTACGGTTATTGTAGTCTTGTGTTATTCACGCTTGTCCTTCTTTACACAATAATTATTAATTTGCCTAAACAGCTACTTTTTTTTCCCGTTACTGTATCTTAATTGGTTTTTTCCTCGAAGAGCTCCATTTGTTTACTTAAGGAAAAATTTCTCGTATTTAACTTTTACCTTGATTATATATTAGTTACTTTAATTGAACAAATCTAAATGCATGATATCTACTTGCCAAATCTGAAATATATCCAAATTGAGAAAATACTACATGAATTTACTGTTAAGATCATAGAATTTGGAATTGTACTTGTGAATCCTCAAAAATATTTGGATAAAGTAATATTAAAGATCAGTCGGGTATCGATTCATTTTTTTGGACAAATACGGTTTCTGTTGTTTCGAAACTGCCAAAAACCTTACATCGAAAAGTGTAAGATATCCAAACTTTTGTACTATCGATTACGCGTGTACTAAAACTTAATTTCAAGATTTACGGCGATAATATGACATTTGTTAATGACTAATAGTGACAATTTAATACTAAAAAAACTTCCATCGAAAAGTGTAAAATGTCCAAACTTTTGTACTATCGATTACGCGTGTACTAAAACTTAATTTCAAGATTTGCGGCGATAATCTGACATTTGTTAATGACTAATAGTGACAATTTAATACTAAAAAAACTTCCATCGAAAATTGTAAAATATCCAAACTTTTGTACTATCGATTACGCGTGTACTAAAACTTAATTTCAAGATTTATGCCGATAATCTGACATTTGTTAATGACTAATAGTGACGATTTAATACTAAAAAAACTTACATCGAAAAATGTAAAATATCCAAACTTTTGTACTATCGATTACGCGTGTACTAAAACTTAATTTTAAGATTTACAACGACAATCTGACATTTGTTAATGACTAATAGTGATAATTTAATCATCCAGTGTTGATTCGCAAGAAAATCTTCACTAGTGAAACTTCACGGATACATATTTTAATTTTAATTTTTGGTTTACAAATGCCGATATTTGAATCACTATATAAAATTTTCACCGCGGAGAAGAACGTTGATAACAAATAAGCCACTAACGAATTATACGTATATAAGAAGAGGAAGATGAGATGAGCTTACACTTTTTTATTGGGGTAGAGGAAAGTCAAAGAGGGTTATCGAAGAAGGTTTCATAGAACTAATTCATTCATTCATAATCTTGGTATCTTAGTTGTAATGTTCTCATTGATCAATAAAGGATTTGTTTGTTATGTACAAAGAAAAGCTTATCACTAACATAGTGGATGTGAAGCGGAGATGGAAATGGAGAAAGAAATGTGTAAAGTGACTGAATGGCTCGCCAAATCCGAGGCTACAAAGCTCAGTCCAAGCACGAGACACATAAGATATAGTATTGATGAAGAATGCAACGTAATGTGACTTGACTTCTCCAAAATCATATCAACTAGCATTTATTTTAACTAGTATAATTAAATCATTTAGCAACATGAAAATTTAGTGTAATTAAACATTTATATAGCTAACACAAGACGATCCATACAATTTTCAACATGTGTTAGTTGATTGTAATCAAGGAGAACCTACTGTTAATGTTGTGTTGGACTGCTTGGCAAGTTAATGCAGATATGGAAAGAAGATAATAGGAAAGGAAATAAGATGAAAGGAAAAAGCAATATGAAGCTAAAGAGGAAATTTACTTCTAAGAAAACTGAAAAGAGTCGTCTAGAGTTTTTGATGTTTGGTTATGAATACCAAGAGGTTGTCTCATAAAGACTTACATGTCTAGAGTATTTATGAGAGATGCGCACATGTGTGTAGCATCAACCCATCATACAGATTTGTAGATTTGTTGATGGTAATTAGTTATAAAGATTGCAACCGTTGAGAAGACGGTGGGCTAATGCAGACGAACTTGATACATATGAAGCTCGAGAAAACATATATAAAGGAGAAGAAGGATAAGCAGAAAATCCATAACTAGACCGATGAGAGAGAAGACAGAGTGATATGGAATTTTAGGGGTATTCTATGTAAAATATCGATCCAATTAGTGACAACAAAAACTAAAGAAGATTTGGCCGCTATCGAAGGAAATGTATCACAAGCTTTTGATCAAATGAAGAAGCTGGAGAAAGCGGTAATATCACTGAGTAGTTGTGTTCCTCATGTAATTTCTTCTTGTTATTGTTTGTGACAAAACTTTTTTGTTAGGGTGTTTGTTTGCTATCTAGTTATTTTAATTTTACATCGCGTATGTACATTTTAAAATAGCATGTTAAATGTTTCAATATCCCTTATTATATAAAGCGCATACATCTAATAAATAAATTATCCATTTACATAGTTCATAAACATATGTGATCCATTTTGCTGCTATCATGTAACTTGGTTATATGGGTAATTTAGGTGGACACGATCTAAACTGAATTAGACTTATGATATATGCGATAATATACTAATTATACTATGTATTCGGTAAGATTATTCTAAGAAAACTCTTATTTTAGCACTTTATTATGTTTTCCAGTGTTTTCGTGTGCTTTGAATCTTATTAGGAAGATGGAGCAATTTTGACCAAAAAAAGAGAAATCAAGCATTTTGAAGAAGTACAAATCTTGATTGTCAGATCTTTCACTCCAAAGGAAGATGTTCCCACCAATAGATTAAGCTCAGATTTTAATACATAATAGAGGAAAAATTCATTTTGAAACGGATATTCGGTTGCCCAAATCCGAAGGTTGGATCTCTAGATATTTGCAATATGTTAGAGTAAGATGCAATCAGAAAGGCGATTCCGCATATTCATCAGATGACCGATCGAACACTAGGGGTGATTGATCATTCACCAACCCTGTGGAATTGATGGAAAAGAGCAATTACACAATGACCGATCAGACACATCAGGTGACTGGTCGATCACCAATCCCTGAAAGAAAAGAAATATTCTGTTTTTCAATATCTTTCTCCAAATCTTTAGAAGATTCACTCTAAGTTGACGATCTTAATATAAATAGAGGAGAGCAGCCACAAAAAGAAGGGAGGAAGAGAGCAAGGTGAAGAAGAACCAAGAGAAGGAAGAGAGTTTTCATAGAGGTTTCATTGCGAGTTTGTCACAAAGAGATATTCTCATCTTTGTATCCATAAAGAGAAGCTTTATGAATCCTTTAACTTATATGAAACACTTTTATTCTAATGCTATGTACTTGTTCTTCATGAATGAGTAGTGATTTGTTGGGTAAAAAGATGTCTCAAAAAGGGGTCTTCACATTGATCGATAAATAAGATAGTTCATGATCTAGAGTTTAGAGGAGACTTCATCTTTGCTTTTATCTATTGCATATTGCTTGTTTGGCCAGCCGGCGATTGAATTTAGATCGATTTCTACTAGCACATCACTTGATTAACTGGTTAGATCCAATATTAGATGAGTATGGTACCATAATCTGCGAAAGTTGAGTCAAAGATTCGGGTTATCATATCAAATTATGTTCTTTTAATGATTAACTATTAATTTTGTCACCTATGAAAGTTAAGTGATCAAATTGATTTGGTTTATTAGTTTTCACTGCGATAGTAGGGTAACTATACTAGGAAGTGCACTCCAGTTAGAAATATACTCTACTAAATTCACTTAAACTCCGGAATAAATCTGTCCATAAACCCTAAGACATCCCAGCTGCCCAACATTTGTTTTATTGAATTGCTTTATTACTACTTACCGAGTTACATTCATAAATTCACAAACCAGAAACTCCATTTTTGGTTTAGGTGAACTTAACTCCCGAAAATCTCTAGGGCCCTATCAATCTCTAATGAATTCGACCTTTAAATACTGCAATTGATCGATGTTGATCGATGTGCACTTACAGCTGATCGTTATAATAAATGAGGTAAAACGTATACCCTATCAACCTATTAGTATGTGATTGTTCAAGACAGCACTGTATTTCGATGCTTGTTTTACGTGTTTGCCACCTCATTCTTTGAAACTGATAGCAGAGCCAATTTGAAATACTTTGTTAAATATTTCAATCCATGATTAAATATAGAAGAATAAATTAGTTGTCTACATCATTTATTAACATAAAAATTATGATCCATTTTCTTGCTAGTATGTAATAGATTTTTGGCGGTATTTGTAATAACCCCGATAAGAGGTAAAGCACGATCTAAGTGGCCATGCGTTTAATTGAGATATTTATATGAAATTTTCACTATACAGTAAAAGTTCTATAAAGTAATAAACTCGATAAAGTAATAAACTCGATAAAGTAATAAATTTTGCCGGCCCCGAATCGGGGCAGAGCAAAATTTAACACAAACCGATAAGATGATAAGATAATAATTTTTTCAAAAATCCTACACAAATACATAGTCCCATTAAGTTCATAAAACAATAACTGTTATATATTTCTTTCATTTCATAGTAAGTGATCTCTTAAAAGAAACAAATTGTTCCAAAGTGTATTATATTTTCAACTTTTAGTAGAGATTAATTAATTTTTATTGTTTTTAACCATTTATATTTAGTAAAGGGTTAATTAGCTTAATAATACTTTTATGTGTGATAATTAGGATACTAACATGATGAGATCTGAATTTAGGTAAGTAAATAATTCTGACATAAATACCCCTACGTTTTTTAGAAGGAAAATAGTTTAAAAAAATTCACTGAATATGTCTTAGTTGTTAAAACGTATCTCACCATGTACAAAATATATAATCTCTATTAGTCCCCAAATTGATTGTTTTTTAATATCATATTTCTGTTCAAGATCGTGATTGAAAAAACCCAGATTTGGGATCAATAAGGCTTTAATTTAGGAAAAATTCAGATTTTGTATGAAGCTTAAGATTGAGAGATCAAAAATCTGTAATTGTGGGTGTAATCTTATGTGAATCTGATATGATTATCAAATTATTATATGATTATTTGTCTCATTGCTTTATTATGGGAGATGTTGATGCAATTCATCAATTAGATTTGTCTGAAAGTAAAACAAGAGGAGGACGATGGAGAAAAAGATTGCATCATTTATGAAAAGCAAAAAAATATGTCTGAATAGTTGACTATATTCTGGGTTTTTTTAATGTTATTGTAGTTAACTTAGATTCAGCTACTGAATAGTTAACTATACATTTGTGTGGTGACATATATGACTATTGTTTTACTATATCTTGTTTGTCTGCATATAATAGTGGACTATACATTATGTAATTATAATAGTCAACAATTCTAATTAGTGAATTTATGTAATTAAAAATGTTTGTGTAGTGAACTATTCTAATTAGTGAATAGTTGACTATATTATGTTTCTTTTTTATGTTATTGTAGTTAACTAAGATTCAGCCACCGAATAGTTAGCTATATTTTTGTGTGGCGACATATATGACTATTGTTTTACTATATCTTGTTTGTCTACATATAATAGTGGACTCTACATTATATATGTAATTATAATAGTGAACTATTCTACTTAGTAAAGTATGTATAGTGGACTATAGATTATTGTAATTGTAAATCTTGAAGGTGTGGAAGCAAAAGACGAACTAGAAGGAATTGAAAAGTGAAATTGGAGAGGATCAAAAGAAAACTGAGGATACTATATAAGACATGTGTAAAAGATATATGAAATCAAAAGTGGATTAGTGAAGATTAAGAGAAGAAATACCAAATCAAAAAGAAGAATTGTGTGAAGGATTAAGAGAAAAAATACCAAATCGAAAAGAAAGATTATGAATGATATAGAGAGACTGAAATAGAGAGACTAACAAAAATTTGTATAGATGAAATAAAAAATCAAAGAAGAGAGGATTACTTTAACCAAAAAAAGAAGAAGAAGAGAGGATTGGAGTTTTGATGTGTGAATAGAGAAGACGATGGTGTGTGCGGCGGAGTTGGTAAAAAATGTAGGTTTAGTAATTTTTTAATTTATGTTTTTCTTTTTTTAATAATCAAAATTATAGTGTAAACAAAAAGGACATTATAGACTTTTTACCTCGCTTGTATGTTATAAACCTAATTATTTTTCTGGTGATGTTAGATACTTAATTATTGCCAAAACTCTATTATTGGTGTCAATTTCACTTTATCAATTAATTAATTTATTTTAAGCATTACTGATAAAGTAATAACCCTATAAAATAATAAATTTTGGTGGTCCCAACGTTATTACTTTATAGAGTTTTTAGTTGGTTATGCATTGACAATTTCGTATCAATAAGCTGTATTTGGAATTCCCTTTTTCTATTGAATGTGTATTATCTGTTTTTGGTTTCTGCAGCGAATGTGTATTCCCTTTTTGGTTTTTGGTTTCTGTTTTTTTTTCCCTTTAAAAAAAAAAAATTGATGAGTGTGTTAGTGTCAGTCTTGTAGCATCTGATTGAGGTTTCTCATAGAGTGAGATGTAGTTCTTGTGTGTTAAATCAGTGCCTTGCTCTTACTCAAACTCTTGTGATAATTGAAACGTACCTTGTCAGGGATTTAGATCTTTAACCTCAGGGAAAACTGAAGACTCCTTTTCATAATTTCATTTGTAATCCCATGTCACTGAAAGAGGCTTATGATCCGATATCGAAACATTACACATTTTTAGATTATGGTCTTTGGCAAGTTTGTCTCCGTAACTCGTTCTAAGGATTGCATTATCTTTTGATATATGGTATAAGTTGGATTATAATAATGATCTGTACAAATTTTGCAACACTTTCTCTACAAGGGAACTGCATCTCCTTATACTACGAGCATGCAAGTTCGTCAGTTGCTCAATACATAACCATATTTAAACCTTCCTCAATTTTATTTGAGGGTTCTTGTCTACTTAAGTTAAAACTGTAACCTCCTATAAAATAGCTTTTTCTTGTGCGTAGATCAATCTCTCTTTGAAACAAGAACTTACTGAGGCACGGAGATAGAAGCAGCACTCATCTGCTCCAGTTTCATGGGAGTTTGGCTTCCGGTTGGCGATGGTCCGGGGCTATTCATTGCGATTACAGAATGTGTTGTTTCTTCAGCAAGTTCTCTTAATCTATTTAGCTCTGGCAATATTACTTTAGCAAGATCAGGTCTGTCTTTTCGCCTTAGCTCTGCGCATTTAAGCGCTAACTTAGCAAACTCTGCGGTATCTTCAACTGGCCAATCAAGCACTGCTGGATCGAGTAACTCTGCTAAAGTCCCTTTCTCGAGTGCTTTTTCGACATAATGTGTGAGACCCATTGGTGGTTTTGCTGTTATCAACTGTAGAAACATAATACCGAGGGAGTAAATGTCAGATTTTACACCCAACATTCCTGTTTGTTGATACTCAGGGTCGATGTAACAGAACGTGCCAGCGGTTGAAGTCATACGGTATTGTGTCACCGTGTCTGCAACTGATGGAGGGACTAATCTGGCTAAACCAACATCAGAAATCTTGCTGACAAAGTTACGGTCTAGCAAGATATTTGCAGGTTTAAGATCACGGTGAACCAAAGGCTCAGGTTTGGCCTGGTGTAAGAACAACAGTCCAGTGCCGATCTCTGCAGCGATTCTGAACCTCGTCTGCCACGAGAGAGGCGGGCTGTTACCTAATCTGAAAAGACGGTCATCTAAGCTCCCGTTGGCCATGAACTCATAAACTAAGCATCCACATTCAGGGCAAGCTCCAAGAAGTAGTACCATGTTAGGATGCCTAATGCAGCTCAATACCTCAACCTGTGTTTAAATTTAAACAGATTTAAGATGAGAAAAAAACAGAGGAATTAGGAGAAAAGTGAAGTTTATATTAAAAGAATTCATCACCTCTTGTTGAAACTGAGATCTTCCTTGAGCTGCATCCGGACGAAGAACTTTGACAGCGACTGGCGTGTGATCAAGATAACATTTGTAGACAGGTCCATAGCCACCTTCTCCAATCTTGCACTTCTCAGCGAAAAACTCGGTTGCACGCTCAATCTCTTCAATGGAGTACTTCCTATACCTTACATCTGAGTTTGCTAAAGCGGTAAGGGCCTTTGTCTTCTCCTCTGACTCCTTGAGAGCTTTCATTTCTGCGTTGACTCTCTTCTTAGACTCTAATTCAGCAATCCTTTGAGCTGCTTCAGCTGCCTCCATTGCTGCTTTGGACTTTGCTTTCTCTTTTTCTGCAATGGCTAATGCTGCTTCTTCTGCAAGTCTTGCCTCTTCTAGTTTCCTCTCTTCTTCTAGCTTCCAACGCTGAAGCTCCGTCGCCTTCTGTTTTGCTGTAAGTGCTTCTTTGCAAGCTGTACTGTACATTTCCATAGTCTGCTTTAACTCCAACTTAAGCCTCCTCATCTCAGCCTCTACATCATCCTGCATTTTGGTAATGTCAAACATTTCTAGTTACTTGATCAAACAAAAGATTTGTACCGTATGATTTAACAGTCTTACGTACCATTGCTGAGGCGGATGAAAATCTTTCGTTCTCAAACGAGCCTGATGAAAAATCAGTAGGTGAGCTTATATCAACTGATCTCCTTCCATAGTTGGAGGACTGATCAAAGCTAGAACCATAGTCCATATCCGAGAAATTCGATAGCCTAGGAGGTGTTCGGTTTGGATCATTATTATTGAGGTCATACAGATTAGGGAAGATACGGTCAATGCTTGGTCTTCCAGAACTGACAAAGGATATGTCTGATTCCACAACAGATAAATCCCCGTATGATCTCCCATTGCCTCTTCTAGTAAAAGGAGATCTGTTTTCATCCATGACACTAGTTTCAGTTTCAAGGCTTTGAGTTTTCAAGATCAATGTCTAAATGAGAACACTGGACAAGTGTTACCTGAATGACTCTGATTGATCTTCCATAGACCTGCGTTGCAAGTCCTCCATGGATCTACGTTGCTGATCTTCGATAGACCTGCGTTGTTGAGACTCGAAAGACCGTCTCTCAACTGCACATGAAATATAAACTCAAAATCAACAAGTGAAAAGGATAGGTAAAGAAGAGATGTTTTGTGTTGTTTTGAGTTTTACAACCTCGCATGTTAGTGGAAGTAGAAGGCACAGGTTGAGGTGGCTTTAAGCTAGGTGGTTGAACCGGACTGCGTAGAGGAGCATTCATTGGTGCAGAACGAGAAGCAGATCTCATTGTCGAAATCTTTCCTTTGGATATGACATAAACCGTGCAGAAATCAGGTGCGGTTTTTACGATAGCCCCAGGAATATCTGTAGGCTTGTTGAACCTGTTGTTCAAGTAATCCACCATTAATAGAGAATCAAGATTCAACAAAAGTTGACGAAGGTGAATAAGAAGGTTATTTTCTACCTAAGAAAGCCACCTTTGGAGGAGGTACCAACCACCAAAACCTCAATAGCGGCTTGGTTTGCATATTCTACTAATGCTTTGGCTACATCATACTCCTCAAGCAACACATCTTGGCATTGAATCTGTAAAGTTTTCCTTAGCATACAAGAAGAGAGAACAAAACATAGAAGAATCTAAACCGAGAAACTCACATCTTTGCGCGTGCAGAAGCAACGAAAAGGAAGGAATAACTCCTTGGAAGCACCTTCCGGGTCTCTACAAACCAATGAAGTATCTTGGCTCAGCTCTGAAACAAAAACACAAATCATAAGAAACCTAAAACAAACAATGAGTGGATTGACCCATATTCCTTATATTTATCTCTCAAGTTCTCTATTATGGTAAGAAGAAGGGTTTGTTTACTTGCAGAGGAAGCATGAAGAGAAGGGCTATTAGTTAAAGGAGAAGGTCGAAGCTTGACATGGACGAGAATGACGGATTGGCCTCTCTGCAACAAATGATCAACCGCCCATTTAAGAGCATGTTGGCTGCTTTTGTCTTTGTCTATAGCAACAGCCACGACTCCATTTGTTCCTCCTCCTTCCTTTGGTCCTACGTTATTGTTCTTGGCCAGCCACATCTTTTTGTCTCTCTATCTCATTCGGATTTCAAGATCTCGCCAAGAAAGAAAGAGATCAAAAGAGAGAGAGAGAGACGTTTTAAGGTATGAAGATTGTTATTTTGTTTTTGTTCTCTAAAATTTTTGGGTTTGTCTCTTTTTCTTGTCCAAAATCTGCCTTGTTCTTTTTTTCATTTTGTTTAATTTTGTAGGAAGCGAAATAAGAGGATGAAGAGAATGAGAGTTTCTATAAAAATCGTAATGTGTTTTGTTTCTCTCTCTCTACGAACGTTTCTCCTTCTTCTCCGCCTTCCTATTAACTGAATTTTTCGACCATTAACACTCACAAAAAGAGAGATAATTTGTGTTATATAGATTGTAATGGAAAACGATTAATTTCCACGCAAGTAATCTAGAAGATGTATCCATAATTTATAAATAACTTATCTATAAATGAAAATGAAGATAATCCAAGCTTTGGGATAAAACTAATAAGAAAATAAAGACAATTGACTTTAGTTATCTCCTTAACTAAAATTAGAGACTAAGCTCTAAGCATAAGACTTTCTTGTTACTCATTTATTCTAAGGAGTATTCATATTGTATTTCTTTTTTTTGAAAGCTTTAAGAATTTATTTGTGTTTCATTTTATATGGTGAATGTCTTGTAATGTTTTCTTCTTGTGAACTATGATTTGATATATACACATCATCCTCTTACATGGATGTCATTTGTTGTCTATGTTTAGTTCCAAATTTTACTATACAATTCTATACATATTCACATGTTTCGTTAACATTACTTTATAGTGTTGTCTACGGTTCTAGCATATCGGAAGACACACAAGCATCCTCTTAAAACAAAGAAGCAAGAGGCAATAGTGAGAACCCAATGAACGAATGAAGAAACAAAAAGAAGTGGGAAAAGCATTAGAAAATTACATGTGAAGGGACATGTAAGATCAAACAAACTTATTAAATCTTGATTTTGTAGTTTATTAATGAAGTTTGACAGCTCGATTACGGAGATCTACAAATTAAAGAGTTAAGAGACATTGCAAATGCATATAATGGTTTTGGAAAAACATATTTAGAGTTTGACATGGGCATGACACCACTTTCCAACAAGTTTATTCCCAAAAAACAACCATGATAAATCCACCAGCAAGGTAGCTTAATATGTAAAGATTTTGAGATGGTCAATTTGTGAAGCAGATTCAGAGATAGGTAAACCCCTTTTGCCACTCCAGTGATGATGTTGGATCGGATCTGCGAGTCCAAAACCACCTGAACCGGTTTCGTAAGGGCAATTAAACAAACATTTATTTAGTTATAATTGATATAAACTATTTATTCATCAAAAAAGACTCTGTGGCCCAATGGATAAGGCGCTGGTCTACGAAACCAGAGATTCTGGGTTCGATCCCCAGCAGAGTCGTCTTTTTTGTATTTTTAGTTTACTTTTTAAAAGCACAAAACCAAAGATTCGTTGGGCTTTCAAGGCCCAAAGAATCTCAAGAAGATTCTCTCCATTCACTCCATCGTCTTCGTCTCTAAACTGTATCGCTCTCAGGTCAGAAGCAAAGAAGAAGATGAGTGGTACAGTTGCTATGCACAGTGTCTTCGTCTACGGCAGTCTCATGGCTGACGATGTCGTTCACCTTCTCCTCAACCGTCTCCCTTCCACAGCCTCCGCAATCCTCCCTGATTTGTCCGATCTCTCTCTCTTTTTTACTGATCGATTTATGCTGTTGAATTCGATTTCCATGGAAATTGATTTTGCGATTTTTTTGCAGCCATAGATTTAGCATTAAAGGTCGTGTTTATCCGGCGATTCTTCCAGCTCATGCTGATAAAGTTCACGGCAAGGTCTCTCTCTCTCTGAGATCGATGATGTAGATTCGAATCTGATTCTCGTATTGAGATTTGATTGTTTTTGTAGGTACTATATGGAATCACTGATGATGAACTTTACATTTTAGATGAGTTTGAAGATATTGAATATCAAAGAGAGAATGTTCAAGTTTTGTTAACAGTGAGTTTAATTTCAGATTGAATCATTTGACAAACTTAGAGAAATTTCAATATTTCTTGTTTAAATCTACAGGATAGCTTAGAGAAGCTGCAAACAAAGACTTATGTCTGGGCTAATAAAGATGATCCTGATCTCTATGGTTCATGGGATTTCGAGGTGAGATTTCTTTAACTTATGTGAATAGATTAGGTCATTATATGGTTCATGACTTGTTTGGATTGGTATTTTTCCAAAGGAATGGAAGCAACTTCACATGGAAGGTTTCTTGAAGATGACTAAAGATTTTGCACAAGAGATGAACATACCGGAATCTGAGTCTGTAGATTAGATCTGGTAGTATTTTCATCCAAATGGAAAACACTAGATTGTTCTCTACTTTGGTATTCTGAAAATCCTCTAGGATGGGTTAAGATTCTTCTTGATGAA
This sequence comes from Arabis alpina, assembly GCA_900128785.1. NCBI lineage: Eukaryota > Viridiplantae > Streptophyta > Magnoliopsida > Brassicales > Brassicaceae > Arabis > Arabis alpina. The sequence goes on from LT669793.1 coordinate 25,943,749, forward strand.
CATGAATACAACTTTAAATCTTAGCACTTGGGGTAGATTCTTGTGCTAGATGTTATTATACAATGTGTGTACATACTCACTATGGCTTTGATTGTTCATGTGCATTTATAGAACTGCATTGTTATGCTTGGGACGTGTGATTTACTACTATGATCTGTGGATTTACCACAATACTGGTTATGGATTCGGGAAGATATATCGGGGTTAAAGGACTAAAATTTTAAACCAAGATGTTATGGAGTTTAGAAAGCAAATTGGAGAACATATAGAAACAGGAGTTCCCGTGTGTGGTGGCATGGGATTTGATAACATAGGATCTCAAGGCGTAAACTCGCAGTATGTCCCTCGAGCTGAATAATCGAGCTGAATGTGGGACATTTTGTGTATCGGGTTTCTGCCCGAGTTCTTAGCCACTAAAAAAAGGGGCTTGCTTATGCTTATCCATCGAATTAGATCCGGATCATGAATCAACGTAGTAAACTCTTTTAAAAATTTGATACATGAGAGAGTCTAGAGACAAAACTACACCATTGATATTGAAGAGTGAGTGTTCTGGCCTAGGTTGCATGGAAACTCCATCTAAGGAGCGTTTCTGTTTCGGAATCGGAAACGCGGTGAAAACGCAAGGAAACGCAGTGGAAACGCGTTTCTTAAAAATATTGATTTGGAAACGCGAGTTTCCACTTTGGAAACGCGACTCTTTATTTTGGAAACGCGATTTTTGATTTTTTGAAAATAAATTAAGTAAATACTTTAAAAATATATGGATTTATTTGTTATTTAATAAATTTAAAAACATATTATGAAACACTCATACATTTTTTTTTCTATAATCATTCATTATGATAACCTAAAATGAAGATGATAGTCTAAATATTTGAATTTGAATGTTATTTGTTTAATTTTTAATTAAACTATTTAATATTTATGTATTGGATTTTTGTTATTTTAAATACTTTTTAATATGATTTGATTGTTAATAATTTTTGTATCATGATAATATTATATATATATATATAAACGTTTCCAAAACGTACCCGTTTTTTTCTTTCTGAAAAAACTCGTTTTCGGGTTTCTTTTTTTTATGTTTTATCGAAGTTAATGGGCCTTGACTTGACCCATTATAGGCCCAATAGTTACTGTAAACCGCAGAATTTGCATTGAGAAACAAACCGTCACTGAAGTTGGATTAGAGAAGAAAGAAAAATGGCGACGTGGATAACATTACAGCCTCCGAATTCATTTTATTTACGCCTCATGCCATCATCTTCACCGTCGCCGGTATCATCCCCGTCGCCGGTATCATCCCCGTCGTATCGACGTCACCGTTGTCTCTTTAAGCCATTTCGATGCATTCCACTTCAGGAACAAGAGCGCCAGCTCGAGCAGTCACAGGTACCAAATGTAATGAAGAGTGAAAATTCGATGATTGTTTTGATTTGACAAATTGATTGAAGAATTTTGCGTGAAGGGAGAAGAAGAGGCAGTGATTTTGTGTGAGGATTGTAATGGAAAAGGATGGTTGCTTTGCGATTTTTGTAAAGGACAGAAAACAAATGTCAAATCTGAGAACAAGAGAATCTATCGTCGATGCCCTTCTTGTAGAGCTGTAAGTTAGTCATGATAGTTTTTTGGTGACTACTGATGATAGAAATGTACTCCCTCCGTTCCAAAAAAGATAGATGTTTAAGGTTATTCACACTTATTAAGAAAACGCATTGATTTCTACGATTTACAGTTTCCAATGAAGTTTAGCCAATAATATTTCAGTATTTGTTTTAGAATTTGTAAAAATGCATAGAAAATAATAAAAACTCTATCTTTCTGGAACAAATTTTTTTTGAAATTCTTTCTTTTAGAAACAGATGGAGTATAAAAGATAGAGTATAAGTGATTAGCTTGAAATGGTTATGTGATTTTTGTGAACAGGTTGGATATGTGTTGTGTAAAAAGTGTAAAGTGTTCAAGTGTGTCACATTTCCTAATCCAGAAGATGGTGATGAGCTTTTGTTCTAAAGCTTATTGTGGTTTCTTCATTGACAACATTTGAGGTTTCAGGTTCTCTTCTTATTTCAATTGTTATATATATATATGTAACTGTTGTTCTTACTTGCTAAGCTTTAATGTCCAGTTTAGTCATATGTATAAGTAAGATTGCAACATTTTCTTAATCCTACTTGTTCATGTCTAAAGCTAACTTTTGAGCCTTTCTTGGATGTTTTTGGTCTGTAATGTGTCTCTGTAGATTTTTATTCAATTTTTATCCTCGATATCAGGTTCAAGAGATAAACTCACATGTCTTAGGCAATTAGTTTAGACAAATAGGAAAACAAGAAGCAACAAGTACAAGCAAGGGAAATAAGAAAAGTGGAAGAGATGGTTCCCAGACAACTGAAGCAAATGACTTATAATTATAATAAAACATAATGAAATCTAAACAGTCACTTCTGGTTTGGAACTCTTGCTCGATATCATCTCATCTGTTCTGCTCCAATTGGTTTGATAGCCTCATCAAAATCTCAAATGAAATGATGGTTTACGTCTCGAGGGAGAAGAGTGCACTTAGGGGGATGAGCCATTGCCAAGAAGAATCTTAATCCAGAAGCCTCTTCTGTGTTGACCTTTTCTCCTCCTTCGATTTCCCAATCAAAGCACTGCACCATCACTCCAACTGCGGTTTGTGCTAAGATAGAACCAAGATTTGATCCCGGACAGCCTCTCCTTCCCGCCCCAAATGGGAGGAACTTGAGTACTTTCTCTTTTATCTCTTCCTCTTGCTCAAGAAACCTCTCTGGTATAAATTCATCAGGGTCTTTCCAAAAGTCAGGATCTCTCATTATAGCATAAGCATTTATAGCAAGTGTTGTTCCCTTAGGTATATAGAACCCTCTTATCCTACACCCTTGTGTAAATTCCCTTGAATAAACAGGCGCCACCGGGTGAAATCTAAGAGTTTCCTTGATGACTGCTTGCAAGTATGGGAGTTTTGGTAGATCAGTTTCTTGAATTAACCTTGTTTTCCCTACCACAGAATCGATTTCTTCTCTCAACCTCTCAAGTATCTTTGGCTTGTTGATGATTTCTGCCATTGCCCATAGTGCTGTTTGTGAAGAGGTGTCACCGGCTGCAACGAAAAGCTCCTGCAGTTGGAATGTATATTTAATATAGTAGCTAGTGTTCACTGGGATTTCTACTGATATATCATAACCAAAAAGAGGATAGATAGTTACCGCTACTATCGACTTGATGTGGTCTCTAGTGACCTCAGACTTTGTGCTTTCATCTGGATAAACCGCCAACAATGAGTCCACTTTCTTTTCGTGTTTCACTATAATCCCTTCCCATAGCCCATCATATCTGTGTGCTACCTCCACTATCTTATTTTTTAACAGTGAGATCCCGAGATTCTCTAGGGGTTTATGAAATATTTGTGCCACAAAAAACCTAGGGGACAAGGCGGTGAACTCGTTAACAAATTCCAAGACTTTGGCCCCCTCTGAAAAGGTAGTTGCCATGCTTTTGCCGAGGGTGTTGATAACGAGTCTCCTCAGTTCCTCATCGATCTCGACGCTCTGATTCTTAGTTGCCTTATCGAGCAGATTTCGGTAGAACCTTTCTAGTTCAACTGCACGAATGTCACGTGACTGCTGTAGCGCATGTGGTCCGATCATCCTGGTAACCATGAGTTTCTTCATGAATTTCCAGTAATCTCCATAGGGAGCTCTGAAGAAGCTAGAAGAACCAAACACGTGGCTTTCATTAATTGCAACAGCACCACGAAAAGAGATGTTCATGTCGTGGTCCGTGAAGATCTCCTAGGCAACCGAGACAGAGGAGACGAGAACGACGGGGACATGGAAGATACGAAGATAGAGAAGAGGTCCGTACTTGGATGAGATTTTGTGAAAACACTTATGGAGTGGAGCAGTGAGGAGAAGATGAAGATGACCAATGATCGGAAGAGAAGGAGGGCTTGGAGGTAGATCATTGCCATTATTTTGTTTCTTGAAGAAGAAGACAAAGGCAAAGAGGGATGAGAAGAGGCATACAAGGAGTAAGATGACCCAATTTGGAAAATCAATGGTGACCATTGATGTCACTGTTACTCAAAACCTAAGAGAAGGGAAATGAATTAAATCCATTCATATAAGGTAAAATTAATGGAATATATAATAGTTATATACATCAGAAGTTGCTTGGAATACTCGTGTGCAAGTAGTAATGGAGTATCTAAGAAGGTTAAACAACGAAGTATATGATAGTATTGCTTCCAACACTGGTGATAGTATAAATAATTCCAAAGTGACAGACTAAGATCGATAGACATGACAGACTAAGTGATCGAGGATAATTTATTTTTCTATTTCTATTTCGAATTGAGTTTTTGTTCTTTTAACTTTTTTTGTTTTAGTGGGACAATTAGGCAGCTAATTCATGTAAACGCACTTAGAAAGGGCCAAAGACTCTAAAATCTTGGATATATATGTAATCGTCGAGTAGTTCGTTCCATTCACAATAGTATTTTTAATGGACCTAGAGGCTAGAGCATTACATCATTTCAATTGGAAAAACGGGTCTGATGAAATTCTAAGTGATAATTTAACCCAAGAAAAGTTGTGTTTACGTAAATCATTAAAGCCTCCACTAAAAATCAGCATGGACCCTTAGGCCATTGCGAAAATTTGACTGTGGCCACAAAGTAACTCCCGATATATATATAGCGGTAAAAGCAAGACCATGAAGTCATTGGAAAATATTAGCAATGATCTATACACCATTGTGATAAACGACAAGGGCATTGCTACGTATTGACAAAATCATTTCAAAAATCAGCAATGATTCTTAGGTCTTTGAGAGAAATCAATAACAACTCGCAAATCACCACGAAAATGCTACAAGGACTCTTAGGTCATTACAAAAAATCATAGCCATGTTATTTTGCGTAACGTTGTGTATCGCGGCAGCAACCAGAAAAATTAATTAAAATAGCAATTGCTTGGGGCTCAAGATTGTGGAGAGTTATGGCTGATGTTGATTTTAATGACACATCGATACATTTTTCCTTTTGTCGCTATCGCTGGAAAATTCAGCGACATCTTTTAACACCAACACGGCAACACCTTTTAATATATATAATGGCCAGCGATACCTGTTAATTTCCGCCACCGTAGTATACGGTCGTTTTGCTCTGTCTCTGTTAGCTTGATTGGTTTACCCGCTATCACCCGCAAACGCTGTTGTGGTTGGTAGCGTTCGACAACAATCATAGAAACGTTTTTTACCGCTCCGTACCGTTCCAAACCTCTCAAATCCAAAAGCTAATTCCCTCGAACGTTTGCGGTTGCGGGCGGTTGCGGTTGGATGTTTTAAAAAAAATATTTATAAAAAAAATATTTTAAAATGAGAATATATATTTAAAATTCAACGTTTAAATATTATAATTACAAAATATTTAAATAATTTGATATTTTTAATTAATATTCAAGAATGCATCATAATTTTATAGTTATAAACTTTTCAAACCAAAATATTCTAGATAAATTTTGATTGTAAACATACATAAATTTAACAATTTAAATATAATATTAGTCTCTCCAATAAAAAAATAACTTTTTCATTAAAATCATAACTTTCATCCAAACAAAAATTCTTTTTAAAAACAATGTAAATATTATATAAATAGTTTTCTATCATTAATTATATTGAATTAATGATTTTTATACTTTTTATAATAATATGGATTTTGATGTATTATATAATATTTTTATATTGTAATTTTATTGTTTAACCGCTACCGTTCCGCTAGTCAACCAGTTATAAACATCTCGCAAACGCACCAATTTCTAACAGCTGCGCCAATCGTATAAACATCCCGCAAACGCTTCAAACCGCAGTCACCTGCTTCCGCAAACTCCCGCAACCATAACCGCTGCGGCTGAACCAATCAGACCTTAAGTTAACTACGGTGATCACCAACGTAATGGGCTCGTGAATCAAATCGTTTCGACCGAATATATTATAACTAACATGAGTTTGGAAGTTGACAAAAGCCAGCAATAATAAAATAAAGATGTTGCGTACGTGTCCAATGAAGAATATGTATCCATATATAATCTTGAGGAAATGAGATGCAATGGTGTCAAAACTTGTTTTCCAAGACATTGTGTGTATATAACTCTCCCCTACTACTACTCATGCAGAGCTTAGTACACACATATCCTCATCAAGCAAAGAGGGTAAAAACCGATATGCCTCTTTGGTTTCTTCAGAAGATGATGAAGAAACTCAGGTTTCGGAAGACGATTCTGAACCGTTGGATCTTTTGACTCCTGCGGGCAAAAGAATCCTTAGAGAAAGACCGGTCAAACCATCAACAAAGGCTAAAGAAATGAAATTGCATTTCGAATCGGCTCCACGTGGAAACCGTGGTCGTGGAAGAGGAGGTCGTGGTTAAAACGATTTCCAGAACAAATATTACAACTAAATCGAAGCGGAAGACTCGATTTATTCTCTGATCTCTTTTGTTGTGATCTCTCTTTACACTTGTTGTAATGTACTCCCAAAACTCGTTGGCTTGTGTCAATGTGTAATCCTTGGTATGAAAAAAAAAAAAAAAAAAACTTAGCCTTTCAAGTTCATCAGAAAATATCCAGCAACTTAAGATTGTTCAATAAAGAAAAAAGATCAATCAATCATCATTTTGTTGATCCAATGGAAGTTGAAACAATTTTTCTCTATCTATTACTCTTATTCCTCTCTCTACACTTCGTGTATACAACTCTGAAACAACGGCTGAGTCTGGCAAGTACATGGCGGCTAATCCGTCTCCTCCACCTCCCGATCAAATCTGGTGTTGCTGCCTCTATTTTCACCAGAAAAGACGTTCATGAGTTTCTCAACTCATCAATCCAAGTAGAAAACAAAGAAGACAAATTCAGTTTTGACTTCAAACTGTTTATGATCAGCAAAGCAAAGACAGTATACAGAGCACTAGACGAAGCCATTCCACTCACCGAGCCACTCAAAATCCACGAGGCAATGCGTTACGCGATCCTCGCGGGCGGCAAACGCATCAGGCCAATACTCTGCCTCGCTGCTTGCGAGCTAGTCGGCGGGAACGAGCGTTTGGCTACTCCAGCAGCTTGTGCGGTGGAGATGATTCACACAATGTCACTCATCAAAGACGATCTTCCATGTATGGACAATGACGATCTCAGACGAGGTAAACCGACAACACACAAAGTCTTCGGAGAAAGCACAGCCATTCTCTCGGGGGGTGCACTCTTAGCACTCGCTTTTGAGCAACTAACAGAAGTTGAGGCCTCATCTGAGAGAATTGTTCGAGCCGTTAAGGAGTTGGCTAAGTCCATTGGAAGGGAAGGACTCGTGGCGGGACAAGCGATGGATTTGACCAGTGGTGGGTTGGATCCTAACGAAACCGGATTAGAACAACTCGAGCTCATGCATCTTCGCAAGACTGGTTCGTTGCTTGAAGCATCGGCTGTTCTTGGAGCCATCATAGGAGGTGGATCAGAGGAAGAGATAGAGAAAGTTAGAAATTTCGCGAGATGCATTGGATTGTTGTTTCAGGTCGTGGATGATATTTTGGATGAGACCAAGACGTCTGAGGAATTGGGGAAAACCGCCGGGAAAGATAAGATCGCCGGGAAGCTGACGTACCTAAAGGTGATGGGTCTTGAAAAATCAAAAGAATTTGTTAAGAAACTGAAGAGAGATGCGAGAGAACATCTTCAAGGCTTTGATAAGGACCAAGTGAAACCTTTGATAGCTCTTGCTGACTTCATTGCCAACAGAAATAACTGAATATGCTATGAATATAATCTGTTATTTAACGGAACAAAATGAATGTAATCAATTACGTTGCCGCCTTAGTCAATATGAAGTTTTATATTATGTAAGATAAAAAAACTCTTATGAGAATTATACTCCATGTCAATCAATAAGAGCAAACATACTCATTTCCATATATATGATTATTATTAAAGAAACTAGGACTCGAACCCCGCGAAGTCGCGGGACAAAAAACTTGTCGACTACATTTTTAAACAAAAATTGTAACACAAGATAACTTAACAAAATATTATTGTGGAAGTCCCTTGATCCAATGGTCAATGGTTCAAAGGCTTGTACACCAGGTTTGGAGTTAGAATCCCATACAATACCGTTTCTTGCAAATTAATGGAGAAACGCTTTTCGGAGGTTAATTCCATCTTCCAGGGAGGTCATGTCCATCGTTGGAGATGTCGTACTTATAAAGCTGTTCGTCGGGGTTGTCTATCATGCGAGATGTCGTACATGGAGAATTGCATCATGGAGACGTATGTGGAAAAGCTATCCATCATAATCGCATAGAATACATGTAGTTGAATATCATCATAGTAGGATTAATCAGATACTAGAATGGTATCCACGTTTTACGCGGGATAAATATATATTTAAAATTAGACAATAACTCAGGTATAAAACGGAACAATGCAAATTGTTTGGGTCCAAGTTGGTCATTTTCCCATGGAAAAACTAAGTTATCAATTCCTAAATCAACATCTTAAATCAAACCCTGAAATTCCTTTGAAACCTTAAAACCCAAAATTGAAAACTACTCAGACATGAAAGAAATCAAATCACAAGAACAAGTCATGGAAAACATGATGAAATCAATAAATAAATAAAATAGTTTAGAAATCTTTTCCAAATTGTCAAAGAGGTCCAGAAATCTTCTCCCAAAAGATTTCTCCAAAAAGTGGCTGAAAAACTTAAAATAAATAAGTAAAATACGTTTTTGGTCTAAATCTAAAACCGAGTCAAAATAGAATAAAAACTGTAATTTCTTTATTTCCACCGCACCGATCGGGTTATGCAGATTCATATGTCTTTACTAAAACTGGCATAATTTTGATCTCACCGTTATAATGTCCTCAAATTACCTTCAAACGAAAGCTAACTCGAGTCTATAGCTTATGTCAAAATTTCAGGTCGATCCATCGGTGGAAAGTTCTTCAACGAGTGCCAAACTTCTGACCTTCTGCATATTTGCTTCAGTTCTTACTCTTTTGTTTTAGAAAGAGTTCATTCAAATGTGTTTTAACTTACAGAGACTCTAAAAATACATAAAAGACACGATAAAACATTGAAAACATTGGTTAGAACGCGTCAAAACGCAATACATCATCTTCATAGTTCTATCTATGCCATCTCATGTTTCAAGTTGCCAGCATGCGAAGGCAAATTTTTGGTAGAATTCTCAAAAACAAAAAAATTGGATGAGTATGGAAGGCTCTGTGTGTCCAAAGTTTTGGGTGGATTAGGCTTCAGATATATACAATGCTTTCAACCCAACTCTTCTAGCCAAACAAACATGGATAACTCTACAATATCCACACCATCTCCTTTTCAGCTTCTAAAAAGTCATTATTTTGATCAAGAATCCTTATTGGATGCAAGTGCTAGACCTAGACCGCCTACATGTCCCTTAGCTAGATAAGTTTGGGACCAATCTTCTTATCCCTGTCCTCTAGGGTGATTTTAATGGGAAAACATGCTTCTGTTGTTGGGGAAATACAAACCTATACCTAAGGAATTAAGTAGATGTTTTCCTTGAATTATATTGTTCCTTTGGAAGAATAGGAACAAATTTTTATTCAAAAGGAACCCTTTTCTTTAGCAACTGTTGGGAAAATATGGGAAGAATATGACAATTGGTTTCATGCTAAAAACATTGGTGTTTAATCTTCTGCGAATAAATCCTTAAAGCAAGCATCTCCATTAGTAAAAGTTTCTAAAAAAAAGAAAAATTAATATTTTAATTAAATAGTTATATTTTAATTTTTTTTAATAGTGCAATCAATAGAGAGAACATGTAATATGAGATGTTCTAAAAAAGGCTTAAATAAGTTTCTTACATTAGAAATTAATAGACAATTTCTCACTTTCTCTCTCCTACTTTTTATTATTTTTCAATTTTTAATTAACAAGATACAACTAAAAAATCTCCAATGAAGGTGGTCTTACATAGTCTAAAATGAAAAGCATCTTTTCGACTTGTGGTTAAAATGAAACAATGGTTTCTATTGGTTTCAACCAATAGTCTAGGAGGAGCTTCTTAGATTATGAGGGATGCAGAAGGCACGGTTAAGTTACATAATCACATAGGTTTCTGTAAGACACATTCTTTTGAGGAAAAACAACTTTTTTAGCATCATTTCAAGTTTCGACTATGGATAGTCTCAAATCTCACAAATTTGACAACATCGTTTCTGATGTAGAAGCTCTTGAGCTTGTTGGGGCAATCAATCGGCCAAGGGCCTAGCTCTCTTTCCATTACTAAGCAGAGGAAGATAGATATAAACTCTAAGACTTTTACAAATTAGAAAATCTTATTATATAAAGGAGAGTTTGTCCAAATTGTAACTCACGAGATCGCGACATGTGTCTATTATCGATCGAGGTGATGATACATATTAAAATACTCTATTTAAAATCAAACAATTAGAAAAATAAAAATATCATTATGTTAAACCAGTAAAATAAAGACACATTAACATTTTTCTTATTGTTTCATTAACATATTTTTAAAAAGCAAATGAAATTTTATGTAAGTCGTTAAAAAGAAAAGCAAAATATAAATATCATTATGTTAAACATAATAAATGTTACATCACAAAAATGAAATTTTATACATAAAAACAAATAAATGTTAAACCATAAATTATTTTAAAAGGAAAAATAAACATACATTCAACCTTATAAATGTTAAACCATAAATTATTTAAAAAAGAAAAGTAAACATACGTTCAACATTCCAAAAATGTTAATAACAAATAAAAGGCAAATCCAAAATCTATATAATAACACACACCTCCCACAATTTAACGTACAGTCCAAATCCTTATTCTTCTTTGCAAATCATGAATACCACCATTCCACAAATCAGTCAAAACTATTTAATTTTTCGATCAATTAGATCAAAATCGTGTTTATCGTCGAACTATTGCATGTATTCTTCGAAAGTAAGAGGCTAGAAATCTTAAGGCAAACAACGTACTTATGGGAATGAAAGTTCTTCTACTTGATGAAAAAGTTAGTATAAATCATTATATCAAATTTTAAATTCTTCGACTTATCCAACACTTACCATACCTTCTTCTTGTTGTAAAAAGAAAATTTATAAACCTAACATAAAAAAGGAAAATTTAAAAATAGAATAATAATATATTATAATTTAATTTTTTACCTCATAAATTTCATTTTTGTGAAAACTAAAAAAATTGTAAACTATAAGATTGAAAATGTAATGATTATATGTCATAGGAAAAAGGAAGAAAGAAAAGTATAAAGAATAAAAAGAAATTGAATAACATTCACATGTTAGATGCATGTGTATATATAAAGAGTAAAAAAAATTGAATAACATTTACTTTTTACCGTTCATTTATTTTGATAAATATATCGTACTGATATTTAAAAGTTATAATATCAAATGATAAAAAGAATGCGATAGACGCAAAACATACAAAATATTCCAATCAAACATATATGAGTCGAGTATGATATTTTCATCAAATTTACAAATTTGACATGAGATAGAAGTGAATGTCAAAATAGAAACTATTAAATCAAAAAGTAAAAAAAAATATTACAAAATGAAAACTATAAAATCTAGATAAGATTTAAAAGGTAAGAAAGTAAAAGAATAATAACATATACAAACCTTTTCTCACTTTTTGTGATTGTTTAGGAACAAAATATCTTATTTATGTTAGAGTTAATGTACTAATTTTATTTATGTTACCTATTTTCAAAATATTTTGTTAGTGTATGTAATTGTATTTTCTGAAATTCATGTTGTAGTGTAAAGATTCAAGTTTAAATTTTCATAATTGGATCTTTATGTAAAAATTATCAAATATTTAAGGATATTCATTTTAAAAGATTACTTCTTTAAGAAAATAATTGATGTTTATTTATAAAATACATTCAGTTTCAAAGCATATAAAATTTCAAATATGAATTAAAACTTTATCATTCATTTAGATGAATTATTTTTATAATGTTTTGAAAATTTAAACTCATTATTGATTTTCTAACTCACGGTTAACAAAACGTAATTTATGATTATATTAACGGGATTTTAGTTTAGAATATAACTATACGGGTATAACTACACAAATTATCAATTTTAATTTTTAATACCCGCATATTATGCGGGTTCTAATCTAGTGATGATAAAGGAGTTTTTTTTATTGGTCTAAATGTTACAAAAGACTTGAGATTTCAGTTCTATATTTTTATAGAATTCCCTCCTTGGCTTAAGCATATTAGTGAAGAAGTTTCTCAGTTGGTTAGCTTGAATTGTTTTCGGAATTATGAAAGTTTTCGTTATAAAGCACAAAATTCTTAGATCGACCAACTTCCCAACTTTACCTTTGTAGGTAAGTTTTCTTTTGATATTAATTAAGAATAACGCCACGTGTCACCTACGAAACCACATCTCATGTTCCACAATACATCATCATCAGAAGAAAAAACCTTGTCCTCTTTCCTTCTCATTCTCTAATCATCAAAACAAAACACAAAACATTAAGATAATGATCACTCAGTTTCTCTTTGTTCCGTGTACAAAAGGTTTAATGTATCTTATTAATATGGATGAGAAAGAGGCCTACACAATGGCATCATGTTCTCAGTCATCACCTTCTTTTGGCTGATCATAGTTTGTTTGTCTGTGGAGCAAATCTAAAACAATGTGGAATGCTTCATCAGATTCTCAAGGTTTGTGCTGGTCTTCAATTCTTTTTGGTGTATAGGTTGAGGAACAAACTACAATTCATATAAAAGGGGTGTTTGGAATTGTTGGTGAAGGATGTGTTGGTAAATATATAGGCCTTCTAGATTGTTTTAGTGGTTCTCCTAAATTATATTCAAGACAAGCTCAAGAACAAGCTATATGGATGGTTTGAAAAGACCATTTCTTTGGGAGACAAAAAATGTTTCTGAAAGCAGTGGTCATGGCTCTACCTATGCCATGTCATGTTTCAAGTTGTTAGTTTGCCATGACAATTTTTAGGTGGAATTCTCAAGAACACAAAAAGACTCACTGGATAAGTCTGTCCAAAGATCAAGGTGGTTTAAGCTACAATGTTTTAAGTTAAAACTTTTAACCAAGTTTTTTAGCCAAACAAGCATGGATAATGCAGACCTAGAGTGTTAGAGGGTGTGGCATGTGCCACATGTTATTTTTTGATTTTTCATAAGTAATTAAGGAACAAATTATATAAATGCATGTAATGAGTGTGTTAGTTATAGTAAAAGTATAATGTGCCACATGCTAAATGAGTTTTTGGATCCGCCACTGTGGATAACTCTACAATATTCACGTACAATCTCTTTTCTCAGATTCTGAAAAGTCAATATTTTTATGAAAAGTCCTTGGATGCGAGTGCTATACCTAAACCGTTTTACGCTTGGAGGACTATCTTGTTTGGTATAGAATTGTTGGTTCAAGGTCTTAAAGAGATGGTGGGCAATGGAAAATCTTCTTTAGTTTCGATAGATTAATAGATTTTTTAAAATGAATGAAGTGTCTATGATCAAGAACATTACCATTAACTTAAACATCAGAGTAAAGAACCTGATAAATGCCTCTACCAGAAGATGGAATTCTGAAAAGCTTTAAGATCGCTTTTACTCGACTAATGCAAATCTCATTCTAAAGCATCAATATATTAGTTTGGAAAGATGAATTTTGGATTCAGCTTCATAACAAGAATGGAGATTACTCAATAAAACCAAATTATTGGCTAGCTTGGCATTCCAAAAATGCATATTCATCAAGACAGCATAGATGAAACCACCGTCACTAAATGAGCTCAAATATGAGGTATGGTCTCAGGACCCAAACTTTGTGGCTACCTAGTGCGAAAGCCCATGACTATCATACCAATAGCAGTTGTAGAGATTTTTAGGAGGATGAAAATAAATGGTAGATACCAAATTAGTGGAAGATAAAACACCAATGTTTGTTTCTCTCGTTGTCAACCAATAGTTTACGAGGGGCTTCTTTAGATTCTGAGGGATGTCGAAGGCACATTTAAGTTACATAGTCATAAGGATTTCTTACAAACATATTCTCTTGAAAAGGAACAACTTTTCAGCATCATATGGACTATGGATAGTCTCAAATCTCACAGACTTGACAAAAATCGTTTTTTGGTATAAAAGCACAACATTCTTTGATCGACCAACTTTACCTTTGTAGGTAAGTTTTCTTTTGATATTAATTAAGAATAACGCCACGTGTCACCCACGAAACCACATCTCATGTTTCACAATACATCATCAGAAGAAAAAACCTTGTCCTCTTCTCTTCTCTTTACGCTCTTCTCATTCTCTAATCATCAAAACAAAACACAAAACACAAAAACCAAAAAATCTGTGTCCAAAAATCATCTTTGTATTGATCAGAAATGGCAGCCGCGAAGCTCGTGGCTTTGTTGTTACTTACCGCCTTGGTTTTCACCACCGTTGTTTTCGCCGATGCTGGAATCAACGGTGAAGAAGAACCCAACCTCCAAAAAACCGACGGATCTCAGATCGAGTTTGATCAACTTAACGCTAAGATTCATACCCTTGGTTAGTTTTTCCAATTTCAATTTGGATCAGACAAAAGCTTGTAGCGGCATGTCTTGTCTTGTTATGATGTTGGGTAATGATGGGTTTTTTTTATTCGTTTTGGTTTGTTGAAGAATCTCAAATTGATGATAAGACAAAAGAACTTAAAGGAAGAGAGGAATTAGTAGCAGAGAAAGAGAAAATTCTTCAAGAGAGACAAGATAAAGTTACTTCTTTGGAGACTGAAGTTTCATCACTAAGGGTATGTATGTATGTGTGTGCATCTTCACTTCAATTGCTTCCTTGTTCAGAGTCAGACATATTTATTTTTATGTTTTTCTCACTTGTCTCTAGAAAAAGGGTTCATCAGATTCCACGGAGTTGTTGGGAAATGCTCAAGCAAGAGCTGCTGAATTAGAGAAGCAGGTGAAAATAGTTTATTTGAGAAACCCCATATGCCTACAATTTTCAAATGGTAGTATAATTTTTGTTTTGTGTGTGATTGGTTTTGCTGCATTTAGGTTGAGGTACTTAAGAACTTTTTGGAGCAAAAAAACAAGGAGAAAGAATCCATAGAAGCTCGGACGAGTGAAGCGGAGAAAAAACTAAGCGAATTGAACTCGAGAGTGGAGAAAGTATGTTCTTTACTTCCCTTGGTTATTTATCTTGTTTGTTTCAAATTTAGTTTGACTTTGTTAAGGTTTAAGGCTAAATATCTATTTGATGTTAGCTTTTTTACCACTCTACATTGTTTGCTATAAGGCTTGTTGTGTTATGATCTTTCTTTAGAGGTTCTAGCCCTTCCATACTTGTGTTGTTTGATCTGAATTTAGACATTTGGAGAATTGGAGTTGTATACAATTTTCTTGGTAAATATGAGCGTTTTGTTTGTACCAATTTTGACAAGAATGTCCTGCAGCTTCACAAGACAAATGATGAGCAGAAGAACAAAATACGAAAACTTGAGCGTGCACTTAAAACTTCTGAGGTATGGTGATGCTCTTGGATTGAGTTTGGCTCCCCTTGACTTACGGTTTCTGCCATCACTTTTGACTCTTATCAAAATAAAATTATAGGAAGAAATGTTGCGGACAAAGCAGGAAGCAATCACAAAGGCTCAGCAACTACTGGAGGTAACTTCTCCATACCGTATTTCTAGAATGTGATATATTTCATTGGTCGAGACTCGAGACTAGTTAGTAAATTTGGAAAGCTGAAACTGAGAAGAAGGTTAAGACTTGAATTGTTTCTCTGACCAGGTTCATGGTGCGTGGCTTCCCCCTTGGCTTGCTGTACACTGGATTAATTTTCAGGTAAGGTTTATCTTTTACGATTCTTTTTCACATAAGAGAATTTCTCAGTTAAGTTGGGCACTTCCTCGACTCAGACTGTTGCTGGGGCACACTGGGACACCCACGGGAAACCAGCTATGGAGAAAGTAACTCATAAGGTACTGTTTTAGTCAGTTGTGTGGTGATACCTATCTATTACCTATCTATTTGAACAAAGTTATGCCTAATTAAGTTTCATTATGTATCAGGTGACGCAAGCGAAGTCTCAAGCTGAAAAGTGGGCTGAACCGCACTTGGTTAATGTTAAAACTGTAAGCAGCTAACTGGAAAATTTTGCTCATATGAGGCTTCTATGGTTACGCTTATGAAATTTTTATATGCAGAAATATATTCCAGCCATGAAAGAGACTGTTAAAACGCATGTTGAGCCACACATACAAACACTATCTACCAAAGCAAAAGAAACTTACCATGCTTCCAAAAGTGCTGTTACTCCACATATTACCAAGTTTCAAGAACATGTAGATCCGTATTACCAGGTGGAGTAGTTTATTTATCCATATGATTTTTTCATGGATACTGATCTTTCAGATCCATAGACTGATGACAAGATCCGCTTAATGTGTTTATTAACTCTCCAGGAGGCTAAAAAGTTTAGCAAGCCATACGTTGATCAAGTGGCCACAGCCACAAAACCACATGTTGATAAGGTGAGAGCTACCATGAAGCCTTACACAAAGAAGGCTGTTCACTACTACAAAGAGTTCCTAAAATCTGCAACCACGTATCACCATCAGGTCAGAATCAGAGGCAGTGTATATTGTATAGACACTCTAGACATGAATATTGTCATTTCTTGAGGATTATGTTGGCTTTCAAGCTAATAATAACTGTTTGTATCTGTGAAGGTTAAAGCCAACGTCGAAAGAAAATTGAAGAGCCATGAGCTGACAGAACCTTTTGCCACCAAAGAGTTTGTTTGGTTTACAGTATGTTTCCTGGACTTGCATTCTAAGACGTCATTGCGTATCAGTTTTTTCCTCACTTAACTTACACATTGAACTGCAGGCCTCTGCTTTGCTGGCATTACCCATCTTCATAGCGTACAAATTCCTCTGTTCTCTCTTTTGGCAAGTCTCTTATAACTAATTCATGATGTACTTGAAATTAGCGTTTCAAGTATATTGATCTTTCTTTTCGGGAGATACTCCATTTGATGCCACCAAATGACTTACTCCATTTGATGCCACCAAATGACTTTTTGCTATATGTTTATTGCAGCACAAAGGCAAAGAAACCTACAAGACACTCTCATCAACATGGTCGTCGTAAGGCCAAAAGGGGTCATTCTGACAAGTGAACAGGATTTGTGCTGTTGTCACTTCCTCGTGCTGAAAATATTAGAGGTAGGTCTTGCTTTCTGCTTAAATACACGCCCTAGAGCGGATCATTAACAAAGAATATGTTAGCTGAATAGATCGATAGGCCGAGCCAGAACTTACCTGCCATAGACCGAGTCTGTCTGATGTTGATATAATGTAGATAATGTGTACAGTTTCTGAATGCTATATGCTGAGTCCTTTTGTGAAATCCAACGCGTTTTCAACACTTACTCATATAGTGGAGAAGCTATTAGCGACTAGTAACTTAGGTTAAAACATTGGAGTGATTATAAAGCCTTATGTCTATTGTTCTTTGATCTTGCTCTATACTCTTACAGGTAACAACGGGTTTTGATGCGGTCTCTTTGTACCTCAGCAACAGGCATATGTTGTCTAAACTGCCCATGTTAGCGGTATCTTAAGGGTTTTTTGTGTTTTTTTTGTTAAAGCTAGCTGTGAAAAAATGTTTCTTCGCCCTTGTTTAGATACCTTTTTGGATAAAGTTCAGTCTTTTTATACAGAGAAGATTAGACATATCTTAGAGTAAATCTAGTAAAGGTTTGGTTTGTGTATTTTGTTATTCATGTGGATAGATGTGGGAGTTATTCTATATTTAAAAGCTATTACTCTCGTCTTATCGTTTTAATTGGCTCTACTAATACTTTGATATCAATTGTTTGTTCGCGTTTAAGCTGAATTCGAATGTGTTTCTTGTAGTAACCCTTGCAACAAAATTTATTTTTTATTCTTTTTTGGTCACGAAAAGCTTTATTAAGATCAACTAATGTCGAGGCCACGGAAAGCCTCTTTGGCGAGAGAGTCCGCCATTACATTATCCTTACGAGGGACATCCTATTGAAAAAGAATTGAACAAAAGTAAACGAGCTCTTATATCACAAAGAATGAAGAAGATTTCATTATGTGATTCATCCGAGCAAAGCAGGTGGACAAGCGTTGTGTTGTCCGTATAAACTTGAATGTCATAGCGTTCAAGAGTCAGAGCTGCAGTCAAGACCTCGAGTATAGCCAGAGCCTCGGCTACCAATGTTGATGTTATGTGCGTTCTTGCACTTGAGCCAGAGGAGGTGAGTATCGGGTTCGAATTTGACTTCGTATGCCAACCTAGGCCACAGTTATGTGACGTCGGATTCCAAGCACCATCAGAGAAGCAAGAGAAACCTTGTTCATTTGTGGGAACATGGAGTTGGTTGACCTCCGGAGCAACAAAATTTATTTTATTATAATTTTGAGTTATAGTTTGCACTATTTTGTGAAAACCAAAAAGGTCGTACAAAAGTAAAAATTTATTCTGGACCAGGAGACTATGGTAACTAAAATGAAAACAAAATGGGATAGTTTACAACATTTCTTTTTATTTTTGTAAGCAAAGAATTTGCTAAAGACAGACCATAATTGGTTTGACTAGTCTTTGATTCTTAATACTTTCCTTGAATAGCTAAACAAATGCAAGAACAAAAACAAACAAAAAGTACTACCAACCAGTAAATGAAACTTTCTTCCTCAAACCATCATAATTTAAACTGACAATTACTAATCAATAAGATGGCCAGTATCCATCCAAGTCCATGCATTGGCTCATCTCCACATTTCCAAACCCGTTTTCGCCATTGAATGATGAACTAACCGCAGCAACATCCTCGAGTGACACAGCAGGAGGTGGATGGACCAATGCACCACCAAGGTTGAGATTGAGGCCTGAGATAGGCATGTGGTTGTAGTTCAGTAGGTGTTGTGGCTGTACAGTGTCCATGGTGGTGTTTGTGGAGGCACGGAAGACTCTAGAGAGCTCGGCTAATTGAACGGCGTTAGCCATAAGGGAGTGGTTGATATTGAGGTTCGGGTGTGACTGTAGATGCGGTGGGAGTTGAAGGAGATCGGATGAGTAATTAGGGTTATTGTTGTTGGTTAATAGCATTGATCCTCTTGTGTGGCTTTGTGGATGATGACTTGTGCTGCTGCTACTATTGCTTATGTATTTCTTGGTTGCTTCTGTTTTCTTGAACACTCTACACACTACCCACTCGTCTTGCTGCATTTAAATATTTGAGTTTATATATATTTTCTTATTGTGAAACAAGTTGGTTCAATTTGTGATTTAGTAAAAACTAGCTAGTCCTGTTAACTACAATCAAGACTTTTGTGCTAATAATATCTACTTAATTATGTAGCCAATGAAATTCATACCATAACAACTAAATTGTGATTGAGCATGATATATGCATGGTGAAGCAAACAAAAGAGAGGAGTATAGGCCAAACATGTTTAACTATAGTATAGCCAATAATATCTACACAATGAGACATTTATTTTGTGTTTCTTTTGAGTCATATCAATCGTCATGTTTATACCAGAGTTAGTCTTTTCTAGGCATACATGGATGTTCAATAGAAACCAATATTTCTTAGGAATAATTTTGATTCATTAGCATGGTATATATATAAGTGAATATATTATGGTAATAAAATCGAAGGAAAATAGTAGTATAGTTTTTACCTTGGAGGTTCGATAGGAGGACTTAGAGTGAAGTCGATATTCATGCATGACCCAGCTAGTCTTCTCCCCACGAGGAGCTCTTCCTCTGTAGAACACCAAGGTCTTCTTCATTCCGACCAACTCCGAGGTTGTGCTATTGAATATCTCTTTGTCTTTTCCTGTGGTTTTCCAATATCCTGTGTTTGTCGCCCTATTTGTTCTCACACCCGTCGGGTACTTCCTGTCGCGTAGACTAAAAAAGTACCATTCTTTCCCTCCCATCTTCGCCTTCTCTATCAACAATTTACTCAAACAGAAATTTTGTAAGTATTGAGTTAACTTCGCTGATTGACTAACTTTTTGTTCTTTCTCAAAAATTTCCAAAACAACATCTCACTACTAAGTACGTACTATGAAATAACTAGTTATTATAGAGTAACTCTATGATAATATCTTAACAAACCTTTGAATGATGCGGAATATTGACTAATATGTTAAACTTAAAATCGGTTCAGAACAAAGAAAAAGACACAAATACATAGTTACTTTATTATTGGATTATGGATGAATTAGAGACAAAATGAGTAGATGAGAAATTAACATACGTACGGTAGTGAATGCATGACTTCCGTTCATGTAATTAATGTTTGTTAGGAAATTCAATTGTGTGATTATGAATATCAATTTTTAAAACATGGCTGCATTTAGTATACATTTAACCTTTACTCCAACCAAATATTTATAAGTTCGTAGTACAAGAAAAGATTGATTGGTGTAGATTGTGGAGGGGATTTCTAACATTGTTAATAGTAAGAAATTGCGGGTAAGCCGTGTGAATAATTACGAGGGAATATATAACATATACAAAAAAATTAGAACTTCCATAGGCTTTAATACTAACCGACTTACGATTAGCAACCAAGACTACATCCATGCATGGTATCAAAAATATCTTTAAAAAATGGTGGTTGTTATGAAAATTTAGATGCAACCCAAACTAGAAAGATCATTAAACAGTTGAAGACTATGATGTCTTCTATATATACTCACATTTATGAGTACTTGTGGTATATATATACACACATATCCCACACATTAAATGTTCTTTAACAACATACGATTCATTGTCTCATCATGTTAAGCATGTATGTATATACCATATGCATAAAATCTAAGAAAAACACATATGAACATAAAAGTATATGTATATTTGGGTGTCTTTTAACCAAACAAAATTAGGTTTTACCAAGTTTGAATGATTTTTTGTTTAAGTAGTTTGGATCAAATCAAAGTGATAGATCAATATATTTTTTCTGTTTTAGTTTATTGAAGAGTTATTGGTCGAAACTCATATATCTTCCCATCAAAATTTAAATAAATTTCTTCCAGAAAAGGTTTGATTTGATCCAAACTACTAGAAAAGACATATATCAAATAATCAAAATATACATGTGATCTTCTGTTTGTGTGTACGAACTAAGAAGAAAAGATTAAGAGTAATTAACGTACCAGGAAGCTCCCACGGCTCAGACTTGTTGAGATCAACGTCAGCGATTGCTTTTCCGGTGAAGTTTTGATCGGCGATCTTATTAACCAAGTAATAAGAGATTAGCTCCTCGTCCGTTGGATGAAACCTGAAACCCGGCGGCAAAGCTTCTTCTTCTTTCTTCTGCTGATGATGATCTCCTTTATCCATTTTATATGATCTTTATAGGTTTTTCTTTACTCCAAATCCAAATACCTTTCTATATCTGCTTCAAACACATAGTAACGTGTTTAAGTTTCACCATCTATAAAAATACGAGATAACATAGGTCCTAAGGTTCTAAAAATGTTTGATCCCTAAAATCAACGACGACCTAAACGAGGAATTTGAAAGAAGAAAACAACAAGATATATATATTATTTGTATATGGTGAGATATTGGGCTTACTTGCGTGGAAGAAGTAAAACCAGACAACCAAAACGTTTCATGAGATTAGGGTTTTGGTGGTATTTATATGTCTTGAGATAAGGATGACTTGTGACTATTCTAAGGAGGAAAAAATGAAGGAAGAAGACAAAGAGTAGGTTCTTTTTTTCTTACTTTGTCATGCATGCAATTATAAAAAACTATGATTAACACGGTTTTGCCAGTTCTAAATTCTAATAATCCAGATTGAAGATCAATTTCTAATTGATGTACATATTTATATGTTCTAAATTTCGTTGGAATATTCAGGAAACCAAACTACCATCAGCAATAGAATTTTCAAATTAAGACTGCTTTTAAAGAATTTTAAATTTCAAGAGATGATTGTTTATGTGATTATTATGAGTAAATAATTAATTAAGTTTACTATCCAATTGGGGAATAGACATTATAATGTTGAAAAAAAAGAAGGGAAATGTGGAAGAAGGAGTGTGGAAGCAGGACTGGCCCAAAGTTTTTGTGGGGTCCAGGACAAAAAAAAAAAATTGGCCTCTTAAACTTAATTTTTAAAGATTTTTTGCTATCTAAATTTTTTTTAATACATATTTTTGTAAAAAAACGGAAAATATATTTTAGAAAAAAATATTATAGGTCTTTTTATTTATTTTTTATTTAAAATTTTGTTAATTTATATTTTTTTTTAAAACCAAAAAATATGGACCCTAAATATGAGGGAAATAAGTGGGACCCCAAAGACAGTTTACCGCTTGACTTCCCGTCTAAACCGGCACTGTGTGCATGAAGCTCTCACCTAATAAGGGTCTTCAAGTACAAGGTAAACCTCCCACGTCCAAATTTTATCCTTTGTTTATTTTGTGTAGTTGGTCAAGATATTCTCCTTTTAGGATCCTTACTTTATACGTATAAACTTATATATACACATTAACAGGTGTATGTAATTATCCGATAAATAGTAATGATAGAGGAAAATAATATGATTCATGAATGCACAGATACGACATACAAAAACTTTAAATTATAAATACATCTCCAATAGTATGCAAAGATCACAAATTCACTGCATACAATATGTTAGGTATATACAAATTTAGATGGTTTGAAAATCGATTTAATTCCAAAAAAAACATTTGAGTTTAAGGGCGCGCATCTTAATGTGGTTACGAAGTAATTCAAATGATGAATACGGTTCAGAGCATTAGATGAGATATCTCGGATAATTTGTGATCAATATATTATTGGATATTATTTGGTCGTAAATTGTTTTTGAGGCATATATACTCGGCAACGGGTAATTAAAGGCAAACGACCAATGAGTAATAATATTACGAACTTAAATGGGTCACCGGTGCACTGTGCACAATCTCTCGTAAATACACGTCACATTTGGTTTCACACCAACTATGTCCATTAATTTCGCGACAAGGTTTATTACCATCGAAATACTCAATCATCCATTTATTTAATACACTTCCCCTGATTAAGTAGTCTAATACTCTTAGTAGAAAACTATCGCCAGGAATATGTATGGTTATTAGATCTTGGATCTAATGATATATGTTAGTTTTGGTCGCAACTTCTTGTCTAGTAGCTAGGGGTCAAAGAGGCTAGGTTGCGGTAAACGCTTACAAGCGGTTTGGCGATTTTGGACGCAAACCTATTCTAATTTTAGGTATGTTCGTTTGACAACCGCAGTGGCCTGCGGCCAAATGGTTGGATTGTTGTTCGTTTGACAGTTGCTTTGTCTGGTCGCAGCATCTAATCGATGTCTGGTTGTCTGTTGATGCGGTTGCGGCTGAAATATTAAGTCGCGACGCTAATTTTTAAACGATTTTTCAACGGTTAAAAATTCGTGACTTAAACCGCAAGTTCATGCAGCAGATAAACATACAACATTTGACCGCATGACGCATCCACTATGGCTGTAAAACGAACATGCATTTTCTATTCTTCTTTTCCCATCTCATAGTCTAGTCTTTTGCCCTTCCTAGTCTTTTGCCCCTTCCTGGTTGAATGGTTGACTCTCTCTATACGTTTCGGTGACCTTTTTTAGTTTCCTCTTTGAATAGTTTAGACTGTTTGGTAGTTAGTTCGAAACAAGCTTTTTTATTTTTTGAAGGTGTTGTTTAATTAGATATGGCTTAATTTCTCTTCCTCAACTAAAATACTTGATTTTAACTTAGGGTTTATAACTTTTGGTTGGGGTTTTATCCTCATAGTAGTTTGGATCCACACATTTAAACTTTCGGTAGATTAATTCTTTTGTTGTGGCAGTTGAAATTTTTTTCTTCGTGCCATAGAATATTGAGCTGATTTTTTTAAAGTTAGCTCAACCAGAAAAATCTTGACAAAAACAAAGCATAGAAGGAGAAGACCATTGTGTGACCAAAAAAAAAAAAAGAGGAGAAGACCATTGCGCTTTTCTAGGTTTTTTTGTTTGTTTTTAAAAATCAGTATCATCAATACATTTCCGGTGAGAACAAAAAGCTCAATATTGATGGCCTATAAAACATACAAAATAATGCATTTGAATTAAGAAAACAAAAAAAGTACTGATAAATTCATTATCGTTTTCATTTTGCCCCATACATGGTCAAATATTTATGGGATTCTTTCAAATATAAACCCTTTTTTAAATTCAATGGCAAACATACATCTTTTTTTTTTTGCCATTTTGATATTTTTATAAAAATAGTTAAACTTATCTCTAGGCTAACCTCTACATATAGCGTTAAAAAGCAGCTATTAATTTGGTCCAAAAGCATTAAAACCCAGAAAAATGATCAACTATTCCCTTCGTCTTTAAAAGAAAATTTTTAGATTTTTTTCTTGTTTCATAAAAATTAATTTTTATAAATATTTTATATGCGGTTTATATGAAGTAATGATAATAAATTGAAAATTTCAAAATTTATTAATTAATTTTATTAGATTATTATTGGTTCAAAGTTGTTAAACATTGTTTAGTAAGTATATTTATAAGTAAATCTTAATTTGTTTTCGTAATATGTGTAAAAACTCCAAAAATATTAATCTTTTAGAAACGGATAGAGTATATCATATATGTTGGAATTGACAATAGTTTAAACGAATATGTCTTCCATTCCAAACCGCAAAATAATGTTCCAAACCTCAAATTGACCAATGCTAGCTCTATACTTACACCATTATGAGACAGATCTGTTAAATATGCACAATTAGTTTTGACTTTTGACCTTTAGTTAAAATGTTTCTTTGAAATGGTAACATTATATTGCACGATGGAATATGTAAGATCCAAATAGTTAACAAAATATATTCATCCACCCTGTATAAACGGTCGGTCGCTTTCTCTCTCGCTGAGGCATTTTGTAACGGTTCTTTTTTGAATTTTGGTCGTGATTATTGGAAGAATGCGACTCAGGTTCTCCACCGGTGAAACGGTTCGGTGGCGTACTCTTCACAATCAAGTATCAGGTTGGTATGTGAGTCTCGGTGAGCCAGGCAACATGATTGGAAAACTTTCCTTTTCCCAGCCTGGTCTGGAGATGGATCCGATTCAGACGGATCAGAATGGGATCTCCAATCAGATCTCTTCATATCCTCTTTATGGTCCTAATCAAATCTGTAATCTTTTTCCCCGAATCCTAGCCAGGATGGATTTCCATGATTTTGGAAACTGCCAATCAGTTTCTCCAATCCCACCATTTAGGGAATCAGATTGGAATAAGTCCCTGTTAATGAGGAGTGATGGAGAATCCGGTGATTGCTCCTGCAAGGGATTTATATACCCTCCACATACCGTCTTTAGCCAGGCACGCTCCCCCTGCAATCTATACAATCAATCCCTCTATTCACCCCCTTTTCCACTAAGATACATGGCGTTCTTCGGCAAATTGGTAGCCCCTGACAGAGAGACCAAGTGCGCCAAACCCATCAAACTCCCACCAGTGGACAAAACACAAATCCTCAAACGGTTTGAAAGAACTTTGGTGGGTCGCGTCTTGCTTTGAGAAGCTCAAGACCAGAAACTCAAAGCTCTAATCAGTTTTCTCCCGACGGTCTGGAGATGTGAAGACCGCGTCCAAGGGATGGATATGGGTGATGGCAGAGTCCACTTTCGGTTTCAGAGTGAGGAGGATTTGGAAGTGGTGATGACTCATCGACCCTATCATTACGATGGGTCAATGATTGCGCTGGAGCGTTGGGTACCGACGGTGAGCCGTGAATTCCCCACCACCATCCCCTTCTGGATCACCATCAAAGGTTTGCCAGACTACCGCCGTGAGGAGGAGGCAGTAACGAGTATAGGCGAAGCTCTTGGTGAGTTCCACGCAGTCGATGTCACTCAGCCAATTCCACGTGTACGGGTGACTCTAGACTGCAATTCGCCTCTGGTCCTCAAGAGTGAGTCGGATGATGATGGACAAATTTGCGTGCTTGACTTCCACTATGAGAATCTGCAGAAGCACTGTGTTCGCTGCCTAAGGATCACACATGAGGCTCCTTCTTGTCCGGAGAGAGTCCGAGACTCACAGGCTCTGCGGGAACATCGTCGAGAACCCCAATGGAGACGGGATGAGGAGGCAGTGCGCCGGCGACAGAGGAACCGAAGAGAGGAAGAGGTCCAACCACCCAACCCTCCGAAACCTCTACGCCTGCCAACAGGTCCAACACCTGCTACGGGTCCCTCGTCCTCTCGAAGGAAACCGGTGCGCCGGGACATTATCTCGGAGTTGGAATCGTCTCGGGAGAGTGTGGTGAAACCAGACGTCGGGAAACTGTCGACGAAGGACTGGGTCCAGAAATCTTTTGCCACCGGAGCTTCTGGAGGGACGGGAAACACGCGTAGGGTGGAGGAGACACCGTCTTCTCTCCCCGTGTCCAAGAGATCTCGAGCTCCGCCAGCTCCGTGGTACAGAGCTACCGTAGAAGAAGTGGCGATCGATAATGAAATCAACTTCCAGTTAAACAAGTGGGAAGCAAAGGAACGTAACCGGAGCCCCGGATGGAATTGAAAACGACGGAGGGTTCGGCGGTGAGGGAGGATCAAGGGGTGCGGCGTCGAGAGGTGGCTAGGGTTGCGAGTCCTTCGGTGGTGGAAACAAGATCCAAAGAGGAAGAGAGTTTGGATGGGCCAGAATTGGAAGTGGCCCAACAAGGGTCTCCGTTTGCTTCTAAAGGAGAATATGGGCTGGGTCTGGAAAATACGGAAATGGGCCAGAATTCTCAGCTGAGCCCAACAGATATTATTTCTCCTCTCAAAGGAATGGTAAGTAAGTTTAACAAGGCACGAAATTCTGAGCAGCGGATAGTTCGAGCACTTGGGGTTAAGAAGAAGATCGCTCATAACCCGTTCCATGGTAAGCGTGTCCACAAACATATGTCCTTAGCTTTGCTGGCACAACCTCCAGGACTCACTGTTTTGGACAATGCTTCAAACCCGTCACCCTCGAAGACGGGCCCCCCCGCGGGAACAAGTTCGAAGGAGCCAACAGACCCGGTGGTTCATGAGAAACCACCGGCCGCCGAATAAAATGATAATGAGCTGGAACTGCCAGGGGGCTGGAAGCTTCCTGACAACTCGTCGGTTGGGTGAATTTCGTAAGAGGTTTTTCCCGGGGATTCTCTTTCTTATGGAAACTAAGCGTGACCACCACTTTCTTCAAGATCTACAAGTAGAATTTGGCTATGATTTTCTTTTTACCGTTGACCCATGCGGTCGTAGTGGCGGCCTAGCCCTTATGGCGAAGTCCGAATTTCAAATTCAAGTACTTTTTTCTAATAAAAACATTATTGATGTAATGGCTACCCTTCAAGGCAATAAAGTTTTTCTGTCGTTTGTTTACGGTGACCCTGTTATTGCGAATCGAAACACTGTGTGGGAACGGCTGACCCGTCTTAGTACTACTCGGTTTGCCCCTTGGCTCATGACAGGTGATTTTAATGAGATCACAGGTCACCATGAAAAGACCGGGGGAAGAAAACGCCCTGATAACTCCTTTCTCGATTTTAATTTAATGAGACAAAGTTGTGGAATGGTAGACTTTCCATATCTGGGTAATTGCATGTCCTGGTTTGGGAGAAGAGGTAAGAATGTCATTCGTTGTCGGTTAGATCGATCAATGGGGAATGAGGATTGGTTTGAACTCTTCTCGCATTCGAAGATGAAATACCTTCGTTTTATGGGATCGGACCATCGTCCTGTTCTGACTCATATTGCATCCAACCGCATGGGAGGAACGAAGAAATTCCGGTTTGATAAGCGATGGCTCGCTAAACTGAATTTTGAAGAGACAGTCCGCTCCGGATGGGTGAGTGGACAAACAGGGGATGCCCCAACGATAGGTGACAAGATAGCTAACTGTCGGCGAACCATTGCACGCTGGTGCAAGCAAGATCAGGTAGTGTCGGACGCTGAGATCGAGGCCTTAAAGGCTCGTTTAGAGGATGCTCAGAGCAGTGATCAGGCCACCACTGAGGACATTGCGTCTATCCAGGAACAGCTATGTATAGCTCTTCGCGATGAGGAACTCTATTGGCAACAGAAGAGTCGTGTTACGTGGCATCAGGAGGGAGACCAAAATACTAAATTTTTCCAGGCCACTACGAAACAACGGCGGGCACGTAACAAGATTATTGGGATCGTCACTGAATATGGCAAGTGGACGGAAAAGGAAGAGGAGGTTGAACAAACTGCTACGAATTATTTTGCGAATATGTTTACGTCCTCGGCAATCTCTGATCTGGAGGCCTCCCTTACACATATTGGTTGTTGTGTTTCAACGGACATGAATGATTGCCTCACTAGACCGGTTTCGGATCAGGAAGTTAAAGCGGCCGTTTTTTCCATCCATCCGGAAAAGGCACCAGGCCCAGATGGAATGACCGCTCTCTTTTATCAGAGGTTTTGGCATGTTATTGGTCCTCAAGTTGTGGAGATGGTACGTAGCTTTATGAACACGGGGGTTCTAGACCCTGTAAGCAATGAAGTGAATATATGCCTAACTCCGAAGACGGAGCGTCCAAGACTGATGAAAGAATTTCGACCCATAAGCCTGTGCAACGTGAGTTACAAAATCATCTCAAAGGTCCTTTGTCAGCGCATCAGGAGGTTCTTACCTTC
The DNA here is from genome assembly GCA_900128785.1 of Arabis alpina. Taxonomy (NCBI): domain Eukaryota; kingdom Viridiplantae; phylum Streptophyta; class Magnoliopsida; order Brassicales; family Brassicaceae; genus Arabis; species Arabis alpina. The sequence continues at coordinate 25,972,579 of LT669793.1, forward strand.
TCTGGTGTCAGAAACCCAGTCCGCCTTTGTCGCTGGTCGGCAAATAACGGATAATATCTTGATTGCTCAGGAAGTTTTTCATGCCCTCACGACAAATACAGTGGGCAAACGTGAAGGCATGGCTATTAAGACAGATATGAGTAAGGCATACGACCGAGTGGAATGGGGCTTCCTGGCCGCCTTGATGCGTAAGATGGGCTTCGCGGAAAAATGGATCGGGTGGATCATGACATGTGTCAATTCCGTGTCTTATAGTATTTTGCTGAATGGGGAACCCAAAGGTGCCATTACCCCCACAAGGGGTTTAAGGCAAGGTGACCCTCTTTCTCCGTATTTGTTTATTCTCTGTACGGAGGTCCTTATCTCCAACATCCAGGCAGCTGAGGTAGCTGGAACGTTAACTGGTATTAGAATTGCCCCAACTTCGCCCCCGCTCTCACACTTGTTGTTTGCCGATGATAGCCTTTTTCTGTAAAGCCAATAGGGCACAGTGTGACAATATTCTCAGAATTCTGGAGATCTATGGGAATGCGTCCGGACAACGCATTAATTTTGATAAATCTGCAATTACGTTTGGTAAGGATGTGCCTGAAAGTTGTCGCACGGACCTGAAAACAAGACTCGGAATCCTCGCTGAGGGTGGGTCCGGAAAATATTTAGGTATCCCTGAGCAATTGCAAGGATCGAAAGCAGAAATTTTTGCTTATGTCCAGGAACGGTTACATCAACGGATAAATGGCTGGTCGGCAAAGTTCCTTTCGAAAGGAGGAAAGGAGGTAATGATTAAATCGGTGGCACAAGCCCTCCCAACTTATGTAATGTCCACCTTCCTCCTACCGAAGAGCATTCTGAGGAAATTAGTCAGGGCGGTTTCAGAATTCTGGTGGCAAACTAAAGAGAATTCTAAGGGGATGCATTGGATAGCTTGGAAGAAGATGTGTCTCCCAAAGAATGCAGGGGGTATTGGTTTCAAGTCTTACGAAGAGTTCAATCAAGCCTTATTGGCGAAGCAGCTCTGGCGACTACACCGATATCCAAACTCTTTAGTGGCAAGAGTTTTGAAAGGAAAGTACTTTCGTTACTCGAGCCCTTTTGAAGCGAGAAAGCATTACCGCCCATCCTATTAATGGCGTAGTTTAATCAGTGCCCAACCTCTCCTTGATAAAGGAATGAGGCGTACAATTGGAACGGGAGCGCAATCATGGTTCTGGACGGATAGGTGGATCCCAGATAAACATCCACGGCGAGTGCGAAGTCTTGTCCCACATCCCAGTCGATATGACAGGGTGTCAGATTTCATTGACTCTAGGTCAGGGACATGGAAGCTAGACAGCCTTCGGGCTTGTGTTCATCCAGAGGACATTGACCTAATATTGACAATTCGCCCCTCCAATAGGGGTGCAAAGGATGGTTTTTGCTGGCACTTTACAAACTCTGGTATGTATACAGTGCGATCTGGATATGAAGTAGTCCGCACACAGTTGGATGCAGATTTGTTGTACTCGCAACAATTACCCTCGATTAATCCCCTTAAGGAGAAGGTCTGGAAACAGAAAACATCTAACAAGATCCGCCATTTCCTCTGGCAAGCTCTATCTGGAGCAATCGCGGTTAATGAGCGACTTGCGTTTCGACACCTCCAGCAAGAGAGGGCTTGCCCTCGATGTGCACATCGCGAGGAGACAATTAACCATGTGTTGTTTACTTGTCCGCCGGCTCGTCAAGTCTGGGCGCTGTCAAATATTCCCAACCCCCCGACACTCTTCCCCGTGGACAGTCTCTGGGGTAACATGGACTATTTGTTCTCACGAATTCCACAACGCGCAGATTTGGAGGAGCACGCCCAGTGTTTCCCGTGGATCATGTGGTACCTATGGAAGGCTAGGAATGACAAAGTGTTCAACAATGTAGATCGTTCACCACAAGCAATTGTTGAGCTGGCTAAAAAGAAGCCCTGGATTGGATTCTAGCACACAACTCGGTGGAAGTTCCGCCCCAGACCCAAGGATCGAGCGGCCCGGCTGAGACCCTGCACCCGGTGTTTAGGTGTTTCCTGGACGGCTCGTGGAAGGAGGATGATAATACGAGTGGAGTGGGGTGGATTTTGCAGCTCCAGGATGGGTCCATTGACCTACTGGGCACAAGGAGTATGCGGCGAGTTCTATCACCTCTCCATGCGGAGCTACAAAGCCTACTATGGGCTCTATCAAGTCTCCGAAAACATGAACGGTATTGTGCGCAGTTTCTTACGGACTCTTAAGAGCTAGTGACTATGGTAGCGGAACCAGAGAAGTGGCCTAAATTCTGCTCCGAACTGGATGAACTACAGGAGTTACGTACCTCTTTCCCAGACTTTACTCTTTCGTACTGTCCTAGGGGGAAGAATGAACAAGCAGACTTCCTCGCGAAGAATGCCCGTCTCTAAAACTCGATTTTCTCGTATGTTAGCACTTCTATTCCGTATTGGTTCAACGATACTTCTGTATTTTTGTAATCATAGTGAATTCGTGCGTTAGTGACAAAAAAAAAAAAAAACAAAATATATTCATACACATATAATATAATATTTTTTCTTTTCGTCAATTAAAGATTATATTGATCAAAGTATCCAATACAAAATAACCAACATGAAACGACTTAGCTTTCACCTATTTACACCAAAAATTCCTAACTAACTCCCCAACATAACCTTGACAAAACAAACCAAAGTTAAGCTAGGACGATAAACCGAAGCAAAAGACTACCTAATGCAGCCAGGAGAGGAACCACTCTCACTCACAAATAACCCATTAAGCCAGGACGGGTGACCTCTTGCCACATATGAGTTAACCCTGCCATCACTAGTAACACTTTGAGCAATGAGTGTAGCCCCTCTATTAGCATCTATGTGTTCATAAGTCAAGTTCCACTCTTCAATACCAACCCCTGCATGAGCCATTTCCGCTACCTGAAACCCATAAGATGGCCACGCCTGAGGCCTTTCAAAAGCATCCACTAGATCTTTAGCCTCCATTGCCACACTCACTTTTGTAACTCTATGACTCTTTAGACTTTCAAGGGCCCAAATTAAGGTGCAAAGTTTGGCATCATCTAACGAAGAAATATCAGCAAAACACCTTCTGCTATGCAGGATTACCACACCTCCATGATCCCTCAAAACCCAAGCTCCTCCCACCAAATTGTTTCTCTTAGACCACGCCACTCCCACATTGCATTTGAGCCATGGAGATGGCGGAAGTTTCCATTTTACCACCTCTAGTTTAGCCCTAGACGACTCAGTCTCTCTGTGTATTTGGTCTTCAGATATTTGTGCCTCTAGCCATTGGGAAGCTTCCTCTTGAGCTTTAGACACAACTTCCAAAGCCGAATATTGTTTCCCTTCTATACACAATTCATTCATGTTCTTCCAAATGTACCACACAATCCAAGGAAAACAACTGCCAATGTTCTTATGCACATCTCTTCGTTTTGCAGTTTGCATCAAGAAGGAGAAGTTCGTATAGATAGCGTTCTCATCAAACCCTCCTTCAGGTGTAGGAAAGCCTGAAAGAGCCCATACTTGTCTTGCTAAGGAACAAACAAAAATAGCGTGATTGATAGATTCTCCCTCCTGTCCACACACTTGACACCTCGAATCCAATCTTACTCCTTTACAAGCAAGCAAATCAACCACTGGGACTGCTTCACTCAAAGTCTTCCACAAAAAGTTCTTTATCTTCGGAGAGGTTCTAAGTAACCAAACCTGTTTCTTCAACTCATTTAGGGATGGTTGCATCTGCGCCTTTCTAAATAACTCACTTTTACTTGAGGAGCATGCCTTCCAATATCCGGACTTAACTGTATATTCCCCACTTTTATTAAGATCCCAAGTCCAGAAATCGTCTCTGTTGACCACCACTTTCATCTCAAGGATGCTTGTCATATCTTGCTGATAAAAAAGTTCAATTAGCTTATTGACATCCCAACTTCTTCTTCTAACATCAATCAGATCCGAGACCCTCATGTTGAGATCAATGGTATCGTTCTTAATTAAGGGAGCTCTCATAGTCGGTCCTTCAATCCATAGATCCGTCCAAACACTGAGGGATTTCCCGTTACCAATACGTTTCTTTATCCCCTTAGTGAGAAGGTCTCTGCCATAAATCAAGCTTCTCCAACCAAAGGACGGTCTTCTTCCTTCCATAGCCTCTAGGAACCCATCTTGGTTATAATACCTACTCTGTAAGAATTTTGCCAATAGACTATTAGGAAATTGGATAAGTCTCCAAGCTTGCTTTCCTAGAAGAGCCTGATTGAAACACTCCAAGTCTTTGAACCCCAAACCTCCTAAGTCTTTAGGTAAGCACATCTTCTCCCAACTAACCCAATGAATTTTCTTTTTTTCCTCTTTAGAGTTCCACCAGAAGCTGGTCATAGCACTCGTCAGTTTAGTAATGGTGGCTTTGGGCATTTTGAAAAAAGACATTGCATATATAGGCATGGCTAAAGCAATAACCTTGATCAAAATCTCTTTACCTCCTTGAGACAATAACCTTGCAAACCAACCAGACATTCTACCATTAAGCCTCTCATGGAGAAAAGCTAACATATCAACCTTTGAACCACTAAAGCATTCTGGCAAGCCCAAGTAAACTCCAGCACCTCCTTCATTCTGTATACCGGCAATGTTCTTGAGATTAGTCTTGAGGTTCTCTCCAATACAACTACCAAAGGTCGTAGATGACTTATTTAGATTGATCATCTGTCCTGTAGCTTCACCATAAATCTTGAGGATCTTAAACAAAACTCTGACTTCATCAACATTAGCCTTACATATAAAAAGGCTGTCATCCGTGAATAATAGATGATGAATTGATGGCCCTTGATCAGAGAAACTCAGGTCAGTCAACCATCCCGCAGAGGCTGCCTTGTTCATCATGTGAGTTAAACCTTATGTGCAAAGGACAAAGAGGAATGGTGATAGAGGGTCACCTTGTCTGATGCCTCTTCCTGGTTTAATCAATCCATAAGGATGGTCATTGATCAAAACAGAAAAAGTAACTGATGTAATGCTGAACATAAGCCACTCCACAAATTTCTCATGAAAGCCCATAACCATCAACAATCTCCTTAAGTACTTCCATTCAACCCTATCATAAGCTTTCGCCATATCCGTCTTAATAGCAAGGTACTCCACAGAAGTTTTTGGGTGTGTCCTCAAGCTGTGAACAATCTCGTGGGCTATAAGAATATTATCGGATATAACTCTCTCAGAGACGAAGGCTGATTGATTAGGAGATATGAGAGAAGGCAGTAAAGGTTGCAGCCTCTTGACCAAGATCTTAGCAACAATTTTATAGTTTACCGAGCATAAGCTTATAGGCCTTAGTTCTGTCATCAAGGATGGTTTAGTGACCTTAGGAAGTAGACACAGGTGCGTATGATTCCAGTCCTCACTGAATATACCACACTCGAAGAATTCCTTAACTTCCTTTACTACTTTCTCCTTTATCACCTCCTAGTACTTCTGATAAAACAAGACAGTCATTCCATCAGGACCAGGCCCACTTGAAGCTTTCACAGAAAACACTGCTTCTTTAACTTCTTCTTCCGTAACCATCTTGATCAATTCCACATTCATTCCTTCACTGATTCTTGCTTCAAAACCCCTAAAGAGTTCATGAAAATTGGAAGGGTTCGACGAGGTGAACAATTCCTGAAAGTATTTGATCGCAATATCTCCCTTGGAATCTTCATCCGTGTGAAAACCTCCAATCACATCCCTAAGCTTATCAATTCTCTTATGTCTCCTCCTATCTTGGACTGAATTGTGGAAGAATTTAGAGTTCTTGTCTCTATATATTTGTCACTATATTTGGTGTAGAGAGAAATAGATAGTCGATCTCATTTTAAGGTTTTAGGTTTAGAAAGGCGACATTGTAACATCCCAGATCCGGCTATGGAGTTATCAGCAATTTAGAATAATTTCGTGGAGGTTTGATGGAGTGAAGAAATGGTCGTTTAGAGGTAAAGTGTTTTTAGGGAATGGAAACCTATCGACTGGCCTGCGAAGTGGTAAACGGCCCTCCTACAATTAAAAGGGGAAAGGAAACCCTAGATTTTGTAGGAGAGGAGGTGGAAAAACGTGGGGAACAAAGGCATCTAACGGTATTAGGATAGGTTGAGTATAGGATAGGTCGGATATAGGTTAGGTCGGGTATAGGGTAGGACGTTAGTAGAATTAGGAAACCAGTGGAGGACATGTTAGACAGTAACGCAAAAGTAAGGGCAAAAAGGAGAAAATGCAAAAAGTGGAGGAGAGGGAAAGAAAATGGGCTTTCGGCCCATGTAGTAAGGAGGTGGAAAAAAATAAGGAAAGTGGATATTTTCGTTAGGGTTTTCGGTGTAATATAAATAGAGAGCTAGGGAGCTCATTATTTACACACCAAAACATTTATCTTCTCTCTAGAGCCAAAGATAAACACTTAAGAGGAAGAGAAAAGGAGGAGCTCGAGAAGGAACTCGGCACCCCACCCTAAGGAGCAGCGGTATAAGGTAAGGCGCGATCCATACCTAATACTCCCTTTCTATTCTTCTCCTTTATAGTTTTCATGCAGTAGTCTTAATAGTACGGGTTAGGGTAGAGTAGTAGTAGTAGTAGTAGTTTTGTATGGATAGACATCCATACACGGCACTGGTAGTAGTAGTAGTCTTGTATGGATATATATCCATACACGGCACCGGTAGTAGTAGCATCCGTACATGGACCGGCAGGGTCAGCAACGCCTAGTGCTGGCATCGGTATGGCCTCGGGGTGCCTCGATGACAGTACGCCAGGGTGCCGACGGTAGGCCTCGGTAGCGCCAAGGGTTGGCATCGGTCAGATACCGGTGACAACACGGCTAGGTACCGAGTGTCCTAGAGCTAAGTTGAGGACGCATCGTTAGGGCATCGGTAACGCCTCGAGAGGGCATCAATGCGAGGCATTGGTGGCGCCTCAACAGGGCCCGGTGAGTAGTAAAGTTGATCGATGATCAGGACGAGTGAGGCTCGGATCATTCCTCGATGGACGTATCGATGAGAAATCGGTACGGACACTCGACGATCCGACAGTACCAGTAGTGGCTATCAGGTAGTATCCACGATCGGACCATGGGGACGCGTCGATAGGCCCTCGGGGAGGCCTACGATCGATCTGCTACTGGCCATTGGGGATAACTGAGCAGGCCGCAAGGACAATCCGTGATGTGATCGCTGACTGGCATCAATGAGCCTCGCGTAGGTCTTGGTGTATCGGTACGATACCTTGTTCGTCCGCGATGAACAAACCGGTAATCATCGGTGAAGGCATCGATGATCAGAGAGAGAGCTAGACGGGCAGTGCCAACCACTGTGCTGCGGACCGGTAAGGCCTCGATAGTGATCGATACGGCATCGGTTCGGAATCACACCTGGTAAAGCAAAAGCGTGCTTGGCTTATGGATAGTGGCAGAGCATCCGGTCAGATCATGGTGATCTGGCTATGGACTCGTAGGTGAGACAGTAGAGAAGCATGGCAAGGCTAACACTGCTTGTTAAGTAACTCGGCTGTCACAATGGATCTTGGTGAGGGTACACGAACCTTGGCGTACCGGTCGTGGGACTCAACCTTGTATCTCGAGGAAACATGGCTCGGCAGAAGCTCGCCGAGTACCTAAGGAGCTGAGAGCTGGCTTAGGTCCCACCGCGGTCGAATGCCTATGGGGCCAAGGAATGGCCTAGGGGGCCAAGGAATGGCCTAGGGTTCACCAGAGTTGAGATTGAGGAGTTTTGTATCACCGCCTAAGGGTTGGCCGTCAGACAAAGTACCTGGCAAGTAGTGCTAAGGGTGCTGTGTTGGATTATAAGGTTTAAAATAGCTAGGTAGTGTTAGGTGGTGAGACGGAGTAGACCGTCTTACGGAGTATTCAATACTCACCCCTTTACCAGTGCGCAGGATAGGACATCTGGTCAGGTGGACCATAGGACAGCAAGGCAGGAGGCAGCAGCAGGCAATGGAGGAAGACTTTCCCAAGGCGTAGTGATTCTAGTACTCATATGTTGTAAATTTACCATACAATGTAATCGAGAAATTTTAGAGTAATGAAGATACCAGTTTTGTCTAACAGTTGGGTCTGGATTCATAGTCCGAGATGCGGGTGTTACAGATTTGGTATCAGAGCTCGGTTGTCACTCCAGTTCCGACCTGGAGGGCGATTGAAAAGATTTCTTGGGACTACTTGGGAAAGGATCTCCATTTCGCTGCCCCACCTCGTCGTCGTGTGGAATCACCCTTATAAGTTAGGATTAGTAATCTAAGCTCTATTTTTAGTTAATGTTCTCGGAAGAGTAAGTGGGAAATACTGCGTCAGTGGAGGAATGGAAACCCAAGCCTTATCATGAGAATGGTGAACGTATGAGGGATCATTGTCAACACTCCCTTTGACGCTAGAGTGATCCATTGTTATTAATGCTAAGTAGTGAGCCAATGGAGACTTTGGGGGAGAACCAAGGAGAGCAAGCCAGCCACATCGGGACATACCATCGGTGTACAAGAGGTGTTGGTATCAAGAGATCATGGGAGGCCAGGATAAACAGTTCAAAGAAAGGCGGCCAATGGTTATCTTTTGAGGTCTCACGGCGCCAAAAAGCAACAACAAGTTATCAGCATCAAAGACATGAAGGACACCCCTCCAAACTCGCAAATCCTACTTGGCCACTAATCTGGTCACCAAAGAATGAAGAAGACTGGTGTGCGGACGATGCAATTGGTGTAAGATTTAGAACGTGTCATTGCGATCGAACCGGGCTCCTTCACCGGGAGAAGAACAACTCCACGTCGAACAAGAAACATAGATGTGGTTAGAGTACCTACCGATACTCTCCGCAAGAAGGCGTGACCCAAGAAGCACGAAGCGGTCATAAGGAAGAAGAAGTCGGTCAATCTACTAACTCGATCTTGGAGCATCACAAGCAACATGTTCTTCGTGGAGACTTAGCAGCAACCCTTTAAGCAAGGACGAAGATGGTGTTCAAAGCCATTCATAGCCACATTTTCCAATCACCCGGAGGAGCACCTGTAGCACGTGGCCTTGTGTTTAGAAGTAGTAGTTAAGGGTCACCCGTAGTGGGAAAGAAAACCACTCAAGAAACCGGAGGACTTGGGAAGAAAAGGTAATGCTCAAAAGAACCTTATGAGGCTCGGTATGCAGTGTCCAATGAATCTATAAGGAGCGACCAACAAGAAGACATTATGGAGGCAAACAAAGCTTCGAGGAACACCCGGTGGAGGCATGACTAAACCCCCAAAGGTGATATGGCTTGACAAAAGACGAGATATTGCCATCTTGGATTCGAGGATAAATACAATCTAGGGGGGTTGGGGGGGGGGGAGAATTGGTAACATCCCAGATCTGGCTATGGAGTTTTCAGCAACTTAGAATAATTTCGTGGAGGTTTGATGGAGTGAAGAAATGGTCATTTAAAGGTAGAGTGTCTTTAGGGAATGGAAACCTATCGACTGGCCCGCGAAGTAGTAAACGGGCCTCCTACAATTAAAAGAGGAAAGGAAACCCTATATTTTGTAGGAGAGGAGGTGGAAAAACGTGGAGAACAAAGGCATCTAACGGTATTAGGATAGGTTGAGTATAGGATAGGTTGGGTATATGTTAGGTCGGGTATAGGGTAGGACGTTAGTAGAATTAGGAAACCAGTGGAGGACCTGTTAGGCAGTAACGCAAAAGTAAGGGCAAAAAGGAGAAAATGCAAAACGTGGAGGAGAGGGAAAGAAAATGGGCTTTCGGCCCATGTAATAAGGAGGTGGAGAAAAATAAAGAAAGTGGATATTCTCCTTAGGGTTTTCGGTGTAGTATAAATAGAGAGCTAGGGAGCTCATTATTTACACACCAAAACATTTCTCTTCTCTCTAGAGCCAAAGATAAACGCTTAAGAGGAAGAGAAAAGGAGGAGCTCGAGAAGGAACTCGGCACCCCACCCTAAGGAGCAGCGGTATAAGGTAAGACGCGATCCGTACTTAATACTCCCTTTCTATTATTCTCCTTTATAGCTTTCATGCAGTAGTCTTAGTAGTACATGTTAGAGTATAGTAGTAGTATTAGTAGTCTTGTATGGATGGACATCCATACACGGCACCGGTAGTAGTAGTAGTCTTGTATGGATAGATATCCATACATGGCACCGGTAGTAGTAGCATCCGTGAATGGATCGAGGATCCGTACATTGACCGGCAGGGTCGGCAACGCCTAGTGCTGGCATCGGTATGGCCTCGGGGTGCCTCGATGACAGTACGCTAGGGTGCCAACGGTAGGCCTCGGTAGCGCCAATGGTTGGCATCGGTCAGATACCGGTGACAACATGACTAGGTACCGAGTGTCCTAGAGCTAAGTTGAGGACGCCTCGACAGGTCATCGGTGATGCCTGGAGAGGGCATCAATGCGAGGCATTGGTGGCGCCTCAAAAGGACCCGGTGACGCCTGGACCAAGCACCGTGAGTAGTAAGGCTGATCGATGATCGAGACGAGTGAGCCTCGAATCATTCCTCGATGGACGTATCGATGAGAAATCGGTACGGGCACTCGACGATCCGACAGTGCCAGTAGTGGCTATCAGGTAGTATCCACGATCATACCATGGGGATGCGTCGATAGGCTCTCGGGGAGGCCTACGATCGATCTGCCACTGGCCATCGGGGATAACTGAGCAGTCTGCAAGGGCAGTCCGCGATGTGATCGCTGACTGGCATCGATGAGCCTCGTGTAGGTCCCGGTATATCGGTACGATACCTTGTTCGTCCGCGATGAACAAACCGGTAATCATCGGTGAAGGCATCGATGATCGGAGAGAGAGCTAGACGGGCAGTGCCAACCACTGTGCCGCGGACCGATAAGGTCTCGATAGTGATCGATACGGCCTCGGTTCAGAATCACGCCCAGTAAAGCAAAAGCGTGCTTGGCTTACGGATAGTGGCAGAGCATCCGGACAGATCATGGTGATCTGGCTATGGACTCGTAGGTGAGACAGTAGAGGAGCATGGTAAGGCTAACACAGCTTGTTAAGTAACTCGGCTATCACAATGGATCTTGGTGAGGGTACACGAACCTTGGCGTACCGGTCGTGGGACTCAACCTTGTATCTCGAGGAAACTTGGCTCGGCAGAAGCTGGCCCAAGAATGACTCGTTGTTTGGCGGACTGGAAGCTAGGCGTGGCAGGATCATGCCTATCTCCGACTCGCACCACATGTAGTTTAGAGAGGTAGATAAAGTCATGCATAGGCCGGCTATACTTTGAAAAGGGAGCTGATGGGCCAAATGTGAGGATTAGCGTGGCAGACTGAAACGTCTGATACTAACCGAACATTGTACCACAAAATAGAGTTATGGTAGAGTTACCGCCGCAAGGTAGTGATGACACTCGCTAGTTCGCTTGCTTGTTGGACTCGGCAGACTACTAGAGAATGTCGTAGGCTAGACAGGTAGTGACCGGGAAACTCGATAGTTGTTCGGGCACGCCTTAGTCAACCTGGTAGAAGGTCTAGACTGTGTGAGCCAACAAGAGAAGCGCTAAGGAGGCTTAGCAAACTCGTACGGCCGCATACGACTCCAAGGTTAGAGGCAAGGCCACGGGAACGCTCAGGCCAGTGATGGGCAAGGTTGGACCGTGAGTTTTCCACAATTAACGGATAGTTTCATGTTTGTATTTCTTTAGGGACGGTCACCGTATGGCCATAAATGTGTCATTGGTAACGTATTGGGATATCCATGCTTACATGGGGCCGACCATACGGGGCAAAAAGTATTGCTTGAAATGCTTCAGCTATTACTTGAAATGCTTCGGCTATTGCTTGAGAACGTAGAGGTAATAAGGACTAGGATTAACCGGAGTAGATAACTTAATTGTGAACCTTAGGATAGTCTAGTAGTCAAAAGCATGTTAAACCGGTAGGATAGTAGGTTCACAATGCCACCAATTTAAATACCGCATAGGGCGTATGTATGGGCATGTGTTCCGCCTTGTTTGTGTTTGGCCTGGAAGAGGGCACGAAGACCCAACGTTAAGTGCTCGCTGGAAGACCCGGTAAAAGTCAGTCGACGGGCTGACTAGAGTTGCGGTACTAGGCGATGGTCCGTGAGTTGACAATCCCTAGTACCACCCGCGGGCATATAGGAGAAAGTCGGGGCGCCGATGATCTCTAGATGCCACCCCGTGTAGTTGACGCCATGTGTTGCAAGGCAGCCTTGGTGTACAGAGTAGCAGGGGTAAGTAGATGCTTACCCAGAGCCGAGTACCTAAGGTGCCGAGGGCTGGCTTAGGTCTCACCGCGGTCGAATGCCTAGGGGGCCAAGGAATGGCCTAGGGTTCACTAGAGTTGAGATTGAGGAGTTTTGTATCACCGCCTAAGGGTTGGCCGTGAGACACAGTACCTGGCAAGTAGTGCTAAGGGTGTTGTGTGGGGTTATAAGGTTTAGAATAGCTAGGTAGTGTTAGGTGGTGAGACGGAGTAGACCGTCTTACTGAGTATTCAATACTCACCCCTTACCAATGCGCAGGATAGGACATCCGGTCAGGTGGACCATATGCCGGCAAGGCAGGAGAGAGGAGCAGGCAATGGAGGAAGACTTTCCCAAGGCGTAGTGATTCTAGTACTCATATGTTGTAAATTTACCATATAATGTAATCGAGAAATTTTAGAGTAATAAAGATACCAGTTTTGTCTAACACTTGGATCTGGATTCATAATCCGAGATGCGAGTGTTACAGACATCCCGCATTATTCTGTCTTGCACTGTCTTGTTCCACGTTAAACACTAATAAAATTTTATATATATATATATATGTATTTAACAAAAAATTATATTTAAATATATATATATATATATATATTATTATTATTCGGACCGTCCCGCACCGCAATGGCGTTTAGTCTTCTAGATACAAACAATAGGTTTAACTTATAAAACACTTCATATCAGAAAACGAAATGCATCTTTAATCAATCACGAGTGTCCCGATCATTAGAACCTACCGTTCTTTGAACATTTTACCCCTAATGTCTCCTACAAAGCCATCATCATTACGTTTAACGAATTTATTATTTAACAAAATATGTAAAAGATTGTTATAATCTGTTTACAGTCCAACTTTTCGAATGTTGGGATATGTTCACTCAGACAAGATATTACGACACATTTGTCATTTCACACCATTTTTAAACATTAAGACTACGAAAAATGATAGAAAATGTCGGTTATAAAACAATCTTAGTCAAATTCACATAACTAATTATAAATCAGGACCGCACATTCTAATTCGCAAAAGGAAATCCTGAAATTATTTTAATTTTTAAAGGTCATTTTATATAATTAAAAAAAAAAACTTATGTTCGCATTATGAATTTATGATTGTCTAAAATATAGTTTCCAATTTTTGTTATATTGATTCGTAGGAAATCATTCCCAAAAAGAATCAGATATTTAAAACACGGTTCTGCTTACAAATTTTTTGTTGTCAACCAGTTCTGCTTACAATTAGATAAAAAAAAAACGCAATACATTTGTTTTGTTTGTACAAGAGATAATATGATATCTTGGTCAACTAAGTCGAACATATTCCAAACATATTCAACCATTTTCTAAATTTATGGGGATCAAGAAAATAGTACGTTCAATGAAAATTGTTTCTTTGACAACGTCTAATATGGAGATAGGTCTCAGTATTCTTTTCATATACTCCCTTTGTTTTGTTTTGTTTAATGTTCTAGAAAAACAGACATATTAAGAAAGTTTCGACAATTACATTTTTAATTTTATTATTATTAATTTTAAAAACAAAAGAGAAATAGGTAAGGATATAAGAAGAAAAGTAGAGCCACTTTATACATTGAATACTGAGAACATCAATTTAACAAAATATTTTTCTAAAACATCAAATATTTAGAAACGGAGGGAGTCTCAACTCCTTTCTATCCTCTTCATATAACCAATTCTTTCGGTATTTTTCTCCCTTCTTTTATAACTAGACCATATGTTAACCTTAAACAATCTTGTTTATAATTTTTTTGGGCAATATGGAGATGAAAACCAGAATATTATCACTTGTTTTAAAGTCATATATATAAGACCCGATTTGTCGAGATTCCACATTATTCACTATAGATATTAGATACACACTATCTCATTTAAAAATTGGCAATGTTGTAGTAATTTTGACGAGTAAAGGTAATCTTATTATATAAAAGAGACTTCATTCGATGAGAGCATGACACGTAAGCAAAATTGTAATTCACGAGATCACGACATGTGTTATTGTTAAATTAGATTGTGACATGTGTCAAATGCAAATTATAAATTATCTTAATCTACATAATTTACTTTTCAAATCAAATTGTAATATAACTTAAAAAGAAAATAATAAATCAAAATAAGAGGTAAATAAGAAAAAATGTCACTTTATGCGATTGAAAAATGTAAAAGTATCCATTTTTAATGTGTTTATCCAAGATTTATGCAATTGAAAAAAAAAATTTATATAACTAGAAAAATTCATGAAAAAATGATTATGCAATAACAAAAAGACAAATAAGTTATTAAATTGTCAATTAAGTTCCTAAATTATATATACATAGATATATTTAGAAAATGCATGCATAAATATATATAGAAGATGCATGCATACAAAAACAAATACAAAACACATACATGTGTAGTTCTTGTAATGTATAACGCCCGTATGTGAACATTGTCGATCAAACACATTTGAATGGTGATTTGAACGAATTTATATTTTCTATCTTTCGGTTAACAAAATGCAATTTAATGATAAATAAATTGATAATTATACAGATTTCAATTTAAAATACAATTATACATGTTTCAAATTATTATCTACTTATACGGGTTTTAATTTAAAATATAATTATAAGGATCATAATTATATAAATGATAATCAATTTTAATATCTAATACCCGTATATTATGCAGGTCCTAGTAGTATATAATACACGGTGATAGGTGTTTTATTAATAATGAATTATGCAGAATTCATGGAAAAAGGATTGAATTATGCGGAATTCATGCTTGGTATGCTACTTGTTGCACACTTCAACTTATAATCAGGTATTTTTACCGTACGCTTATGAATAAAAATCTTTGATGTTGATTGGTTGTTTTGTCATGATCTAAATTTAATAATTCTTTGCACAAATGTGCAAGAAACAATCTTTCGAGATGGACACGTGCCAGATAGTTTTATCGACTTTGCGCTAATCACAGATTCCATATTATTAGCTAAAAAATGATTTTTTAACGTATTTTTATATTTTTAACGTATTTTTATATTTTTATATTTTTATATTTTTATATTTTGACTATGTGAACACTCCCATGTTCCAAAAGTACGTAGTTTTTAACTTGCTTGAGGTGTTTTCAGAACCTTAAATTATCCTAATATATAAATGTACATCTTCGTCTAGTATATGTTTTCCAATATTCAAAACATGATCTAACCACGCCCCGTCTTGATGAACTAAATGAAACATAAGTTTCTGATACTCAAATTTTAAAGAATCAATTTACAGAGATATTTAGTTTTCAAATCAGTAAAAAAGAATTGTTAAAATTTATATTATATCATCTTCAGGCCCGGTCCAAATGGACTATGTGCAAAATTACAGAAAAAAACTTTGTTATTTTTATAATTTAACAAATATCGTGAAACATACCTTTTTTTTTTTAAAGCTTAAAAACCCAATAAAAATTGCAAAAAAGACAAGTGCACACCATGTCAGAACCGGCATTGATCATCTTTAGTCTCATAAATTTCAAGGTCCATCTTGGATCTAAATGTATTTATACAATTAATGATATCTTGGATTTTTTTTTTAATCTACCACTTTTACCAAAACATCTTATGAAATCTACCACTTTCCAAATTCTTTATGAAATCTACCACATGTTTGAATTGTACTAGATGACAATTGACACAATTACCCTTGAGTTTCATCCACTTTTGTTTTCGTTTTGGTCCACAACATTTTTGTCCACCGTTATTCACCACTGTTTTTATTCAGATCCACCATCGTTGTTTTTGTCCATAACCACCGTATTTATCCGCCATTGTCATATTTTGGTCCATGATTATTGTCTCTGTCACCAACCACCATTATATTTTGTCCACGACTATTGTTTCTGTTTCTATCCATCATCATCGTCTCAGTCCACCAGCCACCACCATCTCCGCCTCTATCCCTCGTCTACCATTTTTTTAGTTCATCACCATCTTCATCTTTTTTGGAAAGAGAAAAAGAGAAAAGGAGAAAAAGAGAGAATAGAGAAAGAGAATAAAATTGTCTTTTTACATAAAAATTGTGGTAGATTTCTTAAAGAATTTTGGATTAAGCTATAGATTGCATAATTTTCTCTATCTTTAAAACATGTATGATTTTAGGATAATGTATTTTTGGTCTAATTTTTGATTTTACTCTTTGCATAATCTTTTCATTTTGAATAAATTCATCTAAATTCTTCCACTTCGTAAATAATGTTCTATGAATTTATTTTTGAAAAAATCATCCAAATTCTTCCATATTCCTCAAATAAAAGTTGTCACTATTTAGGGACCTGGAATCGCTTTCCATTTATTTATTACCCGACGACATGTAAAAACTAACCTTTAACAGTGAAACGACACGGTGTGTTAAAATCCATCAAAACGAGCAATCGAACGGACATTATTTATTAAATTCAGTTAATCTCAACCGTTCATTCAAATATCGAGTGACGTGTCCTTCCATTTTCTTCTAGATAACAAAGAAAAAAAACAAAGAGCGGTTGTTCAAGAAACCATTTTCAGAGACTGTCAAGCTTCTCTCTCTCTCTCTCTTCCGTACAATGGCGCCGCGAAAAGCTCAGGTCGACGGAGATGGCAAAGCTGTGGCGACGAGGATGATGACTCGAAGCGTGGAACGGATTGGGAGAACTCGTAGCGAAACTCGGCGAAGTGGTGCTGGTTCTTCTTCGTCTAAGCTCATGAACTTCGAATCTCCAGAGAGGAAGAAGAGGAAGACGACGCCGAAGAAAGATACACCGAATAAGAAGATAAAGATTGAAGAGGAGGTAGCTGAGATGGAAGATGAACCGAAGAAAGAAGACGATGTTGCTGCAGGAGAAGATGACTCTGAGAAGAAGACGATTGTGATTGAGCACTGGTAAATGAAAATGCCTCTCTTTTTGTTTTAGGTTTTGTGAGAAAATTGGGGGTAAAATGTCTAAGCGATTATCTAGGGTCTTTGTAGCTAATCTTTGGTGCGTTGAGAAATTTTCGTGTTCTAGGGTTTTCGTTTCTTGCTTTTAGGGTTTCGTTCTTGGTACTTCTTGGTTCGTCTAGTAAAATGAGCAATTCAAGGTTCTTGCTTGTTTACAATGCTGTGTTTGTACGCAATGTGTTGTTTTGAAGAGGAATTGGGTTATGTGCTTAACTTGAAATGCAAATGGTAAGCTTGCTTTTGGTTCTTAGTGTATCTTGTTGATGTTTTGAGGAAAGAAAACTAGCCATTACTCTAAAGTAGATTTGATTGATGTCTATCTCGTTACCTTATTGGAGTTTGTTGTTGTTGTTTTCTTGAAGTAAACAATGCACTTCGTTTAAGAAGAGGGCTATCCAGGTGAAGGGAGGTCTGGAGAAAGCTGTTCCTGGCATCATTGTGACTGTGAATGCTGTTCAGGTAGTAAAATCTTTTACTGGAGATGTATAGATTGTTTGTCATAAATGCTTCTTCTTGTTCATCATTGTTTATAACAATTTTGCCCTTGCTAATTATTGATATGCTTTAACAGCCAAGGCGCGGTTGCTTTGAGATTCGAGAGGAAGGTGGTGAAACGTTTATCAGTCTTTTGGTAAGGCTTTCATTCTCTCATACTTCAAAGTCATTTGTCAATTTGATCACACTTCTGTGAGTTTCCTGTCTTGTTTGTACTAATTCGCATAACTCAGTTTGTTTGATGAGATGCTATAGAATATGGCACCACCAGTTGATGTCATTTGACAACTGATCACAAATGAGGGTTTATGAGCATCATAAAACGACTTTTGGTTGATTGTGTTTACATTCAGCTAAATCAAGTGGAGTGCTAAGTAGTTTGAAATAAGAATAACTAGTATATACTCTGGCTGTTAGTGATCGAGTGTACATTATAAAAATGTTTGCTTTCATGTTCTTGGATGGTGTTAAACAAAAGATGACAATAGTTTTTTTTTTTATGTAGGAGATGAAGCGCCCATTTACACCAATGAAGGAACTTGACATGGAACAGGTCATTGCAGACATCGTAGAGAAGATTAAATGACAGATTTAAAATAGGTTCTACCAATGCCAAATCTTTTGTTTCTTCTTCGGTCCTCGGCATTATCAAATAGGCTTCAGTAGCTGACTGTCTAGAGCAACTGCAGGATTTTTTTAGACTTACTTTCTTTTGATGTTTTGGTGAAAACCTTTTAAAACACGGCCTCGTCATTTGGCAGTGCTTGGTCCAGTTTGTGCAGGTTCTCTATGCTATAACTTTCTGATTACTGGTTTACTGGAAATGATCCATGTAGTTTGGGATTAATTCGTTTCTGCAATGCTAGTTTGATTCATCTTAGTTGCTTGAAGCAAACCATCGCACTAATCGTTGGGTTGTGTATGGTGATAACTTCCTTTTGAATTGGATAATTGCAGACAAAACATATAGTTACAATTTTGTATTACAAATTTCACAGGACAGACATCACATTTTCATTCCCTAATGATAAATGATTGAGGCATATTAATGTGGGTATCACCATGCCTCTCTCTATGGTCGAGTCTCATGTTTATTTATTGTCCTCGACATGCTCTGTCTCAAAACCATCTTAGAACCCAGCAAAGCTAGCCACAAACCCGAGGAAGAGGACAGCACCAAAGCTTAAACTGGTGTTAGAAGCAGAAGAAGGTGGTTCAGCCTCATCAGCTGCTGCCATTTTCTTCTTACCAGCATTAGCTGGAGCTGGAGCAGGAGAATCTTCTGATGGTGCTGATGCAGGTGCGGTTTCTGGAGCTGCACCAGGAGGAGCGTCTGCGTAATCCTCTACCTCAGCTGGTCCAGGAGCTGGAGTGGCTGCAGCCTTCTTGGGAGATGGAGCCGGTGGTGAAGTCATTGGTGGTGGTGGAGGGACCTTGACTGGAGACCCAATTCCAGGAGCCACAATGGGCATGCTGATCTGGACCACAGAGAGATTGAACGGGTTACGAAAAACAGTCGTGATGTACTCAGCGGTTTGAGGAGTGCCTTTCACAGCAGAACCGAAGTAAATCTTTCCGTTAGATTTAGAGCAGTTTAGGAAACCGTTTTGCTGTTGGCCCAAACCAGTGGACTGGTAAAGGGTAGTGAGCATTGTGCTCTTGTCCTTGAGAGCCTTGAGCTTGAGCTCATCGAAGTAGTCAAGAACCACATGGTTCATAAGAATGCTCTTGATCTCCTCCTCGGGTCTACCAGAGATTGAGCCGATTGCATCGTTGCTAAGAGCCAGCACGGTGATCGTTTGACGTTTGTTGATAATTGGTGTAAGCTCCGTCTTGGCTAAAAGCTCGTTCATGGTGCTGAATTCAGGGTATTTCTCGAGTACTCGGGTTATGTTAACCGCTGATACAATGGAGGAGACACCGAGTAAAATGGTGAGACAGAGGATACTAGAGGAGGCCTTGAGACCCATGTTTGGGTGTTTTTATTTATTTATAACCCTTTAACTTTCTTTAGTAAAAGCCAAACCTCAAAGCCTGGGTTTGCAATAAGAGGATTTGGTTGGGTATATATACAGACCTTGAGAGGAGCTTGAGACTAATGGTGCAGAGACATTTTCTCAGATTTAAGTTCGGGCTAAATTTGAACTTGTCGTTATTGTTACTTCTATATTTGGCTCCAAACTGTTTTGTTTTTTTACCTTTGGTTTTAGGGTTTGCGATATTAAGATTTGGTTGTCTTCCAAGATTGATGAGAGATGTTGCAATTGCAACATAAAATAGGTGGAATATAGAGTCAACGTAGACAAAAGTCCATCCTACTTTCTTCTAAATTTTGGCCCTTTTTCGTACATCTCTAAACCAAAATTCAATTTTTTTTTTACTGTTTTAATAGTAAACTAAATAGAACATTTTTTTTGTTTTATTTTGATTGGGAAATAGATTTGATTTGATTATGTGAAACACACCGGTTTTGTTCAATTCCGTTAATTACATATGTCACATCATCCGTTAATGTATTAAAAACGATGTTTTAACTATTTGATACATATGAGGTCGAAAATGAATAATTATTAAAACGTTTGGTATTTATTTGTAGATTTTTTTTGTTTTTGGAAAAAGATAAGGATTTCTAAAAAATTATGAGTATTAAACAAACACTTTTGAAATGTAGAGATTTTCTAATTGTTTTCCCATGATAAAATCATTTAAACATAATAAACCAAGAACAATAACAAATTTTTTTTACTAACAGAACTTGAGTAAAGTGAACCACATCCATCGGTATAATAGAGAAAGAAAAAAAGGAAAACATGAACTTTGAAAAAAAAAGCTTTAAAAGAAAAAGGAAATAAATGAAAAAATTCAAAAGTTAGAACCGATATTTATCTATAAATATAGGTCGCACACAATCGCACTTCACAAATTTTTTATTTTCACATCTTTGATTTGTAACAATGGAAATACAATCCATCAAGATCGAGGTTAAGTCTAGCTTTTGGTATCAAAAACCGCCTAAAGGATGCTTAAGCGAGGTTTTAATCAGTATAAGTCAAGGAGTTGAGGAATTTTTCGTAGATGAGAGCAATATTAGTGTGTCGAGTCTTGGGTCTTAGCCGTCTTTTTTTCTTCGATATCAACGCATGAATTTCGTATCAAAATCGGTCGAAAGTTGGGAAACGATGAGAATTGAAGCGATGAAGATCGATGTGAATGTTAGGATTTTGTATAAAAACATTTGTTTTGATTGTATAACTTATAGGTTAAATTATGTAGTATATAAAAATATACAGACAAAAAACATAGTGGGCTATTTTTGTACCAAATTATATAGGAGAGTATTGCTTTTAAACTATTTCATTTTCTTTTTTTTTCCACTCTCTTTTAGAAATATTAATTTACTAATAATTAATCATTAAACCGTTTCTCAAATAAACCAATCCAATGTTGTCACACAATGCACACACAAAATTTACAATTTCTATTCTGATTTTATCTATTTCGTTCAAATGATTCAGCAACAATTGCAAAAATATCACTTTTGGTGTGTGTAATTTTAAAAATGTCATTTTTATGTGTCTATTTTCAAAAATGCTATTAACCAAAGAGTTTTAAAACCTTAAATCCTAAAATTATTAATCCTAAAAAAAATATACATCACTGACACTTAACCAGTAGAATCAGATTAAAAAAAGGAAATATAGCAACATTAAAATATGAACGTTTAAGTGGTTTTAAGAAAAAAGAAAATATCAAAAATATATAAAAAAAGAAAAAGTTAGGAATGATATTTCTTTCTTTTTTTGTTAAAAGCTTTTTATAGGAATGATATTTCAGCTATAAATATCACTGGGACGCTTTGCAATTCACATTTAGCCTCTGAAATTTCTCACCACAACAATTTTTCTTCTCGTTTACGACTGAAATAAATATTTCTTATCAAGCGAAGTCGAGAAGCTGAGGAGTTTCTCGTAAACGAGGGCGGTGGTAGTGTGTCGAGACTCAGCTCTTACCCATCTTCTTTTCTTTGATATCAATGCATGAATTTTGTATCAAGATTGGTCGAAAAGATGTTTAAGCAAAGTGATAATCAATCGAAGTTGGAAAACGATAACGATGAAAATCGATGCGAATGCTAGGATTTAGTATACAAATATTTGTTTTGATTGTATAATTTATAGGTTAAATTATATAGTATATAAAAATAAGGGAGACTTACTAAAACAACATTTTTAGATTTTAGATTGACTCAAACAACCTTTTTAGATTTTAATTATTGAAACTATTTTTGAGTCCGTTTTACCTTTTTTCTTTGATAACGAAAAACGTATTTACGAAAATGCCATTAATGAAACGGGACACGTAGGTGAGAAAAGTTCCCGCCTAAAAATAAAAAGTCTACCGCTCAGCGATGGTAGATTTATAATCGATCTGGAGACTTATTTTTGAGTCTGCAGACTTATTTGATGAGCGGTAGATTTATATTTGAACGGTAGATTTATTGTGTCACTTTCGGTGGTAGATTTGTTTTCGAATGGTAGACTTATTTTCTGAATAGTAGACTTAAATTCATCCAATGGTAGACTTTTTTGAACGGTAGACTTATTAGTCGATGGTAGATTTATCTCCGTAGACTTATTTTGAACGGTAGATTTATTTTTCTTCGATGGTAGATTTTATTTTGACTAGTAGATTTGTCTTTTTCGTTGGTAGATTTTTAGTCATAGCAGCGGTAGATTTATAATTGTGGATACTGACGGTAGACTTATTTTAGTAGCGGTAGAGTTATAGTGAGCAGTAGACTTATTTATGGCAGTGGTAGATTTATATGGTGTATACTTGTGGTAGACTTATTGTAGTAGTTGTAGAGTGGTAGACTTATTCGTTGGTAACGATTGCAGCGGTAGATTTTTTTTGCCTAAGTCGACTGATGGTAGACTTGTTATCCAACCTAGTTACGGTAAATTTGTTATGTTCGATGGTAGACTTTTTTCACATTAGATATTTGGTAGGCTTGTAGTGATTGGTGGTAGACTTGTCTCATGTTTTGGAAACTATAGTTGTGGTACATTGATTTGGTAGGTGGTAGAGTTATTTGCAGGCAACGCGAAATGTCGGCTTTACCCTTATAAAACTATTAAAAAATAGTAATAAATGTGTATATATATGTATTATATAATTAATTATCCTATATAAATTTTAAAAACCAAACAGACTAGTGACTCAACAACTATGCGAAGAATTTGCTAAATTTTCGAAATTGGTAAAGAACAAAAGTCATGTCCTAGAAATAGGCAATTTTTCAAATAAAATAAAGTTCAACAAGTAAACCATGTCCATGTCCATAAAAATCCAAACATCTTATGCTCATGTGCATAAAAATACGAAAATCTTAATATCCAAGTAAATATAAATATAAAGTTTTGGAGATGGTTTAACTGTTTGACAATTCCATCTCCAACAATCCGAAAATTTCTTCACTCTTCCTCACTTGAAGTAATCTTTCGGTAGGTAAGAAGCTGAAGCAATAACAATTATTTTCAAATAATCAGTTAGGTGTCTTTTTGTGTATAAAAATAACTTCAATAGACAAGCAAAACACTAACCACACATCCATAGTTGAAGTTATACATTCTCAGTGCACCCATATTGCGTTCCTTGTTCACAATCTCCATTTTGTCTTTGCTCGGATCAATCACTTTCAAATATTTAACCAACTCTTTTACCACATACACCTCGATTTCTTCCCCTCGGACCTCGATGTAAGGAGCCATGTACTGTTATTATGAGACATTTTTATCAAACTCTTGTAGTCATAACATTATTTTATTTTTATAACCAAGAAATTCTAAATGTAGGCCCATGATCTCCATGAGTCAAGGATGAAAACATATTAAACGTTAATCAAATGTACTAAACTATAACCGACACATTAATCTATTTGCATCGTTTAATTTTTTGAATGGATGATTAAATAAGAGCATACCTCACACAATGACTTCATTGTAAAGCTAGGATTTAAAGTCAATTGAGGTTTCTCCAAATTTGGTATCTTTTGCTCATCCATTGAGACAAGCAACACTTCAACATCCATCTGCATGTTAGAAATAGCATCGATCAAAATAGTAAAATATCAACTAGCTAGTGTTTGAGTGATATGAATACATAGAAAAAAAATTGATACCTTCTCTTCGATTTCTTTTAGTTCCTGGAGATTACCCACCAACCGTTCAACGCGATTCTCAATCTTTCTTTGGTGCATTTCGTTTTTACCCCATTCGACCACCAAAGGATTATTTCCTTTGATTTCTTCAGGGTTCTTTTCATCATTGTTAGATTCATTAGAAGATGAAATAGGAGCTTTGTCTTTGTCATTGCTTGATGAGGCAAATGTTTGATGAATGTTTTCCAATGGTTGAGATGACATAACTCCTCTTCTTTCTCTCTTGATTCGTATCTTGTTTTTCGGTCTCCCGCGTCTTCTTGCGGGAATCTTATTTTTAGAAGATGGTTGAGATCTTCTCTTACCACTTTTACGTGGTTTGTAATCAGCATCGGAAGATGAATCATTGTTTTCTTCCTCGCTAGAAAAGTCATATCCTTCATTCGAATGGTCAGAAGGTTGAAGCAAAGTGCATTTTCGATGTCTCTCACGTCTTTGTGTGGGAATGCCCGTTAAACTACTGACATACATGTTTAAAAATTTATCAACATATATCTCATGCTAACAGAAGATATAAAAAAAAATGAAAATGTTATATTACTAAGTTAAAAAAAAAAGATATACAGAAAAATACTATAACTTTTTTTATATATCCAACCCGAATAACGAACCAGACTACCTTCCGGGTCAACATGTCATTTGGTCAACCGTGGGTCATTTATTTTATTTTATTTTTAATAAAATATATTATTATATGTACTTGACCATATATTTACCACTATTTAGATCCACAAAAAATATGACATACCAAAATATGTTTTGTTGTAAACTATTTTATATTGCAAAGAATTAATTGTTTTGTTTTGGTCTTTAAAATTTTGAAAACAAACAAATTGTTTTCTATATATTATATTAATAATAATGGCAAAAAAATATCGTAATGTATAAAACAAAAAATAACATACCAAATCAGAAAAAGCAAGATAATAACCAAATATATAGTTGTAAATAACGACTAAAAAAATCTTATCACTAATAAAATATATCACGAGTTGACCAAAAAATAATAATTAAATATCTCACGATAAAGAACCAAAAACAAAATTGACCTAATAAGCTCTAATAATTTTACTTCCAGCCGCCACATATCCTTCTCTTTCCCATCTCTTCTCTATATATCGTATTCGTATGCAAATGTATTTTTTCGTAACTCTTTTTAATAACTAATCTCAACAAATTATAGACAAATGAACAAAGAATAAATAAATAAAATTCTAGTGATTTGAGATCCATCATGCGTGAAATTTTTAAACAAATTATGTTCAACCCGGGAACCGGCCTCAAAAATTTTCCGGTCCAATTACACGCCGAGATTTACATAAAATCCGACCAGGAGATATTACTGGATCTCGATTTAATCATATTGACCGCCTAGTCTGATCGATCCAAGTTCCAAAACATGATTTAATGAAAAAGAAAGATTGGGGTACCTTCTTTTTTCTTCGTCGCTCGGATCGTAATCTCGTAGTATCTGATCATCGCCTCTCGAGAGGTTCTTCAATTCGCGTCGCGACATCGATTGCAAATCTTTAGGGTGATTTTTGGAGATTGAGCTTTAGAACACAATAAAATATGATTTTTGTTTTTGGTATAAGAGTGATTTTTCCACTTTCTTAGGTTTTATAGGTACACGAGAAAAACTAAGATGAAAAGGGAAAGAGAATCCAAAAACCGGAAGCTTATTGGCTATAACTAGATTTTCCTATAGATTAGGATAAAATAGAGATATTAGTATTTTCGACAAAAAAAATATAGAGATTAGTATATACAAACCAATGGAAACATGCACACGTGTTTTTCTTCCATGCGGTTATTGCTAATACGTCCGAATAGGCAAACTCATTACAAATATTATAATATACAACCGATCAATTAAAAAAAGCACTTCTAATATAAAGCTGGAGACTCAAATAAACTATTATAAAACGAAAGTCAACCACATAACTTCTCTACAAAATCATAGAGGTTGGAGATCCATCAGAACTAAAGATATCATGGAGCCAGAAAGGATGATACACTGCAACATAATATTGTCACATTTGCTCATCAGCAACACTTTGTGTTATGAGACACACCATCACTAGGAGGTTAAACTTGTTTGTGACGTGCTCAACCATTCGTTGCTAAGTCTTTGCTACAAAGAGCTTTTAGCAGTCTCTCTGACAGAGTAGACAAAGTCATATTTCATGGCACTGACCATGTCATTGGAGACGAGAGAACAACGAACGACAAGCACAATTCATGGAAATGACTATGTCACTACACTCTAGAGAACAATGGTAAGCACTGACAAACTGTCTGACTAGGAATGAAGTGTGGTTTATAGATTAACCACTGACCGACAACCTTTAAACGGATTTATTAATAATCAACAGTTTAGCACAACGATTGATTTAACTTGTTCCAATGAAAAAGGATTGACATAACCAACGACAGTCCTAATTCAACAAGGATTAGAGTTTACGAAACCTATAAATAAGAGAGTCCCAACACAAGGACGGGATCATCTGAACACACTCAAAAATCCTAGATCGACACACTCTTGCCACTACTCAACGATGAGCGACAAAACTCTAACACTGCTCAACGACGAGCGACAAAAGTTTGATAGTACTCCACGATGAGCTATAGTAACTCTACCACTATAGAACGACGAGTGATGAACAATCGACCAGATAATCTCCGTACAATTTCTTTGTTGATTCTTTGTAATTCATATTGAAATTCATTGATCAATAAAGCTAATATCTTCTCGTCATTCTGTAGAACTGTTTTCCGTTCGATATGGGTTAAATTTTGCTCAACCATACATATTAATATTTTACCCACTAAGGAGGTGGGGCTCTCCAACCAAGATAATGGTTTTTATTTTGACTATAATGGAAAAATTACATAGTGCTTCTACACACTGAACAAGGAACCATTTTGAAGCATCTTCATTAAAATTTAGTACACAAAGGTTGACAACATGTACAATGATCTTAATAGGAAGTTTTACTTTGGCATCTCATGTCAAATCTCTTGACAACCAAGTTCCTCAAAGGAAAAAGACTATCGCGGCCGCTCCACACTCCGTCGCGGTCTCATGAACTTCACAGAGGAATATTTTCCAGCCCTTAAAGCGAACGGGCGCTGTGTTGTGGGTAAAGTTTAAGGCAAGGGGGCCCTGAAGCGAAGAACGGGAAGGAGCAGAACTAATGTGTTCAATTTTCTGGACCATAGACAAATCAAGGAGCTAAATACACCCAAAGAAAAAAGGAGAGACCACATTTACTCTACTTCTGCCTCTGATTAGGTATCGACGTTTCTACTTTACTCACATTTCGTTAGCCATAAATCTCCTACTTTCAAAGAACAAAGAATTTATATTTTTTTCCAAATAATCCAGACAAATGAAATAAGTATATAAAAATAACTAATCAAAGAATTGGAGAACTAATTGTTGCTTTTATATATGAAAAAAAACTGACTTAAATCATTTCAGCGAAACACTCATCATTTTATAATGTTTAGAAAATTTCAAATTATAAAATCAAATCAGTCAAAAATTATAAAATATGTATCCAAATATGACTAATGATACTTTTTTCATTTGTGAGAATACACATTAACATAAACCTATTTTGTTAATTGTTGTATTTATGTTCTGATTCTTCAAATAAGTATCATGACCTATAATAGTTGGACAACAAGGTTTGTGTCTAAAGAAAGAGGGCCATAAAGTTTTGATAAAGTCAATAGCTTTACCATTACCATCATATGCAATATCGTGTTTTCTATTTCATGAAGGTCTATGTCAAAAGTTAAACAATGCAATTGCCAACTTTTGGTGGAGATTATACTTCTATCCAATAGTATGTACTAAATTGTGTGGAAAACAAATATTTCTCAAAACATAATGAGAGATGGTTGGATTTCCGCTCCTTGGAGAATTTCAATCAGGCGATATTGGCTAAAAAATTATGGCGAATCAAACAAAATCAAATTTTCTATTGAGGAAAATCCTCAAAAGTAGGTATTTTAAGATTCACACTCGTTCAAAGCAGCCCCAAAGATTCCAGACCATCCTACCGTTGGAGAATCATTTGGTATGCCAAAAGCTTAGTTATTAAGGGAGCCTGGTGAGCTATTGGGTCATGAAGCCAATATTTGATATGGGATGGCTATCAGATACAATATCTGATATTTGTTTCAAGGTGATCAATCCCTAAAACATGCAGTATGAATATATTTAAGTGAAAGAATTCCCTAAGCAAGTCAATGAATCACTATGGATTACAATCCTATCTACCGGACCATAAAAACCCTTTGAATTAAACTCCTTAGAACCCAACGAATATACTAATAAAGTATAATAGCGATGAACGAAATCATTTGATGGGGTCAGATTTCACCCGCTTAACTTCGGTGTTCAAAGTTATGATTAACAACGAATATACTTTGACATGCAAAGATTATATGGGCCCTAAGTCGTTTCCAACAATAAAACAAGTCTTCTCCGCCCTATGTCTTATATGTGCTGCATCTGCTATGCAAGGGAATTTACAGGTAAAGTCTTTTATGTGTTGCATCCGCCTGCGAGGGAATCTTCTCAGGTCCTAAGTCTTCTCCGCTTGCGAGACGAAGTCTTCTGAGTCTTACCTTCTTTCAAAAAGGACGCGTCATCATAGTGGCCACCGAAGACTCTGGCAGAAATGGCCACCGAAGATCTGTCTTCGCCTCGCAGGATAGATCTTTTCTTCGCCTAGAAGGAAATACCTTTTCCTCGCTCGCCTCTCAGAAGAAGTCATGAATGCAGTATCAGCAAAGTCACATAGACAGCGAGGACACAGTGTCAGCGAGGACACTGTGCCGACGATGACACAGTGTCACCAATGTGTCTGTGCCGACGATAAGTCTGGACATCGAAGTGTCTCCCAGAGTGACGACGAAGACTCTAGACAGTTCACAACGCTAAAAGCCAGTCCAGTTACGAAGCCCACATTAGCGCAACCGACGTAGAGAAAAGGGAATCCGTGAAGACTTAGGAAAGTTAGCATTATCTTTATGGAAAGGCTTAGCCGACTTAGGGAGCTATATACATATATCAATGTACAAGCCGTTGTAAAAAGCATCCGCAACTTTATTCACAAAAACTTATACACCAATAACAAACGCTTCTCTTTGCTCATCGTTTCTTTTGAGTTTAACCTAGAAATCTTTGCTTCCTTTAAGAAACCCTTACAAATCTAATTGTGAGAGTAATTGCTTCCACAATTTGGCGCTGACTAAGGCGATATCGAGACTTTCTCACATAAAAAAGCTACGTTACACACCAGATCTAAGAAGATGAGCGGCAAAGAGAACAAGTCAGACAATGGCAGCATGGAGTCCTCGTCTGATAGAACCAACCAAGAGAGGGAACCCTCCGTCGAAGCCTCTGCTACCAACGTTGCCGCTAATCAAGAAGATGTTAGAGACCATCCTCAAGGAACAAAATGAGCAAAGTAAGTTCTACGAGGCCACTACGAAGGAGCTGAAAGCTCTTTCGCGAAAGACCCAACACCACAAGACTTATGGGGCGCTTCGACCCGCATCACCTAAACTTCTTTGCACCTCGGACCACCGCCACGACGAAAATTTGACAAGTCTCCCGAACGCTTTGTGAAGATCTCAGACGAGGATCAACTAGCTCCTCGAAGACGTGCACGAACAGGCGGTGCAACTGGTAACCCACGAGAACCACGTGTCCCAGACAATCAAAGCGTGTCAGCCTTTTCTCAAACAGAAATTCTGCAACATACCTCAGAATACACCAACTATTCTAACGTCAACGAAGGTGGATTCTCCACGGAGGAGCAATACAAGAAGGAGCAGAAGCGTATGGCGCTAAAATGATCTCAGAACACAGAATTCGCTGAGATACGGGCTCAGATGGAGTGAGTCGCCTCTGACCTGAATAATACTCAGTCACAGATACACCGTGGGACTAGGAAGGCTCCCGAAATCGCTCATGTGCTAGAGAAGGCGTTGAACACGCCCTTCACTGAATGGATCGTGAGGACTAAAATCTCCGATCACGGAAGAATCAAGTTATCAATCTACAAAGGAGCGAAATACCCTTCAGACCCTCTAATGGAGTTCAAAGTTACACTGGGGAGAGAAAACTTCAAGGAAGCCAAAAAAGACATTGACTACTGTAAGTTGTTCGTGGAAAGCCTTAAGGAGCCTGCCCTCCAATGGTTGTACAAGTTGGAGAAGAATTCGGTTCATACCTTCCTCCAGCTCTCCGAGATATTCGTACAGCATAACAACATCTTCATGGAACGAAGAAAATCAACGATGATGAGTTATGGAATACTCGTCAAGGCGAGAATGAAAGTCAACAATATTTCATGACGAAAGTCAAGCACACGCTGTAGAAGGTGTACGGTATTAGTAATGCCTCCGCGATAGAAGCCTTGAGAGGAGTGCTCCAGTGCTCGTCTCTGTTCTGGCAGAAATTGACTATCAACCCGCCGACGACTATCCAGGACGCTATCTACCGCGCTACAGGCTTTGCTCGAAGCGAGGAGGAAGTTCGCACGAAAAAGGATGGAAATACCAAGCAGACAAACAACCACCACATACCACTACCCTTGCGCCATGTTGATAGCCGGAACACTCAAAGGCGACTTCAGTCTCAAAGATTTTGAGATTGAGGAAACCCAAGAGTAATTTAGCACACGAAACAATGAAACAATGGTGAAGAACTAAGGTTTACCGCCGCATAGATCAGTCCCGTGATTAATCTTTCTTTGTGTTCTCTAGTGATTTTTGAACAAGAGGAGGTTAATAAGGAACATAACAAATCATTCTTGTTTGTGGTAGTCAGAGTTTTGAGAAGAATCGATAGGTGTTCTTGGTTGACAATTCAAAAGGTGATACAGTTCTAGGGGCAGATCGTGCAAGTGATGGTAGATTTATATACAAGTGATGGTAGATTTAGTAATTACTGTTTGTAGATTTTTTACTTGTGGACTAATGCTTCTCACGTGTCGCGACTTTTTAAAATTAAGACATGGTTGAGAATGCTAAGCTATTGACTACACAAGAGATAAATGACCAACAAATACAACTAACATGCGGATCATCATTACTACTTGTACAATGGTTACTCAAAGATTGTTATGCCAAGACTCTCACGGATAAAAAATGCTATGAAAACTACCATGGAGCGGAAGCGACCTAAGAAAGAACACAAGTGTTTAAAATGTTTTCAACACGGTCATAATCCTACTATTTGAATGTATGGGTATACTCTATCATTCCATATGTACTATATCTTTTCATATATTTTATATCTTTTTGTATGAACTCGTACTCGTGTTTTAAGGATATTGTAATGGTTACAGAGTCATTTCAGAAGCCATGTTTTAACCATACATAAATGTTGTCAATTCATTCATTACACTACAAAAAAATGTTCATAGAAGTCTACCATAATGTTTGAATCTCTTTGCAAAAAGTCTACCATAACAATTGTATCTTATAGAAATAAATATAACATAACGTATATTACAAATCTGAACGTCTGTGTCTCATAAAAATAAATCTACCATCAAACGAAAATACATCTCAACCGAATCACGAGGGATAACTGAACAATCACATGATCCATCACGAGGGTTTGGCTCTGATAACTGAACAATGTCATCACGTGGTAACTCATCCATGATGTTAGCTGCACGTTTTAGGCGAATAGCATGCATATTGGAATCATAGGAGTCTTTCATACTATGCCAAAAAAATATCATTCATTAGCATCTTCAGAGTCAAAAATCTACCATTGAATAGAATAAATCTACCATTACACAAAAATAAATGTACCACTAAGGACTTACATGCCATATATACGGGTGACGTTGAGGACTTGATGCTACATAACCATAAGGCCGTATAGGAGAATAAGCATGTTAAACAATACAAAAATCAACCAAATACTACCTAAATACAACAAGAGACAATGGTGTATAGACCATCTTCATGATCTTTTGGATGTTCTTTACAATCTTCATGCGGTTACGCATTGCACGTACAAAGAATACATGTAAAGAAATTCATGGAAATTAGAACATATTAGACTGAAACACAATCCTAACTAGCCAAAAATAATTTCATTCATTAGCACCTCCAGAGTCAAAAAGTTTACCATAATGTTTGTATCTCTTTGCAAAAAGTCTACCACTACGTTTGCATCTCATAGAAATAAGTCTACCACAACGTTTGCATCTCATAGAAATAAGTCTACCGTAATGTCTATTATAAATATACCATCACGTACGTATTTCATAGAAATAAGTCTATTAGAAATAAGTCTACCATAACGTCGGAATCTGAATCTGAGAAAAATCCAGATCTGGAACAGAACGTGATTTTACAAAACTTCAACACACTCAAACAAAACCGGTTAGAATCAAGAGATTACCTCTTTACAACGCACGAAAACGAAACCCCAACACTCCCCGAAACTTTTCTTCGCCGGAAATTTTGAAACCGAAGAACTAGTTTAACTTGATAAATCTGAACCCAAAACACTCCCCATGGTTACAAAAAAAGAAAACTCATGAAAGGTTTGAAATCTTACAGTGGAATGCAACAAAACTCGTCGAAGTCGCTTCTAAATTCGTCGGAGACGAAACGGAAAAGACGAAGAGTGTTTTTGTTTTGTGTGTACAAAAAAATTAGGTTTTGTCTTTCTTTTTTTTGACATCTGGACTGATTATATTAAAAACTCAAGATGAAATACAAGATAGAACCTCAAGCCCACAACATGGGAACCACAAACCACTACTAAATCCCACCACAGGGGAGCCACAAACCCACAACTTAAAACCCCAACTCAATCCCACCACAGGGGAGCCAAAAACTAAAGGCAAGAAACAATACAAAGGAAAGCATACGAAGCATGCTAGAGTTTAGAAGACTAACAACTTTATAGATAAAGTAATAACCAAACACATCTTATCCAAAGAGTATTGATAGGAAGACAAGCGCATAGCCTTATTCATCTTGAAGGAGTGATAGGAGACCTAATCCCAATCTATTGCTTGTGCCCCATAAAATCAGAGAAGGGGTGAGACAAGGGTGTAATGATCTGATCAACACCTTTCCAAAGAACTTCGGTAATGAGAACTGTTTTTTTAAACCGGAGATCCAATGGCTCAAATGGTTGCCTAAATCTCGAAACAGAAATCCCAATCAACGCTTTAAACATAGAAGAGTTAGCAACCAACTAAAGCATAGAAAATTCATGACGAAACAAATACAAAATGCTGGCGAAGAGGACGTATCAAATCAGTGCAAAGGAGTCGCCTTTGAAGCTCCGAGGTATCACCAGATATCCGGCATCGAAATCCAAGATAATCCTAACCTCTAGAGAAGCTCAAGAGACAGCACCTTGCCCATGATTTGAAGTCCACCAACACCAACCCAAGCCACATAATCCAACACATGAACTGCTAGAACACAAGACATAGAACCCGAGCATGGCTAACAGAGAGATGGAGGTCAGAGCGCAAACCAACAAAGACCAAATCTCTCCGTTGTCCCCACCGACGAAAGTCCGACCTGAAGCAGATGGTAAAGACCCAGATCTGAGGCAATCTTGAGGCCGGAAGATCCACAGACCAAACGACGAAATCTAAAAACCAAATCTCCATCCCATACCAAGCCCGAGCCTAACCGCAAAGATAATGAAAACTCTGAACCTATATACACCAGATCCGGCACCGGTGCTAAGAGAGCCACCGGACTCCGGACCGAAAACGCAGATCGAAACTTTGTTTTACTGTAGCGGCCTCACACTTTTGAGAGAGAATTAGGATTTTTTTTTCTTCGGGCAGAGGAATATCAGCTTATGTAAAAGAGGTTTTGTCTTTTATATATATGTATTTTTTTTTTAAAGATAATGGTATTTTCGTTAATAAACGATTTTGAAGTATCTTTAATGTCTTTGTAACCTTTTTGAGCTCAAATTTTTGAGCTAAAAAAATAAAAAAATGTTTGAGTAAAGAGAATATCTAAAAAGATTGTTTAAGTAATTATCTTTAAAAATAAAACATACACGACAAAAAAAATAGTTGGCTATTTTTGTACCAAACTATATAGAAGGAGAGTGTTGCTTTTATATTATTTAATTTTCTTTCTCTCACTCAGTTTTAGAAATATTAATTTACTAATAATATTAATTTACTAATATTTTGTCATCAAACCGTTTTTCAGATAAACCAATCTAATGTTACAACACAATGCACATACAAAATTTTACAGTTTCTATAATGATTTTATCCATTTCGTTCAAATGTTTAGCGATTATTGTAAAAACATCATTTTTGATGTGTCTAATTTTAAAAATATCATATTTGATCTGTTTTAAAACCTTAAATCCTAAATCCTTAATCTAAAGAATTTTAAAACCTTAAATCCTTAAAAAATATACACCACCACTTAACCGGTAGAATCAGACTCAATAAGAAAAAGGAAAACATGAAACTTTCAAGTGGTTTTAGAAAAAAGGAAACATCAAAAATATAGGTCTTTTTAAGCTATAAATATAGGTCTTTGCAAATCACATCATCTCATCAAGCGATTACAATGGATGTTAGCTGTCAAACGGTTCGGTATCAAAAAGGGTCCGTAAGCGAGGTGATGATTAGTCTAAGTGGGGAAGTCGAGGATTTAATCTCTCTCCCGTTACAAAATTTCAGACCAAACTACGTCTTCCAACGTCTCCATAAGGAATTGCATGATCCTATCTTGTCTCGACTAGTTTCTGATCAGATTCTTCTCAAAGCCCAAGGGAGAGACTTGTCACAACGATCTTTGTTCATGATCATCGCCGTCAAACTGACACAGAAAGAGTACCTCCACGTGCCTTGTGTATATGCGGCTGCTCCTTGGACGATAACAGATTCTGACTGTGCAATCTGTTTGGAGAACATGTCGATGTCGGAATCGGAGACTAAACCCATCTTTCAATTGTCAAACTGTGGGCATGTTTTTCATGGACAATGTCTCAACAAGTGGCTCGATCGACAACAAAACTCCTGCCCTCTGTGCCGTCAAGATGTCGTTTAGGGTTTCCAAATATCTTTTTGTGGTTGCTGTTAATCTTTGTCCTAAACTTTTTAAGAAGCTAATTAGGGTTTATATATCATTCTCGCTACTGTTTTGTTGGCAACAATGTATTGTATTGTAATGAAATTCAGATTCTCAAATTCAAATTCACATTATGTGTTTCCGTTTTGTGGCTTCATTCTCGAATACTAGTGGCTGAAAACTGAAACCTCAAGACACAAGAACAGAGTAAACAGAGCTTTCTCAATTTGATTCAAAATACTTCTTCATCGGAAAATAGATAACAGATAATGAAAATCTCTCACTAGTTTACAAGGTAAGATCCCATACCTAGTAAGAGATGTCTAGACAAGTCACCTCCTTTCTTTCAAAGTTGAGTATTTACGAGCATAATGTTCGATTATGGGCAAGTGACAAAAACATTGAAGGAGAAACCAATTTTGTTTCAGATAACTTTGAAGTTGTAGTACTGAAACAAGAACATAATTAGTTTAAGAAGAAGGTAACTGAAACAAAACCAGGTTCAAGTAGTTTCAGAATGTTACTAGATCGTGATAAAAGAAGAGAAAATGCAAAAAAAATAAATCAGATCATGGATTCTGGATACTGAAACATCTCTCATATCACCACATACGACTCTATCTACTGCTTAACCACACTCTAGCTGATCAAAGCTCCACATGCTTGAAATGATACTCATCGATTGTCGAGTATATAAGACCATCGCCTTCCAGTGACTGAATAACACCCCTGTAACAAACACCCAAAAAACAAAGCAAACTCATCAAAATCAAGAACTCTGTAAATAGAGATACAAATTACAAAGTAGAAAGAAATAGCGTACTCTAACTTGTTCTTTGGGATCTTCAATTGCTGAGCAATTTCATCCAAGTGTATCCCCTGTTGTATTGCACTGCAGTGAACAAATACAATTATCAGACCAAGTTTACGTGGTGCAACGGGCAAAGCAAACTGAAACTCAAAACGGATGCAACAAACACAAACTCACGTGCAAGCAGGTTGCTTGAGATAGTCCAGAATCATATCATCAAAGTTCTTGCGACCATTTCCATCATTGTTTTGAGATGAAACCACCTACAAAAGAGCAACACAGATTAGATTTCCAAGCTCATATATCACAAGTCATGTAGAAAATCCATTTTTTTTATAAATCTCATCGTACAGGGTTCAATGGGGTTGTTTGATTTGTGTTAACCGATGAATTAGCCATATGAGACTGAGTGGCCTCACCAACTTGCTGTCCCAACTGCGAAAACAAATATCACACTGTATCAGTTTCAAACTGTGACCTTACA
The DNA here is from genome assembly GCA_900128785.1 of Arabis alpina. NCBI lineage: Eukaryota > Viridiplantae > Streptophyta > Magnoliopsida > Brassicales > Brassicaceae > Arabis > Arabis alpina. The sequence goes on from LT669793.1 coordinate 26,008,983, forward strand.
ACAACACAGTTAATCTTTTGCTATGTTCCATTTTGTTCACCTGTGATCCAGAGTTCTGTGTATAAAAGTGTATACACTCAATATAGTGAAAGGTAACCTCATTAAAATCCATAATAGGCCTGCAAAAACAAAACAATCTTCAACACTCAAAGATGATTCAAACATTGCAATATCAAAAGACACATAACATAAACAACATATATACCTAACAGAGAAAACAAGAAGCTGCTTTTTCCCATTAAAAGTCTTCAAATGACCATTAAGACGCACATAAGTTCCATCACTGCTTAACAAAACATAAAGATAAATAAACACCTTCCAAGAAAATGTGAAATCTCACATACAAAAAAGCAGAAGAAGATACTAACCTCACTGCCTCCATTTCTCTAGTATCAAAAGATTCATTCACCCTAATAACAAAGGCACATATATTCAATGTTTCATAACTTAGCATTGTACCTAATCAAGAGGAAAAGATATGTTGTGTTACCATCTTTTACAGTCGATTCGTCCTGTTCCATCATCAAGAGAGAATCTAACTTCAGTGATCTTTGAGACATCTTTGTCACACACTAATCCAACAAGTGAGACCTTAAACACACCAAAACATCACACAATCTAAGTAAACATTTACACTAAGGAACAACGAAGAAATCTGAAATGGTTTTTAAAGAGATTATACGTTTGTTAATTCGATTCCACTAATGACGATACCAGATTTTTCACCACTAGATTGAGAAGCTTCGGTGATTTGTTTCACCGTCACTGGAACAAGTCCTTGAAAATCACGATTCTACAATTCCGAAAACATACAAAGCAGATTTAGCATCCCAAATCGACAATCGGAAAGTTTCGACGGTGGATCTGAGAAGGAAGATGGAATACCTTGGTGGTGGAGGAGGAGGTTTCGTAGGCTTGAGAAGGTTGAGAGGACATGAATCCGCCGCCGGAGAAGGCGGAATTGGGTTCGAATTGGCTACTGGAGAACATTTTTCGAAGGTTACAGATCGGAAATTCGGAGAGAGAGGGAAGTTGAGAAGCGAATGGAGAAGATTATGAGAATTTAAGAGACATTGAAAGAGTTTTTGGGAGATTTTTCCCTCCAATTTCGATTATGCTTCCCGCCAATTAGGGTTTAACCTAATTCTAATTGAGAATTTGCATTTCATACCAAAATTCTAATCGTATATTTAAAACTAGGGTCTCTTAAAACTATAACGAAGTTTTCAAATTTTTTTTTTTTTATGTCACCACCAACGCATTTGATTTTTATTGATTACAAAAATATATGAGCATCTTTGAACTAATATGAAATTAAAGTGCTAACATAAAAAAAAACTAATTAGCGGAGACGAGTATTTCTCGCGAGTAGGTACGCTTTTTCATTTTTTTCGTAAGATAAAACATAAGCGTGAAGTCTGAAAAAGAAATGCCAGTTCTCGAAATGTGCTACCATTTAAAACTGATAACCAAGTTTTCTAATGTCTTAATCGAAAATTTTGAGGTTTTTGTAGATTATATGTAATTTTAAATGGTGTTGTTAGTGAAAAGTTAAACAGATAATTTTAAAAAGAATAGGAAATGACGAAGAAATTCCCAAAAATAATACTTGTATGAAAGAAATAAGACAAATAGAAATAAAATTTCAAAAGACTAAACCGGACAAAATTGGTTCTGCAGTAGTATATAAGCTGATAAAAGTCTGGTTTGTGATATCGCAAGGCAATGAAGCGTTAATTGGGGAGACCAAGGACTTGAGACTACTAATATGTGACGCAATTGGGGAGATTTCTGATGACGTTGCTCTTCATGCCGAGCTTGACACGCGATTTTGCTCCTCTTTTGTTCATCTCTCTCAGCACTTTCATCCTCACTATTTCCTCCTTTGAATGCACTGTTGCTAGACCCATGCTCTTGTACCTGTGTTTAAGAATGTTAGTTTTTGTAATGCTGGTTCTATAGAGAGAGAGAGAGAGAGAGTAAGAGAGATGATCTCTGATGGGTCAATGACAAACCTTGAGGTCAGAGAGTTGACAATGTGCTTCTGAGACGATGGGGGTGGCTTCTGTTTGTAGTACCGCATGAATTCTCGAGACCCGAGAGTCCTAGACGTTACTTTGTTCTCGGTTCTCTTGGTGATCACGAGCTCAGACCCACCAAAAAGCTCTACAGTGTTAACTGATTCACCAGATACAACCATCTGATTGTCGCCTTCATTGACATAGCTGTACGAACACAACACATTCAAAAGAAGCAATAATAGTTCAAGCAAAATTACAAAAGTTTTGGTAAGAAGATAATAAACAGAGGTGAAAGCAGAAGAAGTCAGACCTGCTGCTGTAATCGTAGAACTCTTCTAGTTCTCCATCTTCTTCGTCATCACCATCACCGTAATGCACTTTGCAATGACTTTTCGCTTCCATATGTTTCCGAACAGCTTCCAAGCTACTGAATGGATGACACAATTCATTGCAGTATAGACACATGAAGTCTCTCTTGACCTGGAACAACAACCATGTAAGTACCGATGCAAAAAACAAAGATCTATAACCGTAAACATCGAGGGATAAAGTGATGAGACAAGAATACACACCCTTAGACCGACGTAGGTTAGAAAACCTTTCGGATCCTTCAAGTACTCAATATCAGGAATGAAGAAACCATGATACTTATGCATATGAACCATACATTTCTCTATCGTCTTATGACTTTTATCACACATCAAACAGCAAGTCGGATCCAATTCAAACTCGATATCATCCTCATCCATATCATCACCATCCTCAACCTCATCCTCATCCATATCTTCACCATCCAAATCCTCATCAGAATCAACCTCAGTCCATTCATCTTCACTCTCTTCACTTTCTTCCTCAATCGAACCCTTTAACTGAACAGGATTGTTCTTCTCAACACGACGAGGAGTAAGTTGCCGAATTATCGCTTTATCCTCATCTCCAGTCCCTTGAGAAGAAGCTTTCAAAACATGGCTCTTAGACTTAAGATGCTGCTCATGAGCTTTAAAACTCCTGTAACTTTTAACACAGACTCCACAACTATAAAGCATAGGTGCTTCAATAGCTTTAACCTTCTCTTGTGCTATTGCAGCTTGTCTAGCTTCAAATAATGCTTCTGTAACTCCAGGAACACCAGCAATCTAACATTTCCAACAATAATAACTATATAAACCTAACTGTTCATTCATAATCATAAGAACCAGATCCAAATCAAGAAACCCTAGGAAAACAAGAAACGAACACGAATTCAATTTAGGGCAAAATCAAAGAAGAAGAGAGATTGTAACCTTGCGCTTGAGATTGTAACGGTGCCATTCAGATTTGTAATGGAACTTTTGCTCAGCGTCGTCCTCGAACTCTTTGTTACACGAATTACAAGCTAAACCTAAACCTGACATGGTCGATTGAACACGGAAAGGAGAAATCGGAAGAAGGTTAGAGGAGCTGGGTGTAAATGTAGTGACGGCTCGTAGGTCGGCCCAAAAAAGTTTTGTTGCGTAAGCGATGATGTAATATGGGTCGGGTTAAGACCCGTTCGGATTTTAATTTGGCCCAAACGAAAGTTTAATAGGCCCGTTTCTTCTTTATTAGCCCCAATATATATATTCGCCAATATGAGAAAAACTGAAAAAGTGAAAAACTATGTTTTTTTTTTACAACCAGGGGTGATCCGGGTTTTTACCACCCAACTAATCCTTAGGATGAGTGTACCTATCGAGTAGCCCACTTATCGGATTTTCTAATGGGTCTAAAACATGACACGATTTCGACTAGCCAAGTGAGGGTGAAAATGTTCCAAAGGGGAATCGAACTCAGGTTAGAAGAGCGTGACCTCCTTCCCCAAACATTTTTACCATTAGGCCACTACCACTTAGTTGAAAACTATGAATTTTTTAAGAGAGCAAGCGAAGTAATCGAGTCCAGCTCAAAAGAAAATTTTTCTTGTAAGAAAAAGGTTAAGATCTTATTTAGCAAAAAAAAAAAAAAAGTTAAGATCTTTATTGTTAAAGTGAAAATATGTTATTCTCTACATCACTAAGAGAAATATCGGTTTTAAATACAATAAAACCTCTATAAATTAATAATGTTGGGACCATGAAAATTTATTATTTTAGAGAGATATTAATTTATCGATAAATTAATATTTATAAAGAGAAATCTTTTTTACTTAAGATTTTTTTTAATTTGTTTTTTCGAATGATGTTATATTATGGAAATTAATGAATCTATTTGTCAGAATGATATGAAATTTTGATTAAAAATTTCGATTATCGCAATAAAGTCGATGATATTATCATAATAGACGATCAAATAAAAATAGTATACTATGTATAAAATTTAGAAGATATCATGGTTATTATCCCTAATGTCGATACATTTAGATAGAGTTAAGTATAAATAATCAATTATTTTGCCTAGAATTTTCCACAAGTTTATGGTAAAGACTGAGGAAACAATTTTTTAAAGTTTTTGATGTAATACGTAAACTTAAAGATAAGGTCTAATGAGATTTTCATTTTTAAGTTAAAAAAAATCATTAAAACCATGTTTAATATATTATCATATATATATATATATTCATATATTCATATACATAATTATATATGATTATTAATTTATACTATTATTGGGACCATATTTTACATAGGAGTTTCAAAAAAATTATTATCTTATCATTTTATCGAATTTCGGTAATTTTTACACTGGCCCGAGTCGAGACCGATTTTTTTTATTAATTTATGGTAATTATTAATTTATCAGGTATTAATTTATGGAGGTTATACTGTAGTATAATGCCCTAAAGAAGTATATATGGTGAAAAGTAAGATTCGTTGGATTAGATTGGTACGGTGCTCTCGAATGTTTCATATTTTTGGTAGATGGTAAATATCATTAATGAAAATAAAAGTTTAGGAGTACAAAAATTCTTGCTAGAACTTGTCGTAACTTATGAAATATGATTCATTTATTATAAATAATTAAATTATACAATTTTGACCCGAATGAAAAGATAAAATTTATTCCGTTATTTTCCATAATATAAATGAAAGTGAAATAGAAAATAGACTAAAAAAAGTAAAAACTAAAAGAGAAAATGATTTTTTTCTGAATTTTTGGTCAGCACTAATATTGTTTCGTTTACTCTTTTGGTTGTGATTACTTAGCCAAATTTTAGTAAAATCATCAGGGGATTTTATTATATTTGTGATAATAAGGAAAAAAAACTTCCTACTTATTTTACTCGTATTTGGTTCATCTCAACCATCTTCTGAAACTAAGATTGTTATTCAATCAATTGTTTCTGATGATATTGATGTTGAAGTCATTCCCACGAGAATAACAAGATATGTGAGATTTAGAAAAGCTAATTTCATAAAATAGAGATAAAGAAGTTGAGACGAACCAACGTTTAGGTAAAACAACTAAGGAGATTTTTCTCCTTTTTATCACCAAAATGAAAATGATAGAAAAAATATGGGATTGTTTCAAAAGTAACTTATAATTTGGGGTCAAATGCAAATGTAAGCCACTTTTTTTTCCTTCTCATATTTAGCCACTTTCTCAGAATTACATCCATAACTACATTACTTATTCAGGAAAATGCCATTATCCTCAAAAAAAAATTTCTTTTCAAAATTCTGATATAAACTAAAAGTCTCAAAAACCAAAGATATCCACTTATTTACCATAATGTCATCTTTCTCAAATTTTCCACCACCATGAACAACCAAATTTGAGTTCTAAATGCTTCCATACCCAATTTGTTTACTCTAAATGCTCAATATCTAAGCGCATAATCTCTTTATCTTCATTTTCCTCAACACATTCATCCAAAAAATTCCCTAATTTTTGTTTTCCAATCTTCTTATTTCACAATTTCTTGTTTTCTTGTGATTCTTACATATACAACGGTTGGGTTTCTTTGCTACCGACGCAATTCAAAGTTTATGGTGCTTCACGAGCTCAAACTTGTTTTTGACGCTGAAAAATGGTAACTTCACTTGAAATTTTCCCAAATCTCATATCTGCTTCGCGATTGTAGACTTCCGTGGAAGTCTACAAGTCAACGGAGAAGTTAGATTTGCAATTGACCATTCTTAAAAATATCCAATGTAGACTTCAGGTGAAGTCTACGCGTTCTCCTTTGGAAACAAAAAAAGGACGTGTAGACTTCATATGAAGTCTTCGTAAAAAAGAGGTTAGTTTTGCACTTGACCAAAACTTTGACTTTTTATATGTAGACTTCAGGAGAAGACTACGGTCTATAGACTGCATATGAAGTCTACTTTGTAAAAAAAGAGGCCAATATTGCATTTGACCGTAACTTTGACTTTTAAGAGTAGACTGCAGAAGAAGTCAACTATGTACGGACATGTTAGTTTTGCATTTGACCAAAATCTCGGACAATTGACGAGAAAAAACATTAATGTGTAGACTTCGACATAAGTCTACTATTTATTTAAATAGTAGACTTCCCCGAAAGTCTACATATTATTTAATTCAAAATTTTGGTCAAACACAAAACGAACTTGTTTTTACGAGTAGACTTCGGAAGAAGTCTACACTCGAATGTAGATTGCAAGTAAAGTCTACTCATAAAAGTCAAACTATGGTCAATTGCAAATCTAACCTTCTCCATTTTGGCGTAGCGTGAATTAGAAGTCTACATTAGGGTGTAAACGTCCAAAGAAGTTTACAAAATTTTGACAGTTTTCCGCGTATTTGTGTAGACTTCACGAAAAGTCTACTCCAAAAAGTTAAATTTTAGTCAATTGCAAAACTAATCTTCTTTATTGTGTATATTTCTGTAGAAGTCTACACCTAAAAAGTCAGATTTGTGGTCAAAGGCAAAAGTAACATGTACTTTTAGAAGTAGCTGTCAGTAGAAGTTTACAAACCAGTGTAGACTTTGGGTGAAGTCTACTCCGTGATATGCCGTAATTTCAAAACTAACCTGAATTTGTAGACTTCTGCTAATGTTTACAATGTTGACGTCGGTAGAGGTCTACATTCTGAAATTCATTAAAAATGCATTTAAATCATATTTCTAATGAATTTTTAAGATTTTTTTGTTCACACATGTGTGTTAGTTATTGTTTTTACTTATTTGTGAGTTGGACATGTTTTGGCCTAATATTTATGGGATTTATCAATTTTCATGTTTGGTTAATACCTAACTCATTTGTGTAGACGTCAAATGAAATCTACATTTTGAAATTCATTAAATATGCATATAAATCATATCTATAATGAATTTTTCTGATTTGTTTGTTCACGCATTTGTGTTAGTTATTGTTTTTACTTATGTGCGAGTTGTACATGTTTGGGTCTAGTATTTATGGATTAATCTATTTTCATGTTTGGTTAGTACTTACCTCATTTGTGGAGAGCGTATATGAAGTCTACTTCTGTTGTGCAAACTTCAGATAAAATCTACGTCTCAATGAAGATTTCAAATCTTTCTCACTCTGAGAATAATATCACTTACACCAAAAAAAGGGTCATAGGACTGATCTTGGGCACGTACAAGAATCCCAAAAATGTCGCGTTCCATTTGCAATTCAACATAAGTAATCAAAAATCATGTCAAAATTCATATCTTTATCTCAAATTTATGGTCTCTATTTTACCTTTTTTTCTTGTTAGGTCTTCTTCCTTTCACTAGTTTCAAATATTCAATTTTCAAATTGACTACTTAAATTCTCAATTCATAATTACCAAGCTTAAATTTTTAGCTGTGAAAATAAGTAATTCACATATTTTTCATTATTAAAAACACCAAATCAAATATACAAGAACATGATTTTACAACATGCAACGATAGAAAAGAGATATATAAGCTAATCAATTTCTTACTAAAAAGATTACATTAGTAATTACAATAAATAAACCATGGTAATTACAATTAGTTTCACCACCAATGTCAAAGTTCTGCAACGATCTATGCGTTTGAGCTCCCCCACAATCTAACACATAACAAAAAACAATGTGAAATATTTTGCTTTGGCTTGTGGACGCTGACGTCAAGATCTCTTGACTCTTTTTACATCTCTCGTTTGAACTGCATTTTCATGAAGAAACAAAATGGTGAATCATCATTGGATTGATGTCCAAAATATTATTTGTGACTTGAACCAATCTAAAACAAAATCGTGTGAACTGCTCACCTCTGAATATAATGAGATTTGGTCTGAATCTAGATGCAAACTCTGGTGGAAATGATTTACAGAGAAGCTGTCAATTATGAATGCAACGTTTTGGTCAGAAACGTCAAATTTAAAGCCCTCATTTTAAAACAAAACAAAATAAATCAATCAATGAACATTGAGAAGACAATATAAGAATGAGTAAGCGTTTATACATACCACTAAATCTCATTACACTCAGTTGTAAACAAATACACAACTCATTTCATTCTCAATCCAAAATAAGACCCAATCAAGGACTCTATATCTCTATTGCATTAACCCAACATATAATAGATATCAAAATCAACTCTAGAAAATAATAGAAAATGCAATTGCAAAAACGTGATTTACACCAATCATCTTCTCGGGTACAACTTAGATTTATGTCACTAAGAATGCACAGAACTTACCTGTGCACAAACCATGGTCAAGGCCTCATATTGTGTAGGATTTACCTACCTATGACAAAGAGAGATTAAAATTCTTCTAAATCGATATTAATGAAAAGAACAAAAGAAGGAAGAAACTTACTTGAGCACAAAATTAATGAATAATACATGCTGATTCTGCTTCACGACTCCAATGAATCTGCATAAATAAACTTATAGAGACCATTACAAGAATAAGAACAAATTAGATTTATAAATCTCAGGGCTTTGTTGTATACATGTATGAATGATTCATATAAAGACCAATTCTCACACAATCAAACACACACAAGCAAATAAACAACTAAGAGTCTGAAGAATCTATAGACACAAAAACATGGCTGATCATCATGAAAATTCGTTGACCTAATTGTCATGAGAATTTGTTGACCTAATTGATATGAAATGAGTTGGAGAGAAAAAGGAAAACTTGAAACATCAAAGTAACCAAAGAAGCTTGACAGTGTGAGGATGTTGAACAAGAAGTAAGAGAAATTGGAGGTGAGAGACTTAAGATCGTTTCATGTGAAACATGTAACAAGACTCACAACCATCGGAGACGGAGACATATATGTAATCGTCGTGGGTTTGTTGTTGGTGTTATCGGTGGTTGTGGTGGCTGAGTCATCAAAGCGAACACAAGATAAGAAACAAGATATTTCGTATTGTTTAGACATCTCTGTCAGTCTACACAGTAGACTTCTTTCGAAGTCTATTATCAAACACACAACAATTACGTTTACTCAAGAACAGATCTGGATTAGACAAAAATAATTAGACCTGGATTAGACAAAATACTTACTTGTAAAGAAAGTGCGACTCAGATCTGCAACAATAACAAACAAACAAATGTGAATAAACGATTGAGAACATATATGAAAACGGATTTGAGAAAGATGATGGGTCAGATCTGAAAGCTTACCGGTTTGGATAGAGGAAAGAAGAAGTCAATGTTAGCACATATCAGATCTGTAACAATAAGAGAAAAAAATGTGAATAAATGGTTGAGAACATGTGTGAAGACATATATGAGAAAGATAACGGGTCAGAAAGCTTACCCGTTCGAAAAAGACGGTAGGTGAGGACGTCTCAGATCTGCAACAAAATATAACGAAGTGAGAACTAAGACACCTAAGAGATAGAGAGAGAAGAAGAAGAACGACTTACCAAAACGCAAACGGTAAGAACATAGTCGGCGGAGGTCAACATCCGCATAGGAGAAGCATAGAGAGAGAGAGAGAGAGAGTTTTGGTAACAAAAAAAAGGGTTAGAGATGTAAATTTCATTTATATATGAAGGTAAATTAGGTTAAAATTCGGTTTAGTAGACTTTTTATGAAGTTTACGAAACCCTAAACTCTAAACGAAACCCTAAACATTACGTAGACTTCTTTTAAAGTCTCTATGTTCGAGTAGATTTCTAATGAAGTTTACTCTTCGAAAATCTATATCGATTATTTTCAAAAGATTATTCAATATCTTAACTAAAAACTTGTACGTTTAAACTTGTATGTTTAATCTTAACTTTAAGATTATTCAATATCTTAACTAAAGATTATTCGCAATTTTACGTTTTTACGCAAATTTAACATTTTAAATATAAAAATCATAAACCTTAAATATAACCCTAAATGTAAAAATGTGTTTTTGACTTATAATATCAAACCATACTCATCTTTTGGACTCGTAACTTAGAGACGTACACAAAATAACATACATAACTTAAAATAAAACAACACTTAGTTAACGCAACTTTAGAACACGAGCTCTAAACTAGAATTTCTACTAAGTTGTTTACCCTATACCCTAAATCCTAAATCATATATACGAATCCTTAAAGTTGATCCATTATAACCATAAACCCATGAAACTTATAAATATCAAACAACAATGAGTATCAAAATGTGACCACGTCTCTAAGCACATGGACATGGTTATAGATAGGGGTGTCAAAATGGGTCAAATCTCATGGGTTTATCCAACCCAATCCAACCCATTAACCCTAATGGATTGAATATTTGGTTTCAATGGGTTGATGGGTTAAGTGGTTTGATGAGTCAAATGGATTTGGTTAAAATGGGTTGAAATAAAATGGGTTGAAATAAAATGGGTTATTGGGTTGAAAATGGATAACCCATCAACCCGTCTATAACTGAAAGACATGATTTCATATTTTTTTATTTTGTTACCAAAAACACTATTCCACAAATTTTCTCGCTAAAAAGCTTTTTTGACTATTTTCGAATTTTCTAGCAAAAAACGTGATTCGGAAATTTCCCACCAAAAATCGATCCAGGAAATAAATTTCCCGCCAAAACCAAGATTATACAAAAAACACAATCTACTAAACCATTTTCCGCCAAAAACGAGATTCATAAAATTTCCCGCAAAAAATAGGATCCCGCAAAATTTTCTCGCCAAAAACGTGATCTTAAAAATATTTTCGCCAAAATCGAGATTCATAAAATTTCTCGCCAAAATATGATTTCGTAAAATTTTCCCGCCAAAAAAAGATCTCGTAAAATTTTCCCGCCAAAAACGTGACCTCACAAAATATTTTCGCCAAAATTGAAATTCATAAAATTTTCCACCAAAATACGATCCCGCAAAAAAAATTCCGCCAAAAATATGATCCCGCAAAAATTTCCCGCCCAAAGTGTGATCTCACAATACATTTTCGCCAAAATCGAGATTCATAAAATTTTCCGCCAAAAATATGATTCCGCAAATTTTTCCCGCCAAAAACGTTATCCCACAAAACATTTTCGCCAAAATCGAGATTCATAAAATTTCCGGCCAAAATTATGATCCCGCAAAAATTTCCCGCCAAAAACGAGGTTTTGCGAAAATATTGTGCCCAAAACACAATTTTTTAATAAATATTTAGATAATCATTTTATATATCAAAATAAAATGGATTGGGTCAAAGTCAATCCTATTCATTTTTGTTTAATGGGTTCATGGGTTGATCCAACCCAATTGCTTAATGGATTGGAACCCATAAACCATTAACATTCAACCCATATGAGTTTTGGGTTGGGTTGAGTTGGTTCATCCATTTTGACACCCCTAGTTATGGACAAGATTAGTTGGTATTTCATGTATTTGTTTGGTATAGTATGTATGTTGTATATCATTTACTACCTCATTTGTCTTCATTGATTTAATTTGTTTCAATTATGTGAAATTTTATTTTTAAAACATTACAATTGTTTGTAGTTTAGTCATGAATATAAATTTTTTTGTCAAATTATTTTTTGTTGATTTATAAATTTATATATTCAAAATATACATATAATTTGTTTCAATTATGTGAAATTTTATTTTTAAAACATCAGAATTGTTTATAGTTTAGTTATGAATATAATTTTTTTTGTCAAATTTTTTTTGTTGATTTATAAATTTATATATTCAACATAATTATTTCGTAGACTTTATTTGAAGTCTACAAAATGTACACAGTAGACTTCCTTTGGAGTCTTATATGTCGATTTGTATTGAATGTCTACAAAGTAGACTTCTCCAATGTGTTGTAGACTTCTGGAAGGTTAAAACGGTAATTGTCCAACCTATTTTTTTGTTTGCTCATAAAGATTGCATTTGTAATTTCACTACCTTCTTGGGTTAATTATGCCAAACATAGGGGTGTCAAAATGGATGATCGAACCCAACTCAACCCATAACTCATATGGGTTGAGTGTTAATGGTTTTTGGGTTAACCCAATCCATTTAGCAATTGAGTTGGATCAACTCATGAACCCTTTAAACATAAATGAGTTGGATTGACTTGAACCCAATCCATTTTATTTTGATATATAAAATGATTATATAAATATTTATTAAAAATTTGTATCAAAATTTTATTTTGGACACTATATTTTCGCAAAATCTCGTTTTTGGCGGGAAAATTGTATGGATAATATTTTTGGCGGAAATTTTTTGCGCGATCATAATTTTGGCGAAAAATTTTATGAATCTCGATTTCGGCGAAAATGTTTTGTGGGATCACATTTTTGGCGGGAAAATTTTGCGGAATCATATTTTTGGCTGAAAATTTTATGAATCTCGATTTTGGCGAAAATGTTTTATGAGATCACGTTTTGGGCGGGAAAATTTTGCGGGATCATATTTTGGCGGGAAATTTAATGAATCTCAATTTTGACGAAAATATTTTGTGAGATCACGTTTTTGACGGGAAAATTTTGCGAGATCTTTTTTTGGTGGGAAAATTTTACGAAATCATATTTTGGCGGGAAATTTCATGAATCTCGATTTTGGCGAAAATTTTGCGGGATCCTATTTTTGGCGGGAAATTTTATGAATCTTGTTTTTGGCGGAAAATGGTTTAGTAGATTGTGTTTTTTGTATAATCTTGGTTTTGGCGAGAAATTTATTTCCTGGATCGATTTTTGGTGGAAAATTTCCGAATCACGTTTTTTGCTAGAAAATTCGAAAATAGTCAAAAAAGCTTTTTAGCGAGAAAATTTGTGGAATAGTGTTTTTGGTAACAAAATAAAAAAAAATTATGAAATCATGTCTTTTAGTTATAGACGGGTTGATGGGTTATCCATTTTCAACCCAATAACCCATTTTATTTCAACTCATTTTAACCAAGTCCATTTGACTCATCAAACCACTTAACCCATCAACCCATTGAAACCAAATATTCAATCCATTAGGGTTAATGGGTTGGATAAACCCATGAGTTTTGACCCATTTTGACACCCCTAGCCAAACATGATATAAGGAGTCTACATTTGCATTTAAAATTAATTTGTAGGTCATTTTTAGTAATTTCTCCAAAAAATATTTTATGAAAAATTTTAAGGGTAATTTGCAACAATAAAAAACAAAAACTATAATTTACAATCTAACCAAAATCTTAGAGAAAAAGAGAGAAACAAGTTAGTTTGTGTATTATAGTTTTTTTTTGGGCTTATATAATACCAATTCCCCAAAAGTTAAATAAACAAAGTTTAGAATAAAAAAATTCAGTAGTTATGCAATGTTGACAAATAGTTTTATAATTATCACTTTCTGTTTTTGCTTTTAATTTATACAATAGAATCATGTATTTTTCTATATTAAATTAAACTTAACAGGTAAGGTGAAATTTATTTTTCCCTCTTTCCCTCACCAATTAAGAAAAATATTTTTTCTTTATTTCATGGAAAAGGTAAAGAAAAAAACAAAATTAAAACAAAATTTCTCAATAATTTTGGAATGTTGAAAAGATATTTTGCCAACCATTACTTCTTCTTTTGTTTTTAGTTCATGCATTACAATTGTATTTTATTATTTCTATAATATTTATTACGAAATACTCCTGTCAAGTTTGAAAAAAAAAACCCGAATCTTTACTAGTAATCAAATAAAAAATTAGATGAAACATTAACTTTAAAAACTAATTTTTAATTTTAAAATTTGTTTATAGTTTTTTTAGTCATAGCGTCCTATCTTAATAACAACCCATAGAATCTCTAATACTAAGTGATTATATGAAATTTATAAAACTATTAAAAATAGTAATAAATGTGTACATATATGTATTATATAATTAATTATCCTATATAAATTTAAAAAACCAAACTGACTAGTGACTCAAGAACTATGCGAAGAATTTGCTAAATTTTCGAAATTGGTAAAAAACAAAAATCATGTCCTAGAAACAGGCAATTTTTCAAATAAAATAAAGTTCAACAAGTAAACCATGCCCATGTCCATAAAAATCCAAACATCTCATGCTCATGTGCATAAAAATACGAAAATCTTAATATCCAAGTCAATATAAATATAAGGTTTTGGAGGTGGTTTAACTGTTTGACAATTCCATCTCCCACAATCCGAAAATTTCTTCACTCTTCCTCACTTGAAGTAATCTTTCGGTAGGCAAGAAGCTGAAGCAATAACAATTATTTTCAAATGAATCAGTTAGGTGTCTTTTTGTGTATAAAAAATAACTTCAATAGACAAGCAAAACACTAACCACAAATCCATAGTTGAAGTTATACATTCTCAGTGCACCCATATTGCGTTCCTTGTTCACAATCTCCACTTTGTCTCTGCTCGGATCAATCACTTTCAAATCTTTAACCAATTCCTTTACCACATACACCTCAATTTCTTCACCTCGGACCTCGATGTAAGGAGCCATATACTGTTATTATGAGACATTTTTATCAAACTCTTGTAGTCAACAACATTATTTTATTTTTATAAACGAGAAATTCTAAATGTAGGCCCATGATCTCCACGAGTCAAAGACGAAAACATATTAAACATTAATCAAATGTACTAAACAATGATCGACACATTAATCTATTTGTATTATTTAATTTTTGGAATGGATGATTAAATAAGAGCTTACCTCACACAATGACTTCATTGTAAAGCTAGGATTTAAAGTCAATTGAGGTTTCTCCAAATTTGGTATATTTTGCTCATCCATTGAGACAAGCAACACTTCAACATCCATCTGCATGTTAGAAATAGCACCGATCAAAATAGTAAAATATCAACTAGCTAGTGTTTGAGTGATATGAATACATAGAAGAAATTTTGATACCTTCTCTTCGATTTCTTTTAGTTCCTGGAGATTACCCACCAACCGTTCAACGCGATTTTCAATCTTTCTTTGGTGCATTTCGTTTTTACCCCATTCGACCACCAACGGATTATTTTCTTTGATTTCTTCAGGGTTCTTTTCATCATTGTTAGAAGATGAAATAAGAGGATGAGATGACCTTACTCCTCTTCTTCCTTTCTTGATTCGTATCTTGTTTTTTGGTCTCCCGCGTCTTCTTGTGGGAGTCTTATTTTCAGAAGATGGTTGAGATTTTCTCTTACCACTTTTACGTGGTTTGTAATCAGCATCGGAAGATGAATCATTGCTTTCTTCCTCGCTAGATAAGTCATATCCTTCATTCGAATGGTCAGAAGGTTGAAGCAAAGTGGATTTTCGATGTCTCTCACGTCTTTGTGTGGGAATGCCCGTTAAAATACTGGTATACATGTTTAAAAATTTATCAACATATATCTCATGCTAATAGAAAATGTAAAAAAAATGAAAAATGTTATATCACTAAGTTAAAAAAAAAAATGCACAGAAAAATACTATAACTTTTTTTTATATCCAACCCGAATAACGAACCAGATTACCTTTCGGATCAACATGTCAATTGGTCAACCGTGGGTCATTTATTTTATTTTATTTTAATAAAATATATTATTATACGTACTTTACCATATATTTATCATTATCTAGATCCAAAAAAATTATGACATACCAGAATATGTTTTGTTGTAAACTATGTTATATTGCAAAGAATTAATTGTTTTGTTTTGGTCTTTAAAATTTTGAAAACAAACGAATTGTTTTCTATATATTATATTAATAATATTGGCAAAAAATATGGTAATAAATAAAATAAAAAATAACATAATAAATCAGAAAAGCAAGATAATAACTAAATATATAATTGTGAATAACGAGTAAGAAAATCTTATCACTAATTAAATATATCACGAGTTGACAAAAAAAAAAAATATATCACGATAAATAGGGGTGTCAAAATGGATGATCCAACTCAACCCAACCCATAACTCATATGGTTGAATGTTAATGGTTTATGGGTTAACCTAATCCATTAAACAATTGGGTTGGATCAACCCATGAACCCATTAAATATAAATGAGTTGGATTGACTTTGACCCAATCCATTTTATTTTGATACATAAAATGATTATATAAATATTTATTAAAAAATTGTATCAAAATTGTGTTTTAGGCACAATATTTTCGCAAAACCTCGTTTTTGGCGAGAAAATTTTATGGATCATATTTTTGGCGGGAAATTTTATGAATCTCGATTTTGGCGAAAATGTTTTATGAGATCACGTTTTGGGCGGGAAAATTTTGCGGGATCATATTTTTGGCGGGAAATTTTTTGCGGAATCATATTTTGGCGGGAAATTTTATGAATCTCAATTTTGGGAAAAATATTTTGTGAGATCACGTTTTTGGCGGGAAAATTTTACGAGATCTTTTTTTGGCGGGAAAATTTTACGAAATCATATTATGGCGGGAAAATTTATGAATCTCGATTTTGGCAAAAATATTTTGTAAGATCACGTTTTGGCGGGAAAATTTTGCGGGATCGTATTTTTGGCGGGAAATTTTATTAATTTCGTTTTTGGCGGAAAATGGTTTAGTAGATTGTGTTTTTTTGTATAATCTTGGTTTTGACGGGAAATTTATTTCCTGGATCATTTTTTTGTGGGAAATTTCCGAATCACGTTTTTTGCTAGAAAATTCGAAAATAGTCAAAAAATCTTTTTAGCTAGAAAATTTGTGGAATAGTGTTAATGGGTTGGATTGGGTTAAAAAAAATTATGAAATCATGTCTTTTAGTTATAGACGGGTTGATGGGTTATCCATTTTCAACCCAATAACCCATTTTATTTCAACCCATTTTAACTCAATCCATTTAACTCATCAAACCACTTAACCTATCAACCCATTGAAACCAAATATTCAATCCATTAGGGTTAATGGGTTGGATTGGATTGGATAAACCCATGAGTTTTGACCCATTTTGACACCCCTAACAATAAAGAACCAAAAACAAAATTAACCTAATAAGCTCTAATAATTTTACTTCCAGCCGCCACATATCATTCTCTTTCTCATCTCTTCTCTATATATCGTATTCGTATGCAAATGTATATTTTTGCAATTCTTTTTAATAACTAATCTCAATAAACTATAGAAAAATGAACAAAGAATAAATAAATAAAATTCTAGTGATTTGAGATTCATCATGCCTGAAATTTCAGAACAAATTATGTTCAAACCGGGAATCGACCGTCGGAATTTTTCCGGTCCAATTACACGCCGAGATTTACATAAAATCCGACCTGGAGATATTACTGGATCTCGATTTAATCATATTGACCGCCTAGTCTGATCGATCTAAGTTCCAAAACATGATTTAATGAAAAAGAAAGATTGGGGTACCTTCTTTGATCATCGCCTCTCGAGAGGTTCTTCAATTCGCGTAGCGACATCGATTGCAAATCTTTAGGGTGATTTTTGGAGATTGAGCTTTAGAACACAATAAAAGATGATTTTTGTTTTTGGTATAAGAGGGATTTTTTCACTTTCTTAGGTTTTATAGGTACACGAGAAAAACTAAGATAAAATAGGAAAGAGAATCCAAAAGTCGGAAGCTCATTGGCTATAACTGGATTTACCTATAGATTAGGATAAAATAGAGATATTAGTATTTTCGATAAAAAAAAGAAGAGATTAGTATATACAAACCAATGGAAACATGCACAAGTGTTTTTCTTCCATGCGGTTACTGCTAATACGTCCAAATAGGCAAACTCATTACATATATAATAATATACAACCGATCCATAAAAAAGCACTTCTAATATAAAGCCGAAGACTCAAATAAACTATTATAAAACAAAAGTCAACCACATAATTTCTCTACAAAATCATAGAGGTTGAAGATCCATCAGAACTAAAGATATCATGAAGCCCAAAGGATGACACACTGCAACGTAAAATTGTCACATTTCCTCGTCTGCAACACTTTGTGTTATGAGACGCACCATCACTAGGAGGTTAAACTAGTTTGTGACGTGTTCAACCATTCGTTGCTAAGTCTTTGCTACAACAAAGAGCTTTTAGCAGTCTCTCTGACAGAGTGGACAAAGTCACATTTCATGGCACTGACCATGGCATTGGAGACGAGAGAACAACCAACGACAAGCACAATTCATGGAAATGACTATGTCACTGCACTCTAGAGAAAAATGGTAAGCACTGACAAACGGTCTGACCAGGAATGAAGTGTGGTTTATAGATTAACCACTGACCGACAACCTTAAAACTGATTTATTAATAATCAATAGTTTAGCACAACGATTGATTTAACTTGTTCCTATGAAAAAGGATTGACATAATGTCCTACTCCTAATAGACCAACGACAGTCCTAATTCAACAAGGATTAGAGTTTACGAAACCTATAAATAAGAGAGTCCCAACACAAGGACGGGATCATCTGAACACACTCAAAAATCCTAGATCGACAAACTCTTGCCACTACTCAACGATGAGCGACAAAACTCTATCAGTGCTCAACGACGAGCGACAAAAGTCTGATAGTACTCCACGATGAGCGATAGTAACTCTACCACTATTGAACAATGAGTGATGAACAATCGACCACATCATCCCCATACAATTTCTTTGTTGATTCTTTGTAATTCATTCTGAAACTCATTGATCAATAAAGCTAACATCTTCTCGTCATTCTGTAGAACTGTTTTCCATTCGATCTGGGTTAAATTTTGCTCAACCATACATTTTAATATTTTACCCACTAAGGAGGTGGGGCTGTCCGACCAAGATAATGGTTTTCATTTTGACTATAGTGGAAAAATTACATAGTGCTTCTACACATTGAACAAGGAACCATTTTGAAGCATCTTCATTAAAATTTAGTACACTAAGGTGGACAACATGTATAATGATCTTAATGGGAAATTTACTTTGGCCTCTCATGTCAAATCTCTTGACAACCAAGTTCCTCAAAGGAAAAAGACTATCGCGGCCGCTCCACACTCCGTCACGGTCTCATGAACTTCACAGAGAAATCTTTTCCAGCGCGTAAAGTGAACGGACGCTATGTTGTGGGTAAGGTTTAGGGCGAGAGGGGCCCTGAAGCGAAGAACGGGAAGGAGCTACAAAACAAATGTGTTCAATTTTCTGGCCTTGCACCTCCCATCTAATGGACCATAGACAAAAACAAGGAGCTACATATTACCCAAAGAAAGAAGGAGAGATCACCGTTACTCTACTTCTGCCTCTGATTAGATACCGACGTTTCTATTTTACTCACATTTCGTTAGCCATAAATCTCCTACTTTGAAAGAACAAAAAATTTATATTTTTTTCAAATAATCCAGACAAATGAGATAAGTATATAAAAATAACTAATCAAAAAATTGGAGAACTAATTGTTGCTTTTATATATGAAAAAAAACTGACTTAAATCATTTCAGCGAAAAACTCATCATCTTATAAGGTTAAGAAAATTTCAAGTTATAAAATCAAATCAGTCAAATATAGTTATAAAATATGTATCCAAATATGACTAATGATACTTTTTTCATTTGTGAGAATACACATTAACATAAACCTATTTTGTTAATTGTTGTATTTCTGTTATGATTCTTCAAATAAGTATCATGACCTTATAGTTGGACAACATAGTTTGTGTATAAACAAGGAGGGTCAGAAAGTTTTGATAAAATCAATAGCTTTACCATTACCATCATATGCAATATCGTGTTTTCTAAATTGTGTGGAAAACAAATATTTCTCAAAAAATAATGAGAGATGGTTGGATTTCCTCTCCTTGGAGAATTTCAATCAGGCGATATTGGCTAAAAACATATGGTGAATCAAACAAAATCAAATTTTCCATTGAGGAAAGTCCTTAAAAATAGGTATTTTAATAATTCACACTCGTTCAAAACATCCCCAAAGATTCCAGACCATCGTACAGTTGGAGAATCATTTGGTATGCCAAAAGCTTAGTTACTAAGGGAGCCTGGTGAGCTATTAGGTCATGAAGCCAATATTTGATCTGGGATGGCTATCAGATACAGTATGTAATATCTGTTTCAAGGTGAGCAATCCCTAAAACATGTAGTATGAATAGATTTAAGTGAAAGAATTCCTTAAGTAAGTCAATATATCACTATGGATTACAATCCTATTTACCGGACCATAAAAACCCTTTGAATTAAACTCCTTAGAACCCAACAAAGAGATTAATCAAGTATAATAGCGATGAACGAAATCATTTGATGGGGTCAGATTTCACCCACTTAACTTCGGTGTTCAAAGTTATGATTAACGACGAATATACTTTGACGTGCAAAGATTATATGGCCCTTAAGTCGTTTCCAACAATAAAACAAGTCGTCTCTGCCCTATGTCTTATATGCGCTGCATCCGCTATGTGCTGCGCTATGCGAGGGAATATACATGGAAACTCTTCTCTGTGTTGCATCCGCCTGCGAGGGAATCTTCTCAGGTCCTAAGTCTTCTCCGCTTGCGAGGCAAAGTCTTCTGAGTCTTACCTTTCTGTAGAAGGAAGCGTCATCATAGTGGCCACCGAAGACTCTGGCAGAAATGGCCACTGAAGACCCTGTCTTCGCCTCGCATGAAAGATCTTTTCTTCGCCTCGCACGAAAGACCTTTTCCTCGCTCGCCTCGCATAAGAAGTCATGAATGCAATATCAAAAAAGTCACATAGACAGCGAGGAGACAGTGTCAGCGAGGACACAATGTCAGTGAGAACACTGTGCCGACGATGACACGGTGTCACCAATGTGTCTATGCCGATGATAACACTTTTCGACGATGACACAGTGACACCGATGTGTCTGGACACCGAAGTGCCTGCCAGAGTGACGACGAAGACTCTAGAAGGGTCCCAGAGCTAAAGCCCAGTCCAATTACAAAGCCCACATAGTCGCGACCGACGTAAAGAAAAGAGAATCCGCGAAGACTTACGAAAGTTACATTATCTTTATGGAAAGACTTAGCCGACTTAGAGAGCTATATATATATATATCAATGTACAAGCCTTTGTAAAAGGCATCCACAACTTTATTCACAAAAACTTATACACCAATAACAAACGCTTCGCTTTGCTCATCATTTCTTTCGTAGCTTAACTTAGAAATCTCTGTTTCCTTTATGAAACCCTTACAAATCTAATTGTGAGAGTATTGGCTTCCACAATTTGGTGCCGACTATGGGGAATTAGAGACTTTCTCACACAAAAAAACTACTTTACACCAGATCTGAGAAGATGAGCGGCGAAGAGAACAAGTCAGGCAATGGCAGCAAGGAGTCCTCATTTGACAGAACCAATCGAGAGAGGGAACCCTCCGTCGAAGCCTCTGCTACCAACGTTCCAGCTAATCAAGAAGATGTTAGAGACCATCCTCAAAGAACAGAAGGAGCAGAGTAAGTTCTACGAGGCCACTACGAAGGATCTGAAAGCTCTTTCGTGAAGAGAGTGTAAAAGACCCGACACCACAAGACTTATGGGGTGCTTCAACCCGCATCGCCTAAACTTCTTCAGTACCTCGGACCACTCGGATGAATCTAGACGACTTGTCGTCACCACCGCCACGACGAAAATTGGACAGGTCTCCCGAACGCTTCGTGGAGATCTCAGACGGGGATACCCCAGCTCCTCGAAGACGTGCACGAACAAACGGTGCAACTGGTAACCCACGAGAACCACGTGCCCCAGACAATAAAAGCGCGCCAGCCTCTTCTCAAACAGAAATTCTGCAACATACCTCAGAATACACCAACTATTCTAACGTCAACGAAGATGGATTCTCTAAGGAGGAACAATACAAGAGGCAACATAAGCGTAGGGCTTTAAAACGATCTCAGAATACAGAATTTGCTGAGATATGGGCTCAGATGGAGCGAGTCGCCTCCGACCTTAAGAATACTCAATCACAGATACACCGTGGAACTAGAAAGGCTCCCGAAATTGGTCATGTGTTAGAGAAGGCGCGGAACACGCCCTTCGTTGAATGAATTGTTAGGACTAAAATCTCCGATCCCGGAAGAATCAAGTTACCAATCTATGAAGGAGCCAAAGACCCTTCGGACCCTCTGATGGAGTTCGAAGTTGCTCTGGGAGAGAAAACTTCAAGGAAGCCGAAAAAGACATCGACTACTGCAAGTTGTTCGTGGAAAGCCTTAAAGAGCCTATCCTCCAATGGTTGTACAAGCTGGAGAAGAATTCGGTTCATACATTCCTCCAGCTCTCCGAGATGTTCGTGCAGCATTACAACATCTTCGTGGAACAAAGAATCCACGATGCTGAGTTATGGAATACTCGTCAAGGCGAGAATGAAAGTTAATAATCTTTCATGACGAGTTCAAGCACACGATGTCGAAGGTGGACGGTATTAGCAACGTGTCCGCGCTAGAAGCCTTGAGAGGAGTGTTCTAGTGCTCGTCTGTGTTCTGGGATAAATTGACTATTAACCCGCCGATAACTATCCAATACGCTATCTACCGAGCTACAGACTTTGCCCGAAGCGAAGAGGAAGTTCGCACGAAAAAGGATGGAAAGACCAAGCAGACAAACAACGTACCACATACCACTACCCTTGCTCCATGTTGATAGCCGGAACACTCAAAGGCGACTTCAGTCTCGAAGATTTTGAGATTGAGGAAACCCAAGAGTAATTTAGCACACGAAACAATGAACTACATGTCGACTTGATCCTTGCAAAGGGTACGTAGGCAGCTTGTCTCCGGACGAGTTCAATTGCCCTCCTCCGTCCAATGGGGGGGGGGGGGAGTATGTGCTTCAATGAACTACGAGGCGACTTGATCCCTGCAAAGGGTACCTATGGAGCTTTTCTCCGGACGAGTTCAGTTGCCCTTCTCCGTTTAAAATGGGGGGGGGAGTGGGGTACATATACTCGTATCTTCTCATCTTATACCATGAGAAGCTTTTCCTTGAAAGCTAACACTTGATACAAGTCTCCCGACGATGTTCAAAGTTATGATTAACAACGAATATACTTTGACGTGCATATATTATATGACCCCTAAGTCGTTTCCAACAATGAAACAAGTCTTCTCTGCCCTATGGCTTTATGCGCTGCATCCGCTATGCGCTGTGCTATGCGAGGGAATCTACAAAGAAAATCTTCTATGTGTTGCATCCGCCTGCAAGGGAATCTTCTCAGGTCATATGTCTTCTCCGCTTGCAAGGCGAAGTCTTCTCACTCTTACCTTCTTACCTTCTTGCAGAAGGAAGCGTCATCATAGTGGCCATTGAATGCTCTGGCACAAATGGCCACCGAAGATCCTGTCTTCGCCTCGTAGGAAAGACCTTGTCTTCGCCTCCTAGGAAATACCTTGTCTTTGCCTCTCGGTTTGAAAAATGATAAATCAGTAAGATTAGAAACTAGTTAACTATAAGAATAAAAGTGTTTTTTTGTTGGGATATCAATCTAAGTCCCACGTCGGAAGTTTAGAAAATAGTTGTCTAATATATAAGGAGATGTCCAATCTACTTAGTATGAGGCCTATTGGGAAGGAACCCAAAGATAAATCCGTGCGTGCTTTGCTTCTGGGTCCAAAGCGGACAATATCATATTAATGGAGGAGTTGGACATGGGCTTGAAAAGCCTAATAAATGGTATCAGAGCGGTTCAGATATGTGGGCCTGGAGATTCGATATGGGAGGAGAGAGCCCTCAAGATAACCTTGCGAAGGACACAAGATGGATGCCAGGTTTCGCTAAAGGTAGAAGTCTACGAGTTATGTGGTAGTTGGCTTGAGGAGGAGATTGTTGGGATATCAATCCAAGTCCCACGTCGGAAGTTTAGACAATAATTGTCTAATATATGAGGAGATGTTCAACCTACTTAGTATAAGGCCTTTTGGGAAGGAACTCAAAGATAAATCCGTGCGGGCTTTGCCTCTAAAGTCAAAGCGGACAATATCATACTAATGGAGAAGTTGGACATGGGCTTGAAAAGTCTAATACTTTTATGTTAATTAAAATAAAAAGAAGACAAAGTGTGAACTCCAAAACATAAAGACATTTGATGTTTCCACATGGCATTGCAAGTTTGCAACTATCCACGAGCAATGCATCCATTGCCTTTTTCTTTGTTCGTTCACGTGGCAAAGACAAGTTCGATCTCTCTTTATCCTCGTGAATTTATTTTCTCTCTTATTTCTTTTCTGATCGAACCTATATTTCCTCACATCAACATTTAATTCATATCCTAATTAATCATGGGACCAAAACGGTATTAAATGAACAGACATGATGAGTCAAAATGACTCAAAATCATCTCTATTTCCATAATCTTTGAAATCGACTACCTCTATTTCCATGGCATATGAGATAAGATTACAAATACACTCATTAGCGCAACCAACAAAACTAGGTGCGGGCTGGGAGCAAATATCATAAACACTATTTTTTTTCAAAATCAATTTATTTGACAATGTGCCTTCAAAATAAGTTTTATAAAAAATTTATTCTGTGTCACTCATACTTTCAAAACGTTAAGATCAAGCTAACATCTTAACAGAACACATATCAATATACATTTCCGATAGATTTATTAAGAATTCTTTTTATTGTAACTAATCATATACATTGCATCTAATATACATAAATATATATACGTATAATAAATGACATATCTATAAGCATGCGGATCAAAGAGAATATTCGATTTTCTTAAAATGATATTTGTGATTTGCTACATTTTCTATGGATACCTCAATTTGATATTTGAATTGATTTAAAATTTTATGGACATCGGGATTCGTTGAATCGGTTAACAACGAATACAGAATAGAAGCGGACCTCGAGGATTTTTCCCCAGTCCTTAACAAAACGTTGTATAAAAATTTGTAGAGCTTACGTAAATCTATAATTCTATCAAATTATTTTACTACTCAACTAGCATTTATAATTGTTGGCTTTTTTTTGTTGAGTTTCTTTGGAGAAGAACTCGGAAAAATTGTTTGTGTCTTCTCATCTTTAAAGGAAAAAGTTTGTATGAGTACGTGAGAGAGAGGATTCGCAAGCAAAATGCATAAGTAGGAAAATAAATAAGAAAGAAAGAGAAAGTTGTTTCTTTCACAAGTTTCTCCTTTGGGTGTTCATCTTTGTCTCACAACTTCTGCAGGAGATTGTAATTACTGTTTTTGCTTGAAGTGATGGGACAACTCGTATCATTTTCTCTCTTTTTTTCTTTTCTTATATAATAGAGAGCATGTATTTTACTAAACTTTGTATTCATAATATCTTTAACAAATTAGTAAACTCGTGAACATCAGAACATACAAATGTGCACACACAACAAGCCTTCCTCACATAAGCCCAATTTCATACTTGACACTTTTTAAGTTTAAATACCTAACGTTCTCTTATTTCCTCCTCCTTCTTCTTCTTCACTCTCTTTCTTTCCGGCGTCACAATGGCGACTACAACGGGCAAAGGCAACGGGCTCGACCACATCAAGAATGAATCCGTTGATCTGGTAAATATATACATGTCTTCTTTGTTTTCTTTTATATATATATATATATATATATATATATATCTATGTTTTTAATCTTTGGCCCGACTAATTCCGAAACGTAAAAGTATTATTGTGCAACTAACTCAAACTCGCTACAGTTCTTTAAAAAAAATTGCGAAACGTGATTTGATTTTTATCGTCAGTCCCACTAGACTTCATAGCATGGTTTTATAGAATCCAAATTAAAGCGATGTTAGAGCATTTTAAAAACGATGTCCTAACATCACGATCCTATATTGCCTAGCTAAAACTAAAAGCATCTTTAATGCTTACACTTTAAAAGTGTCTTTACTCATTTTTAATTATAAATTTTAGTATTAAAAAACATTTGTTGCTAAAGAACCGATTTTTTAATGCCCTCCCAAAGAACCATTTCATCAAAAGTTCACACCACTAATTCATTGTTTATTCAGATTTTTTTTTGACACTCTAAAAATTTCACCATTAATCATGCTCTATCTTTTTTTACCAAAAAACTAAAATTGTAAGAAGTGTTTTTATATATAATACATTCCGACGTAATACAATAGAGGCAAAATGAGGAAGAAAAATAGACGGATTGAATTCGAAATTAAATCTATGATTGTAATCTACTTATTTTGTTGTTCCTTAAAATCTAAGTAGGTTTGCTATATTTTAAACTCCCATATAAGAGTTGAGAAAACCGTAATATTCAAGCCAAACAAAAATATAACAAATGATCGGTATAGGTTCGAATACCAATGGAGGAAGTGTTCGAGGAGCTGAAATGTACAAAACATGGTCTTACAACAGATGAAGCTTCTTACCGTCTCGACCTCTTCGGTCCCAACAAACTCGAAGAGAAGAAGGTTTCTTCATTATCATTTTTGTCTCCTTAAAAAAAAAATCAATGGAACTCCTTTCAAGTTTTAATATTGTGATTTGGGCAACACACAGGATAACAAGTTTCTAAAGTTTTTAGGGTTCATGTGGAACCCTTTGTCGTGGGTGATGGAAGCGGCGGCTCTAGTGGCGATCGCGCTAGCTAACGGAGGAGGACGGCCACCGGATTGGCAAGATTTTGTGGGGATTGTGTGTTTGCTATTCATCAACTCAACCATTAGTTTCATTGAGGAAAACAATGCTGGTAATGCTGCAGCCACTCTCATGGCCGGTCTTGCCCCTAAATCAAAGGTTAATTTAAACTAATTAATTTCTTTTTACATCTAGTAGTATCGGGTTTTTAAGGAAAATTATAGTTCTTAATATTTTTAGTGTTATGCAACAGCCAACTATTTCTCTCTACTTCTAGTAGAATAGTTCTTAACATTTTTAGTTATTCAATACTGTATAAAAATTACCAAAGACTTAGAGGATATATTCAATATGAAATTCAAAAGGATTTAATAAGTTTTTAGATGATTTTGTACGATTATAGAAAATTTATTATAAAAATCTTTCACGTATGGCTGTGCATTCGAATATCTGATTGCGTCCGGGTGGGGTGTTTCGAGTTTTAGGTATTTTGCAATGTTTTGAAAACCGGACCGGACCGGGTTCAACCGTGAACCGGCCAGCTACCCGGGTTGGGTTGACCCGGGTTTGAGTTTTTTTTTTTTTTTGAATTTTTTTTTTATATATTTTTCATATTTAATTTTTTTATAATTAAAAATTTATAAAAACAAATACTAGTTTTAAATTTAGTTAATTTTTGTTATGATTTAATGTTTTTAATTTTTTTTTACATATAAACTTAATTATTTGTCACTAATCTTTGTTTATGAATAATTTTTTTGTTATTCAAATGATTTTCTTCGTGACTAATTTTTACAAATATGTTTATTTAAAGATATTATTATATATTTGGGTATTTTTTTTTTTAAAACGTCTGAAACTTTCATTAAATGATTAAATCATAGAATCTGTAAACAAAACTAAATGATAAAAAACCAACACATGAAAACAAGAAAATCGTATCAATGCCCAAATGGAGGGACCTAAGATACTTCATCTTGCATCACGATTAATTAAATCATGCAACCACGACGGCCCACCTAAAGCCATATAAGAGTTGAATCTTCCATCCCTGGTAACACTTTTTGCAATCTCTCTTGCCACTCGATTAGCCGTATGTGTTTCCAATTCAAAAGAAAAGGTATCAAAAGCAGCACTTGCTTGTTGAATGTGTTCAATGAAATTCCTGTATCTTGGCCATTCATGTGGTTTTCGCAAAGCTTCATGTACAGCTATACAATCTGAAGCAATCATCACTTCCTTGAAATGCATATCTTTAAGCGCTAACAGTGCCCATATCATACAACGAAATTCTGCTATAATGCGATTCTGGGATTTCGTGAATGCATCACGAGCATGAAAAAGAACCAAACCTGTATGATCTCGAACAACCCATGCTCCTCCGCAATGTAAGTGAGGGTTTCGCCAATTACCATTCAAATTGCATTTAACCATTCCAGGTTGAGGACGTTGCCATCGATCTTCTTTTATCCGACCCGGACATTGATGCACTCGATCATCGCCACTGCCATTATTAAGCTCCATCCATGTTGTTGCCTCAATCAATGTCTCTTGTACCAAAGAGCTTATTGAACGTTGAGTTTGAGAAAACAAAACAGTGTTTCTATTTTTCCATATGCTCCATAAAACCCATGGTACCAAGCCACTAATCTTCACCGGTAAAGAACTCCGCTCTGTAATACTAAAAACAAATTCCATATTACTCTCAAGTGAATCACCAAATCCAGTAGCCGGTAAAGGAACCTCCGTTAATGACCAAAATTCTTGAGCCACCGTACAAGTGAAAAGTACGTGATTAATCGATTCTGAATGTAGATCACAAAGACGACAAGTAGTTTGCACATTCAAGCCTCTAGTAACCAGGCTGTTAGCCACAGCCAAAGCTCCAACAACTATTCGCCAGAGAAATAATCTTATCTTAGGAGAAGTCTTAATTTTCCACACTCTCTGTTTCAGTCTAAGTTGGGCACTTGTGATATTGTTTGGAGTCTCGGCAGGAACCAGGGGATTATTAGCTAAAAACCAATAGCCACTTTTAACGTTATACGATCCCTTATCCGTATAAGCCCATACATATTTATCCTCTTTACCTCCCACTGCCATACTTAAAATTCTCTTCACATCTGCTGGTTGAAAGAGCTCTTCAAGTAAAGGTACATTCCAGCTCCTATCGTGTGTCAATAACTCGGAAACCTGCAAATCTATGTTCATTAGTCTCTGCTTGTTCATTGGTCTTCTCGGGTTCACATCAAAAATCCAACGATCCATCCAGACTTTTGTATGAGTACCATCACCAATCGACCTCATCAAACCTTTCTTTAGTAACTCACGACCATGTTGAATGCTCCTCCACGCGTATGAAGGACGATACCCTTTGCCGCACTCAAGGAAATCACCATTTGCAAAATATCTACCTTTATACATTCTGGCCATAAGAGAATGTGGTTCATTAAGGATTTTCCACGCTTGCTTAGCAAGCAATGCTTGGTTAAAATCTCTTATATCCCGAAAACCTAGACCACCATTCTCTTTAGACTTACACATCTCCTTCCAAGCAACCCAATGAATCTTCTTCTTGCCTTCACAAGCATTCCACCAAAAACTAGACATCGCACTAGTTATCTTTTGACAATGGTGTTGAGTGAGACGAAAACACGACATCGCATATACAGGTAAAGCCAGGGCAATAGATTTAAGGAGCACCTCCTTTCCCCCAAGGGAAAGCGTTTTGGCGTACCATCCATTTAGTCTTTTGCTGAGTTTCTCACCAATGAAAGCTAATAGTTTCTGTTTTGATCCACTAAAACACTCCGGTAAACCAAGATATTTACCATCTCCGCCTTCTTTATCAATACCCAAAAGATTAGCAATCAGCCGTCGCATATAAGGGTCAATGTTAAACCCAAAAGTAACTGCAGATTTTTGAAAGTTGATTACTTGTCCTGAGGCATCTCCATACAACTTTAAACACCGAAGAAATGCCATACATTCCTTAAGATTTGCCCGACACAAGAAAAGGCTATCGTCTGCAAAAAGTAAATGTTGAATTGCCGGACAACTTTTGGTTAAACTCATGCCCGTCAGAATACCATCTTTTGCTGAGTTTCTCAGCCTTGTTCATGATATGTACCAAAGCTTCTGCACATAAGATGAAAAGAAACGGAGATAAGGGGTCACCTTGACGAATTCCGCGTGAAGGAACAATATGGCCGTGAGGTTCACCATTCAATAATACTGTGTAAGAAACTGAACGAATACAACTCATTACCCATGTAATCCATCTACTATCAAAACCCATTGTTATAAATAAAGCTTCCAAAAAATTCCATTCCACTCGATCATACGCTTTCGACATATCGGTTTTGATAGCAAGAAAGTCTTCTTTACATCTTGGATTGGTGCGAAGACCATGAATCATTTCATGAGCAATTAGAAGATTATCCGAAATGAGACGACCCTCCACAAAAGCTCCTTGTGTCTGAGAGACCAGTTGTGGTAAAAACTTTTTGAGACGATTACACAATATTTTGGAGATAATCTTGTACGTCACAGAGCATAAACTGATTGGACGAAGATCAGTTATTGCATTAGCATTCGGTTTCTTGGGAAGGAGGCATAATTGCGTAAAATTCCAGTCTGGTTGGAGAGAACCTTCTTCAAAGAATTGTTTCACTTCTTTAATGAATTGAGGACCTGTAATTGACCAAAAGCTCTGGAAGAATTTGCCTGAAAAACCATCAGCCCCAGGTGCACTATCACTCTTGATCCCTTTGACAGCTTTCTTAATTTCTCCATCGGATACTTGTTTCGTTAACTCTCGGTTCATACTAGGAGAAACTCTTGCATCAAAACCACTTAAAAGTTCTGTAAAATCAGAAGGTAATGTGGATTGAAATAAATTCTGGAAATACTCCACCGCAACCTTTCCTTTATCTACTTCCTCAAAATGCTCCACCCCATGATTATCAATCAGAGAAGTAATGTGATTTTTCATCCTCTTTGTTTTAACCGAATCCTGGAAAAACCGAGTGTTTTGGTCTCCTTCTGTTAGCCAATTCACTTTACTCTTCTCCTTCCAGTATACTTCTTCTTCCCTAGCAGCCTTTTCCAATTCTAATGTTAGCTCCTTTAGACAATGAAAATTTGGTAGAAGCTTTGATGATTCCAAGTCCAAAGCATCACGAATGTCATTAAACTTAATTCGGGAATTAAAATTTGACGTTCTCTTCCACTTAGATAGTTCTCTTCGACAATCAACAATTCGTTCAGAAACACTTCGATGCACTGTAGCCGGAAACTTATGCCATCCCCTTTGGATCACATCAAAAGTTGCTGGATTTTTGCACCATCTTTTATCGAACCAAAATCTTCCTTTTCTTCTCATGTTACCAGCAACCAATTTAGTCAAGATGGGCCTATGATCTGATCCCCACCTTGCTAAATATTCACATTGAACTCGAGGAAATAGGCTAAACCACTCTGCATTTCCAAAGGCACGATCAAGTCGACATTGGATCCAAACTTTCTCTTTCTCTCCATTCATTAATGTTATTTCTCTCCATCCAGCCCAAGAAAACCAATTACCAGTATATGGAACCTCCTTAAGTCTACAATCGCGTACTAAAGACCGGAATGGATAAAAAGAGGACTCTAGTCTAGTTGTACCACCAAGCTTTTCGGAGTTGTTAAGTAACTCATTGAAATCTCCCACCATATACCACGCCTCGTTCCGAGTAACACCAATACTTGTTAATTTATCCCACACTAAACTTCTACTTTGTCTCATGGGATCTCCATAAACGAAAGTCATGATGTAAGTAACCGAACCACTCATCACCTTCGTATCAATCAAATTTTTATCTGAGTAAAGCACATCTACAATATGTGACTTTTTCCAAAACAAAGCTAGTCCTCCACTATGACTCACTGGGTTTACCAAAAACATGTGGTCGTAACCCAACGATAGCTTGAGATTTAGCACGTGATCACTAGAGTTTTTCGTCTCTAGGAGAAACACAAAATCCGGAAAATGTTCACGACACATTTCCTCTAGGCGTCGAACCGTCAAGGGGTTCCTCGATCCCTGACAGTTCCAACTGAGTGTCGTCATTGAGGATTGGATGGTTTCTGGTGAACCATCAAACCCGTGGCAGCTTTTGTCATTTTCGATGACCCCACAACCTCATGTAGTGCCTTTCTCTTCTTCCCTCGATCTCCAAACTCGTGTGTCTCAATATCTGGATTATTTATCTCAACTTGAGCGTGATTAGGCTCATTACGTCTTGTACGAGTCCAAGAGTTACGGATGGGGACATTAGTCTTAATTATTATAGCTTCCACATTGACTTTGGTACCCTCCGTAACTACCGCAGGAGTCAATGAATCATTCTGACCTGCATCCTCTCCATCTTGGCAGCTAATTTGATTTTGAGATTCAGGAATCAAAGCGTGTGATACACCATCCACCTTTAGGCCTCCTTGAGGCTTTAAAGGAACATGTTCCAACGTCATTACATCCAAACTAACAAGACCGGTTTCATTCCTTGTTTCTAGAGCATCACTTGACTTCATTACTTGTTGAGCATTACTTGTTGAGCATCCATCATCTGAACCTCGTCTTGTTTATCCTTCTTGTTAGACTGTGTTTTCCTTACCTCTGCATCTTCCATTAAGTCGCCTAACAAACCACTCATCATAGGAACTCCGGCAACATTGGTACTTTCCCAAATCCCCATCCTCTGTTTTTTAACCTCCGCATGACTCACAATATCCTTATATTTGGGTATTATAGTTATAAAAAAACTATTTATATATACTTTTTTTAAAAAACTATTAAACCCGGTTCGATCTGGTCGAACCACATGGACCCATGACCCAAAAGCTTGTCCGGTTCAGTCACCGGTCCGGTTTTAAAAACATTGTATTTTGATAATAGAATTTGAAATCCGATCGGATATTTTATAAATTCAGATCGGGTTCGGATCGGATAATTTCGGGTTCGGTTATATCCGATCCACCATAACGTCTCTCCTATAATATATTCACATATTTGAAATTACTAAGACAAAATTATCAATTATAATCATTTTTGCAATATGATTGAAGGTTCTAAGAGATGGTCGATGGAGCGAGCAAGAAGCATCGATTCTCGTTCCCGGAGATGTAATCGCCGTCAAGCTCGGCGATATCATTCCCGCCGACGCTCGTTTACTCTCCGGCGATCCTCTCAAAATCGATCAATCTTCTCTAACCGGTGAATCAATCCCCGTCACTAAAAACCCCGGCGATGAAATCTTCTCCGGCTCAACTTGCAAACAAGGCGAGATCGAATCCATCGTTATCGCTACCGGAGTCCACACATTCTTCGGCAAAGCTGCTCATCTCGTCGATACCATAAACCAAATCGGTCATTTCCAGAAAATCCTTACATCGATTGGTAACTTCTGTATCTGCTCTATTGCTCTGGGAATCATTGTTGAGGTCTTTGTCATGTATCTGATTCAACACCGTAAGTATCGAGACGGAATCGATAATCTTCTCGTTTTGTTAATCGGTGGGATACCTATTGCTATGCCTACTGTGTTATCTGTTACTATGGCGATTGGTTCTCGTAGACTGGCTTTACAAGGAGCTATTACTAAGAGAATGACTGCAATTGAAGAAATGGCTGGTATGGACGTTCTGTGTAGTGATAAGACTGGAACTCTTACGTTGAATAAGCTTAGTGTTGATAGGAATTTAGTCGAGGTTTTCACCAAAGGAGTTGATAAAGAATATGTTCTGCTTTTGGCTGCGAGAGCTTCGAGGATTGAGAATCAAGATGCAATTGATGTAGCTATTGTAGGAATGCTTGCTGATCCTAAAGAAGCTCGAGCTGGTGTTCGAGAGGTTCATTTTTTTCCTTTTAATCCGGTTGATAAGAGAACTGCTTTGACTTATATTGACTCTGCTGGAACCTGGTACCGAGCTAGCAAAGGAGCTCCAGAGCAGGTATTGATGTTTGATA
This sequence comes from Arabis alpina, assembly GCA_900128785.1. Lineage (NCBI taxonomy): Eukaryota > Viridiplantae > Streptophyta > Magnoliopsida > Brassicales > Brassicaceae > Arabis > Arabis alpina. Next base: position 26,042,800 of record LT669793.1, read on the forward strand.
TGTTGCTCTAGTTACAGGAATGCTTGCTGATGATCTTTCTTTTAACTTTGTTAACAGATATTAAACCTCTGTAATTGCAAAGAAGATGTTAGGAGGAAAGTTCATGCAATGATTGATAAGTTTGCTGAGCGTGGACTGCGATCTTTGGCAGTTGCAAGACAGGTTTAGTTCTCGGTTATTATATATTCTGTGATAGTATAATATGGAAAAATTTAGGTATTGTTGTTGTGTTTCATATGGATTATATTGGTGCAGGAAGTTCCTGAGAAGAACAAAGATGCTTCTGGTGGCCCATGGCAACTTGTTGGTCTTTTACCCCTGTTTGATCCTCCAAGGCATGACAGTGCCGAGACAATCAGGAGGGCGTTAAACCTTGGTGTTAATGTTAAGATGATAACCGGTAAGAATTACACAGTCTTTTGAGTTGATCCTTCTCTCTCTGCACTTCATCCTGCATGAAAGTATGTTTGTACCTCTCACTGAAACCAGGGGACCAGCTTGCAATTGGGAAAGAAACCGGTCGCAGGCTTGGAATGGGTACGAACATGTATCCTTCTTCTGCGCTGCTCGGACAAGACAAAGATTCTTCCTTGGGTGCACTTCCTGTTGATGAACTGATTGAGAAGGCTGATGGATTTGCAGGAGTCTTTCCAGGTATGTAAACTTTAACAGAAGGCTTTATCTTTAACCATGCATTCTAATAAGTGTCCAAATTCTTACTGATGGGTTCTCTCGGCGCACGTAAAATCGCAGAGCATAAGTATGAGATTGTTAGTAGGCTGCAACAAATGAAGCACGTGTGCGGTATGACTGGAGATGGAGTGAATGATGCTCCGGCTCTCAAGAAGGCGGATATTGGTATAGCTGTTGCCGATGCTACTGATGCTGCGAGAGGCGCTTCTGATATCGTTCTTACAGAACCTGGTTTGAGCGTTATCATTAGTGCAGTGCTCACCAGTAGAGCCATATTTCAAAGAATGAAAAACTACACTGTGAGTTAAAACTTCTTCTCTGATATTGTCGTCCAGTTTACAGACTCACTTATACATCGTCTTTCTGTGTAGATTTATGCAGTTTCAATCACAATACGTATTGTGGTAAGTGTACTTGGTAGATCTGACGAATTTCATTTGGGTTAAATGGTTTAATCTGAAGTCATTGCAATGTCTGCAGTTTGGCTTCATGTTCATTGCCCTGATATGGGAGTTCGATTTCTCACCCTTCATGGTCCTAATCATAGCAATCTTAAACGACGGTGGGGTCACATTAGAGAGTATTAACTGCATATAATAGTGAACTGTCGATAAAACTTACAAAGGCATTGCTCTTATAGGAACAATCATGACAATATCAAAAGACAGAGTGCAGCCATCTCCACAGCCAGATAGCTGGAAACTCAGAGAAATCTTCTCAGCCGGCATCGTGCTTGGAGGCTACCAGGCCTTGATGACTGTCGTTTTCTTCTGGGCGATGAAAGACACTAATATTTTCTCGGTATATACTCTTATTCTCTGTTTGCTTCTCTAGGCCAGTTTAAAAAGCTGACTCCTTTGAGTATTATGTAGAACAAGTTTGGTGTGAGACCATTGAGCCAACGTCCTGAACAAATGATGGCTGCTCTGTATCTACAAGTAAGCATCATAAGTCAGGCCCTCATCTTTGTCACCAGATCCCGTAGCTGGTCCTACGTCGAACGCCCCGGTCTCCTCTTACTTGGTGCATTTTTCATAGCTCAACTGGTATGTATATATTTAACACATGGTTCCCCTTGATCTCTGTTCACAAAGACCATGAAAACACAAGAAGAAGCTCATAGCGGGCTATGCAATCTCAGGTTGCGACATTTATAGCGGTTTATGCAAACTGGAGTTTTGCACGGATAGAAGGAGCCGGTTGGGGATGGGCTGGAGTGATCTGGCTATACAGTCTCATAACATACATCCCTCTCGACTTACTCAAGTTTGCGATTCGCTACATTTTGAGTGGCAAAGCTTGGTTAAACCTTCTTGAAAATAAGGTATTGATACCAGTACTGAAAAGCTTCCCTATGAATCCTAGAGTAACCTGTGAATCTTGCTGCTTATATGTTTGTTTACTATGTATTGAACAAAAACAGACTGCCTTCACGATGAAGAAAGATTACGGTAAAGAGGAAAGAGAAGCTCAATGGGCTGCAGCTCAAAGAACCCTCCATGGACTTCAACCAGCAGAGAGAAACAATATCTTCAATGAAAAGAACAGTTTCAGTGAGCTCTCTGAGATCGCTGAACAGGCCAAACGCCGAGCTGAGGTTGTCAGGTAAAGAAACTAATTCTTTCCCATTTCTCTATCGTCTTCGCACCATCAATTCATGACTCTAATAACTCCTCATGTATCAACCCGATTTTCGCCTTTCTCAGTTCCCTGTCTAAAACTTTGTTATTTCTTCTCTAACTTCATACCATCAACCAAAACTCTCAAAACTTGATCACACTCGAAAATCGTTTTTTGGTCGGTTGTTGCACAAGTTTTGCTTAATGATGATCTTTGCAGGCTGAGAGAGCTTAACACATTAAAAAGACAAGTAGAGTCAGTGGTGAAGCTTAAAGGACTTGACATTGATACGATTCAGCAACATTACACAGTCTAAATTAGATTGTGAAACCTAGTTTTTTTTAAAGCTATTATTAGCTTAAACTTGTGTAGGTATGTATATTAGATAAGCTTACTTCTTCTTTTATCTTTAACTGTTGAAGATCTTATTTCAATGCTTTTTAGGATCTTTGGTTTCTATGTACTGTTGAGTTTACGGGAGTCCTCAAATATGTAAAAAATAATATACAATCGAGCACACTAAAGGTGCATGAAATTCGGTATGAAATGAATCACTAGCAATTTACAATATCAAAGTTTCATGAAATCATGAGTTTTGGAGGTGAATTGTTAAAAAAAATTCACTGAAATGGTAAATCATATATGATTTTGTAAGGTTCTAGCCTTTTAGGAAATTACAATCCTGAAACTTAACGAGTGATTCAACAAAAGTCAAAAACTAAAAAATCTACATTTATTCAACATCTAAATGAAAACTCATCAATTACTTGACATTAAAAAGTTTTCCATTGAAAGATTTTTAACTGATGCAAAGTAGGGGATGATATTAAATGATAAGTTTTACTCCTTAACAATAATTGGATTAATATTTTGTTGGTCAGCAGCTTGACAATAATAAGTTCATAATTATACAAAATAAATAAATAAATCACATTCAAATTGCTCATTGTATACTCCATAAGATTAGATATGTCATATGTGCCCTGCCGTCTCAGCTTAATATGGGGTTCATGGGTAAAAAAAAATTAGGCTATTTCTTTAACTAAAAAACCTTTTTTTTTCTAAATGGGCCCAAATTTTCCTTACTAATTTTTTTTTTCTGAAAAATAGACCTATTTTTCCTATGTAATTTTGCTAAAACTGAGCAAAGCCCATGGCGAAAACCACCTTTGCCTACCCCTAGAAATGGGTCTGGTCATATAGAGACGGTCTGGTCATATGAGCCACCTAACAAGATTTGGGGATATGATTCACACAATTGGGGAACTGAATTTTGGTATATAAAAAACTTAGATTTGCAGCACTTTTTGTTCTTTGTGACATCAGAATCAGATTGGTTGTTGGGTTAAACTGCCGAAGTACCCTCCCAGGTACACCATTGCCAAAAGGACAATAATATTCACTTTTTTTTTTGGAAAGACAATAATATTCACTTTACAAAGTTCATGTTCTTTTATTTTATTGATTTGTTAAAATACTTCTGGAATAAAATTGTCTAAATATACAGCTTCAACTTCAGCTAGTAAAATTAAGAAAATGATTTCTCTTTTTGACATCATTAAGAAAATGATTTGACTTTTATTATTTGTTATCTTACATATATAAATTGATATTGATATTAACTGAGAATAAAAATAAATAACTAAACTTTGTTTTTTCTTATTTGTCGTTCATAGAGCAAAATAAAAGTCATGTCACCTAGTTTAGTCAATCAAAACTGTTTTTAAAATAAGTAGAATATTAATAAGGATATTTTAAGATATTTTCAATTTGTATTACTTGTCAAAACAAATATGTCTAATTTTTGTTTCCGATAAAAGGTAATGTAATATAGCTATGATCTGAGAGGCACGAATCGATTGTTTACACAAATAGAGGATACTATTGAAGAGTAAAAACATACATTTTCGCAGCCATATAAAAATAGTATGGAAAACAAATGTTGCATGAAACATTGAAACTCATTCGCAAGCTTTGAAACATGGGAAACAAATGCCCACATCTTCATCCTTAAGCTTTTGTTCTTCCAACTTCCTTCGATAGTCGTCCATTGTATACAGTGACGAATGCAAAAAAACAAAAAAATATTAAGGGCAATACTTAACTCATCCTTATAAAATTATAAAGGACATTTCATTGATAAATTATAATCTTATTATATAAATGAGAGTTTGTCAAAATTGTAACTCATTACATGATGACATGTGTCTAATATCGATCAGATGATGACATGTGTCTAATATCGATAAGATGATGATATGTGTAAAATAAAATAAAAAGGAAAACTAACAAAAAAAACTGTTAAATAATTAAGTAAATAGCGAAAAAGAAAAATTGTAATAGTTTAACTTAATTAGAAAAAAAATTAAAAATAGGAAAAATTGTAACAGTTTAAATTAATTAGAAAAATAATAAAAATAGAAAACTAACAAAACAAGTTGTTAAAGGACTAACTAAATAGTGAAAAGGAAAAATTCTAATAGTTCAAACTAATTCGATTTATTTTTTATAATAGTCTAAAATAATTAGGAAATAAAATAAAATTTATAGTCCAAAATACATATATAAAAACATAAAAAAAATTGAGAAGATATATAAGTGGCAAAAAAATTGAAAGTATAGAAAGAATATATAGTAAGAACATTAACCTAAAGAGAATAAAAAAAAATAAACAAAAATTATAGAGGAAAGAAAAGAATCTATACTATATAAAGGAGATGTGATTTGAACTAATTTATATTTTCTATCTTGCGGCTAACAAAGTGCAATTTAATGGTAAATAAATTGATAATTATACAGGTTTCAACTTAAAATACGATTATACGGATTTCAATTTAGAATCTACTAATATAGATTTTAAATTTAGAATATAATTATAAAAATTATAACTATATAAATAATCAATTTTAATATCTAATACCCGCATATTATGCGGGTCCTAATCTAGTTACTTAAAAAAAATTAAGAAAAAATAGAAAATCATGGTGGACAAATACACCTCCATCTAAGTTGGTAGTTTCGCCACTAATTGTATATCTTTAACCTTTTAAATTGGTTTAAAGAGTTAGTTTGAAAAAGTTTTTTGAGTTGAGAAAGAAAAGTTCATATCGTTTAGAGTATATATGCTTTTGGAATAGAAGCTTCTAAGAATTATTGTAAATAGAAACGATCAGTTTCTCTTGTAGCCACACCTGCATTTTTAGCTCTCAAATACCAAAGACTTGTCTGTGGTGGGCTCAATGGTTTCAGGGTTAAGAGATTGATGAAAAGAGCGAGAAGGTTGATTCTTGAAAAGGCAGATAATCGCATACATGGAGTTTACTTCTGTTATGGCAACATCCTTTAGCTACTTTATTTGTGTCATTTATAGTTAGGGCAACTACCACGTTGGTAGCCTGAACTGTATCATGAATTGAGGCCACCTTAACAAAACAGACAATTGTTAACTCTATAGGGATAGTAGGTGTGCAGAGCCGTGCTAACAGTGACGGATGCCCTAAGCGAATAAAAATAAAAACTTTAATTTTATTTAAAAAAAATCGTTTACATATGATCCATCGTCATATAGGAAAAATAAATAAAGAACTAAACTAGTATTTTTCATATTTAAACAAATATATATTAACCAAACTTTCAAAATTAACCTTTTTTAACCAATTCTCTTTCAAATGATAAGATATACAAGTTAGGTTTTACCAGAAAGAGAGAGTAACTCACCTCATCGACAATGATTCATCATTAAAAACGTGAACTGGAAAATTGTGTCGCTGTGAAACTTTCAATTTTAGCTTTTTTATCTAACGTGACATATGATTAAACAAACATAAGGATAATTGTGTATCATAACAAGAGTCTAGACTCCTCTCTCTTAAAAGCTCCTCCTTCTCTCTAAACTTCCTCCTTTTCCAATCTTGTCTGTGACAGCTCTCACGGCTTCGTTAGCGCCGGAGCTGTGATGTCTTGTGTTCTTTTTCTGTTTTTCCTTTATTCTTTCATGGTTGTTTCAGCTAGGTAAGGTGTGGGTTTTCAGATCTAGTTCTAGATCTTGAATTTTGGATTAGATCTTGTTAGCCTTATCCTTCTAGTAGTTCTTTATGGTATTCTTTTTGGTCCTGAGCGTTTTTGGAGTGTGGATTGTGTTTGTTTGGTCTTTTTCAGGGTGATGGTTAGATCTGGTCATATCAAGGTGGTTCGTGGTGGTTCTTGGCTTGCGGTTCCCGATCAAATCCTTGGGTTGAAGAGTAGTTTGAGTTGAGTTTGGTTCCGGTGTCTTGAGTTGTTAAATTTAGGTCGGAGAGTTGGGGTTTTTGGAAACGGTAGCGCCTTAGTTGATCCATGTGATCTCTCGTTGGTTTGGGCGGCATAGCCGTTCTCGCTTCGTATTTTATTTACCTTTCTTCAGCTTTAGCCCTAGGTTTGTTTCTCTTCTGGTCCGGTGGTGCTTATTGTTTAGAGGGGATCTTGGCGTTGCTCGGTTCGAGTTGTGGTGGTGCTTTCACTTGTAGCTTTGGTCTCAATTGTTCGATTTGGCTTTTCTTATCTTCTCTCTTGTCGACTCTGGTATGGACTTCTTACTTGTCCCTCTTCGATAATGTTGTTAAAGAGGATGGAGCTTTAAGTTAAACGGTTGTTCGCTCGACGATATTCTTATGGGTAGATGAGCTATGCTTTGGTCAATTGTTGTGGAAGAGATGACAGGGCAATCCCTCGCTCAACTATTAAGTTGTTGTCTCTCGGTCTAGAATTTTCAACAATGTTCCAAGCCATATGCGGTCGCTCGGTTTTTCTTCGGAATTTGCTTGGTAGTCCGGTGGGATGGCGGTTTGGTTTATCATGCTTCATCTTCCTTATGACATTAGTTCAGATTGTTATTAGTTCTTGTTTGTGTTGTAGTTCTTCGACTCATTTGTATTTTTCCTTTGCTTTAGTGTTTGCTCCTAGGGGTTTCTTTGTACCGTTGACTCTCTTCCTAGAAAAGATTCGTCTTTTGCTAGACAATGCTTGTAATCCGATAGTATCTTTGCGATGAATGAAACAAAAATCTAGACGGAAAAAAAGACATATGATTAAACAAACATCTTTATTTACTTTAATATTTTAATAATAAATCATTGCTTTTATTATTGTTAATTTATGGTGGTTTACATTTTGTTTACTAAAAAATTATCAACATGTAACTAATATTGTAACTAAATAAAATTAAGAAGAAAATTACCCTTAAACTAAAAAAACAAAAACAAAATGATGCCCTTAAACTTTCCACAAAAAAAATTGATGCCCTAAGCAAATGCTTTAAAAAAATGCACTATGGCACCGCTTTGTAGATGTGGCTTCTTTCAATTTTTGTGACAAAGCTTAGGGCTTTATTTTGTGACAGCTTGAGCCTCTGTAGTTGGGATAACTTCAAAGATTGTAAGCTCCATTTTTCTAGAGGCTGAAAAAATACTTACAATATATTTTCCTAAGATAGAAGGATAACCAATAACCAAAACTAGTAACCTTTGTGTGTTTATGTTAGATTATGAGTTTTCAATTCAAAACTGATTGACAATTAGTAGAGAGGTACATGTTTCTTATATATATATACTAGGGCGATTTAAATCTTAACATGGTATAATATACAATAATTGTTAATTTATTGACTATTTTTATATTTAATATTACAGAAGTTATTGTGATTTTTATCTTCCACATCGATTTATTGGTTAAAATGATTATGTTTTTCAGGATTTACTATTTTTGGTGAAGTAAGGTGTACTCTTATTTGGACAAAATAACACAAATTGTTTTAATTGCAATTATTGAAAGATATGAAAGCATTTTTTAAAATTGTTTTAAAGTCTAAATTTATCCAATCAGACTTTAGTGTTTTAACAATCATAAAAGTCTTAAAATCATTCACTAATTTTATGTCAAAAGTCTTTGTTACCAGTGTTACTTTTTAGACACATACTATTTTTAGTTGCATTAAAAAAAATTTATGTAACTTATGTTTAAAGAGAAAATTTAAAATATTAATTTTTTTAGTATGTATATTATCGGATTTAATAAATATACTATATATATTTTTCAAACCGTTTAAAAAGTTGCAAAATTTAGAATCATAATTTTTTGGGAGTATCAAAGAAAAACGAAAACAATGACCAATCTATATTGTAACTTGTTGAAATTAATTAATATTAATTAGCTATTAAATTGTTATAATTAATTGTTAAACTTAAAAAACTAATAAATAAATTAAAAATGTTAAATGTCAAAAGAATAGATGACACATGGCAACCTCTCATGACTTGAAGTTTTGGAAACCTTAAGATATTATATATGATATATATATTAGTAAATACCTTTCTCATCTTTCAAATGTGGGATCTTTTTTTCTATACGTCCCCTCGAAATACTGACTCTTCTAGGCATTGATCTCGAAAGAATCCATCATGTCCCCTCAAGAATAAATGATCTACTAGCTATCTCGAATAAATTAAGCCCCTTTTGGCCCATCAATTAGTGGGCAAGATCAGATCACTTTGTTTGCCAAATTAATGGGTCGGCGTGTGTTGGGCTCTGATACCTTGTGAGATTATGAGTTTTCAACTCAAAACCAATTGACAGTGAGTGGATTCATCCATATACCTTATATACTACTTCAAAAATTCTCCAACTTCCGAAGTGTAACAGTTAACAAACATCCTTCCCTCTCAACGCTCATGCATGAACATTTGAAGCATAGACCTATGTGGGAACAATACCTATGGGATAACCTAAAAATCTGGTGGCTCTGATATCATGTTGAGAATTCGTAGATAAACAAGTGTCCTTATATATTAGTCAAATTTCTTTTCATATTTTCGATGTAAGACCTTACTCTGTGCAACTCATATACCAGGAACAACATATGTAGTTAAAAATCTCTTAAATTAGTGACATATTTTGATATTGCTACATGAGATATAATTTTTTGCTATAACGTGTAGCCTTGTGTCCCAACTATCCAAATCAACCATATTTATTAGGAACTCAACTGCACTCCACAGTAACCATGGAAATACAACCTTTTTATCAATTGCATCCACCATTAGAAGAAACGTTTTGCTCAAATCTACTTCAACCAATATATGGCACCAACCATGAGTGTAGGATGTAGTTTTTGTTTGTTTGTAGCCATTAGTAAAATTGACTGAACATATACTATTTTAGTTTTTAGGACCCTACAATAGAACATGATATGGAATAGTTAGGGGAAAGGAGAGTTTCAGCAATGGTCGTCGAGGAAGAATTTGTAGACAAAGGTTTTATCGGGTCACTTGAGTCAGAGACCATAAATAAATTGTTGCACTTTCTTATCCTAAAATTTTATCGACTATTGCATGGATTAGACCACATGGAAAAGGGTGCTTGTGTCAAATTTGGTGTATAGAAGTACCCCCATCAGCACCTAGAAACGTTATGCGAAGCCACAGTTACGGTATCACGAACTTGGGCAACGTATGAAATTTCTTTCTTAGGCGTTATATGCAAATTCTTCAAGTACTTAGGTTAAATTTACAGTCAAAGGATAAAAAATGTCACCTTATTCGTGTCAAGGTAAAATGCAAGTGATTATCACCTGGAGAATGATTAAAGCACGCAAAAGTGATTTCAAGAAACATTGCGGTGTTAGACGTGTCACATTAGATGTACTGTATCAAGTCAAGCCTGAGAATCCATACCCGACAAACCTCTGGAAGTCGAAACCTACACAATTGAATTTGTCAAGGGTTTATGGGGGTTCAAAACTTTTGGCTGATAAACTATTGTAATAAAAGGCTTAACAAAAACAGCAATAAAGAATACTCTTTTCTTAATATGTGTTCTTACTTCTTAGTGAGTTCGTTACATAGAAATTTCCATATCCTGAACAACCATTGACAAATTTAACTGTGCAGATCCGACTCCCACAGAAGGCACCTTCAATCCCAGTACCGACCAAATGATTGGGTCCAAACCATGGTCTATATCATATGCAGTTTCGACCAAAGTAGTCTTTTTGTCCTAAACTTAACCCTAGTCAACTTAGGACTTATCTAACCCTATACATACCTAATTTTACCCTCTATATGAAAAGAAACGGCCATTAAATAACCACATATCTACTACATGAAAGCCTCATGGCTCTCTCCATGAGATGCCACAACAACAATTGAAACTTCTATGACCATGCCACGTGTAACTTCATTTCACAATTTCACAAGCTTATGCCTCTTCGTTCTTTTTTCTTCTTTCGGTTTCCATCCCAATACTGACGAATAGAATTTCGTACATCCGTCGATTTCATCGCCCATTTCAACCGTTAGGTTCATGCTTCATCGTCTTTACAGTTGTAATCGAATCATTCAACTAGGCATTGTTACAGTGACAGATCTTAAATACCTTCAAATGAACCACGCCTCCCTCAATTTTGATCAATAAGTTAAGTCGATTTTCTCTATTCTTCATATATTTTTTTATCATGGATCATCAAGGTAAGTTCGTTTTCTTTGTTTATTACAATCAAAATCTATGGTCATCGATCTGTTCTAGCTAACGTTAGATACTCTTTCATTTTTCTCAGCATGGCCTGCGTTGCATTGGTTTCTGTCGACTTGCAAACTTTGTGAAATTGTTGTGTGTATTATGAGTTTATTACAAGTATATTCGTTTATTACAAGTTTACAATCGATAGATATTTTCTGTCTCTACCTAAATATTCATTTGTGGTGATCGATCGATTAGAATCAGCCCATTTAGTTATGGTTTTCGAATGTTTAACACATATATCGATAAATAAGATACCAAAAACACAATACATGTCGTAATAATAAATGAAATATGTTTTATTTATGTAATGGAGAGTACATAATGATTAAGAAGATAACAGTACTTTGGACCCCCAAAAAAACAAGAAGTAACAATACTAGACATATATATATATATATATGATGTCTATGAAGGTTCATTAAATCTTGCAACAACGAAAAGAAGTGCAAGTAAACCGAGGAAGAAGTTTGTTTCTCTTTGTCGTTTATCTTATAAAACCCTCATCACTCTTGTTGTGTAAGAGTAGTACTTGATGTTTTTTATTTAAGATTTGATTTGGATTAGAAGTTTATAAGACTTTCTGGTATGGATTTTCTACGAAATAAAATATATTTGATTATATAAAAATTTTGACTAAATTTAATTTATACATAAATAAGATATTTAAATATACTGTGCAAAACAAGTAAAATGTACCTCGAAAAATAACATTGATAAAATGCTACAACATAATATATTGCATCACAAATAATGAGGTATAACCATCAATAATAAAAAATCTCTCTCTCTCGACGACAATGAAGGATATATAAAATCTCTCACTCTTGACGACAATGAGGACGATATAAAATCTCTCTCTCGATGACATTGTCAGTATCTCTATATGTGTGCCTTGTGGGTTATAAAATTGTATTAAATTTGACGTTTTCATTATGTTGCAAATACATAAGTAGTTTAAAAGAGAAAATATTTACTAACCAAAACACATTTTATATAACCATAGTTCCTTTGTCGAATAACCAAATGGAAAACAAAAGGTATAAAAAATCTAAATTAGAGAGATTGGGATTAAGAGAAAGTAACCTCATAGTAAACATTTAGATTTTGTTTACGTTTAGGCACATGTTTTTTAATATTTTTTGTATTCTTTTTCATCAACTATTTTAGACTTAATTTTTTTACCATTTCGAATATGTTCTTCACTTGTAACATTTTGGTAACCACAAACATGCTGAGTCGGGAGCTTTTTTATAGATTTATTTAAAATTTTATATAGTTGATTATATTCACAAATATTGCTATATAGATACATTGTTAATTATATTTACATTTCGTTAATTGTATTTTCTATGTAGTATGAGTAGTTAACTACAATTACAAATAATTAATTAGCAAAACATCTACATAACTTATTAAAATATATATTTACATAATTATGTTACCATCATAAATATTTATATTGTTTTCAAAATGTATTATAGAAATTATTTAGTTACTTGTTTAGTACTCCCTCCGTTATGTTTTATTTGATGTTTTAGAGTCATTTTTTTCATTTTGATTGATGTTTTCAAGTTTCTATGCAAAATTAATTGTATATTTGTTGTTTTAACTGTTTAAATTATGCAGATTATTTTTGTATTGGTTGAATTGTTTTGGAATTGGTGATAAAACATGTTTTGTTTAAAAAAAAAAAACTAAATGATTTCTTAATTTGTGTGTAGAAACCTTAAACATCAAAAAAAAAAAATAGAATGATTATAATTAACAATTTAATAGAAGAATGTTCTACAAAAATATAACAATTTTGCTCAAAATAGTCAACAATGTTGCTCAATAAAATCAACATTCAATATATTCAACAAATATATAGTTAACTATGTTTATAAATATATTTAATTATGTTTGTTGTCAGATTTAGAAACAAAGGTTGCGTTTATCAGAGTTGCAATTTATTTTTAATCGAATTGGATCTTTTAGGTATAAATCGATATTTGTTCGTCGTTAACATCTCAAAGCTACAATCTCAGATGTACTTCCTCAGGGCGCCAAGACCGTCTTTAACTTTGTGCTGTCAATGGGAGATAGGAAGATGGACAGTGAAGATGACCTTCTTTGGGGCGGGATATGGCTATACTTTGCTACGGGAGATATCTTGTATCTCGATCGCGTAACTACCTCAGTTTTGGCGGATCCAGTTCCTTCTTCTTACATGTTCAGCTTGGAGAAGAAGCTTATGGGAACTCAGGTATCATTTTTTATTTCATAATGTTTATCTACCCTTGGATTTATCACTTATACTTTCTGAATTTGTTTGTTTCAGTTGCTCCTGACTCGTCTCAGATTTTTCATAGGACCTGGATACCCGTATGAAGAGGGTTTGAGTCAATCACATACTCAAACCAGCCGCGCCATGTGCGCTTACCTACCTATTTTCACTACTTTTAACCGGACCACACGTAAGTAAACCGCCACTGCTATTTCTTACTTTGATTATTATGTTAACTGATGATTCAACTTTGTTTTGCTTTGATTATGTTTGTTGGGGATCGAAATCTGCTCGAGTATGCGGCCAACGCCACTTTCATAACCTCACTATATAGTGGGTATTTGGAAGCGGCTTGCATTCCCGAATGGTATTGGGGAGATACGTTCTACAAGACGAAACACCTCCACGACTTCTCTAAATCTTATATGTAAGGTTTTTTTGCCATTCTGGAAAACTAAATTGCATTGCATTGAACAATAATATATACTTCTCTAAGAACATGATCGTTTCTATACAAATTTCACATCTGGACAACACGAACGGGCAAACAAAATCTCTCTATGTGTGCATTCTACTGTCTCTCTCTCTATCACACGTATCTCTCTCGACGATAATGAAGGCAAACATGATCGTTTCTTTGTTGAATAACCGAATGGAAAACAAAAGGTATAAAAAGCTAAATCAGAGAGATTTGGATTAAGAGAAAGTAACCTCATAGTAAACATTTAGATTTTGTTTACGTTTAGGCACATGTTTATAATAGTTTTTGTATTCTTTTTCATCAACTATTATTATTTTTACCATTTAGAATATGTTCTTCACTTGTAACATTGTGGTAACCACAAACATGATGAGACATGAGTTTTTTGAATAGATTTATTTAAAATTTTAGATAGCTGATTATATTCAAAAATATTAGCTAGATAGCACCATTGTTAATTATATATACATTTCGTTAATTGTATTTATATGTAGCTAAATATGAGTAGCTAACTACAATTACAAATAATTAATTAGCAAAACATCTACATAACTTATTAAAATATATATTTACATAATTATGTTATCATCATAAACATTTATATTGTTTTCAAAATGTACTATCAGAAATTATTTAGTTAATTGTTTAATACTTATAATTAACAATTCAACAGAAGAATTTTCTAATTTTTTTTTAACAATTTTGCTCAATATAGTCAACAATGTGGCTCAATAAAATCAACAATGTTGCTCAATAAAATCAACATTCAGTATACTCAATAAATATATAAATAACTATGCTTATAAATATTTTGAACTATGTTTGTTGTCAGATTTAGAAACAAAAGTTGCGTTTATCAGAGTTGCAACTTATTTTTAACCGAATTAGATCTTTTAGGTATAGTGGTGGACAAGATGACGATGGAGATAGTGGTGGACAAGACGGAAACGACGATGATAATGTAATTGTGGTGGACAAGACGATAACAAAATTTTCTTACACTTAAGGGTGTTTTTGTCTTTTTTTTATGTCTTGCAGAGTGATTTATGGTAGATTCAAAAATACATTTATGGTTATTGTAGTTTCCGAAAAGAATTTTGGAAAATAACATCTTTATCTTATGGTGGTACATTAACTAATAATACTAATCAAAACTATTTGGAGTTAAAAAAATACCCAAAGATTTAACTTCTTTTACAAAAACCCAAAATCTATATATGTGTTACGTTTCTCACTGTTACTGGTATAATAGCTTATGTCTTTGCTTTGAGGTTATTTTGCTAAGTTTTCTGATCAATTTGATCACCAACTTAACTTGCAGTTTGGGAAGATCACATAAATTAATCAGGCAGCAGTATGTGATTATGTTCAACCATTCGCTATGACATGAGATCTTACATGAGAGTTAACACAAATAAGAGCTTGCATACATCTGAGTGTGACGGCCGCTTGTTTAGTAACTTGTTCAATAGGTTACGGCCTATGTTGGCTTTACTTTTACAAACTTGGCTGCAAATTGTCACTCAAATTCTAATCATATTGTATGTTTAAGGTTGATGAAAGTTATGCGAAAATTTATTGGTATTAGTTTCGAGAGGGAATTTACCCATATCAAAAATGCAGTAAAATTCAGAATGTTTAAGGTTACAAAGAAATGAGTATGGTTTGGATCTATTTATACATTTGTGTAAGGTGAAAGATTCTTACTGGAAACATCTTTCACGTTCTATTTTTTGTTCTTCACTAAGTTGTTGATTATAAGAGTTTCAAAAGAAGATCTTAACTTGTCCTATGGCTTAGAGAAGATTTCTATCCCCAAACTCTTTTATATTAATTGATTTATGATGTTTATGCACTACTCTGTCTCCTGTGTGTTTGTTCTGAACATGTCTGAGTAGTTTGTTTTTAGGTTTTCAAAGATTTCATCTTTATGAACAATTGAATATCGAAATTGTTAATGTTAATTCTACTGGATTCTTCACCTTAATTTGATCTAATTACTGTTTTTTAGGTGGCCATCATGTTAACTGATTTTAGGTTGATATACTCTCTACAAACTTGTTATATTCTCAAAATTCATATTTGGTGAGCAATACGTCACAACCAGTCGAAAGTAGAGTTGCGGAGTATTGCGAACTATTGAATATTGAACTAGCTAATGCGTGTGTTTTCACCTTGTAATAATCTGTGATAGTTGAGTCTATTAGGTTGTTAAAACATTAGTGATATGAACCACGATAGTGGAAAGATTTTACCATAGTGACTTAGTTCTAGAGCGGTCTAAATAAAAACCTTAAAATCGATGTTTTTATGTGTTGGATGAGTTTCTACGAATTAGCTAATGCCTAACTCTTTAATCTTATTGATTTTTTTTTATCTTTGACTTAGTTTATTTGCTTTTCTTATGTTCTTGCCACGTTTTCCATAAAAACCCAAACAAAAGTCATACTTTGTTTTAAGCTTAATTTGTATCATATAAATTTGTAGCGCATTATCTTTATAGTTTCCAGTAGATAGACCCCTAAGTACTATTGAGTTTGCATATGAATTTGCAGCCTTTTAGATTTATAAATTTAAAGCGTGCATAACCTTACACACATAGCACGAAACACACATTTCAAGCTCTAGAGACTAAAGGCCGACAGACAACATATTGTTTCAGAAGCTAAGCTATCGGCCTACTAAATGTCCTTGGCGCCTAAATATTAAAAATCAATGCAAAGACACAATGCAAAGACTATAAACAACTTGGAGTATCAAAGAAACAACATGTTAAAACATGTCTAGTTAAGCAAACTTCCGCCTAATAACCATCATAACTCTTTGAAACATGGCTAACCAGTGATGACGAGTAAATCATAAACACTAGTTAATGAGTGATTCTTCTTATAACGAATCAAGATAATTAGTTCCCAAATAAAGATGCTGCAAAAATCAGTCCAGTAACATAATCAAGTCAAATATGAGTCTGAATCCTTACCATACTCGATGAAACATTCATTTGCGATTATTTCCCACGTATGAGATTATAATATTTTTGATATTCATTACTAGATTCAAATAATGAAACTTACATTACCATTTACCTAAATTAATCTTGGTATACAACAAATTAACCCAGTTGTTAACACTGTCAATGATCTCATGAATCAAGTGAAGTCTTTTTTTCTTTCCTATGAACATGATTTATGAAGCGCCTATATTCTTAAAACAACACATTTTCGAAACAAAAAAGATTACCAAATGAGAAAAGTTCGTAATCAGGATAAAAAGATTGATAATTAAGATTAATAAATATGATTAAAAAGAACACGTTTGCAGAGAGAGAAAAAGAAAAAAAAAACAAATTAAGACAGAGAAAAGGAAAAAATTAAGAAAACCCAATAAGCAGCGATCGAAGCTTTAACACAGAAGAGCGAAAAGCTCAGACATTCAAATCCGACGACAATACAAGAAAAGCCACCGAACAATCCAAGATTATTGGGTTTCACAGAAATCAAAGCGACACATACAAGTAAGGAACCAAACCAATCATAGTTTGGTGGAAGTTTTTACTTCTTCGGTCTCGTTTGTTTAATTGTCTGAAATTCTGGTCAATCTTTGCTTGAGTTAGGTCTCTTAACACTTGTTGTTTCTGCTTACAAACTTGTGTCTCCTTCCTCATTGCCTCGCTCTCTCTTTATCCAATTCGAATTTCATATTTCTCTTCCT